>JARHVA010007002.1:0-672500 GCA_037957365.1 Torreya grandis
TATTCTAATGTTGAAAGATTATCTAACAATAAATACCCTATGGTTGGAGTATTTAAAAACACTTCCCTTGATTTACTCCACAATATTCTAACATGGGATTCTTAACTAAATTTTACCTTTTCCACTCTCTTTACCTTTAACAATTACAATTACTCCTCCTTAGACAACATTTTGGAGGGAAAATAAAATAATTTGAATTTGAATTCAAACATGACTAGAGATTGCATGCCTAGTGAATACTAATCCCAACTTAACCATGTCTTGCATTAAGATGCATGTATATTCTCCTACATCATAATCTCCCTCTAGAAATAATTTAAACCTTAGTTCAAATGAGATACTTCCTCCATTTTTAGTCTTCACTCTATACTAGGATCCCAAGATCTTGTTGCCAATGCCAATATTTGTCTTTGTTTGGAATATTCTTTTCCTTTCATTTTTATTTTATTCCTCTTTTGGTATGTTCTTCTTCTCATCTCTTTCTTAGTTACCATATCCCATCTCCATGCTTCTTCATCTTCATACAAGTCATCAAGATCTTCTTGATCTTCTCATTTCAAGAGCTTGTCCATTGAACTATGGACTTCATCCATCTTCACCTCTTCCAAACCTGCATAAAAAATATCAAAATCCACCTTAGAATCAAAAAATTGAGATAATGAAGTCTCTTGGCTGCCTCTACTCTCTTGTTCCTTGATAAAAATTGTCCTTGCCTCCTGGTTTTGCTCTTTTTTTGCTTCATTCTCACCAATGGTGTTCCTATAATGGCTTTTATCTCTATACAATTCCTTTGAAGAACTAAAGAGTTATTCCAACATTCTCAACTCCTCCTTTAGTGAGGTCTCATCTATCTCACCATTATCTTCATCAAACTTGGGTCCTTCATTCTTAAGGATTACTTGTCCTTTACCCTTCATCTCATCCTCTCTTGGCTTGTATTCATGCAAACTAACTTCTTCATTTGTACACTTATCAAATACAATTGAAACATTATTACCTTTTGTCTCCTTTATCTCTTCAATCTCTTCTTGAATCCAAATTATTTGCTCCTTACCTTAAACGAGGCATTGCTTAGCTGTATGCTCACCTCTTTTCTCATCATCCATCCATTTGAAACTCTCTCCTTGCTGCATATTAGTCCACATAGACACTTTCCATTTTTCATTTCTCATGAAAAAATCATTAAAGGATTAAAATACACCATCATTAAATTTATTTCAAATAATTATCTTACCTTTCATCTCCTTGGTATGCCTTTCAAAATTCTTGCCTTCATGGAATGCCTCTTCCATGCTCACCATCTCATCTTCATTTCTTTGGCTGCTTGTATCAACTTCCACCTTCCTCCATTGACTTTTTAATGTTTTTACCTCAACACTCACATCTTCACTCTTTACTTTCTTAGGTACCTATACTTGATTCTTATTATCATTTGGATTTTCGAGCCATCTAGGCATCCTATACCCATGCTCTTGTACCAACACTTCCTATTTCTTGGGAGTTTGATTTTTCTACCACTTAGGCATTACATAACCATGTCTTTGAGACTTTTATAATGGATATAATTTTATTTCCTCTCTATACACCTATGCATCAGCAACCTTCTTCTCATAATAGAAATCATAATCAAGTCCTAAACACTTATTTACCTCATTGTAGGACTCATCCATGGAGCATTCTTTCTTTCATTTTGTGCTCAGTTGTTCTCTTTCCTCTTCTTGGCATTCATTAGCATCATGAAATTCATCTTCATTTTCTATCTCTACTCTTACTTGTGTGGAATACTCAACACCTTCCTCATGCATTAACCAATGCATTCCTTCTTCTTTATCAACAACAACAAACTTACTTCTCTCTCTTGTACATTCACTTGTGCACTTGGTGTCTCCTCTTGCACCAATCTCCTTACTCTTCAAATCCCTTCTCTTGACCTTCATAATTTTTCTCATACTTGAAATTACACATTCAAAGACAACATTAGATATAAAAATAAGATACCAAAAGGCCCCTATGAGTGTTCTCTTCACTAACACTCTCATCTTCTCAAGTGTTCTTCCTGGCACTTCATCTTCTCTTTCTTCACTTCTCTTGTTCTCATAGTGGAGAACCTTCTTCACAATCTTTTCCTCTTCTTTTAGCTCACTTGGTAACTTCCACATATTCTTCAAGCCTCTATGGGTTTCTCTCTTCTTGTAAATATCTTTTTTCCTTCTTATCCTCTTCATTAGGATATCTATTGGCCACTTCAACCTCTTCTTCATTGTCCATACCCATGCTTGCATCTTCATCTACATCCAAGACTCATATCTATATGTAAACTTATCTAAATATTTCTTCAAACTATCAATTTCATTACTTATCATACCTTTATTCTTTTGGATGCTTTCTTTCTCCTTAGTACCCTCATGTACTCTGCTTTGGAATGTCCTCAACAATATCTCCATCTCTGAGATCTTCACCCAAGTATTTTCCATCTTGGTCTCTTGATCCCTTCAGGTCATAAACTAGTTCTTTTTCACCCTAGTCTTATGGTCCACTTGTCTCACCCAAGCCTTTCTCCTTTCCTGGTCTTTTTATAATTTCTTGGATCTCACCTAGGCCTTTTGCATCCTAGTCTTTTGATCCTTCTTCTAAATCCTACATTAAATTATTAGTAATTACCATCAAAAAATTATCAAATCCTAAGAGATTCAAGATTTGATACAAAAACTAATGAAACCTTTATTCATACCTTAACTTTCATACCTCTAATATATATATATATGGTCACCAATGTTCTTATTGGTGACAATCCTCTATATAGGAAATTATAAAATCTCACTTATGCAAGACAATTTTTTCATTCTTGATCTAACCTCTCCAATACATCTTAACACACCATAATATACCTATCAAATTCAATCATCCTTTGTTATAAATCTTAATACTCTTCATTTACCTGTTGGTTGTGGTATCCTCCTTGTAGCCCTGTAAACCTTGATTTTTTTTTTCATATCTTTATCAAGATTGGATTAATAATTAATGTAAATAAATTTTATTATACCCATTATTTTCCTCTATAACATACCTGAAAATCACATGAGATCACTTTGTATGGATTAACACTTCCTTCTTTAGCCCCTGCTCTAATTAACCCTCCTTTCTTGCAAAGCTCCTTATCTTGAGCAAAGTAAAAACTTTATGACAAAAATAATCACCTTTCTGAATACCCATTATATGTTTATGGGTGAATCAAACATTTATTTCACCCCTTATTTGGACAAAAACCACTTTCTAGATAGGCTACTCTTTCTAGGCTTGCATACACCTCAATCTCACTTTTGGGTGTCCTTTTTCTATAATTTTACATAATATAAAAACATGAGGCCTCATCAAATAGTTAGGTAACATCTCTTAGATAAATATTACAAATTTTCATGTATTTTTAAGGGTGAAATCTCATTTTAGAGATCAAACCCTAGAACTAGGGTTTCTTTGGCCAATACAGGGCTGAGAGCATAATAATTTAAATTGAGAGTGTTTTGAAATGTTTAAAAAGATATAAATTACCAATTATGGTCTTCTTAGATACCCTTTTCCTTCTCCATTCATCTACCAAGCCATATTACCTCTCTGTCCATTCCAAACGAGGGACATTTGGCTTATTTCCACTGTGTACTCAGGACAGTCAACATGGTATAAAGGTTATATCATATTTTTGCACTTATATAGGTATATATGAGTTTTTATAATGTCTCCTTATTGTCTATTATATATTACCATACATAAAAAGTTTCATTTAGTCCATTTTATAAACAAAACACACAAATTCCTTTAGACTGCCTGTGCACATTCATCTATACGCTGAGAGTCAACTTTTGGGGTCTTAAGGTATCTAAGAGGTTTCCAAATCCTATTTATTATTATTTTAGGTCTACCCTTACCTCACATACCTATCTCCATGATTTTATAAACCTCATTCAAACATTCAAATGTTTATCTCCATTGAACAATGGATTGTGTATGCTTTAAACTACCCAGTCCATACCCTATTTATAATCCTTATAACATTCAAAATTATTTTAGATCTCTTGGTAACATAATACCATTTTAAATTTTTTATCAACCTACATCCAAATTTTCCTCATTCATGTCTTACACCATAATATTATCATTTTTCTTTAAGCTCTAAGGAAAATACATACACATAATCTATACATTTTTTTCACTGTGTATACTAGCCTTCAACAATTAAGAGCATTGTTTACATGATCTTGAAATGAGAATAAAATAAAATTATATTCATCAATGAACATACTAACAAACTAGAGGTTATCAATACCCCATGATCAATTCTAAATGGCTTCTAAAGCCTTATTAGACACTTGCATGCTTCTTTCTTTCTTCACATCTACAGTCTCCACCTTCTCTTGATTTCTTACATCCTTCTAATCTTTCTTTCTCTATTATTGAATGAGAGATCCTCTCTCCATTTTTCCTCTATATACCTCTCTCTTATTAAATGAGATTAATGTATATCTTACTCTTTTTGAAAGAGTCTCCTCCTCCTACACCAACTTGGGTTCTAAGATAACAAATAAAAGAGATTTTCTCGACCAACATTCTAATGTTGAAAGGTTATCTAACAATAAATACCTTATGGTTGGAAGATTTCAACCACTTCCCTTGATTTACTCCACAAGCTTCTAACGTGGGATTCTTAACTAAATTTTACCTTTTCCACTCTCTTTACTTTTAACAATTACAATTACTCCTCCTTAGATAACATTTTGGAGACAAAATACAATAATTTGAATTTGAATTCAAACATGACTAGAGCTTGCATGTCTAGTGAATACTAATCCCAAATTAACCATGTCTTGCATGAAGATGTATGTAGATGCTCCTACATCAGATATAGTATGAATTTTATTTATTTTAATTTGGTGCAAATCTTTTTACATGGTTTGAAAACACTTTTTACCATTTACTTTACCATTTTGGTTTCTTATATTTATTCATATTTTGTTTTTACACATTTCCCATCATGATATAGTGTGTATTAAATTTTATGATTATTTATACTTTTCTAAATCATTATACTTTTATTTTTAAGCATGAATGTGTATCACATAATGCTATAAAATAAAACATATGTCATATATTTCTCATAGCATATATAATGAAAGGAAAATACATGTGCTAAAAAGAAAATATATCCATACATTTATCCACATATAAGTACAAATCATAGATTAATAAATGTCCATATCAATATATATACCATGATTTTTATACAATACAAGCAAAAAATACAATAACTATAGCTCTAAGGCTATGCTCCATCATGCCTATCATGTCGCCAAGCCATGTTACCCATAGATACATGTGATTGATCCCTCTAAATGGAGCTTGTAATGAGGAAATATGATATCTCAATCCATCAATTTGTCCCTACAGGGTGGCCACCTTTGTTTGCACACATCCAAGTGATACAGTTGTCATAATATGAATGGCTTGCTCCTATGCTAATGTCTTCTAATCATGATCCTCTCCCTCTCTTACCCTTATAGGTGGTTATGAGCCATCTCCTTATGCCTGTAGATGTTGATCAACGTCCCCCACTAGTCTAAACTAGCTATCATAATATGAGAAAATGGTACCATAGGATCAACTAATATGGATAGATCATGATGCAAAAGCACCCCATCTAAAATATCATGGTGTGCATCCATAATTATAGTTCCCCATCTGATCCTGTACTATATTACTTTTAAAACTAAAACTAAATATATATCAGATCTCATATATATATATATATATATATATATATATATATATATCAAACCATATATCTATCACTAAATCCATAAATGATAATGCAACTAGTGATCTATGTCAAAAACTTAATAAATCAAAACATTTCTCACTAGTTTTAGTATTGTCGACTACAGTCTCCCCATTGGCTCTCCCACCGAACACCTCCTTTGTTAACTACCTCTACACAAGTGAAAAACTATGGGTCACCACTTGAACCCATCATGATCCCCTCCTTAGTGGCCTCTATATCGACCAATTATGTCCTATAGTCACTATAGGATCACCTTGTGTGACTGATCATGTTTATGTCACCTCTTATTGATGGTGCCTCCATCTTTTATGATTTCAAGGTGGTTACTGTCACCCCTACCATGGATCCACTCCTATATACACATTTATCACACCCTTAACTTTAGGCCTCATTGTATCATATTATTACACTTACCCTATCCATGGTCTCATCCACCAAGGCCTAATCACAAGGATCTCAGTAAGAAACCCAATAACTCCTCTCCCTTTTAGCTCCCTATGATGACATGCCCAATATGCAAGTACTACTAAAGGGGTTGTTGGATGTGGTAGGCCTATCTACCTAGGTGCATGAGCTAATGGATGTAGCTTCACCCATGAAGTATAGTGTCATGATTTGAACATGCATCAAATGAGTCTTAATAGTCACCCAAGATAGCCATATGTCATCAATATTAGTGTAAAATTACCACACTATCTACCTTTGTGTAACAGTCTATAAAGTTGGAACATGGAGTACAACACACACTACATGATCCTTCCTCCATCTAACAACCCAAGGTAACCTATCATCAACTACATGGGATAACCTAGCCATATAATACATAAGGAATCTCTCATAAATCCATGCACTTTGAAAAATAATAAGGCTCATCATATTTTACCCTTAGGTCAGCATCCTATTCATATCATGCATGATTTGTACCTAAATAACATAATTAAGATCATATAATACACCCTACTCTAGTATGAATTAACATAAGGCTACCATGTACATTAGTATTTTCCCATCTAACTTGTGACATAGTACTCATGTTGTCACTAGTCCTATCAAGGCATTTTATATATCTATAATGGTCGAGATATAAACATCAAACAAACTCACACCTAACCCAAGATAAATCATATCCAATCTTATTGCTCAATGGGATAGGGTTCACCTCTCATCTTCTCTCTCTAACACATCACACATGATTTGAGTCCTGACAATAGGAAGTAAAAGCAAGGCATGGACATCCTCCAAAGTGATGCCCACTTGTATTGTGTCCCCCTCCACCTCCAATCAAATAGTGTTGGTCAGTCACTCTCATAATCCTAAGAACAGGATAACCATATCAACACTCAGAGGGATCCTCCTCATCTCCATGATGCCTCCAAAGCCTAAGGTAACCATCCTATCTTGATTCACATCTGACAGTCACTCTAATAAATTTGGTAGCTAGGAAACATCTACCAGGTGCCAAAATTTGTGTTGCCTCTACAAAACATCAAATAACAAAGAATGTATTAGATCTTGATATCATAAATATTAAAATACATCTTAAATATTCTCAAAATACTAGAAATTAACTACTTCACCAACCTATTTGTCTTATTTTTCCCTTTGCCTACACATTTGGCCCTATTTAATATTAAATCAACCACGTCCCCTCTTTGTTATACCAAATTGGCCCTCTGATACATAGTCAGACCATTCCTATAGACATAATTAATTTATTTCAGTCCTTTCTTATCTCTAGAATACTATATTGGCCCTCTAACTCATAATCAACCTCATTTTAATAGACTATATTGGCCACCTACTACATACTACATCAGCCAAAAAGTACTAAGTTATCCATTTATCTTTTTCTAATTGGATCAGTCCTTTGTTACATAGTCAGCCATCCCTTGTGATACTAAATTAGCCTACTATTATGCAATTAACCACTTGATTTCTATCATCTTATAAACTAAGTCGATATGCTTGACTCTATTCTTAGTTTGTGGTGACTTTTTAACCATTTACCATAAATTATTTAGGTATTTATTAGTCTAATTCTTTCCTACCTAGTACACTGTTCTACCCCTAGTTTACCTAAAAAATTACTAGGGTCATTTTTGGTTTCTACATTTTGCCACATCTATTTTTTTACATATAGTTTAATTTCAATTAAAATCACCAAAAATTTAAAATTAATACACCACTTACTTGAGCTACACTCAAATAGCCACTAGGCATCCTCCATGTTGTAGTTATCTTCTCCTCACCATGGACACTCTCTAGGCTCAATTGGGTATCTCACAGTAATATTTTCTCAGAATAGTAAAAATAACAAATGAATTAATTTTCACCCTATTTATATTTACTATTCAAAATTATTTATAATCATATTTCATTTTTTTCCCACAACTTTGTTTATATTGACTCTTTTTCTAAATCAAAAAATGTTTTGAAATCTTGATGTTGTAGATAATTATTCCACATATTACATGTATATTTTGAAAAAATTTCAATTTTTTTCTTATTTTATAGGTTTGCCTAATGTTCCCTACATTTGACACCTTCACATTAGTATCACTTCCATCTTTTTCTATAGCACTAAGGTAAGTAAAGGTATGTATTTTTCAATCATGTCCTTTTATCTATCTTATTCACTTCTTACTATAATTTACTTAGCTCAGTGGTGTGTGTTGCTATGTTATTTTCCTAAATCATCATCCCATGTTACAACTACATGACACATGATGAGATTTGAGTATGGCATATGTATACACATAATATTTTAAACATTATCAACTACTAATGTTTTCTCTCTTGTAGGAACTCATCGATTCTTAATCTCTATGAGTGCACATTTTAAAGGTTGTACTGAGAAAGGGGTGGGTAAACCAATGGTGCTTCACAATATTTTTATCCCCTATACCACTACTTAAAACCAACACAATCCTCTCTTATACATTTCTCTAAGATTTAACACCTCCCTTACACACTTCTCCAAGAAATTCACTACCTCAAATAGCCCCTACCTAAGTTAAAACCTCTTTCTAAAACTTACCAAACAAAGTCATTTTGGGTCGACCCTATAATTAACATATAAAACATGTTAAAAGATTAGGTTGGCCTTGACCAAACTAGTCTAGGACCTAGCTACTTTATCAATTAAATAATAGGGTTTATTGGGCCAACTATGTCAGCTAAAAATTTGGAAGAGTTTATGGTTATATCCATCTATATAAACACATCCTTTTCACCATTTCATAGAGAGAGATAGAGATATTCATTTATTTGTGCATCTATTTATCCACCATTCTACTTAAAGATCCATTACTTAGGGTTTTGTACTTATTTTGGAGAGAAGAATATTATCTTGTGGGAAAAGTCTTTGGGATGCATATGATAAGTCATGTAGTCTAGAGCTAACCTATTTCAAAGCACCATTGGCCAAGGGAGACATTGAGGCTCGACAGGCGTATCTTCAAGGTAAGTATTCCTAGTTCTTGATCCTCTTTATTAAGTAGAGATATTTGTATGTGTTAGCTAATGAATATGTTTTTATCCATGCATTATGATTTCCTCTACATTAATTTGAGTAGATTTATTCTTTGCATGTTTACTTTTTATGTTTATTATCCCTATTTTGTGCCACATGCTTTGGTGAGCACTAGATTAGATTTAGTTTTTAATTTAATTATGATAAAGAAACATAAGATCTATTGATGTAGTTTTTATGCACACCAATTCATAATGAGGTAGCCTATAACATTTTAAGATCTCAATGGAGGTAAACTCCACTCTAGAGCATGAGTTGTAGGTATGCAGGTGAACAACCAGGTAATGGAATTGTAGGCAAAGCATGTAAGTTGTTAACCAGGATTATGTATGGAAAAATGGTATCTAAAATAAAGTTAAAATTAGGGGATTTTGTGGATGGGTGGATATTAATCTAAAGTGGATAGGTCTCAGAAATAAACTCTAAAAAGAGGGAAGGGTACAATAGAAAAGAAGGCTCTATGATTTAAATAATTACCTTTTAGATTGATTTCTTTATGGATAAGTGCTTTCAAAACCAATGTTTGCTACTAGAAATTGTTCCACATACATATATAAACATTTTCAAGCAGTCTGAGACAAATTGATATAGGGAACTCAGAGATATGGGCCAAAGGTTACTCTTTTTAGAGTAGTTATTGTACACCCATACTTAGGAGATTATGACTCATATCAGGGAGGTATCTAAGGTAGCTAAAACACACACATGGAATACTATATCATATAAAACAACTCTACACACATAGAATGATGAGACAGTCAACCTACTTGTAAATAATCAATAAAAATTACTAATTCTTCAATATTGATTGCACATCTAAAATCTAAAATCAACATATTAATCATAACAAGAAGAATTCTTCATAGTTATGTCACACTTATAATTTTTGAATCAATCAACCAAAAAGATAAAACTTGATTACATAGAATATGGAAAGAAAATACACCAACACATTTGTGACGGTCAAAATTTGATTTGCTCTTATATTGATTTTTCTGACTCTTGAAAATGAGGGTTCAAGACACATATATAGACTTGGGGAGGGGTCATCTCATCCTCTAATTGCATGCAAACTTATGATCACATGGGATAATTAGAACCTAAATTCTAATAATAGTTTCAAAACTAAATGTATACATTTTCATAGTTAACTTAGAATTCTCAAAAATAAAGTTAGTCCTTTACAGTGCGATGTAATGAGTGCATGCTTACAAACCATTTGAACAAATTTCATATTTAAGTTATAATATAATCATACTATGAGAACAAAAATTAATGCCCTTATATTGATTCATACAAAATTAGCCTTTAAACTAAGGTTGGGTAGATGTTTGCATGGATGCATTGATTGTGGGAGTCATTGTTGTAGATACTTGTGTTGAACTAGAAGTTGTAGCATCGGTCTTATTCTTTGCCTCCAACTCTAGATAACATTTGTGTTCTACATCATGTTATTTTTTGATGATGTCTAAATTGATTAATGAGGGTTTGTGCACCCTGTTAACCTACTCAAGGATCTTGGCATGCTCCACTTTGATGTTCTAGAAGTTAATCTTGAATATTTCTACTTCTATCACCTTCTTTCTAGAAAAACTCAATCAGCTTCAATATCTTCAAGTGTTAATCCTTGTAGGCTCTGCTTGAAATTCTTGGATGCATGCTGAAGGATTTGATCAAAATTGATCCTAGTAATAAGCTTACTTGTACTTTCTCTTACCTTAGATAACTTTAGTTCTTCTAAGATTTTTAAAATAAGACCTTCATGTTCTTGATATTCTAGGAACCCATGCTACCCCTTCTCTTTGTTTTGTTAGTATAATTATTGATATGGATGCATATGCTTTGTAAGTCATCCCATGAGCATTTTGTTTTATCCCACAATCATGGGAAGTAGTAATTACTTAGATTAGACTTAGTATATAAATAAGTTTTGAGGCCAATAAAGGCATCCATGGATTTATTGTATTGAGCTTGCTCAAAGGAGGTTACCCCCTTGAAGTGGTATGCAATAAATATAATCATTTTAGTGATTTTTTAATTATATAAATATATTATTCTAGGCATTGTCAATAATTTATTGTAGGAGGATCCTCTCATCTGGTATCAAAGTGCTTTCTAGGGCCAAATTTTTTTCTTTGGAAAGTCTTAACTTTGTTCTACTGCATAATTTCTTTCAGTAATTTTTTAGAAAGTCTTAACTCTATTTTACTACATAATTAATTTAATTAATTTTCTATATCACAATTATCTATTTTGGATTAGGATAAAAACTTGATCGCATAACTATGGGAAGTGCTTGGGTAAAAACCCTAAAACTCATTATGAGGAGTACCATAGGAACCCTAAAGCAGTTGGCCCATTGAGAGTACCTGCCAGTGAAATGAGCAATGGCCCCTTCCTGATTGATTAGTTTCCATCCATGAGGAAAACCAAGAGTTGTCACTCAGAGGTAAATCTATGGCCAAAAAACTTTTAGAGAGTGGTACTTTCTTAGATGGCATTGGTGGCCAGAGTGATATCCTTAAACCCTTAGCTAGCCATTAAAACTTAGTTAGAATATTACCTATGGAGTATCAAAAAAATTGCTATATCAGATCTTTGCATATTATCAACAAAGTATTAATAGACTTACCATACTAGTTTCAATATCTTACCAGTAGAGTATCAAAAAACTACCATATCAAATTTTTAGTTGAGTATCTACAGACTTGCCATATTACGAATAGAGTATCAAAAAACTACCATATTAGATCTGCATACTTTTTATATTAGTTTTAGCATATTCCTAGTAGACTTGTCATACAAAAAATAGTAATCTTGTATATTTTCATCTCTATTTGTATCCCTGTTGATCCTCTATAACTGAAAAAAATGTTTTTTTGCCATATCTCTACATCTATAGCCTCGTTGATCCTCAAACTTTATCTAGACACCTAAAATTCCATTCTCCACATTTTCTTCTTTGAGGTCCCATATCCTAATTCCACTCCTAATTCTCATAAATCTAAATTTTCCCTTTTTAGGTTCTGCCATAATTTCTTCTATTTTTATCTATTTACCTCAAAAAAATTCCACAATGTTCATCTCCTTTTTTTGCTTCTTTGACCCTCTTCGATAAATTTTCTAGTTTTTCCATTTTCAGTCTTGAAATTACCCTCACCTTCATCAATCATACTCCCATTATAAAAAAATAGTAAAAGTATCTTTACCCCTTCCAAATTCATCCAAATCACAAACTTGCATTACTAAATGTGTCTTAACTCTAGTTTTCCTACTCATTTCAAAAAAAACTCTTATTTGAGTCATGGTAGTAACCTGAATAGTATAAAAAACATGGAGGATAAAATTGTTGCCCTCAAGACACACATCAAAGATCTTGATGAAAAAATTCTCATCCTCGGTCTTCAACATATCACCTTCAGCAATAGACCACATATAGATTCCTCTTCCAACACCATATTTTATTCTTCTATAAATTTTCATGGGCTAAAGCTTGATTTTTCTTAATTATATGGCACAGATCTGACTGGATGGATCTATTGATCAAAATAATATCTTAACCTGTATAATAATTTTGATGCCAACAAGGTTATAATTGCATCTTTTCACTTAGAACTTGAAGCCCTTTAATGGCATCATTAGTATACCAAGGCTCATGACAAGCCAAGATGGACCAATTTTTACACCCTCATTCTACAACGGTTTGGCCCTATTACTTTTGATGACTTTACAAGAGCACTCACTAAACTTTGTCAAACAGAAACCATGAGAGAATATCAAATAGAATTTGAAAAATTGGCTAATTACATAGAGATATTGTCTGATGATTTTTTTAGAATTTGCTTTGTCAATGGATTAAAGGATGCAATTTGATCTGAACTCAAAATATTTTGGTAGAACATGATGATGGAAGCCCTAGGGTGGGATAAATTGGTAGAGGACAAGATCATAGTTTAGCAATGATTCAAATCTAATTTTTCACCAATCAAAAATATAACTCTGCAATGATCTCAAATAATTCCATGCCCCATAACCACTCCTATCAAGCATTTGATTGAAGCAGAGATGTGAGCCTATAGAGAAAAAAAACTATGTTATAATTATGATGACGAATTCACTCAGGGACTTCGATGTGTCGATAAAAATCTTTACCTATTAGATGTCAACTCTGTACCTAAAACTAAAGATGGGGAAGATGTTTAGGATACAACAAATGATCTAAAAGAAGCTCCACCAATTGTGGAACCTACTTCTTAAGAAGACCACCCAAAGATCTCTCTCCATGCCTTAGTAGAAGTTACCACCCCACAAACCATGTGAGTAAAGGGTTACTTAAAAATATCCCTCTCATAATACTCATTGATTCTAGTAGTACTCATAACTTCATTGACCCTCAAATCACCAAATAGGCTGACCATTTTCTCTATCCTTTCTCTAACTTTGAAGTCATGATTTCTAATGGGGCATATTACCTTACAAAGGGAAGTGTAATAATGTGTGTATCTCTATTGAATAATATAACTTGTACTCCAACATGTTTGCCTTGCCCTTATGCAGATGTGATGTTATTTTGGGAGCCCAATGGTTACGCACACTTGGACCCATCTTATGGGATTTTGTTGAACTTTAGATGTAGTTTTTAGATAATGGGTAAAAAACACATTAAAAGGCTTACAACTGAGGTCCCTCAGCATCATCAGTTCACATCAAATGGAAAATATTCTTACAAATTCACATGGCATCATTTCCCAGCTCTATTTCATTTAAATGCAACCATCAACGGTCTCCACTCCTCCTTCTAATCTATAAATTGTTTTGCATAGGTATGCATGTGTCTTTGCCAAACTAGTGGGATTACCACCTTTATGGCTAGAGGACCATTGTATTTACCTCCTTCGTAGAATCATTCTTCCCAACATCAGGCCCTACCACTACCCATTTTAGTAGAACACTGAGATCAAGATGCTCATTTGAGACTTACTAAAGTAATGCATTATTCACCCCAGTACCAACCCATATTCTTCCCCAGTTCTTATTTGGAAAAAATATGAGTCATGGCACCTATGCATTGACTTCCATGCACTTAATCACATCACCATCAAGGATAAATTCTCAATCCCTGTTATTGATGAGCTTCTTGATGAATTTCATTGTGCTCATTTTTTATTTAAGTTGGATCTTCACTCTAGATATCACTAGATCTAGCTTCTTGAGGATGATATCCCTAAGATAGCATTTTAAACGAATGATTGCCACTATGAGTTTTTGGCTATGTCGTTTGGCCTCACTAATGATCCTTCAACATTCCAAGCATTGATGAATAAAATATTCTATTCCTGCCTGCAAAAATTCATTCTAATATTCTTCAATGACATCCTCATCTATAGTCAAACATGGTCTAAGCATCTCTAACATTTGGATCTTGCACTACAACTTGTCTCTGACCATCATCTTTGTGCAAAATAGTCTAAATGCATTTTTAGCTAGGACGAAGTGGAGTATCTTAGGTATATTATTTCAGCCAAAGGGGTTTGGGTGGATCCTCAAAAAATATCTACCATAACAAATTGGCCTCATCCTTAGACACTCAAGAGATTCCATGGTTTTTTGGACTGACTAGATACTATCGCAAGTTTGTCAAGGATTATGGGTGTATGCATTAAAATATGCTCACCTTGATAATTACATTAATTCCTATTAATTTAGCATAATTTATATATGTCTTATTTATATTAACTATTGATCTCATACCCATATCTCATTCCTATATCCCACATAACATTTATCCCATCCTAAAATCAATTAATCTCCTCATTAAACCTCTAATAGACCCCATTACCTACTAACCTACTCCTTAAACCCACTATCCAATTTAAAAATACAAAAATAATTCAACTACCCACCCACCACCCTATACTATCCTCTCTTAAAACCCTAAACCCTATGGGGATATTTCTAGAATTGGAGGATTCTATAAATCTTCCCCAATCTAGCCCCCTTCTCTAGAATTTTTCAATTTCAGATATTTTCATGGAATTTTTTTAGCACTAGATCTCAAAGGCCTAATTTTGAATTTGGACCATTGATCTTCCCTCCCTTTGCCTATAAAACCAAGCCTTCCCTCCACCCTCCAACTAATGAGGAACTATCCATAAATCCATCAAGTTCTCCTATAGAATTTATAACAACAGTCTAGCATCCATTCAAGGCCATTATCCTCATCACACATCCCTTGGCAGCCATTGTCAAGGTATCACAAAGAATCCAACAATCAATTTTTTGATATCTAATCATACTAGTGAAAATTTTGGAATGGAGGCATGAGAAGGTAAAGTGGATGGTAATAATGTTGTATTTGCTCTGATTTATCTCCCTCTATCCATTCCTATTGGTGTTATCAAGTTTTGAGTTGTTATTGTTATTTATATAATATTTTTTGAACTTGAAATTTGGTGTACAACAAGAAGATTGTAGCTCCATTGATAGCTATGTTGAAAAAGGATGTTTTTACATGGACATAAGTTGTTGAGTGTGTGTTTGAAGAATTGAAATAAGCTATGTGTACTACACATTTTCTAACTATGTCAGATTTTGCTAAGACCTTCACTATAGAGAGTAATGCATGTGGCAATAGACTTAGTGTTGTTCTCCTCCAAGAAGGATGCCCCATTTTATTCACCATAAAATCCCTTTTTGGGAAGAATTTATCACTCTCTATTTATGAGAAGGAAATTATGGCCATTTTACATGCCATATAGAAGTTGTAGCCATACCTACTAGGGAATCATTTTTTCATCAAAATTGATCACCAGAGTCTAAAGTATTTCTTAGAATATGGGTCTCTACCCCATCAAAATAGAAATGGTTCAACAAACTGGGTTATGACTATGAGATCACTTACAAGAAGGGTAAGGACAATATTATGGCTGATGCTCTATCTTTCACATTTACTGACCAAGCTTCCCTTTCATCTATTTTCATGCCTATTCTAAATTGGTTAGATGTTACATAGTAGGGTTATGTCAATGACTCCTCATTATCCCAAATCATTTAATAGTTATCCACTAACCCCTCTATTTTACCACATTATTCTTGGGATGGTGCTCCTCTAGGATACAAAGTTAGTTTGATGCTTCTCTAGAGTACAAATATTTAGAGAGCTATATTTTATTAACTCCATACTTCTCCATCCATAGGGCACATAGGGTTTCTCAAAACTTATGATCAGGCATGATGTAGCTTATTTTGGATGGGAAAAAAATTTAATTCAATGGATAGTGGTTGAATGTGATACCTATCAATACAACAAGGGTGAAACCACACTCATTCCTAGGTTGATTTAACCCTTGCCCATCCCTACCAAGATTTGGATAGATATTTCTATGGATTTCATTGAGGGGCTCCCTAAATCTAGAGGGAAAATAGTGATCTTGGTTGTGGTTGATAATCTCTCCAAATATAGTCATTTTTATGCCCTCAGCCAACCTTATACTACCTCCATAGTCATACAAATTTTCTTGGACCAGATCTTCTATCTTCATGCCATTCCTTCATCCATTATCTCAGATCATGATGCAACCTTTACCAGTCATTTTCAGACAAAACTATTTCAACACATGGGTACCTAACTGAAGATGAGTTTTGGGTATCATCCACAAACTGATGGCTAGACTAAAATTGTCAACAAATGCTTGGAAACTTTCCTTCATTGGTTCACGTCATAACAACAACATCAATGGGAAAAGTGGCTTCCCCTCATCGAATCGTGGTGCAACACCTCCTACCACACCTCAACTAAAATAACTCCATATGAAGTAGTCTATGGTCAACCACCACTAGTGCTCCTTCTATAAACCCCTAGTAGTTCATCAGTTCAAGTGGTTGAATCGATTCTCCAAACCCAGGATCAGATCCTCAGTACCTTATAAGACAATATTTATATGACACAAAATTGAATGAAATAATAGGCTAATCAACACTATTTTTAGTGCACTTTTCAAGTAGGTGATATGGTTTTTTTTCACTTGCAGCTATATAAGTAATCCTCTTTAAAACTCAAAGGGAATCATAAGTTGGCTCCTAAGTTCAATGGACCCTATAAGGTTCTCCAGAAGATTGGGTTGGTTGCTTATAAGTTGGAGCTCCCACCTTTTCCCGATTTCACCTCATATTTCATGTCCCTTATCTGAAAAAAAATTGCACAAACATCAAAGTGCAGACTATTTTACCAGAGCTAGATAATGAGGGATATATCCTTCTTGAGCTAGAGGCAATCCTAAATAGGAATACATTCTAACTTTTTTCTCACTCCATCAAAGAGGTTTTAATTTTGTGGCGTGAAATACAACTAGAGGATGCCACATGGGAACCACTATTTTAGATTCAGCAACAATTCCCACATTTAAAGCTTTGAGGATAGTGTATTTTACTAAGAGGGAGGGGATGTTAGGACTATGCTACCCCTTCTCTTTAATTTTTTAGTATAATAATTGATATGGACACATATACTTTGTAGGTCATCTCATGAGCATTTTGTTTTATCCCACATTCATGGGAAGTAGTATTTGTGTAGATTAGACTTAATATATAAGTGTTGAGGCCAATCAAGGTATCCACAAATTTATTTTATTGAGCTTGATCAAAGGAAGTTTCCCCCTTGAAGTGTCCTATGATCAATATGATCATTTTGGTGTTTTTGTTAATTATATAAATTTTTTATTCCATGTATTTTCATTAATTTTTTATATGAGGATCGTCTCATGATACTTGGGTATTATTGTGAGCTAGGAATTTGACTCAAGAGAGGATGGTTAGTATCGTGTTAGTTTTAAAATGAAAACAAAATGAAAGAAACTCACTAACTAGCATAATATCTCTATGCCTAGACACTAGGGAGAGCTTAGTTAACAAACATGAATAAAACACACAACTAAAATGCAAAAAAAAAAATTATTTTACCTTCTTTGGATGCTCCAAAATGCTTTTTGTAGTGGCTTGTTTAGTTTGTGCTCATGAAGTCTTCATCAAAGAAGGCTTGGCTATCTCCTCTTCTCCTTGGCACCTTGTGGATTTGACTTGGCTTGGCTCAATATTTTGGCATCATAACTTTGGCATGTGAGAGCTCTTGGAATCAATTTGACATGGTAACTTTGCACAAATGAAGCTTATAAATAATTTTCATGGCTCTCTATTTATAGATTTTTTCAAATGGGTAGAATCAACCTGAATCATCTATCTCAAGGTTGAGATGTGTGGATAAGAATTAATCCAATTATGCAATTAAAATTTACAAATAGGCTCATCGATATTTGGGATAAAGGAGCAATTAAGAGGCATGGAGGGTCATTATGAGGCATGGGATGCATGAATCTTGATATTTGTGGAATTTATGGCCTAGGGATGTCTTTCTAAGAAATGAGGTCACCTGATGATGTAGATATTTAATATTCATTTCAAAAAATAAGTATTCAACAAGTTTCCATATAATTATTAATTAGGCTCTAATTTGGTTTAATTATCTCTTAAGTATGATTAAGCACTTTGTGCACAAATTACTCAAATTGATCATAATGCCTTGTTATTGGTCCAAAATTTGACTAGATTGGAATTAGAAATCAATATTAGATGTGTTGTAATAATTATCCCATTTAGTATGTTACCAACACCAAATAACAAAGGCATGTGTCTCGTGTAAGATATTTGATAAGAAAGAGCAATCTAGAGCACCTAGGTGTAAAATTGGCATTATGACTCAAAATGATTTGATCAAAGTTAGCTTGACCATAAATTGCATTGCCCTATTTAGGGATATCTTGGCAAAAATTAGTGCCTAAATATATTAGATTCAAATATTTTAATGTGTTTTAGTGTTTTTAGGCCAAATTGTGCACTTAGGTGGAAATTAGTCAAAAGCCTAGTTGGAGGTTATCGATGGCCAAATTTAGGTGTCTACAATTACTTCCCAAATTGTTGTAATCCACTCTCTAGCCTCTTGAGTTATATTCACCACCAAGTTGAGGGAATTTGAAGCATCCAATGGTATCATTAAGTTAAGATGGCTATACGCCTTATTTGTAGTATAAAGAATAAGCAATTTTAATTTATTCTCATATTTCTTCAAATAATTAAATAATTGATGAGTTTGTGTTATATGATGAGCCAATTCTACCCTTATTACATCAATTGCTTTCATATAATTGTATAACTTGGATGTAGTTTATTGAACTTCAGTCTCAATTCCCTGAGGGATATGGACTGTTTGTTGTTGTTCCTTTATTTATTCTAATTCCTGCTCAAGCTCTTGCCTAGCCAATTCATTCCCCTCATGTAATTATATCATAGCATCCTTATGAGTTTATATAAGGGAATTAAAGTCCTCTATATATGGGGACTTCCTTTTCTTTCTTTTGTTTCATTTGGCCAACATAAAGACTTCCTGCCTTTCTTCAAAAATGATTTCTCTCCTTGTTTCATCCTCTATTTTCCTCTTCTTGACCCTTTGGACACTTCCTAAAGGTTTATCAAACATGGAACTTATAAAATGCAACTTTGTGATTTTAAAATTTGGTTTCTGAGAAGCCTTTGATCTAAGATCAGCTGCCTATAGAGGAATGACTAGTTGTGATGGGTTTATTGGATGTTTTTCCTCAGTTATGGTCTCAACTGATTAATCCTTTGATTCTTTCTATAAATCACCTTTGAGTACTGAGTCAAAAATGGAGGGACATATGATATTATACCAATCCAAACCATATTGGGGTAGTAGGTGGGCTATATATACATGTTTTCCCTTTTTATCCTTTTCTAAAGATGTTATAGTAGTATCTTGGGAAGAGATGGTGAAAGGCATTGACAAGTTTATTTGGGTGGATGAGACATGGATGTGGGAGCTTTCCAATGTTTTTTTAGTCAGCTTAGATGCCCTTTTTCTAATCTTAGGTTGGACTATAGTAATCCTAGAGGGAATTTTAGCAGTGGTGGAAATAATAGATATAGTTGGCCTTATTAGAGGAGTAAAAACAAGGGTAAATGTAATATCCTCTATCTTTGGAGTGAGCAAAGGTGTTTTTGCCATGGCACTGAGAGGGACTGAATCAAATGAATTTATTGAAAAAAGGGGAATGAATCAAATAAAATTTGGGAATAAGGGATTGAAGGTTGAGCCTTCTTACCTAATTGATCATTTTTCATTGGTATTTTCCCTTTGTCATCTATAAGGCTTAGGGCCTTTTTTTTTTCCAATTCCTCCTCCTTGTCCACTTCTTGTTAAGTTATTCTTTGTTGTTAAACTAAAGATATGTCTATTTATGGTTCATCATCAATTGGGATTCCTAAGAGGGGAAGAGCCCTCATTTATTTCTTATAGTAGATTGTAGCCTTTTTAGCTAGGGAAGAGGCTCACTAAATTGAGGTAGTAGCAACCTCTTTACCATGAAATACAACTAGGTGATCTTGGCCTTCTAAATTAGAGGAGTTCAATCAAGTTGGATCCTATTGAGCTCCTTGATGCTGAACTTCAGTTACACCAGGATTTATCTTAATAGCCTTTAATATTTAGGGAGCTTATTGAGAAGGATCTATTTATTCCTCTGTTGATTACAAGGGTTTGTTGACCTAGAAGTCTGAAGTAGTCCATCCTCCAGGGGGTGGAATTCTTATATGCATTTTTTGTACCAAAATTTAAGGTTACTCTTAAATAATATTTAAATGTTCTTCTCTTAGCCCCATAATTTGTGCCCTTTTCATTACTTGGGCATCATCTTTTGCCTCTAAGAACAAAAAATCATGGTTAGAGAGAACATGCTAGTATGGAATACCAAAGCCCTTGAGGTGCTTATAAATTTGACCATGAGGGTCCCAATCCCTATGAGGTAAGGTATACATTTGATTTTGCTTCTTTTTATTACCTACAACCCTAAAATGTTTTCTCATTGTATATCACATTCAGCCTATGATCATGTGGGACCTATAGAACATGCTTTTCTTTTACTTTATCAGGTCTTATTCTACACTCCACCATAGTTAGAATGCAATCTCTTGCTCTGCAAGCTTATTAGGCACATACTTAGGGAGGTGTAGGGGGTTAAAATTATTGTTGATGACCATGATCACTATATAGTTTGGGTATAACCAATAGTCGCCCCAAGATTTCATGTATATACTATACTTTTAGATATCCTAGGGAGTGGGGCCTCATAAATAGCTTGCCACACCTATGGATATACATCCTCTATAATTCAATAAATATGCTTGATGTATGCATATATGTACATGAATTGATAATAATCATAGATGTGATTCTTTATGTAGTTAGTATTTGGGCTCTAAATCTCCTCATAATTATTTTGGAGGACTATTTGAGTCACTATTTCATCAATAAAAGATCGACTACGAAGGCCGTAAATAGTAGAGCCCACTTTTATGATAGAAGAGGACTCTACCACCATGATGAGGTATATATAAAGTCCCATGTGGTGCATCCTTAGGCTACCACATGGCCTACCACCACATTCTTGCTATTTCTCCAAGCTAACAACCCAACTCACAATCCTAAAGGTCAAAGAGGGATTGATTTATATTTCTAGCTTGATAGCCATCGGAGGGATCCATAACGTTTTAGCATAATTTACAAGGCTAGGAAGGCCATGGCTATTTGTGAAGTCCAACAAGCTTTGAAGAAAGCATGAACCCAAAAATATGGATTAGAATATGGGTCCAAGGAAGGATATTGAGAAGTGATATGATTAAGGGCAAAATAAACTAAGTTATGGAAGACATGATTGGGTAGGGATGCAAGCTCGAGACTAATCGATGTTGTTTCTATTAGCATGGCTCGACACTTCTTCTAGTAGTATGGTTCATTGCATCCATTTATTTATATAGTCCAAATCAGCTCAATATAATCATTATTTTATATTATCTCACTCCTAATATGGTTTCATAATGGTGTTGATTGGTTACTTCTAATTCACTTTTTGGAATAATGCGCTCATCATTGGAACATGAGTAGTGAGCTCACTGAGTATTAAGAACTTACAAATTAAAATTTTGTAGCTCGAATAATCATGGTAAAGGCATGCTTAGTTAGAGACACATGGACCAAAAATACAACCTTGGAGATAGTATGGTCTTACCATTTCTGGGGGAGCTCATAGTTTAGAACTCACAGTGAAATGGGTTTTGTGCAAGGTCGAGCCATGAGTAAAGGCTATCTCTTAGAAAGTAGATCAAAGTGGAGAAAAATCTTAATCTATATGGAATCGAGGCTATATAATGAAGGATCATGATCTTGTATTAAATATCTATTGTTTTGATAAAGGGCTTGCCATGACGTAATATATATATATGTTATAGGATATAATTTTAGCATAGATCCTAAATGGAAAATAAACACAGTAGACTCAAATTGGGGTTATTACATTATCTTTTATTTCATATGGCATGGAAGATGTATACATAAGAGTTAACTATATAATTGTAGTTCATACCTGAGTTTGTGTTTTTTTATTCACATTAATCTTATTTGGTCTTAGATATATATTATATATGTTATTTTCATAGTCTCAAATAGATAAAATTATCTTCTATTTTTAATTATGAAAAATAGTATGACCTAGGAAAATAAATATATTCTTTTATTATGTAAAACCTTCAAGCCTCAAAAGTATATGCATAGACCTATATATTTTAGGCAATGGTTCTCAGATAATGAGACTATGTTTCCTTCTACTTGTTTCAGTTTTAGCAAGGGATGTAACATGAACACCAGACAAAGATAGTATTGGCATAGGCTATTTATTTTCTTCTATATGGTAGATAAGGAAATTATGTATTTGAGTCACTGTGTATTTATATGCAGAGAGTCCTACCTATAAATATTTTATTTTATTGCCTCTATTTATTTTAAGGCCTATGGTCCTAATGGGACATATATAGTTTTAGGGTTATTAGTGGAGTTGCATATCTATGGGAAGGTAGAACACTCCTTGAGATCATTATGCCCTTTAAGAGTTTTACAAATACACTCATTGGGAGAATTGCCCATATGCATGGAGAGGAAATTGAAATGTTGTTGATGAAGGATGATTGCTTTAGAGCCTCAGAGCCTTCACTATCAGATTTCAGCATTGATATAAGTTTATAAAATCCATTTTGATATAAGTTTTAATGGATATTTACTTATTTTTAATGGATTGGGTTGCAATTTTAGAAATCTCAGAGACGTATCCCAAATGATGGGTGAACTTTGTTATCACTTTTGGTGTCAATTTTTCTTTTAGTTTATTTTATATTTTGTTTAAATTCAATTGCAAATGGATTGATAGAATACTATCAATAAATATGGAAAGTTATATATGACATAAAATCAAAAAAAATTATATGTGATAATGAGTTTAAGAATTTATCTTATTAATTTCAATCAATCCCAAATTTTTACATGAATTATATTTAACTAAGGAATTGAGATATTTTAGTATCTATTCCACAAAACTACTTGTTCAGTTTATGGATCAAATTTGGTATCAGAGCAAGTGATTGCAAGACCTTTCTTCAATTATGATATACTTTAGTTTGGAGTTTTTATCAAATTATTAATTTATGATTCTTATGTTTGAGTTGACCATGCAGGAAGGCTAGTGTGAAGGTAAATTGGAAGGTGTTTCAATTCACTAGAAGAGGAAAAGCTTTTGATAGCCAAGGTTTTGTAACCACTAGCCCTACGGGATCAATGCAGATGAAGAACACAACACTTTGATCCTTGAAGTGTGAGATGGTTTTGTGAAAGGAATAGCCTTTCTTCTTTGGGAAGAATTTAGATAGAATGCAAGGCATTTTTAGAAATACATCTCTAAGAGGAATCAGTTTTAGTTTGAATATCATTCTTACATAAAGGGAAAATTAAGGTATGGTTATGATCTAATTTCATATTGGTAGATATAATATTTTGGTCTAGCTAACTAGTTGTGTAGTCTTATTATTTTGGATTATTAATCATATTATGAATGCCTATATCCTTGAATATAGAATCAAGTGAAAAGACCAAATCCATGGTAAGATATGGAAATGGTAAATAAGGAATTGTTCAATCTTGAATAGGTTTTTGCACTTTGAGTTTGAGTTTGTAATTGGTTGATAAGTTGGTTTATATTTTCATAGTTTTATTAAGAGTTTCAGAAAGCAAACAAGAAGCCATTTAAGATACCAACATTTGCTAGCTAATACTCAACAGATGCAATCCATAGTTCTCAAAGAGGTATGAGTTATTTTTAGTGTAACTATGTTTGCACAATTGGTTTAAATTTAGATAACCTTTATGTGGGTTACTTTGGAAGTAAAGTATACCGCTATACAAAATTGTTTTTAAAAGCATTTTGAAACTATAACATGGATCATCTAACTCTTTGAGATAGATTTTTATAAAATATGAAACCAATTACTATTTAGTTATGAAAACCAATAAGAGGGAACATCCCTTATTAGTTAAATGGTTTATTTGAATAGTTTTGATAAGCATGACTATAGCATTTGACTAGTATGTTTTTATTCATTTTGGTACATTATTTTTAGAGAACTCCAAACTGTTGGATCTAGGGAAGGAATTTTCAATAAAAGTTATGAATGGGAGGATATATATTTTTTATCTCTTATTTCAATTTTCCATTTTGATTCAATTTTGGAAAATAAATCATTTGGATGAGTTGTGGAGGTATGAATCAAGGAGTAATATATGGTGGAGAAAACCTCAAGATGTGTTTAAAATACTTGGTTTCTTCTCACTTTTAAATGATATTTGCTTATAGTTACTTGTAGATTTGTGATTTTATAAAGAAGCTCTTATTGTGTAAATTCTCTAAGATAATATTGGATTTTGACCGGTATAGGGAAATATTTTAGGGACACAGTATTTAATTAAGTTGTTTATAGTTCCCTTGATTATTCTTAGGTATTATTTGTATTGTGCATTAGTCATCATAGGATAGACATATTCTTTGCATGTTTCTATACTTGCATATACGTTTAAGTCCCACCATGATATGGGAAATGTTTGTATTACAAACTTTATATACACACATGTATGTGTCTCAATCACATTTAGTAGGTGTACTTTCAAAAGACCCATAAATGGGCAACATTTGTAAAATGTAAGTATACATGTGTGCAAATTTTTTGTAAATCGTATAGGTGTATATAGCATAATGACTTCCCTTATGTGATAACAAGAAGAATACCTTAACCTTCATGCAGTATAGGGGTTAAGATAAACACCAGATAGTATGACTATTTTGGGTAACAAGTCATTTGGCAAAATGGATACAGAGTTCATTTTTACTCTCCATATATAGGTTTCAATTGTAGTTAGATAGTTGACTTTTTATAGAGTTTTATTTTTGGTGTGATGCAAAAATTCATGTAGTAGGATCAACGGATTCTTGGTAATTTTTAGGATAAAAGCCTCTTCATGGGGAGTTTTGATCTAGAGGACTATTCAAGTCATTGTTTCATTGATAAAAGGTCAGCTATATAGGCCATAACCAATGGAACCCACTTTTATGTTGGAGGGGGACCCTGCTACCATGATGAAGAATGTTTAGAGGCCCATGTGGTGGGTCCTCATGCCACCACATGGCCTACCAAACAATTCTTGGTATTTCTCCAAAATAGAAACCCAACTCACTATGTAACCCAAATTGAGTATCAACCCAACTCACTATGTAACCCAACTCACCATTCAACCCAACTTGGATGCCAAATCAACCTAAGCTATATGATAGCTCACCAACCTCTGAATGGTTAAGTCAAAGCTTCCAAACCATATTACTAACTTAAATTCCAAACTTAACTTCAAGTTGTCAATGCAAAAAAAGAATACTATACATGGCCAAAGCCACAAGTAATAAATGGTGATAAGGCTATTTGAAGCCTTGGCAATTTATACACCCCATGATTGTGGGATAATGAGGAGGCAATAGAGGTGGAATGGGATTGACCTTGGATCCTATCCCATTTTTTCCCAAAATATATTGAGCTCACCAATTGGGTAGAAGAAGAAGGCCAAGGGTATAAGCTAAGGGATGTAACTACGTATTGGTAGTCCCAGGGCTTTGAAAGAAATTTTTTTATTTGTTCAGTGGGATAGATTTTGGGGTATGGTTGTCTATGTAGTTATACAATCTTGAAGGTCAAAAGGGGCTTGATTTGTATTCCTATCTTGATAGCCATTAGAGGGATCCACAACCTTTTATTAGAATTTATAAGGCTAGGAAGGCCATGGCTATTCGTGAAGTCCTATAAGCTTTGGAGAATGCACGAGCCCAAAAATATAGACCAGAATATGGGCTTGAGGAAGGACATGAGCAGTGAGATGATGAAGAGAAAAATAAATTGAGTTAAGGAAGACGTGATTGGGTATGGATGCAAGCCTAAGACCAATCAACATTGTTTCTATTATCATGGCTTGATGCTTCTTCTAGTAGTATGGTGCTTTGCATCCTTCTACTTGTATGTCACAAGCCAGCTTGATAGAATCATTATTTTACATGATCCCACTCCTAATATAGTTAAATAATGGCATTGACTAGTTACTTCTAATTTACATTCTAGAATAATGCACTCATCATTGAAATACGAGCAATGAGCTCATTGAGTATTACGAACTCACAAATTAAAAGTTCATAGCTAGAATTATCATGATGAAGGCATGCTTAACTAGAGACACATGAACTAGAAATGTGACCTTGGAGATAATATGGTCTTACCACTACTAGGGGAGCTCATATTGTATAACTCACATTGAAATGAGTTTTGTGCAAGGTTGAGCCATGAGTAAAGGTTGTCTCTTATAATGCATATCAGAGCAGAGAAAAAGCTCAATCTATATGGAATCAATGTTGTATAATGAAGGATCTTGAGCTTGTATTAAATCTATGTCATTTTGATAAAGGGCTTGCCATGATGTAAGATATATATACTAAAAGATATAATTTTAACATAAATCTTGAATCGAAAATAAAAATAATAGAATCGAATTGGGGTTATTACATTATCTTCTATTTCATATGGTATGGAAGATATATACATAAGAGGTAACTATATAATTGGAGTTCATACCCGAGTATATGTTTTTTAATTCACATTAAGCTTATTTTATCTTAAATATGTGTGTGTGTGTGTGTGTGTGTGTGTGTGTCTGTGTGTGTGTCTCTCTCTCTCTCTGTGTGTGTGTGTGTGTGTGTCTGTGTGTGTCTCTCTCTCTCTCTCTCTCTCTCTCTCTCTCTCTCTGTGTGTGTGTGTGTGTGTGTGTGTGTGTGTGTGTGTGTGTGTGTTAGTTGCATAGTCTCAAATAGAAATAGTTATCTTCTATTTTTAATTATGGAAGATAATATGACCTATGAAATTAAATATATTATTTTATTATTTAAATCCTTCATGCCCCAAAAGTATATACGTAGAGTCGTATGTTTTAGGCAATGGTTCCTAGATAATTAGACTATGTTTCCTTCTATTTGTTAGGCTTTCAACAAGGAAGGGATGTAACATGAACACCAGATTGGGATGGTATTAACAAAGTCTATCTATTTCCTTCTATGTGGTATATAAGGAAATTATGTATTTGAGTCATTGTGTATTGATACATAGAGAGTCCTACATGTAACTATTTTATTTTATTGCCTCTATTTATTTTAAGGCATGTAGTCCTAAAGGGATCTATACAATTTTAGGATTATTAGTGGAGTTGAAAATATGTGGGAAGGAAGAACACCCCTTGAGATCATTATGCCATTTAATAGTTTTATAGATACACTCACTGGGAGAATTGCCCATATGTACAGAGAGGAAATTTAAATGTTATTGATGAAGGATGATTACTTCAAAGCCTTAGAGCCTTCACTGTTAGATTTTATCATTGATACAAGTTTCTAAAATCCATTCTAATGTAAGTTTTAGTGGATATATACATCTTTTAAATGGATCAAGTTGTAATTTTAGCAATCCTAGAGACGTAGCCCAAATGATGGGTGAACTCCATTATCACTTCTAGTGTCATTTTCCTTTCAGTTTATTCTATATTTTGTTTAAATTCAAGTGCAAATGGATTGATATAATACAATCAATAAATACAAAAAGCTATAAATGACATAGAATCATAAAGTTTTATATATGAGAATGAGTTTAAAATGTTATTTGATTAATTTCACTCAATCCTAGATTTTTGCACCAATTCTATTTAACTAAAGAATTGAGATGTTTTAGTATCTATTTCACAAAATTATTTATCTGGTTTATTCATCAATAATCCTTGTAAATAGTTCCTAGTGTTGCATCTAACAAGTATGACATCATATATAAATGGCCTATTGAATTAGAGAATTTAACTTGTTCCCTTATCTTAATGCTAATAATATCCCCCAGAGTAAAAGTCATGTCAGAGGTCATCAACATGTCTAGAAGTGATACCCAGCCCACGTGGAGAAAATGTATACTTGACATGACATATAACCTGTTCAATAGGGCCATCTTGATGCCAACCCCCATTCTGAATTTTTTGATAGATATGGGGGTTTTTCCCTTCATAACCATAGATTCCCTAGGAAGAATCCATGAGCTTAGAGTTTTCTCAATTAAATTATGTTTGTTCCATATCACTACCCTATGCATAGTAAATATGGCATCTAGAATAAACAAAGATAAGTACCTTTAGAAATCATGACTTGAGATATAAGCCACAATTGTCTTATGATCCATGTGATGTAATAATATGCCTTGTGTCACCTTACTGGTAAAGAACAAGTCATGCAATAGGTTGATACATGGCATAACCTTGGGCTTGACTATCATGAAGTGTAGTCCTTATATTTTGAGAGAGAGTAGGTCTATCATCAATTAGCATTATGTTGGTGTAAATCTCCTTTGTGATAAAATGCATCGACAGCATCAATGATGTCCCATAATTTTAAATATTTGGCATACCTATCATTGAAAATGGTAGTGTCGAACATAGTATTTGTATATTCTATGGAATATTAGGATGGTGGCATTACTCCTCTAAAAACTCAAGATGGTGAAGCCATTTCAATTTGACTGGTTTGCTGAAATTTAGTTTCCTAGACTATGACTATGAAAACTCTTTTATGTTATTTGCTACTTTATAATGGATGCACAGGTGGCTAGGTCTTTATTCACACAGTAGCAAGTGAGCTCATAATTTATTTATGATTAATAAACATGTCAATAACCATAATTCAATGAAAGATGTTTTTTCATTCAATTATAGTTCATGTGATTTTAATTTCCAACGTTCATATACTTTTTTTACCTACACAATTCAAATTTTGTTAGTTTAGTTGGTAGGAAAGCCAAGCCTTTATGTTCTTTGGCAAGTGTCATGAATTAATTATGCTTTACTAGATAATTCTAGCAAGATTTTGATAGTCAAGAGTTAGGTTTCACATTGGGACTAAGCCAATAATTCTCATGAACTAAAAGCTCTGAACACAAACACCAAATAAAATGTTTGATGACCAAACACTTCAGAATAATGTTCAAATAAAATATTTGAACAACTCCTCCAAACATAAGTTTTGATAACCAAAATCTCAAAGGAGTTTTGAATAAAACTAGTTGAAAATAAGGGAAAACCACATAAATTGTAAACAAAATTTTTGATGAATAATTCATGAACACAATCACCAAACACAAAATCTGATGAAGACTATCCCAAATGAATTGTCTGAATAAGTCCCAAATAGTTTCTTCAACAAACAAATCTTGAACAACAGTTCTGACGAAAATATATGATAAATAAATTCTTTGAACTTAAGTAACAAACAAAATGTTCAACTACCAAAATCTAGAATGAAATATTTTTGAATAAAACTATGTCCTAAAACCTGCATAAGTATAAAACTCCAAAAATGCATTAATAAGTTAGTCCAAAATGTAAAATATCATTGTTTATACTATTGAGTGTTGATATTAAGGGTAAATCCAATAAAACTTCCATATAATGAAGAGGAAAAATTAAAAAAACATGGACCAAATAAAAATAAAAGTGGGTCCCCATTCCTTTTAAATAATAGGGGATGTTGGATACAACAAATGATGACTTACAAGGGGAATACTTCTGAGTATTTGAGAACTCAGAACTTTGGTTAGAAATTTCAAATCAGTCATGACCCATGCTATAAAAAAAAATTCAAAGCAAAGATATGAAAGAGACTCCCAACTACATCATACAACATACTTGCCTTCGTATCCATGGATCTATGTGTGCTAAAGTGACATTATTTAACCCTTATTGTGAGAATCTTTTCAAAGACTTATAGTAGCTATAGGTTTTGGTCTAGTTCATTTAAAGATTATTAAATTATGGAAGCTTAGACATTAATTTATTGCCATCCAGGTGTCCATATCCCGGATAGAGATACATTTGGGGTCCTTCTCTCCTCTTCCTTTATTTCTTTGAGCATGATGCATAGTATATTGACCTTATTTCATCATGTGAGCCTTTGATCCCCTTTTGATTTTATTTTGGTTTTATTGATCGCTATTTTTTAAAACATTATTTCTTTTCTTTTCTTTTTTATTTAAATGAAAGGAGAGTCGAAACCACTATGAGCTAGTGTGGTTATAAAACAAATTATTTACCAAAATATCCCTACCAGCTACATCCACACCAGTGATTATCACCTCCAAATAAGTATTAGTATCAAAAGTGTGCTTGGTCCAATGGAGTGAGAAAACTTGCTAAATTTATATGGATTACTCAATAGAAACTTTCACACACTTGGTATAAATATTCAATTCTAACACAATTTTAAATGATTGTCATTACATACCCAAATCTTAAAGACCTCAAACACAAAAGTATAACAGGGTTGTGAACAAACCCCAAATTGTGAATCCCTTTGCAGTTTCCCTTTCCCTTATATATCAATTTAAGCATAAAATAGGGACCATCTATTAGGATATTATTTTGGTATTTTCAAGATAAACACAATTTAGATTGTCACAGGAAACAACAAAATGTCCAACCTAGAAAGTAAAAAAAACTAAGCTTAAAAGCAAGAAACTAAACTAGAAAGCATGAAACTAAACTAGAAAGTAGGAAAACTAAACTAGAACCTATACCACATTTATTTCATCAATCAAGGGAAACTTAAAATGGTATAGCCATGAATTAATGTTTAAAAAACTACCCGTTGACTGGATATGTAAGTTCATCACCTTAAAGGTCTCTTAAAAAAATGTATTATTGCCTAGAATCTTTAAAAGCTGATATGGTCTAATCCATAGTGGGGAAAAATTATCATGTTGTCTTTTATTTTCATGGGATTTTTCCCACATAAGCACTAGATTGAAGATCCTAAATGTTTCAAATGTTTCCTTTATGTTAAACCATCTTTTGACTACGTCTTGATGTTTATTATAAGTCTATAGGGCCTCAGTCCTTAAGTCTTCCATTTCTATTATATATAGTAATTGAGATTCTAATTGGTCATTGGGTTTCATATATTCTTACATAAATTGATAGGTTAGTAACTTCAACATGATTGGAAATATTGGTCATTGTCTATACACTAGTAGATAGGGTGAGGCCTTGAGGGCCTGCTTATATCTTATTCGGTCTACATGTTAGAGACTTAGGTTGTACCCTAGCTGAGAAAAGGATTGTTCAAGTCCTCTACACAAACCTAGTCCAACATGGGTGTGACCTTAGGCTTTGGGTCACCTAAACTTTGGTCAGACCTCTAGGGTTTGTAATGAGCCTATCTCCTTAGATTGTTTATTATAGTGCTCACCTAAGACCTAAAGAGGTTAGGATAAAAAGAGAGAAAGAGTTGCATGAATGAAAACCTACTATAATTATGGTGATGCACCATGAATTCATTGTATACACTCATAATCTTTAACTCTCGACACACTAATGGACTATGAATAGACTTAACACAGTGCCTATAATGGTTTCCAAATAAAAGTGCTTCACTTATAGGTCAGTTTGATTAACTTAGGATGGAGGGAAAAGAGGGTAAGGCCTGATTGAAGGCACTTATAGTTAGTATTCCACTTTATAATTAGATATAATCATTATGACACACTAGATGACCTGCAAGGAAAGCTTGTTAGGACTTACATTGAACTTGGGCCTATAGAGGGAAGATTAAACCACTTTTACATATCAAACAAATACAAAATACTAAGCATAGATTGGTAAACAATTGAAAGTGTATTTATCATTAATACAAGAGGTGCATGAGTATAATTTTTGGTAAATTCTAGTCATACCATCCTTGAGGGATGAAAATAAAGAGCTCAAAGCTTGAATTTATAGTAGAATAGGATGAGAGAGAGAGAGGAAAGGATGCATGGGAGAGTGGAGAAGGGGTCATAATGATCAAGGTTGATATTTTCCTTGAGATCCTCATTGTATTGATGTCACTATGACTTTGTTGATGTGAAAGAGTAAAGAAAAGGTTATGGAGGCCGAAATTTCCACTGTGAGAAATCATCAATGGCCACCCAAATCTTCTTGAGCTCCTCATTTTATTATTACTCTTTATAGACCCTTAACTGATTTGAGTCCATTAAAGAACACACTATGTGTTTCATGCCAAGAGCTTGACCACACTAAACTTTCAATTTTGGACACATATCATCATCTCATGCTATTTAGAGATTTGATCAAATCTACTCTATTGATCTCCTTAGGAGTCTACTAGTTTCAACCTTCATCATTGACCATCAATTTACTTTGGCATGATGGATCACAAACCATTGATCTTAGTTAGAAACACTAGCTTTGTCATTTCACCATGCCACATTAGATCTTCATATGGGCACTCGATATCTTTCCACTTGAAACATTTAAATTATTGACCTTACTCATATAGTAGATCCTTGAGTTCATGATTAAATGTACTCCATTGATTTTCTTGGGCCCACTGACCTCATTGATCACCACTCACCATTAGATCTTGATTTAGACACCCAAGATCTAGACACTTATTAGCAATGCATTTAGACTAAAGAATATTTGAATCAAAATGGCTACTTTATGATGCTTGAATTTGACATCCTCATGTATGTTACATTCAACCAAATTACTCCTGCATGATGTTTCAATGATGGTTTGATTCCTCTAGTATTTAAGTTACTCATTTTTTATTTAAGATAAGGACATCATGGGGCATAAAAAATAAAGCTAAGGTAATGGTCATAAAATCTTTGAATGATAGGGGTTGACATTTTGGCTTATGAGGCCAAAATTTTAACATTTTTGGTGACTATGATGGCTTCACTAGCCTATTGGTCATGAAACCCAAACACTTTTATGACAAGGTGACTCAACAAATATGATGACACTCTAGATTGAATTGTACTCTTGACACTTCATAAAATTGAAATAGAAACAAGACACATAGATACACAAAAAAGTAACAACCTAACACTAAACAACACACCTAACAACTAAGGATAAATAAAGAAAAGAACTAAACAACAAGTCACAACCTACAAACTTATGGAAAGCACTTAGTTAGTCTAAAGAATAGACTAACTAATTCAAAACTAACCTGACTTTAAATTCATTTCCCTAAGGTCAAATAGGAATTTTATATGATCAGTATAGCACCCTGATGTGGAGTTATCATATGATTATTTGTGTGTAATCAAACTTGGATCAATAAGTGATAACTTCTTCCCATAGCTAGCACTCTCTGAATTACCTGAAAGAGTGAAATGACCATATAGGTTCATCCCTATGTACATGGGTTGAGTATGAGGGTCAAAAATCCAATCATACTCCTCCCAAATATTTCTAATTTTCATCACTAACCTCATCTCATCTTCAGTCAGGAGCTACAATTGGTTTTACTATTTGGGTTCAATATGATTAGCTATCAAAGCATTCTTGATAAGTTCCTTCTTTTTAAGCTTTGACTGGTGTATATAACTACAAGTAGAAGTCTTAAAAATCCTCCCAAAAGGACATCTCATCTTGGTTAATTAAAAAATTACAAGGTTCATTTAAAATTCTACCATCTATCTATAAGTCATCAGGCTAATTACTCACCTCTTTCATTTTGGTAGGATCATCATAAGGTTCTTGATCAGCTAAAGTTTGCTCATCCTCTTCATCAATAGAGAGAGGTGGTTCCTTAATCTAATTAAGGTCCAACTCATCTTTCCTCTACACTTCTTGATTTGCATTACTTTCCTCATTTGAAGCATTAGCCTAATTTTCAAATATATCACTCTAATTTGCCTTGCCTAGTTGTTCTATTTCATTTAATAACTCCAAACATAAGTGCTACCACTGGTATTCCAATGGATTCTCAGCTTCAATATCAATAGCATCATCATGGATGTTATCATCTAATTTGTCTCTTATGAAAATATCATCTTGTGTTTCTTATGAAAATATCATCTTGTGTTTCATTTGTCTCAGCTCCATCATTATGACATTGTAGTTGCCTTTTATCATCCAAGCTCTACTCATACTTACCTTCTGATCTAATGGAGTGCATAGAGGTCCTTTTTTGAATCTCTTATTTATATACACTATAAGTTTCCTCTATAAGGTGATCTTGACACTTATCTTCAATTGTATCATTGTCTATCTCTTGAATGACTGCCCCCTCCTTTACCAACTTTGATAGTTTGCCCACCATGCTTGAATGATCCAACTCTAATTTTGGTGTACTTAACTTATTTTCAAGAGGGGAGAGGGCGGGTGGGTAGTAGATATCATTAGGTTGATTTATTATTGGAAGGTTATCCTTCCAATTAGGTATCTTGAATATTTTCTTAGAAATTTCTTAGGATTGAGGGGGAATTTGAAGAGGGGCAGTAGGTACTTGAGTAATACCAGATGAAGGACTAATAACAGATTTTGCACCTACTTTTCCTTCCTTATCATCTTTTTAAATGGTGGGCATGATGAAATTAGGATCCATGTCCCATGAGGGCTTCCATGCAGGTATTTTTTCAAGCTCTTTATTAGTGATAAGATCTTAAAAATAAGTGGATTACCCTTGGGAATGAAAGTGAAGGCAATCTACCTTTGGGGTGATTGGAGGAGGTGGAAAAATGTGGAACTTAGAGAGTGACTTAGACTTGATTTTCACCTCCACACCATGTTCAATTTTTCACACTATATGAGACAAGTCTTTGAAAAAGTACCCTCCAACCTTAGTTATAAAGTCATTACCCAAAAATAAGGTAAAATAAGGCAACAAATATGCTACAATAAGGTCCTACACTACTAAAATTTTGGGGCGGGCATGGAAAGTGAGTTGAATGTTTATAACAATGCCAAATAATTCCATGGGATACCCATTTCATTACAATTCAATGTTAGAAATAGGTTTATACCTTAGATTAAAGGTGTCTACCATCAATTTAGGAATAATTAAAAGATTTACCTTATCATTAAGTAAACAATTATGGACTAAGAAATCTCCTATGACTAGGGAGGCAACAAAAGGAGATGGGGTGACCAATTTAACTCACTATGGTTAGTTTTAGGATTATTTTAATTTGGAATGAGATATTGGCATTCAACCCTTTTCTATTATCTAAGACTATCCTATAACTTGTCCCTTTCTTTTCTTAATCTCTTAATCTCTAAGTATAGATAATCAGTATTTGGTGCAGGTGGATTGCAAGGGGTAGTAGGTTGATAATAGGACTGATTATGAGGATGAGGAGGTTTCCATGTAGGTGTAGGAGGCTCAAATTATGGTGGATGATCTTGGTAGTGTGTAGAATATGGATTACATGGTTGGTAAGGATCAGTGTATGCATCATATGGGCTATGGTAAGGTGGATATGGGGATGGTGGGAAAAAAACTACCTCATAGACTTCCATAAATCCTTATGAAACATGTGTATCAAATAAAAACCATGACTAAAAACCTTATTACCTCTAAAACCATGAAACCATTGGTATCTCAGAACTTGAGATTGATTGCAAACATTCCAAAGATTCTTAACTTTTCCCAATATGACTATAGATGATTTTTTTGATGTTTTTAACTTCCAAACATCCTCCAATATCTTCATAGCATGTTTTTGGACATTTTAAATCTATTAGGTTGCACCCTAGTTGAGCAAAGGATTGTTCAGGTCCTCTACTCAAACCTAGTCCAACATGGGAATGACCCTAGGTTGTGGGTTACCTAAACTTAGGTTAGACCTCTAGGGTTTTTAATGAGGATATCTCCTCAGATTGTTTGTTATATTTCTCACCTAAGACTTAAATAGTTTGGGATGAAAAGAGATGAGTTGCATGAATGAAAACCTAATCTAAGTGTGGTGATGCACCGTGAATTTATTGTATCTATTCATAAGATTGAACTCTTAACACACTAATGGACTATGAATAAACTTAAAACATTGAATACAATGGTTTAAAAACAAAATTTCTTCACATAGAGGTCATTTTTATTAACTTAGGTTGGAGTTTAATGAGGGTAAGGCCTAATTGAAGGAACTTGCAGTTAGCAGTCCACTTTATACCTATGACATCAACATTATGACATACTAGATGACCTGCAAAGAAAGCTTGTTATCACTTAGGTTGAACTTGGACCTATAGAGGGAAGACTAAACCACTTTTTCATATCAAACAAATACAAAACACTAAGCATAGATTGGTAAACAACTGCAAGTGTCATTCTCATTAATCCAAGAGGTGCATGAATACAAATTTTGGTAGAGTCTAGTCATACTAGCCCTGAGGGATGAAAATCAAGAGATCAAAGCTTGAATTTATAGTAGAATGGGATGAGAGAGAGGGGAAGGAATGCATGGGAGATTGGATGATGGTTTCATAATGATCAAGGCTAATATATTCCTTGATTTCCTCATTGTATTGATGTCACTATGACTCTGTTGACATGGAAGACTGGAGAAAATGTCATGGAGGCCAAAGTTTTTGCTAAGAGAAATCATGGATGGCCACCTAAATCTCTTTGATATCTTCATTACTTAATGTTATTGACAGACCCTTAACTGACCTGAGTCCATCAAAGAACACACTCTATGTTTCATGCCAATATCTTGACCGCACTACATTATCAGTTTTGGACATGTGTCATCATCTCATGCCATTTGGAGATTTGATAAAATATACTCTATTGATCTCCTCAGGAGTCTACTAGTTTCAACCTTCATCATCGACTGTCAACTTCATTTGGTATGATGGATCTTGCATCATTGATCTTAGTTGGACCCATTAGCTTTATCAGTTTACCACACACCATTAGATCTTTGTATGGGCACCCAAAATATTACCACTTGGAACATTTGAAATTTTTACCTTTATCACACCATAGAACCTTGATTACATGATTAAATGCACTCTATTGATTTAATGGGGCCTATTGATCACCATTCACCATTAGATCTTGATTCAGACACCTGGTATCTAGAAACTTGTCAGCAACACATTTAGACTTGAGAATATTTGAATTAAAATGGTTGATTAACAATGCTTGAACTTAACATCCCTATCTACATCACCTTTTACCAAATTTATCCTACATGATATTTCAATGATGATTCAGTTTCTTTAGTTTTTAAGTTAGTCATTTTTCATTTAAACAAGGACATTATGGGGCTTAGAAAAGCAAGCTAAGGTAATGGTCATCAAAGCTTCAAATGATAGGGGTTGACATTTTGGATTATGAGGCCAATATATTAACACTACCCATAGAGAATAATTAAGTATATTATACCATTCCCTAGGCTTATCCCCAGCCAATTTCTTAATTACATCTATCAGGTTCTTATTCATTGATTCAGTTAATCCATCTCCCTGATGATAGTGGTTAGAAGATGACCTGATAGTGACATTATTGTCATGATCCCCTTCAATGAATTCATCTGATATGAATTTTGGCCCATTATCATAAACTAAATATATGGGAATTATGAATTTAGTTGTGATGTGTTCTTTGAAGAAGTGAATCGCATCTTGTGCTCTGGAGTTCTTGGTGGCCATTATGTTAGTCACATGCAATAATCTATGACAGTGAGTACAAACTTATGACCTACTAAAGATTTTGGATTAATGATGCCAATTAATTCCAACCCCCATTGGACAAATGGCCTTCCCTCAACAACAAGTTTCAAGGGCATTATTACATGTACTTCTATTTTTGCTAAAACTTGGCATTCATGACATGTTCTTATATGGGCATAGGCATCTTTAAAGATTGTTTGCCAATAATAGCCATTCTTAGGATCTTATTATTTTTGGTGTTCCCAAATGGATGACAAATAACTCTCTTTTAGTGTATATTTTCTAAAATATATTGAGCCTCTTTTATTGATACACATCTAAGGTAGATGCCTTCATAATTTCTCCTATAATTCACTCCTTTCTTAATCATGTAGTGAGCAATTTTGAGCCTCAAATCTCTCTTTCGTTCTTGATTGAGTTATTGGGGACAAGTACCTATAAGAAAATATTTAATTATATTAGTATACCATTCCCCTCTAGATACCTAAGATTCACAAACCTCTTTAATATTAATGTGTGGGTCAGGCTCAGTCATGAGTTAGATGATTTCCTAACACAATATGATTTTAGGAGGCTTGATTTATATATCAAAATCTTACAAATTTTTCATCCATTTGCCTTTGCATTCTCCCAATTAATTATGTGATAAGTTAAGCTTGATGCTAGGGATAGGTACGATAGCAATAATCTTATTTCTCAAGATGTAGTGGCACATTTCTTCACTGCTTTCACAAGAGTAAAGATTTGCTTATTGATTAGAGAATATTTGAGTTATGCATCCTTCAAACTCATGCTCATAAATGTAATGGGATGCTCAATCTCATATTTCTTTTGCATTATGATATCAGCAATTATATGTTCTAAATCAAATGAGTATAAGTATAAATCCTTTGTGAAATTTGTACTAATTAATACTAGGGCCTAAGATATAGTATATTTGATGTTTTGAAAACACTTTTGGGCTTCATCTATCCATTCCACTTTAGCATCCTATTTGAGCATGGAATTTAGGGGTCTCATTATTTTTATAATCCTAAGATGAACTTTCTTACAAAATTTATTTTCTCAAAGAAAGACTTGATTTCTTTCTTATTATTTGGCAATGTAATCTTTGAAATACCCTAGATTATATTTGGATCGATGATGATCCCTTCTTTGGTAATGATATGTCCCAAAATATTTCCCCCAATAACTCTAAATATGTTCTTATTTGGGTTCATTAAGATGCCAAACCTTCATTTCTTTTCAAAAATTTAATGTAGATGGGATACATGATCATTCCTATTCTTGCAAAAAATAGTGAGGTCATCCATATAAATGATTATAAATTTCCCTATTAATTTTTGAAATGCATGATCCATTACTTGCTAAAAGGTGGATCCTACATTAATTAGTCCAAAAGGCATCCTCTTGTATGCATAGGTACCCCACTTTATGGTAAATGCAATATTTATTCTATCCTTTGATTCTACCAACACCTAGTTGTAACTTAAAAATCCATCTAAGAAAGACATCATTTTAAAGCCATTGATTATCTGAATAACCTCATCTAGAGAGGGAAGTGGATAGTTTTCCCTCTCAAAAGTTTTGTTCAAGTTTCTTAAATCAATACATAATCTAATTTATCCATTCTTCTTTCTTAATGGGACTAATTAGGCCACCCAGGTAGAATGCCTAATTGGGAAGACTATCCTTGCACTCAATAGCTTTTCTACTTCTCTTTGAATAAGAGGTTCCAGGATAAGATTCATTGGTCTTTGTCTTTGTCTAAATGGATTATGGTCTAGATTTATCAGGATCATATGGGTGATGACCTTTGGGTCACAAACCTTCAAGTCTTGATAGATCAATGCAATCATATCTTCATATTAAGTGAGTAAATCCTTCACTTGTTGACTTTTTTTTGGAGTGAAACTGAGGTCAATATTGACATATCATGGGTTACTCTCATCCCTAAAGTTCTCCCTCTAGAAGTCATACTTTCTAACCTTGGGTTGCCTTTGCTACTGATCTTGAGGATCCATATCAAATTCTCTTTATAAAGATACCATTCTAAGTGGGAGATGATTTTATTTGAGCTACATGATACCTTCCTCACCTGACTCCTCTTGGTAGAGATAACTAACTTTTTTGTCATCAATGATTTGGGAATCAAATTATCCTAAGTTGGTTAGAAATTGAAGAATATATTGGTCATCATTTAAGACTTATAAATTCTTTATGTTGTTAGGAAAAAAAGGACAAGGTACTAGCTCAATGGAGAATCTCTTTACCTTGAATTCTTGGAGAGGCTCCAAATTGGTAGCTGAAGTAGCTAGTGAATCCATAGCTTGATTTTGTTCCCTAAGAATATACACTATATTCAAAACCTCAAAGGATATAATAAAATCCCATGCTATGTGATTATATATTTTTATATATGATAGATTACACTGGTATTTATTTTTAACTTAATTGACTACCAACTCTGAATCTTCATATGCCAACAATTACTTGACAATGTTTTTGAGAAAAAAATGTAATCCCAAAATCAATGCTTCATATCCAGCTCTATTATTGGTGAAAAGGAACTATTATTTGTGTGATACAAACAAATTCTTTCCTTATGGATCAATTAATTTAATTCCTACATCTGATCCTTATTTGGATCTAGCACCATCAAAGTAGAGAGTCCATAACTGGGTAGGGTCATCAGATTTTGGTTCTTGTATTTCATTTCATGTGGTGAAAGTATAAATATCAAGGCTATGGAATTCATAATTTACCTCTTCATCCATGAAATTTTACTCTATGATAGGATACTTTATTCTGGGCTCCTGATCAATCCAGATTTGATTTAGAATGACTCTTCATGGTAGCCAAATATGAGAGAAATTTATTAAGAGATATACATTGAGTGTTTTAGACTAGTCCCTACTCAATAATAGTCCATAACCTTTGGGTATGTATACTAAAATTATGTCAATAATTATATGTACTCATGGCTTAGATGCTACCTGAATACACACATTAGTTGGCTCTCCAATCACTAGTACCACTATTTTATCTAACTGTGAGATTGTTCTCTTTGACAAGCTTGGAGTTAGACCAAGATTTTGAAAAATAAAAGTAGGCATCATAGTGGATAAAGATCCAGAATCAACTAAGAAATTATGAATATTCTTACCAAATGGCATGATGGTCAATAAAAAAGGTGAAACCTCTAGCTTGTTTTTGTAGATAACATTGGTGTTAGAGGCCTTCATTTTCTATATAAGAGCTTTTGTCTTTTCTAGAGGATCCTTACCTATGATAAACTTCCATAGGAGTTATTTATGTTCATTAATTTGGGATAATTCATGAAGGGTGATGTTTTATTTGATTTTATTCATGTCTTCAATAATGTTATACCCTCCTCTACTTTGTTCCTCCTTATTCTGAGGATGATCACTCCCTTTCAAGGGAGGTGGATTATTATTAGCTTTTAGATTTAGTAGAATGATTATGTTATTTGGAGGAGTAGATTTTATGAAGGGCTACCTATTCCTTAGGTTGTAACTAATTTTTTAATATTGTTGGAAGGCATATATCTCATCAGTGTTGTCCTATGGTATGTTATCATCTTCACTCAGGAAAGGAAACTCGTGAGTCTCAATGAACATAATGGTGCTTGAAGGGATAGACTCATGGTGGAATTTTGGTGTTTTATGCATCAAATATTACCTCACCACCTCTCTTTGAAAGATCTCAAAAGATGCATAGAATTTAACACGGTCAAGTTCACCATACTGAGATGTGTTATGAATTCTACACCAGTTAGGCAAGGTTGTCTCCATTATATTGATTTTTAGAGGCTTGTTGGACTATTATGTATTATTTTAAGGCCTATTTAAGGGTCTGTTATACCTTTATAACACATAGTTTTGATTATTATTTAGGCCATTAGCGTTGTCTATCTTTCTTTGCATGCCCAAAAAATCATTGATTAATTTTTGGACCATTTTTTGTATGGCATCCAGCTCTACTTTAGTAGAATATGTGCCATAAACAATAAAAGTATAAGATGTATCCAAATGTCTATTATATTTATAACCATTATCTTGTGCATGGTTATTTAGGAAACTATAATTTGGATGTGATGTCTACATTAGAGGAGGCAGTGTGTATAATTGATTTTGATTAAATTCAGCGATGTTTTGCTTCACATGTAGAACTGAATTCAAATCAGCAAGACTAATGTTGATATCAAGTGTGTTAGGAACCTAAGGATTAATTTATCTATCAATGTTGATGGCCTTTTCATATTATAATGTCAAATTTTTGATAACATTATCCCTTCATAAAAACACTATAGTAACTGGATCTAGAGCATTTTTGTACATTTATAATGCCAACACTTTTTTTGGTTTATACGCTAGGTTTAACTAGGTATACATCTTCTAAAATATTTCATTGAAGGCTTGGATTGGTTCATTGGGCTCCCTCCTCATGATATTAAAGTGTTGGTATATCAAACTGGGGCTGGTGACCTGCCCAAACTGTGCAAGAAAAGTAGTTTGACATTGATTCTAGAAAGTAATAGAATTCTCTTATAGATTAAGTTACCAATCATAAGCATCATCCATTAGTGTGAAAGGAAAAAGTTTTCATGAAACTTATTCATTAATAATATTCATCAATCTTAATGCAACTTTGAAAGACTTGGTGTTTTCTTATGTCATTCTTCCTCCTAAAGGAGAGAAGTATGTTAGGTACTTTTTAGGATTCCTAGGTAGGTCATGCACATCCCCTAGGATGGAAATAGTAGATCTAACCAACCAAGGTGGTTAGGCCATAGGATGATTAATATGGGGAGTTTTTATTTCTATGGAAGGTGTTCTATCTCTATTATTGATAAGGGAAGTTGGTACAAATCTAGGCCTTTTATGATTTGATAAAGGTGAGACTAGATCACTAGCATGAGCTCTAGATTTGGTCACTCTCCTAGATGAATCTAATGCAACTCAACATATAAATTAACCTCTTTCATCAAAAGTTTTATGCCCTCCTTCTAGTGATATAAAGAGTATTGATGCAATTTTTATGCACACCAATTCATAACAAGGTAGCCTCTAATGTTTCAGGATCTCAATGGAGGTAAACTCCACTCCAGGGCATGAGTTGCAGGTATGTGGTTAAACAACCCAATGATGTAATATCAAGTAAAGCATGTAGGTTGTTAACTAGGATTATTTATGAATAGATGGTATCTAAAATAAATTTAAAACTAGGTGAGTTGGCATATGGGTGGATATTAATCTAAAGTAGGGAAGGTCTTAGAAATAAACTCAAAAAAGAGGTAAGGGTAGAGTAGAAAATAAGGCTCTATAATTTTAAGAATTACCTTTAAAGTTTGTTTATTTGTGTACAATTTTTTTAGAACTAATGTTTATTGCTAGCAACTGCTACACATATACAGACAAACATAGTCAAGCAGTCTGGGATAAATTGATATACGAAACTCAGATATCTATCAAAGGTTGTTCATTTTAGAGTAGTTGTTTCACACCTATTCTTATGATATTATGACTCAGATCATGGAGGTAGTTAAGGTAGCTAAAACACTCACCTATAATATTATATCATATAAAACACATCTACACACTTAGAATGATGAGATAGTTAACCTACTTGAAAATAATCAATAAAAATAACTAATTCTTCAATAGCAATTACACATCTAAAATTAGTATATTAATTATAACAAGAGGAATTATTTATAGCTATTTCACGCTTAGAATTTTTAAATCAATCAACCAAAAAAATAAAACCTGTTTACATAGAATATGGAAAGAAAATACACCAACACATTTGTGATAATCAACATTTGATTTGTTCTTGTATTAATTTTTTTGACCCCTGAAAATGAGGATTCAAAACACATGTATAGACTTGGAGAGGGGTCACCTCATCCTCAAATTTCATGAAAAATTATGATTACATGGCATAATTAGAACCTCAATTCTAATTATAGTTTCAAAATTGAATGTATACATATCCATAGTTGACTTACAATTATCAAAAATAAAGTTAGCCCTTTATAGTGCAATGCAACATGTGCATGCTTACAAACCATTTGAATAACTTTCATATTTAAGTTCTAAAAAAATTAGACTATGAGTAACAAAATATATGCCCTTATATTGATGTGTATAAAATTAGCATTTAAACTAAGGCTGGGTAGATGTTTACATGGATCAGTTGATTATGGAAGGAGTCATTGTACTAGAAGTTATAGCATCAATCTTATTCTTTACCTCTAACTCTAGATAACACTTATGTCTTGCATCATACTATTGTTTGATGATGTCCAAATTGAGTAATGAGGGTTTGTGCACCTTGTTAACTTGCTCGAGGAGCTTGGCATGCTCCACCTCTATGATCTAGAAGTTGATCTTGAAGATGTATACTTCCATCACCTTCTTTCTAAAAAAACTCAACTCAAATTCAATATCTTCAAGTGTTAATACCTATAGGCTTTGCTTGAAATTATTGGATGCCTACTAAAGGAGTTGATCAAAATTTATCCTACTAATAAGCTTACCTATACTATCTGTTGCCTTAGATAACTTCAATTCTTCTAAGATTTATAAAATGAGAGCTTCATATTCTTGATACTTGGGCATTACTAACCCAACTATTGTAATCCACTCTCTATCCTCTTGATTTCTAATCACCACCAAGATGATGGCATTTAAAGCCTTTACTAGTGTCATTAAGTCAAGATGGTTATATGCCTTATTACTAGTATAAAGAATAAGCAATTTCAATTTATTCTCATCTTTATTCAAAGAACTAAATAATTGATGAGTTTGAGTTATATTGGGATCCAATTATACCCTCATTACATCAATTTATTCCAAATCATTGTATAATTTAGATGCATCTTGATGAACTTTAGTCTCAATTCCCTGAGGGATATGGACTATTTGTTGCTTCTCCTTTATTTATTCTAATTCTTGCTCAACCTCTTGCCTATCCATTTCAATCCCCTCATGTAATGCTATCATAACATCCTTATGAGTTTATGCAAGGGACTTAAAGTCATCTATATATTGGTATTGCCCTATCTTTCTATTCTTCCTTTTGGCCAATGTAAATACTTTTTGCCTTTCTTCAAAAACGATTTCTCTCCCTACTTCATCCTCCATTTTCCTCTTCCTGACCCTTTAGACACTTCCTAAGGGTTTATCAAACATTAATATTACATGAGACAACTCTATGATTTTTAAATTTGGTTTCTGAGAAGCCTTTGATCTAAGATCAGTTACCCATGGAGGGATGACTAGTTGTGATGGGTTTATTGGCTATTTGTCCTCAATTGTGGTCTCAACTAATTTATCCTTTAATTATTGTTCAAAATCATCTATGAGTACTAAGTCAAGAAGGGAGGGCCATATGATATTAGACCAATCCACACCTCCATATAGGGGTAATGGGTGGACAATATATACATGTTTTCCCTTTTTATCCTTCCTTGAAGATGTTACAGTAGTATCTTGGGAAGCGCTAGTGGAAGGCATTGGCAAGTTTATTTGGGTAGATGAGGCATGGATCTGGGAGCTTGCCAATGTTGTTTTAATCTTCTTAGAGGCCCTTTTTTTGGTTTTAGGTTGAACTATATTAGTCTTGAATGGAATTTCAGCAGTGGTGGCAATAATAGATATGGTTTCCCTTATTGGAGAAGTAGAAATAATAGGGGTAAATGTAACATCCTCTATTTTTGAATTGATCAAAGGTGTTTTTCCCATGGCACTGAGGGGGATTGAATAAAATGAATTTATTGAAGAAAGGGGAACTAAATCAATTGAAATTTGGGAAGAAGGGACAAAAGGCTAAGCCTTCTCACCTATTTAATCATCTTTCATTGGTGTTTTCTCTTTATCATCTATAAGGCTTAGTGCCTTTTCTCTTTCTAATTCCTCCTCCTCATCCATTTCTCATTTTGTTATTATTTATTGTTGAACTAAAGATGTGTCTATTTTTGGTTCATTAGTAATTAGGTTTCTTGAGAGAGGAGGAGCCCTCAGTTTGCTCTTATATAATATTGTAGTCTTTTTAGTTATGGAAGAGGCTCATTAAATTGAGATAATGGTAACCTCTTTACCTAGCAATATAGTTGGGTGATCTTGGCCTTCTACATCAAATGAATCCAAACAAATTAGATCCTCTTGAGATCCTCGATTCTCAACTTCAATTACACCAGGATCTATCTTAATAGCATTTAATATTTGGGGAGCTTTTTGAGAAGGCTCTCTTTGTTCCTCTGTTGATTATACGGGTCTGTTGACCCAAAAGTCTGAAGTAATCCATCCTCCAAGGGGTGGAATCCTTGTATGCATCTCTTGAACCAAAATTTAAGGTTTTCCATGAATAATATTCAAATTTTCTTCTCTCAACCCTGTAATTTGTGCTCTTTCCATGACTTGGGTATGATCTTTTGTATTTAAGAACAAAAAATCATATTCATAGGGAACATGTTGATATGGAATACTAAAGCTTTATATGTGCTTCTAAATTCAACCATGAGGGTCCCAATCCCTATGAGGAAAATTATCTAACTAATAATGTTTCCTTTTATTACCCACATCCCCAAAATGTTTTCTCATTAGAAAGCACATTCAGCCTATGATCATGTTAGGCTTGTAGAATGTGATTTTCTTCTACTTTATCTGGTCTTCTTCTACACTCCACCAAAGCTAGAATGAAATCTCTCTCTCTAAGATCTTATAAGGCACATACTTGGGGATACATAGCCTTATTGTTGGTGACCATGATCACCATATAGTCTAGGTATAACCAATAGTCACCTTGAGGTGCCAATGTATCTTCTATACTTTTAGATATCTTGGGGAGTGGGGCCCCATAAATAACTTGCCACACCTATGGATATATGTCCTCTATAATCTAAGTGATATGCTTGGTGTACGCATATATATGCATGAATTTATAATAATCATATATGTGATTCTTTGCGCATTCAATAGTTATTCTCCAAAACTCCCCATAATACTTATACATGGTTCCCATTACTACGTCTAGGAGATATGACATCATATTGAAATGGCCTACTAAATTAGAAAATTTGCCTTTATGTAGAACTTGATCCCTTATATTAAAGCTAATAATCTCACCTAGGGAAAAAGTCACATTAGATATCATCAACATGTCTAGAATTACCACCCATTCTAGGTGGATAAAATGGATAATTGGCATGCCATATAGCCTATTTAATAGGGCCATCCCAATCCAAAACCCCATTCTAAATTTCTTGATAGGTATAGGGGACTTTCCCTTTAGGACCATATACTCCCTAGAAAGAATCCATGAGCTCAAAGTTTTCTCAATTGAATTATTCTTATTCCATGTTATCACCCTATACATATTGAATATAACATCTAAAAGTAACAAAGATAAGTGTGATCTAAGAATTTGACTCAAGAGAGGATGGTTAGTATGGTGTTAGTTCCAAAATGAAAACAAAATGAAATAAACACACTAATAGCATAATATCTCTAGGCTTAGACACTAGGGAGAGCTTAGTTAACAAAAGAAAATGACAAACAAAACTAAAAAGCAAGGAATGAAAACAAAATAATTCCTTCACCTTTCTTGGATGCTCCAAATGCCTTTATAGTAGTGGTTTGCTCATCTTGTGCTCATGAAATCCTTAGCAATGGAAGCTTAGCTACCTCCATCTCTCCTTGGCACCTTGTGGCTTTGGCTTGGATTGGTTTAGAATCAATTTGGCATGGTAACATTAGTTGTATGAATCTTTTGTAACCAATCCTCTATTATTAAATTAAGCTTAGAAATGATGTTGTGAGGCCTCCTATTTATAGATTTTTGGATTTGATCATAATCAACCTCAACTGTCCATCTCAAAATTGAGATGTGTGGTTAAGGATTAATTTAGTTTTTGGAATTAATTTTGTAATTATCCTCATCATGACATTGGAAGAAGGGGAAATTAAGAGGCATGGATGGAATCATGGAAGGCATTGATGAGGCATGGAGGGCATGAATCCTGATATTTGTGGCATTTATGGCCTAGGGATGTCTTCCCAAGAAATGAGGTCACCTCATGATGCAAATATTCAATATTCATTTCCAAAACAAAGTATTCAACAATTCTCCATGGAATTATTGATTAGGATTTAATTTGGGTTAATTAGCTCTTAAACATGATTAATCATTTAATGTATAAATTATTCAAATTGATTAGAATGTCTTGTTATTGGTCCTAAATTTGACTGCTTTGGAATTGAAAGTCCACGTTAGATGCATTAGATGTGTTTTCCTATTTAGGATGTTGCCAAAAATAGATAACAAAGGCACAAGTCTTGTGCAAAATATTTGATAAGAAAGAGCAATCCAGAGTATGTGGGTGCGAAATTGGCATTTTGACTCGAAATGATCTGATCAAAGTTAGTTGGCCCATAAATTGCATTACCCCATTTAGTGATACCCTAGCCAAAATCAGCACTTGAATATGTCAATTTCACATCATTTTGTGTGTTTTAGTTTTTTTAGGCCAAATTGTGTTTTCTAGATGGAAACTAGCCAAAAGCCTAATTGGAGATTATCAGTGGCTAATTTTAGGTGTCTACAATTTTCCCCTATTTGAGAAGGCATTGCAAGTTATAAGCATAGTAACATCTTCTCAAATAATTAAAAGGTCTTGTATGCCTATAACTACAATGATGATAAATTAACTATATGATGCCCCCTCAAGGGAATAGTTGGCACAAGTGGGTCAATGAATGGTCCCTCAAAAAGAAAGAAGTGAAATAAGAGGACCAAAGAAAGGAAAGATGATGGGGTGAAAACATAATGATATTGAAAAAGTAGTCAAAATTATTGAGAATGCAAGTGGGATGGTGTATAATGGTATGCCGAAAGGCAGTTATAAGCATTATACTATGATAGTGGTAACATGGTATGATAACACAATGATTTGCCCAAAGGTGGTTATAATCATTAAGAAGATGGATTTGCCCCAGTTGGGATATAAAAACAAGATAATAACATGCATCTATATAGGTAGAAAGAGTAAAGTGATGACAAATAATGATTTTTCCAAAGGCAGTTATAATCATTGAGAAATATAGGTGGGATGGTGTGTAATGATTTTCCCATAGGCAGTTATAAGCATTGGATCCCAATTATAAAAAACAAGATAAACTTGTCTATGGATGATGATAACTTAACACAAAGGGTAATGATGAATTGGAACAACCTACTAGTAAGGAGATGCTCGTTCAAACTAATAAAGGTTGAAATTTTTTCATGGTTAATTACTCTATTTGGGATATGATTGGGAGTGAATCAAGGTGTTGATGCTAAAGAGATACCACCATTTTCCAAATAGACTTCTTGAAGCCAAGGTTTTTTATAGCACATGTTGGTAAGCTTTATGATAGAACACCATAAAGACTTGGCCAAAATATGCATGAGGACTGACTCCCGTAATCCTTAATAGAAAACAATGAACCAATGATAGAAACCATGATGATAATGTAAACATATGAATATGGATATATTAAATAATAAGTGTGGGAAAGGAATCACCCAATGAACACACATAAACTAAATCAAATCAATAGTACTAAAAGTAAACAAACAGGCACACAAACAAAATAACAAAGAAACACTCAAAAGAAACCATATGAACAATGCTCATAGAAAAAAGGTGATAATTAAAAAAATGAACAAGATGAGGGAATAGAAGAAAAGGAAGGGGGTGGCCAAGATGTCTCCATATACACTAGGCAAGTGGACTCTGCCTACATAGTTCTATGGATGTAATATCCAATAAAAAAACTTTAGGCTAAATGTAGTTCTCCTAGGGAATGGGAAGAATGTGATAACTAATGAAAACAAATAGATTGGATGTGATAGAAGAATAGGAATGATATTAAAAAATGGCAAGTGCGTGAGATAAAAAAGCCAAAATGGATGGGAAAACTAAATGACAAGTGATTTGCTTGTAACTTAGTAAGGGTTCCCAGAATCCTTAAGGCAAAGAAGTGGTCAATGTTTTTGTTCTTTTTTACCAATTTTAAAAATGTTTTTGGAAGTGTTTTGGAGTGTCTCAACTCAATCGAGAATGATGAGACAACAAATGGTTCAAGCTCACAAAATGGTGAGAGCATTTAAACTAAAGTTACTCACAAAAAGGCAAGAGCATGGATTTTATTACTTGCAAAATGGTGAGAGTGTGTCTTAGGTTGCTCACAAAATGGTGAGAGTGTGGCTTAAATTGCTTCAAAAATGGTAATAGCATGGCTTAGGGTTCTCAAAAAATTATGAGAGCATGGAAAGGGTAATCGAGCTAACCCCAAAAATTATCGAGCACTACCTACATAGTCCTAAATTAGGACCTCAATTCATTGTAGTTATGCCCTTACAGTGAAGGAATTTGACTAGTGCAATAGTTAATTCAAATAAAATAGGCATAATTAGTATATAAGGCACAACATGGTATAGGACATGTCAAGTTGGTACATAAAGGTTTAATGTTGCCCCTAGTTTTCCCAAAGGTGGTTATAATTAGTAACAAAAATAGTGGTAAGAAATAATAACAAATGAAGGATGTAACTATCGAAACTTCTATCACATTGTCCCAAAATATAATCTCTATCTGAAGTTCTTGAACAAACTGATGAACTAATCAGATACCTTGATGTTGAAACTGCATAATGAATGACAAAAACCAAGGTCAAATGGGCTAGGTTTTTAGAACACATTGGGTTGGTAGGTCAAAAGTGGAAAGTGGATATGGAAAAGAGGAGGGATAAGAATGGTATGTGTACAAATAATAATAGTGACAAAAAGGCATAACTAAATGATCCTTACAAACAATACACCTTAGAATTTAAGCATAGTACTATTTAAGATGAATAATACTCATTGGCTCTAGAAGTTCATCATCATCCTGGTGTGGCAAGCCTGTATGCTCCTGATCTATAATTTGCAATGATGATGAAAGGCCCTATATAATTTGATTTGAATTTCCCTTTATGTTTCTTCTCAACCATGGTATTCTTTTGGTTTTCTTTGAGAACAAGATCACCAAGTTTAAATGTTTGATACTTCACATGCTGATTGTAATGGTCTTTGAGTTGATTCTGGTATGCTTGAAGATTATTGAGCATAGTTATGCATTTTTCATCAAGTAGATCCAACTCGTGTAGGTGAGCTACTCGATAGTCATGATCATCCAAGACATGCTTGAAAGAGATGCGTAGTGAAGGTAATTTGACCTCAATGGGAAGGATGGCTTCAGTACCATAAATAAGTGAGTATGGAGTGGCTCCTATGGTGGTATGGTATGCCCAAAGGGAAGGGAATATCTAGAAGTGCCAATCACGACCAGCATCATTGACAATATTTTTGAGAATGTTGACAATGGTTTTATTGTATACCTCAGCCTAGCCATTACCTTGAGAGTAATATGTTGTGTGATGTTGTATTCAGTACATAATTAGTCTACATCTTTATTCTTAAATGATCCTCTATTATCAGATATAATGTCAGAGGGGATATTGTAGTGACAAATGAGATGGTTAAAGATGAATTTGGAAATTTGATTTCCATTCACGTAAGTGAGGGGTATAGCTTTTACCCACTTAGTGAAATATTTGGTGGTAGTAAGGATATGCTTATGGCCATCAGATGAAGTGGGTTTAATCTTTCCAATGAGGTCAAGTCCCTATGTAGAAAATGGCCATGGTGTCAACATCAATTTTAGAGTTTTTGTTGGGGCATAAATCAAATTAGCATGTCGTTGACATTTGTCACATTTATATATATATAGTGGCATCTACATACATTGTGGGCCAATAATAACTAGTATTAAAGATATTTTTGGATAGGATTGCCCCTCTATAATGGGCTCCACATACTCATTTGTGAACTTATCTTAACACCAGTGTAGACTCTGTCAAAGTTAAACAACAAAGTAGAGTTCCATCAAAACTAAAATGGTAAAGAGTGGATCCAAGTAAAGTATAATGAGTGGAATGATGAATGAAGGCTTTGGTTTATTTTTGAGATAGGTTAGGTTGTATAACTTGGTCATGAAGGTAGTTGTAAAGTTCTGAGTACCAGATAGAATTAGGACCAACAATATCACAGATCATGGCAATGGTTGAAGGTTTATGAGTCAGTGCTGACAAATTTTGGACAAGGAACTGATACTCTCTACCTTTATCTATTTGTTGAATCAATGAGCCAATATTATTCATGGCATCTACAGTTCTGTTACTAGCCATTGGTATGTGCTCAAACTGAATGTTGGTAATTTGCTTTTTAAGAGCATTGGCCATGTCTTTATATGGAACCAACTTGTCATCTTTGGTCTAAAAATGATTCATAACTTGATTGATGATTAACTAAGAATCACCATAAACTTGGAGATAAGATAAATTCCACTGTACTACTTGTCAAAGTCTTGAAATAAATTCTTCATACTTGAACATGTTGTTTATACAAAGAAAGTTGATTCTAAATGATTTAGGGATTAGATCCCCCTATGGTGTAATAAATAATAGTCTTGCCATCGATCCATGTGCAGTTAATGAACCATCAAAGTATAGCTTCTAGGGATACTCCTCAAAGGGTGTGTCCATGATGGTCATGATGGATTCATCAAGAAATTAAAATGTGAATGGTTGGGTGTCTGTGAGAGGTTTTGTAGCAAGTTTATTTGCAAGAACTTGTCCCTTGATTATTTTTTGATTGACATACTCTATGTCAAACTCACTGAGAAGCATAATCTATTTAGCTATTCTACATTGCAAAGTTGTTTTAGATAGTAGATACTTGAGTGGATCTACCTTTGAAATGACCATGGTTTTATTATTCAACATGTAATGACGTAGTTTCTAAGCTACGAAAACCATGGCTAGGAAATCTTTTTCAACAGGTGCATAGTTATGTTCATATGTAACCAAGGTACAGCTTGAGTAGTATAAATCATGCTCCTTTCCATTGTTATCATGTTGAGCCAAGAGTGCCCCCAAGGCATGATCAATAGCTGATAGGTATAATAAGAATGGCTTTCCTGGTATAAGAAGTAATAAAATAGGTAGATTGACAAGATAATCTTTGAGCTATTGAAAAGGTATTTGGTAGTGATCATCCCAATGAAATGCAACTCTTTTCTTTAAAAGATGTGTAAATGGATGGCACTTATCTGCTAATTAAGATATGAATCATCGGATTGACTAGATCTTATCCTACAAACTATGAAGTTGCTTTAAATTAGTTGGTGGAGGCATCTTATTTATAGCATGGACTCTAGCCAGATTGACTTCAATACCTCTACGAGACATAATGAAGGCAAGTAATTTACCTAAAGCTACACAAAACACACATTTATTTAGATTGAGTTTGAATTTGTGCTTTTGTAGTCTTTGAAATATCTTATGCAACATTGTTGGATGGTTGGCCTTGGTCTTAGATTTTCTCAATATGTCATTGACATAGTCTTCAATAATGTCATGCATCATATCATGGAATATGATAGTCATGGCCCTTTAATATGTAGCTCTAGCATTCTAAAGGATAAATAGCATTACCTGATAACAAAATGTTCCCCATAGAATGATGAACATTATTTTATGTTTCATCTTTCAATACTATTCTTATTTAATTATATCTTGAAAATCCATCCATGAATGAAAGCATTTCATAACCTACCATGGAATTGATTATCATGTCAATATTAGGCAATGGACAATCATCTTTAGGATAAGATTTGTTGATGTCTTAAAAATTAGTACAAATTTTGATTCCTTCAAGCTTTTTGCTATTAAGTACTACATTAGAGATTAATTCTGAGTAGTCAATGGATCAAATACATCTTGCTTCTAAGAGTTTTTCCAACTCTTTATTTATCAAATGAGAAATATGAGGATGCATCTTATGTAGCTTTTATTTTATCAATTTAGCATTAGGATTAACCACAAGGTGGTACAAAACCAAGGTGGAGTCTAAACTTAGCATGTCAGAGTATGCCCATGTAAATATATCCATAAACTCTCTCAACAAAGCTATAAAAACATTGCATTTCTCCTCAGTGAGGGATGCACAAAAAAAATTCCATTTTAGGTCTGAAAGAGTCCTAATGTTTACCTCTATTTTATCTTCAACTAAGAGGGTTGAACCATCTTCTAGGATAGTAGGTAGTGACTTGAAATTAGACTATGTCAAGGTCTTCTATTAGGACTTGATCTTCAACTTCTCCTAACCATGATGAATCTGAGTCTCCTAATGGGAGATTTGGCCATGTAACAAAAATAGTCAAAAATTCGTTGAGAATTTGATGAAATACTTGTTTCTCAAAACTAAACTTAGATATGCAGGCAAGTTCATTGTTGGTGGTCTCCTGGTCTAAATTCAAATAAGAATGAACACCCCCATCTCATGGCACTTGAAACAAGTTTTCACCACTAGACTAGCCTTTATCTTTACTTTTTTGTTGATCAAAAAGTGCCTCAAAGAGGTTTTCACTTTGGGACCTCAATGTTTTACTTATTTATTTTTTGCTAAAGGTGTTCACTCTCTCTCTAAAATAGGCTACAGGATCTAATGTGATTGAGAATCTTGATTTGTGATCTTCCAATGGAACATTGTCACTAATGCCTAAGAAATCATAGAATGCCTCATCATTCTAGAACTCATCAATTGATAGACTGGATTCTTGTTGGTCCCAATCTATCAGTTAGGGATAATATAATGGCAATGGATTGTGATGAATATCTTGAATAAGGGTACAAATGGCATTGTTATCAAATAAATTGGTTTCAGCTAGGTCATCAAAAGTGAGGCTATGATTAGACTCTGCTTCACTATCGGTATCATCATCACTAGTCATTGGTGATGGAGTTTGAATAAGATATGTGGGTTCACCCCTAGATAGTTTAAATCCAAGTTCATAAGGTCTTTCATACTTAATCATGGAAATTGGCTCGATGATTCCTTTCTGATTCAGTTTGAGGCCTCTTCCTTCATAATTGTGACACTCGATGATACTATTGGGAATAGGATACTTTGCATTTTTATAATAATTAGCTTGGTCATGATTGTATAACCATGATTCATTCCCTTTAAGAGGGTCAGTTCCTAGGCTAGATGGTAGTAGAAATGTGACAGGTCCCTTATCTTTTTTTTTTCATAATGCATATGTGGGATGACCTTAGGTCACCCAAAGGTTTTGAAATTTTGAGGAAGATTGGTAATGTGAAATGTGTCATGGGTCATATATTCTCTTGATCTATTATCTAAAATGGTAAAATCATTAGAAGCTTCAGGAGGTGGCATATGGGAAAGGGATTCCAAGGTATTAGGACCTATGAAATTATCTGATGAAGGATCAATAAGTATAGTGTTTCTTTTATCTTGCTTAGAACTAGGATTCATATTGTACTGATAATTATAGCTTTGAAACTTGGGCTCAAAATGCTTGCAGTGCTCATATGGATGTAAATCTCTCAAAATATTCACTTCCATCCCTGAGTGGGAAAACTTGATACATTGGTGCAGTTTTGATGGGACTGCATGAATATCATGTAACCAAGGCCTACCTAAAAGCATGTTGTATGATAACTCAAGATTCAACACATGGAAAAATGTATCATGGGTTAAAGGCCTAATGATAATTAGTAAAATAATGATGCCCTATGATTCTCTTTCATGATTATCATAAGCTTTGATAGTTATAGTTTCTGGATGAAGATCTTCATTGTGTACCCAAGAAGCTTGATGAGCTTGAAAGATACTATGTGAGGCCAGATCCATTATAGATAAGGAAACATTTCACTTTATGCCATCTGATACAAAATTCAATGTATAATAGGTTATTATAGAGCAAGCCAAGGGAAGACATATCACTTTCATTGAATATCACTTGTTGGGATGGAGCTAGGTGTCCAACCAAAGCTTGAAATTTATTAAGGGATATGTCACTAGAAATAGTAGATTGGGTCAAGAACTCATTCAAGATGTTCTCGTGCATTATTAAAATCTACAGCAAATCTAAAATAGAAACTTATGCTGGTGTCTTCTTTAATTATTCCACAATATCAAACTTCTTGTCTTGGTCACTAGTGAATGGTTTATTTTGACAGTGAATGTTTAGTTGGATGATAGGCAAAGTGTAGATGGTTATGGGCCTAGGATAGTAATCTTCAACCTCCAAGTTGTGACTGCACAATCAAGATTAAATACTAGACCATTATTACTAACTAATGTTGGAAATGGTGTGGGACCAAATAGGATAAGTCTTGGTTGTCGATGCACTTGCATGTGGTCACATGGCAAGAATGAGTTGTCACTATAAGATCTAAAAGTGGAAGTCCTAGTTTGATGGTTTTCCTATATGCATTTTCAAGTCAAATAAGGATTATCCATGTGATTTGGTTGAATATTTTTGTTTAGTAATGGTCTAGGCTGATTAGTACTTGGTTTAGGATTAATGGAGATGGTATTAATGCTACCCCTTGCAATATGACCTACAACCTTGTTATAGTCATGTGTAATTGCATGGTAGGTTTGTTGGTTGTTATCATTTTGACCTTAGTTTTGTCTATTATTCTATCATTGTGAGTTCTACGACTACTTTTTTTGGTTCTATTGGTTTGGCCCTTGATTTTAATACTATTGATTTTACTACTGCACTAGATGTTATTATTGATTGTTCTACTGCTATTGATTGTTATGTCAGGGAAAGTGGTCTTGATAGATCCCAAGAGTTTGATTATAAGTGGAATCACACACCATTATCCAATTTTATCTCCCCATTCTCCAACATATTCTCGATTAAATGCTTGATTTAGACGCATCTTCATATATTATACCCATTGACCTAATGATAGTCACATAATTCATTTTCATAGTACCAATCAGGATAAGGAATGCATTGTGGATATGTTTTGGTATGGGCCACTTAATTAAATTAGTGATAATAAGCTTGTGAAATACAAACTCAATAGGTTATCCTAGGTCACTAAAGACATGATGTGCAGGGATGATTATTCTAGGAAGAGGGGTTTGCAATGGTAAAGCTTACTATATTTGTTGTGCAGGTCTTGGTTTCACTTATGGCATTGTTTGCAGAGGTTGATAGGTAGGATTAAGCTAAAAAGGTGATGCAAATGATGTTTGCATAGTTTAGACATGATGAGATTTGGTTACTCTATTTCCCACAACATTCTTATTGTGGTTGAATTGCTTCAATCTTTCATGATTATTGGCCTATCCTAGTTCTGATACTTATGCTTGGATGGGATGTTGGTCATTTTTATGATTGGTACTTTGATTTTGATTAGTTAAATTAAGATTTATGACCTCTTTATTGATTATCACCCTCTTGATCAACAAACTTTTATCAATGATCTCTTTGAATGTATGTGTACATTGTAGTTCCAGATGATAGGCTATCTCATTATGCAAATTTTTAGTAAACGTATAAGCTAATTGTTTATTTGGTAAATTGTGGGTGAAATAGCTTGCAAGGGCTATCCATCACTGTAAATAACTTGAAAAACTCTCCCCAACTTTTTGCTTTGCTTGTGTTAGGTCTACTAATGAAATCTCATGCTTGAGATTATGGAAAAAGTGTTGAACAAATTTATCAAAAAGATCATCAAAGTCTATTACTGAATTCTTGGGCAACTTTAAAAACCACTCCAAGGCTTGTCTAGCCAGGATCCTTGGAAATAACATCAAAAATTATATGTCACTATATGCCATTGGTTGACATGTGATAAAAAAATTTAGTCAAATGGGACTTAGGGTCACCTTTCCCTTTGTACTTATCAAATTTGGGTGGTCCATATTCTAAAGGAAATGGTATCTACAAATACTCCATATTGAATACATAGGAACATACATCATCCTATTTGAAATTTTTAGTTTATTGTCCTGTATGAATAGCAGCAATTACATCCTTCATTTATTACAATTCTTGGGAGAGGAAACTGGAAGGGATATTGGTTTGAAGGAGAATGTTGGTTTGGGTAAATGGCTGAGAGGTCACAAGTGGGACACTTTGACTAGGGTATGATGGAGACACAGTATATTGGTTTGGTTAGGGAATGGACCAGGAATATGCATACGTGGATTGGGATGCACTTGAAATTACACATTTGGCTATACAATATTCTGGTTTGGGTTGGCTATAAAGGTTTAACCTGGGGGATTTTATGGTTAGGATGGATTGATATAATTATATTTTGCCTATTGTGGTTGAAAAGGAACATGCTATCAACTAATCAAACCTTATTGTTGAGTGGGAACTTGTGGACCAAGACCCTGTCTTTGGATGTGTGGCACATTTTGAACTAATGGTTGTCTAGTAGGTACTTGAGAAACATGGAGACCTCCTTGTTACATGAATCCTTGTGAGGAAGTGAAAGTAGATTATAGATTCAGCATCTATCGTTGACCAATATTTGCACATTGTTGACTAGTCATTACTTAGTTTTAGACTGCCATATTAGTTTGCAACTAAAAAGGTATGTTCATCATTACCTGGTGGGGTGGAATATTTATTACCCCTAATTGAGGTGGCAATGTATTCATCCTTTTTTGCATTGATATACTAGATTGTGTCTGCTGTTATGGAATTCTACTCGTTACCTGTTGAGGAGGAGTAGGATTCATCACATTATGTCATTGAGGTATGATATTGGTCATTGTTTGATTACCAAATCCCATAGGTTGTATACTTGAGGAATCAGCTGGTTGAGTATCACTTCTATTAGAATTGGATGTTATTTTCATATTGTCTACTACATTTGGCTCATTATTCTATGTAGAGGCTGAAGACACTTCTTCAATAACTGGCATATGCATCAAGTTATTTATCAAAGTGGTTTGTATAAATGGGTTAGAACTTGAATTATCTTATCCATTTAAGTCTATCAACACTCTTGTTAAATGTACTAGGTCAATGAGAGGCTTACCATGTTCATCTAATTGAAATTGCATGCTAAATTTAGTAGGTTTGGTATGTTGTTTGCATTTGGCTAAAGTGATCTTCCATGATGTTTTTGCCTCGATTGGATATATTGGGGTCTTGGTACATTGTTTGGACTAGATCCATAGGATTACTAGAAGAACCTTATTGATCATAAATGATATTATGGGACACTCTTACTAGACTTGGTAAATTTTCATGGGGGAAGTCTATTGGAAACTTAGCTCGTACCTTTATAGCCCTAACCAAAATCTCATCTTTATTCTCTAACAAATGTCACTCAAACAAAAATGGATCATACATGGAATTTGAATTATATAATATGACTATTGAAGTACTAGCTCATCCACCGTGGGTGTTGTAGCTAAGTATTGCATAGTTTGTTCTTGGTCCTGTTCTATATAAGGTGGTGTGTTAACTAAATAGTTAGCTAATGTATCTTAGCTTTGTGCACCTAATTGAGTATTATAAGAAGGATAAGAATTCATCTCATAATCAAGGTTATCCACATAGGGGTCTTGCACCATTTCTTCCTGTGTAACTACATTACTAATCCCTAGATTGTACATGAGTCCACTATAAGTGTAGGAATACATGTTGGGATCCACAGTGGATGCTTTATGATAAAAGGTCAAAGAGTTATAAAAACTCTAAAAAGGATAGAATCTAAAATAAATGATGCCTTCAACTTGGTATAGATTTGTCAAAAGGATAAAAAGGTTTATTCAAATATTTTTGAGGAAACAAGCTAGTGTAAAATATCTAACATTTCAATGTTCACACAATGATAAGTAAGTAAATGGATCAAAAATCAAAATGCGAAAATCTAAGGTCAAAGTGTTTCAAATTAGTATATTCTAGGAATTTAAATGTTGCTAGGTCTTTTGGCCAAATGTGGCATCAAAAGCTAGACTTTGAAAATAGATGAAAGTTTTAATCTAACAGATTTGTAACACTTCTAGCAAACACTAGGCATTCAATTCTTGGACATTAAATTGATCAACCAGGTATAAGGTATGAAACAAAAGGCACATTAGCAATAGTTTTTTTTCTCATAATTAATAGTATAAAACTTAGTTCTTTTGACAAATAAGCTAGACAAAGGTGAACAGTATAACTGTGCTTTAGACAAAGGATCAAAAGTACACTTAGATCAATCTGATTTTATAGGAACAAATTTGGAACTCTATGCAAGAGGGCCTATGAAATAATGTTTGAAATGATTTGGTTAGTATAACAATGCTATACTACCCAAAAGGTGCAACAAAAAGGTTTGTTTCAAAAACTCTCTTAAGGTAAAGATGTTTTCCTACAATTTTGGTAGCATAAGAATACCTTTCTTGACTTAAAATGTTGTGGTGTATAGACATAATTTGCAAGTTTTTAGCACAAAATGGATTAAGTCTACCAAGTGATGATAATGATTATGATTCTAAAATGGCCTTCAACCTAATTGGAAATTAAACTTAAGTTCCCTCAAGTTTAGTGCAAATGGTGAACCCACTTAACACATCAACCCTATGAACTTTTAAAGGTATAATTTTGAATTTAAATTTTAAGTGAAAGACTTAAACAACTTTAATAAAGGTCTAGGCTCAATTGGGAAACATAACTATGCCAAAGTGGATGATATGACTCTCAAGCTTTTGATGAACTTTGAACAAGGTAAATGGATAATCTCACGTGGGTAGCATAATACCTCTTTGTTCAAATGAAAATGAGGACCATGTGTTTGATTTTGGATTATTTTTTTACACCAAGTTTTGACTCCACACAAGACTTTAAACCAGGACAAGACCAAATAATTAATTTTTCTTAGATCCTAAACCAATAAGGTTGCTTGGTATTGTTAGAATCCATCAATATACATCATTTGAGAGGATTTTAAGTGTTCATCCAAAAGTAAATTTGCGTTATATAGTAGGGTTTTTACACCCCCACTTCTCTCAAATGACAATACTGTGACATGGACCTTGAGGTGCACCTTACACCAACAATATTTTTATGGCAACTAGGGATTTGTCTAAACTCTAACAAGTTTTCAAACAATCTATGGGAATCAATTACACAATGACTTTCATGCCAAATAATGCAAAAGAGAAGCATGGATTTTGGGTTTGTATTACTTGGCTTATTACCAAAAGGTCTAGTCCTTTTTGTAACCACTACATCTTATTGTATGCTCAGTATAGTATGATGTCCAAAGTATCACTCATCCTGTGTGCAACTCTAAAAGAGTCAAATGAAATCAATGTCGAGAGATGAAACCTTGGATCAAAGATTCCCTAAAGAACTTATGGGAGGTGATGAATCCCCCTCACAAGCCAAGATTCATAAAAATAAAGAAATCATGAAAATAGAAAGACTTTAGGGTCATTTTCAAGGTCACCCAAACTTTGATGAGTTTTTTGTTGAGTGCTTTAGATGACTTTATTTCTAAGCCTTAGACTAGGCTATTTGCAATAGGAATGGTACTTTTGATTCCAAGGGTTCCCTATAGGGAACAAATGGAAGAGCATACATGCAACATTCCTCTTTTTGCCAAATAAAATCCAATTAAATAACTATTGCAAGAAATAATTGACAAGTTTGCTCAATTTTAAATTCAAATGAAATGTTCGGTGGTGTTCATTTGACCCCTTGGTCTTAGTGATAAACTTTGAAAAACATTCACCAAAAACACCTAAAATTCTTTGTTAGACACCAAAACAAGGCTCCTAATGAATTTTTAAGCATGTAAAAGTGATTTAAACATGTTTTGAACAAATATCCCACTTGGTCCTACAGCAAAATTGTTAGCATGTCTTTTAGCTTTGAAGCCCCTTTGAGTTTGAAACAACAAACTTTGAAAAAGAAGGTCTCGGGTCTATATTTTTGAAAAAACATAGTGACTGATGTTGGTTAATAACACTAACATTAGTTATGACCAATTTAGATCTAATCAATGTCAGTTATGTTGACCAACATCAGTTAAGCCAAGTAACCAACATCAATATTTTTGCCGATGTCAGTTACTGTGTAAAAATTGTAGCAACCAAAAATGGCAAAATAAAGGTAGAAAATAAATTTGTAAGAGTTTTAATATCTCAAATAAGTATTTTAAAGTTTAAAAAGGATCTCTTTTATGTGTACAATGCATCTAGTCCCACTGAGCATGCCATTATGTGATCTATAAATTTGACTCAAGAGAGGATGGTTAGTATGGTGTTAGTTCCAAAATGAAAACAAAATGAAATAAACACACTAATAGCATAACATCTCTAGGCCTAGACACTAGGGAGAGATTAGTTAACAAAATCAAATGGCAAACACAACTAAAAATCAATGAATGAAAACACAATAATTCCTTCACCTTCTTTGGATGCTCTAAATGCCTTTATAGTAGTGGCTTGCTTGGCTTGTGCTCATGAAGTCCTTAGCAATGGAATATTGGCTACCTCCATCTCTCCTTGGCACCTTTTGGCTTTGGTTTGGCTTGGATTAGAATCAATTTGGCATGGTAAAACTAATTGTATGAAGCTTTTGGAACCAATCTTTCATTATAACTTTGCACAAATTAAGCTTAGAAATGATGTTGTGAGGCCTCCTATTTATAGATTTTTGGATTTGATCATAATCAACCTCAACCATCCATCTCAAGATTGAGATGTGTGGTTGAGGATTAATTCAATTTTTGGAATTAAGTTTGTAATTATCCTCATCATGACATTGCAAGAAGGGGTTATTAAGAGGCATGAAGGGCATCATGGAAGGCATTGATGAGGCATGGAGGGCATGAATACTGATATTTGTGGCATTATGACCTAGGGATGTCTTCTCAAGAAATGAGGTCACCTGATGATGTAGATATTCAATATTCATTTCCAAAATAAAGTATTCAACAAGTCTCCATGCAATTCTTGATTAAGCCTTAATTTGGGTTAATTAGCTCTTAAACATGATTAAGCACTTTATGCACAAATTACTCAAATTGGTCTGAATGTCTTGTTATTAGTCCTAAATTTGATTGGATTGGAATTAGAATTCCACATTATATGCATTGGATGCATATTTCTATTTAGTATGTTTTTAAAAATAAATAATAAAGGAATGAGTCTTGTGCAAAATATTTGATAGAAAAGAGCAGTCTAGAGCACATGGATGCAAAATTGGCATTTTGACTCAAAATGATCTGATCAAAGTTAGTTGGACCATAAATTTCATTAACCCATTAGTGATATCTTGGCCAAAATTGACGCTTTAATATGTCAATTTCACATCATTTTGCATGTTTTAGTGTTTTTAGGTCAAATTGGGCATTTTAGATGGAAACTAGCCAAAAGCCTAATTGGAGGTTATCGATGGCCAGTTTTAGGTGTCTTTAATAAGTACCTTTGGAAATCATCACCTAAGATTTAGACCACAACTATCTTATGATCCATGTGATGTAATAAGATGTCTTGTTTCACCTTGTTGGCAAAGAACAAGTCTCATAATAGGTTGATACATGGCATAACCTCAGGCCTAGTTATCATTAAGTGCAATCCTTGTCTCTTAAAAGAGACTAAGTCTATCACCAATTTCCATTGTGTTGGTGTTAGATCTCCTTCATGATAAAATACATCGATAGCATCAATGTCATCCCATAATTTTGAATGGTTGGCATACCTATCATTAAAAATGGTAGCATGAGACATAGTGTTTGTATATTCTAGGGAATCTTTAATAAAAAATTAGGATGGTAGTAGTACTCATCTAAAAACTTGGGATGATGAATCCATTGCAATTTGACTGGTTTGCTAAAATCTAGTTTCCTAGAATGTGAAAACTCTTTTCTATTGTTTGATTCTTTGTAAGGGATGCATAGGTGGTTGGGCTTTGTTCACATAGTAAAAAGTGAGCTTGTAATCTACTTATGATCAATGAACACATTGATAGCTGAAATTCATTGATATAGCTTTTTGCATTCAATTCTAGTTCATGCACTTTTAATTTCCAATGTTTATTTACTTGTTTTACCTACACAATTCAAATCTTGTTAGTTTAATTAGTGGGAATCCATGTCTTTACATTCTTTGACAAGTGTCATGAATTAGTTCCAATTTGTTGGCTAAGTCTAGAGGGTTTTTAGCAATCAAGAAATAGGTTTCATGTTGGGACCGACCCAAAAAATCTCACAAACTAAAGGCTTCAATCATAAACCTTGAATAAAATGTCTGATGACCAAATACTTAAAAACAATATTAAAAATAAAAGTCTGAGTAGCTCCTCTAAACACAAGTTCTGATAACCAAATTCTTAAAGGAGTTCTGAATAAAACTAGCTACAAACAATAGAAACCCTAAACATAAATCATGAACAAAATTTTTGATGAACAAGTATCAAACACAAAATTTGATGAAGACTATCCCAAACAAATTATCTGAACATGTCCTGAATAGTTTCTCTGATGAACAAATCCCAAACAAAAGTTTTGACAAAAATATCTGATAAATAAATTCTCTGAACTTAAGTACTGAATAAAATGTTCAACTACCAAAGTCTCAAACAAAAGAGTTTCAAATAAAACTAAGTCCCAAAACTTGTTTAAGTATAAAAATCCCAGAATACATTAATAAGTTATTCCAAAATGTAAAATATCATTGTTTGTACTTCTAATTATTGTGATTAAGGATTAGTTTGATAAAACTTCCATAGAAAAATGAGGAAAACTTAAAAAAACATGGGTCAAATCAAAATAAAAGTTAGTCCACATTACTTTTGAATAATAGGGGGTATGTTGGTTAAAATAAGACCTAGCTAGGGTTATCATATGGTATTTCTTGACTAAAATTTTTGGAACCCTCTCCAATGATATTGTGTGGTAAGAGATCCCTTAGTTATAGAAGATCCACATTGGTCATGACCCTAATTGTCTTAATGTACCAACAAGTGGAAGGGTTAGTGTGATTTATCTTCTCTAAATTAAGATTGATTTGTATATCAGCTTCACTTTACTTTATATATAAGATCTACTCTAAATTCAATCATCTAAATCTATAGCAACAAATTCAAGAAACTAAATTACAAAATTATACCTTATAAGCTCATTTTATTACAATTTTGAGTTAATTTTCATCCTTAGATGTGGTTACTCGATCTTATCCAAATCAAAGGGAATTTGGCAACATTTCAGTATATGAAATTTGAATGGATTGGATATAAATTATACAACTCTCTTATGAACTCAACAAATAAATTTATAATGAAGAATCTTATAAGGTATAATTTTATATTTTAGTTTCTTGCATTTATTAATCTAGATTTAGTTGATTTAATTTAGATTAGATCTCACTTAGTTTAGTATTTTCTTAGCATAATTTAAATCTATATTTCACTTACACACACAAGATTTATTTGTGAGGGGCATTAAAGGAAAGTTTTTGTAGTGACTACCTTATCTTGTCAAAATGTTGATTGTAAAAAATGCCATGGTGCCTACTCCTACCAACATGGAGTAGTTATTTGGAACATTCGGGGGATGTGTGTGATAATGAAGTGAGTGATGAGGAAATAAGAAAGGAATCTTCAACATGTACCCATAAGATGGAAAACATTGAGAAGCAGAGTGAAAAGTGAATTTTAGGGTTACAGCGAGACCTATGACAATAAAGAAGATGAAACAAATATAATAATACTAATATAGTTATGAGTAGAAGTAGAGTAGACATTGTATAATATAGTGAAGGAATGGGAGCTCATAAGAGAGTAATATTATTTAGAGAGGATGGGGATAAGTAAGTGGAAAGGAAAAATAGGAGTGATTGGATTTGTTACAATGTAATTTTAGATCACAATTAGAAGGGATGATATTGTTTGGAGAAGAGAAATAGTACTCTTTTGAAGAATTTATGCTGAGTCATAAGATTAAATCAAGTTCAAGTTATAGTACAGTAGAAGTCATAGACATGGATCATTCATTTTAAGGCTACTCATCTCATATGCCTAATTTATCATCATAAAGAAAAAAATTGTAGAATATAGTAGAGATAGTAAATAGTTTGACTATTTCATAGATAAATTTAGTAATTTTAGTGTAGACACCAAGAATGTGTTATATAGGAAGAAACTAATTGAGGTAGAATTTCAAGTCATAGCTAATCTCAAGACATTATCCAAGTCTACTCCACTACCATCATCAATTTCAAGTGTTACCACTATAGTCATAGCTCTCAATCTAGAAGTTTTTGTCACATTGACACCATATGATGAGTCTACTGACCTTGAGTAGTATCTATTAACTTGTAAAATTAAATGACAAATCAAAAGTGTAACTATAGATTATGCAAATAAGAGTGAGCTCATATGAAATTTAACAAGATGAGCACTAGAGTTCATCTAAAAAATAGATTTTTCTAAAAAAAGTTTTGATGATATTAAATACCAATTTATAGGTGAATTTAAAGTAAAAAATGTGTGAGTCAAACAATCCAAGAGCTAAAAGAGGTTTAGCAAAAATTAGAAGAATCAGTGTGGGATTATGATCACATGTTTTTTTATGTAATAAATATAGTAAACTTTTTATTTTAGGATAAATATAAGGTTGCATGGTTTGTAGAAGGCCTACAACCTAAGATTAAGTTTGGCATTCTTTAGACATATTTTGATAATAAGGATAATGTTTGAGTGGTTGTGCTTCATGTGGAAAAAATAAAGGATTATGGAGATATCCCACTCCTAAAATAGATTCAAATATCGATGTTGTGTTTCACAAGATGGAGGAGTTACATGAAATTAATAGGCCTAAGATAGAGCTATGGTATATGGAATGTGGAAAGGATGGGAATCACAAAAAGGATTGCCTAAAATTTAATATGAAATTCTATGAAATATATCATGTACTAGAGCATAACACTACAAAATGTCACTTATTACAATAGTGCATTCAAAATCCTCAAAATATATATTATAACTTTTATAATTCACATAATCATGATGACAAGAATTTCTAAGCTCTTCAATAATTGAAAGAAGACATCACCAAGAATATTTTCACAGTCACAACACAATATATTACCTCTATGAAGATAGGAATACCAATCCTAGATGTAGACATGATTTATGTGACACATATTATTCCTAGATTGGTGCCAACCTCACCTCAATATCAACCATGAGTTCTTGTAAGTTAGACACCATAGGCACCTCAATCTCTTCAGTACCAGGTCAGATGGACTCCCCCATCTCTGTAATATTAGTATCCATGGAACTTTGCATCACCCCAACAAAAACAATCAGGGCGGACTTGATTTTCTCCTCAAAGAATGTGTGGTATATGATGGACAACTTAAAAATGATAGGGTTATCATCAGAGGCAAGGAGGATATGAGGGTATGAAATAGTCATGATGGGGATTCTAAAAAATAAAACATAGATATAGAGGAGGATTTCAAGGTGGATATCAAGGATAAAATCATAGATAGGATGAATGACTAAGACATCCATTGATTTTATGATAGTTATGTAGGGAGTACAACCAAGGTAAATGTATTATATTTATTACAAAGTTTCATAAAAACACCACATTAAATACTACTTATCTATAGAAAAGTATATAAAATAGAAGAAGGTGCATAATTTAAACTTGATCTATTCACACCCCAAGGTTCTTGCATTTATACAAATAGTTACATGGCATCAACATGTACAGAAGGGATTACCTCCTTTATAAATGTTATAGGATCAGAGAATTAGAAAGGTATAATAGGATAAATATCTTGACCCTATGATAGAAATGGGTTTGACATATCAAGCAGCTCAAGTTATGTAGAATATTCAACAACACATTGTGTCATAGGGTGATAATACAGCCATTTATGTGCAAATGTATAAAAAAATTATGTGCATCATGAGATAGGATGGATTGGTTACTACCTTGACTGATATTATCAAACTTTTAATTACTCTAAAAATTGAAGATATATCACAAAATATTACAAATCTTCTACATAACCTCTTAGAGTGTGCACAGAGGGTTCATGAATACATTGACATGTTAGTATGGTATGTGAAGACTAAGAAGCCTTGGGATGTTGACTCTTGTATGAATATTTAATTAGTAGGATACGAAGTATCAAATTTTTTGTTTGACCTTGAAAACACTATCAATATAAACCCTTGATATACATGGGAAGCTATTAGATGACCAGTGCTCAATTATAGTCCAATAACACTAAGCCTTGTAGATTATGGCAAGGTAGAACTTATTAGTTGACTAGAGAATGTGGAAATAAAAGTTTTGGAATTGTGCTTGTGAGGATATTTTTAATTAATTGATATGAATATGATGAAATGAACTATCCTACATTAACCGATAATAAATGGGATTATGTTGATCAAATGACCATAAATATAAAGCCCAATTGGCTGGAGACGCATGAAGGGGATAAAATTATCATTATAATCCTCAATAAAATTTTAATAAAACTATATATCATAGCCAAGGAGATGGATTAACCTTTAACCTATGGAGATAATAGTCTATTAAATGTGAGTAATAAAAATAACCATAATGGCTTGTAAACTAGATAAAACCTTACAATGAAGTCATAGATGAGGAGGAATGGCCATAGTCTAATGACAATGATGAAGACCTATATTTGAAGGGATTATATGAGCCAAAGTAAAAATTGGAGGAGCCTAAAGGTAAATTGAAGGACCAAAATTAAGATCATAAATTGTGAAACCTTTATTCAGGAGTGAGGACAAATAACAGTGTACGACTTAATTCCAATTGTTCCAATAAAATATTTCAAGAGCCATTAAAAAATTTGATAGGGAATATTAAGATAGATTCTGCTTTTAAACTTATAACTTTAAGTAATTACTAGACATAATATGAGATTTTAGAAGGATTGAAACTACTATAGGATTGCCAAGATGTATGTCTAACAAAGTTTGTATAAGTAAAAGGGGTATATCCTTATCTAGGTGAGATGCACATAGAGCTGAAGGAATGTGCATAGCCTATGAAAAAATTCCCATACAGGTTAAACCCTAATATGAATTTGAAAGTAAAGGTTGAACTAAATTAGATGTAGGAAGAAGGCATTATTGATCCAATATAAAAATCATATTGGGTTATCCCAATGGTGGTACAACCTAAGAGTGCCAAATAAATTAGAGTGTATGGGGATTATCATGCACCAAATGATGCATGTGTTAATGATCTCTTTCCAATTCCATTCATAGATAATTCATGGATTCAATCACAAGACATTAAGTGTACTCTTTTATAAATGGGTTCATTGGCTACCATCATATACCAATTATAGTAGAAGATCAAGATAAAACCACATTTGTAATAGAATGGGGATATTTTCCATACAAGGTAATGTCATTTGAATTGAAAAATGACTATGTTGTCTTTATAAGCATAAATATGATAGGATTTATTGAGCTTATAGAATTTTTATTACATATCCATATGTATAAGCCTACATATGTTCATAATAGTCCTACAAAATAGGATGAACATATAACCAAATTATAATTTGTAATCTTCTAAACTACGTAATAGGACCATAATAGTTTTATATGACTAACTTAGTTTAACAATTAAAAATACTAACCTAGAAATTATGTGGGTTATTTTATAAATTAAAAACCTCATTTTTACATAATAAACTTACTATGGTAAATTTATTCTAACATTCCCACCCTTAATTTATTATATCTTGAAGAGTACAAGAGAGAAATTTTGAATGCCTCAAACTTATCATATGCAAGTGACTTTGTGAAGACATATGCACACTGATCTTGAGTGGGGCAATACTAGAGCTATATATTATGTTGTTGAACATGTTTTCATATGAAATAGACTTGAACATCAATGTTTTTTTTGTATTCATGAAAAACTACATTGTAAACAAGTTTAAGAACACCCTGATTATCAAAGTTTAATATTGTTGGAATCTGTGGAACTTCTAATCCTACTAGTATATGATGTATCCATATTGCCTCATAGACAAATCCTCCTTCATCACAATATTATACCTTAGTAAAACAACAATAAATAAATTTATGCTTCTTACTCCCCCATGAGATCGGACTAGATCCCAAAAATAATACAAACCCATCAGTGGATTTTTTGCCATTAATTAAACTTGCATTATTTGTGTCTATGTCTCCTATTAATAATAAATTATCATTCCCATTATATGATATGACATAATCTATTTTTCCTCAAATATATCATAATACCCGCTTAGCTACTTTCCAGTGGCTTACGTTTGGCTCCTGCATGAAGTGAGAAAGATAGCTGACAGCATAGTCAATATCTGGCCTAGTGTATGTGAGAGAGGGTGCTAAGTAGCACCATGCAGTTTAGGTTTTTTATTTAATGTATTATTTTCCTATTGTGGTTTGAGGTTTTTGTGTTGTTTACATTTTGATATCTATATCACAGGGCTTTATAATTAAGGTGGAAAATTCAAAGTTGTAAAGTGTGATCTAATAATCAACCAAACATGGAAGTAAAAATGTAATGCAAATTCAACACAAAGTTCACCAATTAAGTCTACTATGAGGCACTAAAAATAAGGTATAGAGGAATAAAAATCAATAGTTATTCAAAAATTTGTTAATAATGACACACTTGAAATAATGCATCTTTCCCAAAAATAGATTGTGTTAGATTCAGGTGATATACAATAAAATAAAGTGGATGAGGGAAACGACGGTGTGTCACATCAACAAATTATATAATTAAAAATAATTCTCTAATCCATTGAATCGCTAACATCACATCATCAACAACTGATTATAAATAACTCAAATAGTAAAGTGGTGCACATATTACTCACCATGTTCAAAATGACATGTCAAATGGATTTGAGCAAAAAATATATATATAAACAATGACATGAAGAACACAATGACATTAAACATTATTAAGAATAATATCCCTTTGAAATTTGTATATAAACCATTTAATTACATCCACCAGCACTAATTTAGCCTTAGAAACTATTCAAACATAGCTACCATAGAAACCATGGGTCATGCACAGCTTTTGATTCCCCTCACTAATGAAAAAAAATAAGAAATGGGAATTCGTCTTGCACTTATATAGATAATATATCATGATCCAAATAAGTTTGAGGTTATTGATGCAACAAATGCCAATTTTTTTGTTCCATATCAGCTAGAAGTATCACAAATAGGAGTCCTTAGATCTTTAACACCCTCTACAAGGATTGGACGTAGAGTGACTCATCAAGCTCCATATATTTAGGCAATTGGATGAGGTAATGTTGAAATTTATTAGCTAATATATTTAAGGTGTAATCTATGTCTCTCATATCATCATGATATTTATCAATCCAATAACCATGGTGTAGGCAACAAGACTTCTAGCTCATGGTAAATCTTTGCTAAAATATAAAATTAAGGCTCCTCCCATTCATTCTGACACAAGGTAAAAATGTATTAGGGTATCCAGGGGGATATCTATTGACTCAATGGATGATATTTCAATGTGCATTCTCTCTAATTTCATAACCAAATGAATACAAAATGGGTCATAGACATTGCATATCAAATGATCTGATTGTAAGAGGATTTCAACTAGCTAGATTTTTTCGTCTCCAAGTTCACCACCAACATAGATAATGTTGTTGGTGGAACATCATAGGTGTTTTAGTATCAATTATTGGTACTCCTCCTTTATTTCACCCAATGTAAGTATTCAAACAACCCAATCAACCTATATGTGGATTTTGGGTTACGACCATGTTTGTCAACATTTCCTAGACCAGAATAGGTTAATATTATGAGCAACTTAGCAAATTCAATGCATGGTGGGTGGAATTACATAAAATCATCCTTTCTCACACTTAATAACCTATTGATGTCATTCAATACTTGTGGAAACATGCTTCAGTCACTAATCTCCACATAGGGATCCATATTAGTGTTCACAAGCTTCCTAAGACCCTAATAACTTCCTTACCATTTTTCATCAATATGTTGGATGTACAGGCTGAAGTCCTATGAAAAAATATTTGGCTACTTGCTTTATTCCACTATTATGAACCATATCTTTAGGAGCACAGCAACCATCAACCCAACCATTAATATCATAACCATAAGTGGAGGTGTAGATACCACTAGAAATATAAGCATCTCCATCATAAAATGTTATGGGGAAGAGGAAGGCACCAACACTCAGAGTTTCACCACCTCCACCAAATAAAAAGATGTGCAACACTAAATCATGGACTTACAATAGGAATTTCCCACATATTTTTGTCAAATATGATTCAACACAGCTAGGAGTCATAAATCTATGATTGAATATAAGCATTGAGGTCTATGAATAGGAAGAAGAAAAAAAGTTTTCTTTTAGAAAGTAGTGTGCACTTGTCAAGTGCAAAATAATGTTCTAAATATCTTGTTAGTGGACATTCCAACACCTCTTAAGTTTATAATTATTAATATAGTAGAAGAGGAGTAAGAATGCACATGCATGATGGCTAAATTATTTTATGAAGAATCAAGTATAGGGTCTTCATTGGCTCAAGTGAGCCCATAACAGTCATTGATATGTAAGCCTATAACCCATATTGTGCCTTGGATATCACCAAACATTGTAACACATATGGGTTCATTTATTTAACTTCATTTAGTGGATGAATTTGAGATATAAGAAACTCATGTGCTTGAACATCAACCCTGAGAAATGATTTGGGCTTATAAGTCAATGAAGAAGACTTTGGTACCTCTATCCAAATTGAATATATTATCATGTAGGCACACTATGGTAGTGTAGACACTAGAAAACTACACATTTATAGTTTTTGATGACTAAACACCTCAAGATCCCCTAAAAATTATTAAACCTTCCAAAACCCCCCCTTAACCCAGCTAAATCACTATTCTCCTAGTCACAAATATCATTCAAAATCACTATTTGAAAGTACTATTCACCATCACTATTCACTATAGGACCCACTATCACTATTCATGATAACATGACAAGTGACATAACAAGTGACATGACAAGTGGCATGGCATGTGGCATGGCAAGTGACATGGCATGTGACATGTCAAGTGACATGGGAAGTGATTTGGGAGGTGATATGGTAAGTGGTGTGGATTAGAAGTGATGTGGCTTAATGTGCGACATCATACCCCACTTGGGACCCTTCCCAAAGTGCTTGATGACCTCATTCAAGCATCACAAGGGCCCCCCTTGAAATGTGAAAAATTTCCCCTTAAGGGGTCATTATTCAACATGTATTTTTTTATTCTCACATCAAATTAGACTTTAAAAGAGACACCTCCCCATTTAAGACTTTGGAAAAGACAAAGGTCATCCATTTTTAAATTTTTAACCCAAATGAAGGCTTATCAACCCAAATGGGAGACTTTCTAACCCACATGGGAATCCCCACCAACCTCACCTTGACTAAACCATACACCACTTGGAAAATTTTCATCCCCCACATGGAAAATGGTGCCACATTTGGTGTGCCAGCTCTTTAAGTGCTTGAATAAAGACAAATAAGGGTGGTAAAAAGTCTTCAGTCTCATTCAAACCCATGTGTATGATTTCCATTCAAACTTGGATTCATGTGCAAAGAGGGAGATTTTCCAACCCACATGGGAATCCCCACCAAACTCACCTTGACTAAACCATACACCACTTGGAAAATTTTAAATTGCTTCACTATCCCACTCTTTTGGCATGTTTCCCAACATCAAATGTTATAAATAACCCCCCCCCCTCTCCTTCACCAAAGGTTAAGTTGGAAGTTAGTCTTTGATTTTTATCATCTTGTTGTAGGTTTTTGGAGGAGGTCATCATCATCTTGGAGGAGAAAATATCAAATAAATGAATCTCTATAGAAATTGCTTCAACTTTCATCAACATTCAACCATCATCAATATCTCCAAGCCACTTCAACAACATTGAGATAATTTACTTTGTTTTGTAATTTCAGCGCTTTCTTTATTTTCCCTTTGGCATTTTTTTTTCTTAACCTCCTTGCTATTGAGACCTTAACCTATTCCTCTTTATCCCATTCATCCCATTTAATCCCTATGGTTATTTCCATTTCATTCATACCCTTTATCCCATTCACCTATTTTCCCTCTTTGTTATCTTTACCTTTCTTTTTCATTAGCCATATTTACTTATTTTCCTCATTTATCTATTCTTCTCTTTGTATACTTGTAGACTTGAACATATACCCAAACCAACAAAATAATCCTTTTGACCCTTACCACTTTACCAAACCAAAACCATAACCTTTACCCATTTTTAGCATTACTATTAATTAAACTATTGCATTCATTGAGTTATCTTTAGCAAAGAATTTAACTTTATTGTATCAAATTTAATTATTTGTTATCTTAGTATAATTTATTTGTTGTTTTTATGCAAAATATACTTATTTTATCATTACAACTTAAGTGTTTTGAAGAAGGTGGATTGACAGCCTCCTAAAAAGCTTTCACTTTCAAGATCTAGCTCCCGCTAAGCAATCCACCCAACTACTTGTCTAACAAACAAGTTTTTTTTAGTGTTTTATTATTTTCAGGTCATCCTCCCAAGCCAAAGAGGAGATCTACACAATCACTTGGATTCAACATACGTATTTTTAACAGGTTTTTCTACATACCCCTATTCTTAGTTTCTTTATTTTCAAAAAAAAATTAAGAAAAGCAAAAATTAGATAGAGATATTTTGGCACACCCGGTGGGACCCTTAAGTTTTATTGGGTTCATAGATGTTGTAGGAAATTTATAATTTCATTAATAAAAGTCATTTATTTGCATTCTAAGAAAATTAGGCTTTCTTTTTTAATTTTTTTAAAAAAAACACAAGTTTTAGTTGCATTTTTAGAAAGTTAAAGTTTATTTTCCTTGCATCTTTAAAAGAAATAAAAAGAGAAATCATCCTAGGATTAGGAATTGCATTTTCATATTGTATTTAGATTGTATTTAGATATTTTGTATGCATTTAAATCAATCTAAAATTTTATTTTGGATTTAAAACAACACTTTGCATCCATTGAATTGCTTGTTAATCTTAGTTCATCTGGTAACTAAGAGGAACAATAATTTTATCATAACTTTCACTTGTCTTCACACACTAAGTCAAACCACTAAATAATGAACACATCAAATAATACTTGAGATAAGGACTGATTGGGATTTCATCACTTGGCAGCAACCTTACTTCCTCTCAACTATCCCACTTGGATTTTACCACCAAGGAGAACCAATTCAGCTCTCTAGTTGAGTATAAACTTTAAACTCAGTATATCTTGGCTAAGCACCCGTCACTCTTATTACTGTGGGATTTTGAATTGAGGGGGTAGGCCCTAATACCAAGCCATGTACTGAAGTTCAACACATATATTTCTTTTGAGTGCCTAAATAACCTAAAACCAACCATAGCTTGCCTTTTTAGTACCTAGATCAAACCAACTTCCCCTTCCCACTCTTTAAGACATAACCCAAAAGCGATTTAAAAATAATCCTAGCCTAAACCCATTTCTAGTGTTTGTGTTGATTGTTTTGAAATATTTTTGGTTGCTTCTTGTTTGAGTTAGAGCTTTGCCTTTTCATTCCTTATTTTCTAATATGGTCACTGCCAAACAACTCCTCAGAAATTAAGTTAACCAACCCCCATCTTCTTTCGCACCTATGGAATACACCTCAGACATTGAGATTTCCCCTCCCATTGAGAGTTCCACTCCTCCCTCTCCTTCTAGCATCCCAATCATTTATTAATGAGATCCTAACTTTGTTTCCTTCCTTAATAATAATCAGGTGGACTTACAACACTACCTCAATACCATGTCACACTACACCTCTTTTACTTCAGTTTCCTCAACCGAACCCCCTCTTGGCATGCCACCCCACCTTATGGTGGGTACCACTTCAACCCATCCATTATTGACCCACACCTCTTCCAATATCCCATCCACCCAAACCCAAAATAACCTTCCACCCCCCAACAAAACACCTCTTGTCACACCCTAAGTGGGTTCAACCTTACCCTTAGTCACCTACACCCCACCTACTATGGCATTATCCTTCAATCCTACTTCCATCCTCCCTTCGGTAGTAACCAATACCTCAACCTTAACCCAATCTCAAAATCTAGTGCTCTACATAACACAAACACTTCCCCATATAAGCACTTTGGTCTCTACCCACCTTTAATCAATTAACCCACTAATCACTTTGATGCCACACATAAAACCCCCTAACCTCAACCTTCCAACACATACCCATGACATCTTATCAATATATTCCCAACACAAAAGTATACATACCTTCACCCTCCACCCAACCTTACGTGACCTCACACACACATGTAACATAATCCTAACCATCCACTAGTTATTTCTATGTCATCCAACCCCAAAAAACATGTTATATACCTATCCAACCCAACAACCCCAAATAGATTTGGTCAAGATGCTAATGGAGAAGATGACTAGCCTTGAGTCATCCATCTTGGGATCACATAACCTTATCTCTTATGACCAAATTTGCAATCAACCCATCCATCCATATGTCCTTCTTCGACCATATCCTCTATAATGGGAATTCTCAAAATTCTCTAAATTTCATAGCAAGGAGGACCCCCAAAAACATTTAAGAGCATTTAGGCACGCACGTTACTTGATTTCCCATGTTGAAACTCTTCTCCTCCATACCTTTCCTATGTCCTTATCTAGACCAGCATTAAATTGGTATAGTGCCATCCCAAAACACTCCATCTTCTCCTTCGCCCAACTAGCCCAAACTTTTTTTGATCACTTTTTGATCAGTATATCCAAGAAAGCTTTTATTACTGACCTCTACTCCATTTGACAATTCAAAGATAAATCTATTGCTGATTTTATGGCTCATTGGAGGAGACTAATCAATTAACTTTATTTTTCATTGCTTCAACCTGAGCTTATAAATATCTTTGTATGGGCATGTGTAAAACACATCTCATCCACATTACGCATCCAAAGCTTCTGGACATTTGATGAAGCTTTTACTATGGCTCAAAAACTAGAGAACAGAGCCATTGATGAGGGAAGATTAAAGTTGAAGAACAAAAACCCAACTTACAAAATCAATGAGCCCTCTTCTTCCAAAGTAAACAACCCAACCAATACCAATTCCAAGAGTAAATCCACCACTAATGTTATTATCCTCAAATCCGCACCTCTGCCATCTACCAACCAACAAAACCCAAAGAACCAAACCTCTGACCCCTTCAACTATCCAAACCAAAACCAAAGGAACCAAACTTGGAATAACCATAAGCCATTAACTCCACTTGGGGAGCCTTATCCTTCTATTTTGAAAAAGTTACTAAAAGCCAATATCATCTAACTTCCACCAATTAAACCACCCCAACATTTTGGTACATCTCATCCCATATCTAGTTGGTATAATGATAATGACCATTGTGCTTTTCACCGAGTCATAGGACATGACATCAATAGGTGCAATACCCTTAAATACCTTGTTCAATCCCTCATTGATAGAGGGGAGCTCACACTAAATAATCCTAATACACCACCAAAACAAGTCCTCGACATATTCTTCAAGCCTTTCCCTAATCATGGTCCTTCTACCCCTCATCATGAAAATAAACCCAAATCATCTCATGAGGCACATACTATTAATGTGGTTACTAGTGAACCCATTGAAGAAGAAAATGTTACTTTCAACTGCTTCTTTTCCCATTCCCCTAATGGAATAAAAAAGATTTCCTTTCATTCCTTTGGACACCCAAACAAGGGAAGTAACCATATCCATGCCTCCATTGGAGGATACCACACCTACCTCCCATATCGCAGAACCATACAGCCCCCTTTGGAAGCTATCTCACAAGAGAAGATGACTCCATCCACCCAACCTCTAATTGCAAAACCTTCTATGAGAGGTCAAGATAAAGGTAAGGAAACCAAACTAAAACTTCTAACCCCTTCTTTGACAGACCAACCTAGCCCTTCTAAACTGACTAAAACCTCCACCAAACTAATTAAAACCTTTTCCCAATTGATTGACTCTCAAACACCTAAACCCATCAAGATAACTAAAGTGACTAAATCCCCTCTAAAACCAACAACTAAAACAACCAAAGAGGTAAAATCACCAAAGGGCCTAAAACCTTGAATTTTACCTCCCTCAACCTTGCCCTCCATTCTAGGTCCCCATCCCTCTACCTTAAAGTCCATCATTTTTACCAAAAACCCACCACCTTTATTGGTCACACCTTCATACTTATTTTCTAAAACACCTTTCCCCACTACAATAATAATTCCTAAGTTACCTACCTTGCCCTCCTCTACCACCAGTCCATTAACCATCGTGCCTAAACCAAAACTGTCAACTAAGCATACCACTTTATCCAAGACACCTACCACCAAACCTATAGCCACATAACCTCCTAATTCAACACCCAAAGAAAAAACCACTAAACATCTACCACCTTTAGTTGAATCTTACTTATTTTATTATCCAATGGTTATTGTAAACTTATTCTTTTAGCTTACCACCCATCAAACCCTTTGACAATTCACTTACCAAACTCTCTTAGTTTAATGATAACTTGATATGTGCATATCATAGGGCACCAGGACATGACACCAAGAAATGTAAAGCTCTCCAATCACTTATTCACAACTTGTATGAAGATGATGATCTGTTATCAAACAAACCTCCTTCATCCCCATTACTAATCCAACCACTAACTCAACCCATTCGATCTCACCCAAAAGTGAAGAGGAAGAACTAAAGCAACCATCCAATCCAAAGAACCCTCTTATCCACACTATTCACATGATTACTCAATTTTGGGCCCAACAAAAGGATAAACGGAAGACTAAATCATCCATTCTTTGAACTTAACCCTCTCCAAACTCCTAAGCAAATAATACCCAACCTTCTCCATCTTCAAACAAACCCAAGGTGTCTATCTTAGGTCCCTCCCCATCTAACCCTATATATCCTAACCTATATGCAATATCCATCTAAAAAGCTATCCTCAAGAAACTTCACCAAACCCCAACAAAGATGAGCTTTTATGAGTTAATCTCTACTTCCCCCTATCATCGTCAAGTACTTATAGAGGCTTTACAATCCAGTAAGGTCCAACCCAATGATCTTTAGCCTCTAGCCACTTTTGTTGGTGCCCTTCAGACTTCCAACCTTGTCACCTTAAATAATTCAAAAATACCTTTTGTTCCTTTAGAGGATCCCAATCCTCCCCTCTTCATTACATCATGCATAAATCAAACCCACATCAAAAGGGTGATGATCGATGGCAGAGCTAGCATCAATATTATCTCCTCTTATGCTTATAGCCAGCTGTAATTACCTAAAAACATCATGTCTAAAAGCTCAGTAGTCCTTCATTCTTTCAATGATACTATGGCTACCGCCTTGGGCACAATTGTCCTTCACATTTGTATAGGGCCTCATACTATTCTTGAACTCTTTTATGTTGTATAATGAGAGTTTTTATACAAAATTTTACTTGAATGCCCTTGGATTCATGCCATGAGTTGTGTCCCTTTTGCCCTATATCGATGTGTCAAGTTTGAACACAAAGGGAAAGTTATGAATATACAAGCTGACCCTAGTCCTTTTACATCTTTCAATATGACATATCAGCCCAATAACATCCTTATTTCTCCTTTATCCACCACACAACCATTTGCCAAAAACATAACCTCACCAGCCAACACCCATAGCATTTCCACACCTAATGTTGATGAAGCTTCCACTAGATCATCTATCCCCTCTTCCCAAATTCCTATAGAAGACCCTATGATAACCACATTCCAATGTCTTTCTTTTGAGGAATATATACTCTTAGCCTTAGATTCCCTCCTTACCTCTCAATAATATGGGAATCTTAAACATGACCCTTATTATGACCCTAACATTAGAACTATCCTCCCCATTAGTCTTCCTAACCATCAAACAAATTTCATTTATGGGGGACTTGATCAACCACTTCTAGCCCCTACTACTACATCATCCATCCAACCATTTACCTCTAACTTTTCCTATCTTAGCAAACCAGAGTTTGCTAGACTATATCTCCATAGGTGTGCTTGGAAAGGATTTGGCCTTAATCACTATGAACAAGGGCCTCATGAGTTGTCCCATCTCAAAACTGTTCAACCTCATGATTCATTTGGCCTGAGGTGTGAACCACCTCAAGAATCCACCAATTCACCCAAACCCATTTCCACCATAGAGGAAGATATCCCATCCTTGCCAACCCAACCACTTTCTCCACTTGAAGACCCTAATATTATCCCTCTTAACTTTTTTTTATCAATAATGTAAGTCTTCTCCCTCTCATCTACCAAAAGAGTGGCCAAAACAAATTAATTCCACTCGTACATCCTAAAATGGTAGAGAATGATTCTCCCACCATCAACACCATCTGACATCAAGATGATGATTCCATTCTTACCTACCTCGATGCAAGGGATTCTTATATCCACAAATACCCTCTTCCTAAGGCCTTGAATATGTTGAATGAATCTATCATCGAAATCAACTTGGTCACTCTAAATAACCCTCATATTGTCAAATTGGGCCAATCATTGAATACCAAGGAACTTCAATATTTCTTCTCTTTTCTCCAAGACCGCAGCATAGTATTCGGTTGGTCTTACAATGATATGCCTAATATTGACCCCACCGTTACTACCCATAACATAGTTACTCACTATGATTCCAAGCATGTTAAATAGAAGCTTTGATGCATGCATCATTGCATAACCCTTCTTGTCAAATAAGAGCTTTAGTGTCTCTTATTTTTAAACTTCATTCAACCCATTGACTACCCCCAATGGGTCTCAAACATTGTACGTATTACCAAAGCCACTAGGGGTCTATGAATTTGTGTGGACTTTCATGACCTTAACCTCACCTACACTAAGGATGACTTACCTCTACCCAGCATTGACCAGTTTGTTGATCTTATGGTTGGCCATTAGATGTTATCTCTCATGGATGAGTTTTTGGGTTATAATCAGATCTTGATTACTCCTGAAGATCAACATAAAACAACTTTTATGACCCCTTGGGGAAATTTTTGCTATAGATTCATGCCTTTCATATTAAATAACACTGGTGCAACCTACCAACATGCCATGACTTATATTTCCCATGATATCATCCATAAGATTGTAGAAGACTATGTGGATGACCTTCTCAAAAAATCCAAACTTTAAATAGATCAATTGACTACTCTTACGATTATATTTGAATGCCTTATTCATTTTCATGTTTGACTAAATCCTAAGAAATGCATTTTTGGGATACTTTCAGGAAAGCTTCTTAGCTTCATTGTCTCTCTTCATAAAATTAAAGTAGATGTTACTAAAGTTAAAGCAATTTCGGACATGCCTCTTCTAACCAACCTTAAATGGCTATGTAGCCTTCAAGGAAAACTTCAATCCATTCGATGTTTCATTTCCCAACTTTTAGATCAGTGCCAACCTTTTCATCACCTTCTGAAGAAGGATGTCTCTTTCAAATAGAGTAGTGATTGTCAAAAGGCATTTGATTTGCTCAAACAGTACCTTTTATCACTGCTTGTCCTCACCCCTCTGAAATATGGCCACCCCTTTTACCTATATATCTCTACCACCAACCATTCAATAAGGGCAATGTTGGCTCATCAAGATGAAAAATGCAAAGATCAAGCCATATACTACATTAGCCATACGTTTGTACAATATGAAACTCGATATACACACATCAAGAAACTCTGCTTAGCATTAACCTTCATGGCCATCAAACTCTGGCACTACCATCTTAACCATAAAACCTATGTCATCACTAATATTGACCTGCTCAAATACATGCACTCTAAACCATACCAAAATCAGCATATGGATAAGTGGCTCATGCTCCTAGCTGAATTTGACCTTGAATTCATCTAATAGTCGATTAAAGTTTAGATCATTGTCGATCAATTAGTTGAAGCTCCTTTAGCAAATAACCAACCACCCCTTTTTGCATTTTTGAATGAGTCTATCATGACTTTTTATCAAGAAGATGGCATAACCTACCAAATGACCATGTTCTTCAATGGCTCTAAATGCCAACAAGGAGGAGGTGTCAGAGTTATTCTCATTTCTCTTGATGGTGAAGCCCTTCCTCTCTCCTTTAAACTTGAATTTAAATACGCTAATAATATGGCCAAGTATGAATCCCTAGTGATAGGTCTCCAAACTTCTCAAAGATTGGGAATTAAGATAATCCATGTCTTTGTTGATTCCCAGCTTGTGGTCAACTAGGTCAGTGGATCCTATCAATGTAGGAATGATGTCTTGCTAAAATATAAACTTTTAGTTGACAAAATCTTAAAATCATTTGAACATTACCTAGTCTAATCCATTCCCTGATCTACCAATAAATTAGTGGATACAATGGTCTACCTTGCTTCTCAGATCCCTTCTCAACCTTCCAATTCCAAAATATTTATCACAGTTCATCATTTTACCACACCCTCTTATGGCCAATTTGACCTCCCTACCCTTTTTAATGTAAAGGAATCCCCATCTGACATTTGGTATGACCAAACTTTAAACTACCTCAACCTAGGCATCGTTCTTCCCAACCTCTCTAGGAATGCTTAAAGAGCTTTTATTCAGGGTACCTCTTGTTACAACATACTAGGAAGAATCCTATACAAACATGGTTTTGACAGTCTCCTTCTTCGTTGCCTACGTAGCCATGAAGCTTCCCATTCCATCAAAGAAACACATGATGGGATCTATGGGGGATACTTTAGTAGCCTACAGATCATTAAACGTATCCTTCACCTTGGTTACTATTGGCCCACCCTCAACCAAGATTGTTTTGATTATGTAAAAATGTGTGTTAAATGTCAATAACATGTTAATTTACATCATGCGCCAGCCAATAGCCTCTAAGTATCTAAGGACTTTTGGTCTTTTTCTCAATGGAGGCTTGATCTCATTGGGGAAATTAACCCCCATTCTTCATAGTGGCACAGCTCCATCATCACAGCCATCGAATACTTCACCAAGTGGGTGGAAGCTATTCCTCTAATCTCTACCAAAGAAGAAAAGATTATCGACTTTATCAACCACCATATCATCTACCGCTTAGGTATTCTTCTTAAGATCGTCACCAATAATGGAAAACCCTTCAATAGTAAGCAATTCCAAGGTTTATGTGATGCATTTGGCATTGATTTAAGCTTTTACTCACCTTACTGACCATTAAAAAATGAACAAACAGAAGCCTCTAATAAAACCCTCACCAAAATATTAACCAAAGTTGTCAGTGTTTTAGGTCAATATTGGCACTTACACATCCCATTCACCTTATGGGCCTATCTCACTAGCATTTGAACCTCCACTGGTGCTACCCCTTTCTCTCTAGTCTTTGAAATAGAGGTAGTATTGCCTCTTGAAGCCCAAATCCCCTCTCTTCACATATCTTTGAAGGAACTCATTTTTAAAAATATTTTCGTCAGTATCATTTAGCTCAACTTGAGCTCCTTGACGAGCATCATTTAATAGCTCTCACCTACCTCTATATCTATCAAGAGCATATCACACGTGCTTATAACAAGCACCTCAAACAATAGGAATTCAATATTAGAGATATCATCCTAAAAAAAAAACCAACATATGAACAACATGGAGAAGAGTAAATGAGGCAATTTTTCTTTCAATTGGCTTGGATCCTACATCATCACCCATAAGTATGGATCAGGAGCTTATCATTTATCCTTTCTCGAAGGCAAACCATAACATGAACCTCTTAATGCTTCGCATATGCATCTATTTTTTTGTTAAAGAAGGATCAAGCTCACTCGTTTGTCTAACTTAAGCTCATCCCTTGATTATGAGATGTTCACCTTCACCCACCTTCCTCCTTCCCTTTTGAGGATAATTGATTACAACATAGAACCATGTGATTAACCATCATATTCATGTCCTAATCCTAAATATGGGTACCATGGCTCTCCCCATAGCATGGTTCTCATGGATACTTTTCATCTCTAACATGATGGAATCCCATGGTCATTGTCTCTCAAAACCACACCCTTTCACATATCATTGACCTTTTTGTGTAAAGTTTTGCCCTCATAAAGGTAAACCTCTAAACCTAATTAGACTAGCTCATGTCTAAACACATTTCATCTTACAAAAATTAATTGGGTCAATATATTAAATATTGTAGACTACTCCCTTGAAGGATGGCTGCCCAAAAACAAATTAAAAATTTCCACATGTAAGGTAGACTGCTCCCTTGAAGGATAGCTATAAATAACATTAGAACAAAGCCAATAAGCTTAAATCAATCCCTCAAAGGATGGCTAAGTTAACTTTATCAAAAGTAGAGAAATTTCATGGAAGCTTCCCACATCAATCAGCTTCCCATATATAGCAATAAATGAAAAGAGCCACTACCATCAAAAAGTCTACAGCCATAATCAGCTTTCACATGTAGACTTCTTGCATTGATCAGTCTACATCTAGCATATGACATGGACTTGTCTATTACCATTCTTAGGCAACCTATAGATGGGGTAAAATAATTCACATGAGGTTATCATACATATCACCCATTACCCTTCACACCACCTATCACCCATCTTCCCTTTTGACTATCTATAAATTAAGGGATTTAGAGCCTACTTGACACCCTATGATCATGAAACATTTTTATAAACTAACGACCATTCATGCATAGCATTTGAAGGGCTTATATTCATTAAGTTGATCTCACTTTGGGTCTATTTTTAGTCCTTGTCAAAAAAAAAGTATCAGGTCCTATTCTTATCTTAATGTGCATGGTTGATGTTTTCACTATGACTTATACCATCCAACATTGCAACAACAATGGACATTTATTTTACATTAAGTGAGATTACAACAACCATAACCATACAAATCATAAACATAACCATAAGATTCATAAGTATCCACACAACCTCAAGCATAATAAAATTTGACCAATAATATCCAACACATTACCATCATATTCCTACCAACCCATTACCACAAGCTCTAAACATCAGACCCCAACCATTGGAAGTGTCTGCTCAAACATGGTAGTCTTTTCTTTTGTAACATGGAGAGTCCATCCATAGTAGGGGAATGATTGTTTGATCCAATTATATCACCAATATCCTAAATCACATAGCTCCCTAATACTAGGGCCTCTTCTAAATGGGACCCCGCGTCTGTAGTTCTAATAAATTGGGGCATAGGGTGCAGATATGGCCACCATTTGTCTAGCCTACCCATGTATCTCTTAGGTCAAGCAAGGTCCATCCTCTATTTCTCACCATGTTTCTAACTTCCTTACTTGTATAATCTCCTTAACCATCAAATAAATTCTTTGTAGGTCATCACTTTGCTACTGCCCTTAAAACTTAGCTTGTACCGATGGTGAACCTGGGCCACAGTGACTCTGTAGATCCAAATAGACCCCCACCTCCTAAAACTTAGCTCTTAGTGATAGACACTATCTCCAAACTCCTACCCTTGTATAATTTTAGAAGGTGCAATCTCCTCAAAAAATCACCTCTTCTTTGGATTAGCTCCATTAAAAATTATTTATGGTACTTAGCATTGTGTTCCCTTCTAATTTATCCTACCTTGCCCATCTGTATCTCTCATCCTGCTAAATGTGGGATCATTATGGTAACTATTTACCAACCTACCCCATTCACTTTCATCTAAACCTTCACCAAAACTCAAAACTATTATTTTACCAAACCTTTTTCCTCAGCCCAAACTATCCCATGTGGTCCATCAAATTGGGGCAGTCAATTTGAACACCACTCATCCAAACCTTATTGAAATACATTGACCTGATGTCCACAAACTATGTAGGTGCTACTCTATGGGTAGCTCAACCACTAACAATTAATTTCCATCCCCTTTTTTCTTTTCACTCATTTCCACTGCTAACAGCGCCCTCTTTCTTAGGGCATCCTACATCAAGAAAGCTTTGAATTCTTTCTTCAGCATCCTTATGTTTTAACACCATCTAATACTTCCTCTTAAGTCATTCCCCCATTGTTGGGAGAACTACATTGGCCTAAGGTATTTTTGGACTATGTGGGCAGTGCTCAATTACTAAGGTTATCTCGGCCTCTTCCTTTACTTTATTTGCCCTCCTCACCTAAAATCTCTTCCTCCACTTCTCAACCTATCTCTTAACCATCTACCTACCTCCAGCTTATCAATTTCTTTTAATCACTTTTCCATCTTGTCAATATTTTTTAACACAAGGGTTGATAGCATTCCCTATTGGCCCCCATTACCTCCCATAAATCTACCTCCTACTCTGCTTTGTTGGCCTCCCCATCATCTTTCTTTGTGCATGCTTCGCAGCCCACTTCCCTACCCACCTTTTGCATTTTTTGCCTCTCTTTCACCTTATTATCAACCTTACCTTTTATCCCCTTCAAGTTTTTTTTTTTTCCTCATCATCTCCCCTTGCCCTTGGCTATTTGTTGTACCCCCTTTATCACTCTCTTTTCCTCACCCCTTCCACATCATACTATTCATCTTAGAAGCTTTATGTTTCTTCTATTGCTTCACTTTTTCTTTACGTGTATCACCACTCTACCATTCTGCCACTCTTTCCACCATACCCATTTTTCATTCTTCTTGTTTGCTTTTTTTCCATCCTTTTATATTTTTTTATCTTCCCCTTTTTCCTCCACAACTAGTTTCTCCCTAGGTATTTATCCTTTGATAAGCCTTCCATAATTTCCCTTTTCTTCTTATCTCTTCTTGCCTATGGTCCTTTTTCCATTCCCCTTTTCCTCTTTTCATCTTGGTACTCACTTATCTTTTACATCTGTGTGAGTATTCATTCTTTGTATCCCTACTTTAATTCTTCCTTTTTTTTCTTATCATCCTTGATCTTCACCCCTTAGTTTCATCTCACTCCCTTTCATTATGTCCCCCTATTTCTTCACTACCTCACAACTTTTTTAGCTTGTCAATCCCTTATAATCACCCCTTCATCTTGTGAATCTCTTCTAACAAACTGATTAACACCTACCTTCTCTCTTCACCTTCTTGTCCACCCATCCTTTGCTTCCCCTCATTCCTCACCCCCATTCCTATTTTCCATCCCATTCTCATCTCCAAAACCACCATCTACTTTGCTTCATTATTCCTCTCCTTGCATATCATCACCCATGATTACTTGGTAAAGATGCCACCTGCTTCTTCCCTCTCCCATCATCCTCTTTGTGTCCTTATTTCACTCTTTTTTTCCTCGTGTTTCCTTTTCTTCCATTTATTTTTTTTGTTTTTCATTTTTATCACCAAATTATTTTCTCTTTTGTCTTTTTTAGACTTTTTTTCAAACCTTTCATAACTGCTCATATCCCTCATTCTCCCTTTACCCTTCATGATCGTTACACTTCTCTCCCCATCCTTTTCAATTATCCAATCTATCATTCTTTAGTGCATCTCTCACCCCCAATATTCTACCTTTTATTTGTCTTCTCTTTACTTCGTTTCATTTCATTTTTTCGTCACCCTTGTTGCCTTTCCTTGCTCTTCCTAACCTATATGACCATGCCTGGCTTCTTCCATCCTTCTCCACCTTCATCTTTATCTGCAACCTCATTGTTTTCTCTTCATCCATCTCCCAATCCACCTTTACCTCATCCCTTATTGGATCTCCCTTATGTTCTCCAATTTCACCTCCACCTCTTTAAAGTGTGGTCATCAGTTGTACTGCTTATGTGTACATATCTTTGTCTGCTTCCTTGTATCCTTTATGCCTTTGCCTTAATGCATGAAATTTTGTCAGGTTCCTTATTTTAGGAGTATCCCTTTCTTCCTCTAATGCCTCTACATGTGTTTGGACTCTCTTTTTTGTCCCTCTCCAACTACTCCATTCACCCTCCCTATCACCTTTTTCCTTTTCAACCCTCTACCCATTTTGAGCATGTTATGCCCTCCAAGGTCTTCCACTTGATTTTGGTTTACTATGAGACATATACCAATCCTATGGCTCTATAACACAATTGGCCAAGATCATAGGCTCATATGACCAACTAGCAAACCTGAACATCGTTCAGCCACAAGGATGAAAATTCCTTCCCCACCTCTTTTGGTCTTGCCTATTTTAAACCCCTTTTACTCTGACCTCCGAAGATGTTAGAATCAAAACTAAAACCACCTTCAAATGGAAGATTTGGGATACCAACATGGAGATGATAGTTATGCCCTCTCACATGCCCTAACATTCCAACTAATATCATAATCCATAACTTGCTCCCTCGATTAATTAATGTTATTATTATTCACCTCACTCCGTACTCTAAAACCCCTCAGTGTCTTTCTCTAAATTACCTTAAAAACTCAATGCTTACTTATTTTGGGGCCCCACTAACTCAAGGGTCAAGGGTTTGAATCTTCGCCACTTCTCATTTACCCACTCTACTACTTTGTTTACCAAAACCATTGAATAATAACCTTTCATAGCCTGTTAACGACATTGTTATGGAATGTGCACAATGTGAGATTATTTATATGGTGATGAAAGAATTCATCAGATCACCATGATAATTTGAGTAGTTCTAGATTTTCAAAATCTTAGTACTGCATATTTCTACCTTTCCTTTTATTTATGATGGTGGTAGAAAATTCATGCTTCAACCTACTTATCCATGGTTGTAGATTCTTTTTGCATAGTTGATGTAATCATCTTATTGCATCCTAAGTAATCTCATCTACCATTTATACCACACCTATTTGAACATTATTTGATATCCATCTTTTCCAACCTTTGGCACTTTCCTTTCTCCAACATCCCTCCCCTGAACCTACCTACATGATATCAAATTGGGGCAACCAAGTTAACCAACACCATTCACCTCAAAAGAACTACATTTGGCCTGACGTTCTTTTTGGATTCTTGTCCATAAAACTATGTAAGTAGCGTCCACTTTCCATGTGCATCTGGAGTTAGCTCGACCATCCCTTTCCAACCCATACCCAATCTACCCATGCTTTCATCACATCCACCTTGATGTCGATTACTTTTGACCCAAAACATTAATATTTTTTACAATAACTTTTGACCATAATGACCAACCTTCTCATGTTGAACTATTAAATGTTTGCACCACCTCATGAATAACTAGACCATTTGTGTTTTCTCAAGAGCACTTCCTACCCTGGATACATGAGTCAACATTGACCCTGTCTAGGAACCTTAATAAGACAAACCTGATCAGTTATGATCAATGTTAGGGATCAATTATCTTGTCATTTATCTTAGAACCTAGATTTTTTGTTATCAAAATTTACACCTTTAGTCTCTACGTAATCTTGACTATTGTGCTTAGTCATATTTTGTGAACCCACGAGCATTTTATGTACCCAGCTACCTTGTGGCACCACCTAGTGCCTCCCTATCAACTCTTTATCAAACCCACACTCGATTTAACCTTTCCTCATCGACTCTCGATTTGAGGGGGAACACCTCCTCCCATAATTGGGGCATCCTGACCTTCAACCAAGTGATTTTTTTTTTTTTTGCAACTTGTTAATTCAAATCCACATAACAAAAAAGGGTAAAATGTAAACACCAAAAAACTACACATTTATAATTTTTGATGACTAAATGCCTCGATATCCCCTAAAACTTCTTAAACATTCCCATAACCGCCCTTAACCCAACTAAATCACTATTATCCTAGTCATAGATATCATTCAAAATCACTATTTGAAAAAATTATTCAAAAGTATTATTCACCATCACTATTCACTGTGGGACCCACTATCACTATTCATGATGACATGGCATATGACAAGTCAAGTAACATGGGAAATGATTTATGAGGTGATATGGCAAGTGATGTGGCTTGATGTGGGACATCATACCCCACTTGGGACCCTTCCCAAAGTGTTTGATGACCTCACTCAAGCATCACAAGGTCCCCCCCTTAAAATGTGGTGAATTTCCCCTTAATGGGTCATTATTCAACATGTATTTTTGTCTTCCCACATAAATTTAGACTTTAAAAGAGACACCTACCCCTTTAAGACTTTGGGAAAGACAAAGGGCACCCATTTTTGACTTTTTAACCCAAATGAAGGCTCACCAACCCACATGGGAATCCCCACCAACCTCACCTTGAAATTTTCATCCCCCACATGGAAAATGGTGCCACATTTGGTGTGCTAGCTCTTTAAGTGCTTGAATGAAGACAAATAAGGGTGGTAAAAAGTTTTTGATCTCATTCAAACCCATGTGCATGAATTCCATTCAAACTTGGATTCATGTGCAAAGATAAAGATTTTCTAGCCCACATGGGAATCCCCACCAAACTCACTTGAATAAACCATGCACCACTTGGAAAATTTTCAATTATTTCACTATCCCACTATTTTGGCATGTTTTCCAACATCAAATGCTATAAATAGCCCCCCTCTCCTTCACCAAAGGTTAAGTTGAAAGTTAGTCTTTGATTTTTAACATCTTGTTACAGTTTTTTGGATGAGGTCATCATCTTGGAGGAAAAAATATCAAACCAACGAAGCTCCATCGAAATTGCTTCAAGCGTCATCAACATTCAACCATCATCAACATCTCCAAGCCACTTCAACAACATTGAGGTAATTTATAATTTTAGTTCTTTCTTTATTTTCCATTTGGCCTTTTATTTTCTTAACCTCCGTACTCTTGATCCCTTAACCTCTTCTTCTTTATCCCATTCATCCCATTTAATCCCTTTGGCTATTTCCATTTCATTTATCCCCTTTATCACATTCACCTCTTTGCCTCATTTACCTCTTTTCCCGCTTTGCCATCTTTACCTTTTTTTTCCTTTGCCATATCTTTGTATACTTACATACTTGACCATCTACCCAAACCAACAAAACAATCCTTTTGACCCTCACTACTTTACCAAACTAAAACCATAACCTTTACCAATTTTCAGCATTATTATAAATTAAATTATTGCGTTCATTTAGTTATCTTTTGTAAAGCATTTAACTTTATTGTATCAAATTTAGTTATTTGTTGTGTTAGTATCATTTGTTTTCTATTTTTATACAAAAATTTATTTATTTTATCATTCCAACTTAAGTGTTTTGAAGAAGGTGGATTGACAGCCTCCTAGAAAGCTTTCACTTCTAGGATCTAGCTTCCACTAGGCAATCCACCAATCTACTTATCTAACAAACAAGTTTATTTTAGTGTTTTCTTATTTATAGGTCATCCTACTAAGCCAAAGAGGATCCTCCACAATCACTTGGATTCAACGAGCGTATTTTTAAAAAAATTTTCTACACACCCCTTTTCCTAGTTTTTTTCTTTTCAAAAAAAATTAAGAAAAACAAAAATAGATAGAAATAGGTAGAGTCAATTTATTCTTATTCCACTTCATAGACACTCTCATCCCCTGATTATTCAATTCCTATGTAGGATCAATAAGAGGTTTCCCAACCATAGCTAGAGTAGACAACCACATAAGTAGATCTTGTAGTGCAAGAGCAAGTTGCCAAGGATCAACTCAAGTAGGAGAAGGCTCAAAAGGTAGCTGTAAAGAAGGATATAAATGAGAAAAAGAAAGAGGAAAATAAGAAGAGGAAGAAGTGGCACATAAGGTTTCCAAAGAAGAGTAGAGGAAGAAGCAAAAGTAAGAGAAGAAGCAAGATGAAGGAGAAATAACAAGTAACTTAAGAAGCAAAATCAATTTAAAAATAAAAGGTTGAAGCTGACTTAGTAACAAACATTGTGTAAATAAATTACTTAGATATTCACACAGAATGATTTTATATTGTGCATAATAAGCAAATATTAGATATTACACAATGATAATTGACAGTAGAATAGAATAATGGATAATATAGCAAATCCACTTCGAGGAGGCAACCTCCACAATAATGTACTAATAGTAGAATACTTAACATGATCCATAAAGACTAATCACTACCTTTTACATATAGTTTACTTATCCAAGGTTATTCCATAGATCAAATTATCTAAGAACATAGAGAAATGTAATATATAAATAAATTAGGTATATAAGCCACAAGTCGGCCACACATATCCCTAGACACATCAATGGTTAAGGGCATAACAAGCCCTTTTCCTTCAAAAAAATGTTGTCCTCAATGTTGTGGAAACTTTGGATGTCATTGCACAAATGATTCATCATCCCAAGTGGCATCTTCACATGGCAGATTTTTCCATTTGATGTGGTATTCTGTAATTGCTTTGGAATGCAACTGCTTGGTGCACATTTGAAGGATCACCTCAAGATCAAGAACAACTCTACCTTCCTCATCCAATTTTGGTAATTCTATTTGAATGATAACTCTGTGTCTAATGACTTTCTTTAGGCATGATACATGAAATACTAGATGTATGTGAGTGGATGAAGGAAAATCTAACTTGTAGGCCACACTGTCAATTTTTTGCAAGATATGATAAGGCCCATAATACTTAAGGGATAGCTTGTTATCCTTTTTTTGTTGCTTCAATGACATCTGTTTGTATGGCTGTAAGTGAACAAAGACCCAATCACCAATGTCAAAATGCCTCTCGCTTCTGTGTTGATCTACTTGTTGTTTCATGTGATTCTAGGCCATAGCTAAATTTTCATGCAAACTTACAAGGACCTCCTATTGATGGTGAATATATTCTTCAATTTCATGAATCTTAAGATGGACCTTCAAGGTTGAAGTTATGGATGGAGTATGGTATCCATATAGTGCCACAAAAATAGACATTTTGGAATAACTATGAATAGAAGTATTATATCACCATTCAATAAGTGGCAGCCAATGAACCCAAAAAAAAAATGAAGATATCCTTCCAGACATTTGTTAACTACCTCAATTTGTCCATCAGATTGAGGATGATAGGATGAACAATGAGCCAATTGGGTGCCTAAACATGTAAATAACTCAGTCCAAAAATTACTATTAAAAATGGGATCTCTATCACTGACAATGATCTTAGGGGTCCCATGCAGTTTCTAAATTGTATTGAGATAAGAAAAAGCTACTATACTAGAAACAAATAGCTGGGATAATGAATAAAATGAGCATACTTACTGAGATGATATATAACAACCATGATAACATTTTGACCATCAGATCTTGGTAACCGTGTAAATAAATCCATAAATACCTCTTCCCAATGTTGGCTAGGGCTAGATAAAGGTTGTAAAAGACCTAGAGTTTTTATGTTTTCACCTATGTTTTATTGAAAGATCATACATTCAGTCACATATTTTTGGACATCCCCCTTGAGACCTTCCCAAAAAAAATCCTACTTGATTATGTGATAGGTTTTCAAAAATCTTGAATGACCTCCATTGGACTTGCATGAGTTCTTGAAGGATTTTTTGTTAAAGAAGATAATTATTACATAGGTACAATCTATCTTTATACCATAATGCATTACCTTTCCATGTGAATTTTTTAAATCCACCTAAACCTTGCTGAAATTTTTAAATCAAATCATGAGCAGTACTATCATGTTCCCATTTTGATCATGCTTCCTCTAGCCAATATGCCTGTAAAATGGTTATGGCACATCGCAATGCCTCAACTGATTCATATTTTCTAGATAGTGCATCTACCAACACATTATCCTTACCTTTTTTGTAGACTATTTCAAAATCATAGCCTAATATCTTAGCTACCCATTTTTATTGTTCTTCAAATGACAACCTTTATTCTAAAAAATATTTAAGACTATCATGATCAGTCTTTACCTGGAAGTGATGACCCATCAAATAAGGTTTTCATTGTTTGATTGCATGCAAAATGGCCATCATTTCCTTCTCATAGATGGGCTTGTACTTATTTTTACCCTTGAGTTGCCAACTTTCAAATGCAAGTGGTATGCCTTCTTAGATGAGTATAGCACCCATACCATACCCAGATGCATCACAATCAACTACAAAAGTCTTAGAAAAATCAAGAGTGGCCAATATTGGAGTAGTACACATAGCCAATTTTAATTATTTAAATACTCAGATAGATACATTAGTCCACTAAAAGGAGTCTTTCTTTAACAAAGAGGTGAGTGGGGATACAATACTATCATAATTTTTGACAAATCTGTGATAGTAACCAGTAAGCCCCAAAAATCCCCAAAGTTGCTTGAGTGTCTTAGGAATTGGCCAGTCTACCCTTGCTTGGATTTTTTTAGGATCCACTTTCACTCCTTCATAAGACACCAGATGACCCAAATATTCAACCTCACCAACCCCAAAAGTGCATTTGGAAGGTTTGGCATACAATTGATTTTGCTCCAAAATGAAGAGTATTTGTTTCACATGTTGCAAATGGTTTGCCCAATTTTTACTATAAATGAGGATATCATCAAAAAATACTAAATAAAATTTCCTCAAAATGGCTTAAAAATAGTATTTATCAAACTCTGAAAAGTAGATGGTGTATTTGTTAGACCAAAAGGTATAACTAAAAACTCATAATGGCCCTCATGAATCCTGAAAGTCATTTTGGGTGTGTCTTCATCATGGATCCTAATTTGATGATACCCAAAATGCAGAACTAACTCGATAAAATAAAGAGCACCATTCAATTCATCTATCAAATCATCAATGATAGGAATTGGAAACTTATCTTTAATAGTGTACTTGTTGAGTTCTATGCAGTCAGGGCACATCCTCCAAGTGTCATCTTTCTTTCTCACCATGACAACTGGTGAAGAGTATTTGCTTTGGCTATGGTGAATGATTCTTGCATCTAACATCTCTTGTACCATATTTTCAATTTTAATTTTTTGGGCATAGGGATACCTGTATGGCCTAATGTTGAGTGGGGTACTACTAGGAATAAGTGTGATAGCATGATCATGCGTGCGACTAAGTGGAATTCCTTTTAGCATGTCTCCAAAAATAATGGAATGAGAATCAATTATTTTTTGTAGATCAAGAGGTGGAGATGGTTGAGTTGGTTATAGTTTTATAGAAAACAAGCGAGCTACAAATCCCTCATCACCCTTATAGAGAATCTTTGTCATTTTATGGGAGATAACAAGTTGGAGAGATTTATCCTTTAATCCTCTTAACTCAAATATCCTTTCTTTAGAATGAAAATGCATGAATAATTCTTGAAAATTCATCTCAATAGTGCCTAAAGTGGTGAGCCATTGGACTCTCAGAACAATATCAGTTCCACCCATCGGAATAGCAAACATAATAAAATCCAATAAATAATCTCTCATGGCCAAATTAATACTATGACATTTTTTTGAATAGCTGATAATACCACCATCTGTAATCATAAACTAAAGTTTTGGAACTAGATAAATGAAATAGTTTAAACGACCAGCCAACTTACTTTGGATGAAGTTGTGTGTGTTCTTAGAATCAATCAAGACAGTGAATTTTATTTCTTAAGGAAACCCATCACCTTAATATTTTGGGGAGTACTAATACCTAATAGGGCATGACATCGAATAGTAGGCTGAGAGTCTTCAAATTCCTCTTTAGGAACTTCTACATCCGCATCATGTACTTCTGCATCATCTTCCTCATCATTGGCACCTTCAATGTAAAATAGCTTCTTTTCAACACAATGATGGTCTTTGCTCTATTTTTTGACACAACCATAACACAACCCTTTGGCTCACTTCTCCTCAATTTATCATTGTGTTAATCTTGTGGGCTATGGAAATGATGGTGCTAGAAAGTTGTGATCATGACCAGTAGTGAAAGTTTTATTTTTCACCATCTCTTTTTTTTATATCATGCATGCCTTAGGGATAGATTTTGATATAGATGTTGGGTTAAATATTCAAACCTCATATTGGATGCTATCTTTGAGGCCACCCAAAAATAAATCAGTCAAATTTCCCTCAGTGATATCTTCCACCTGTAAAGAGAGATTTTGAAATTGATGAATAAAATCTTTCACTAATCCTGTTTGTCACAGCTTGGATAATTGGCTTAAATATTTCTCAGAGACATTATTTTGATAATGTGTTGTCAACTCTTCAATAAAAATAGTTCGTGTAATAGGGGCACCATTCTTTTTCTTTTCAGAACATAACTAGTGATACCAAATAAATTGCTCAAGTCCTAGATACAGGGACACCACCATCACCCTTTGAGAACTAGGAGTTTGATGTAGCTCAAATAAATTCTCAATTTGGATCATTCAAGTGATATGATCCTTACCATTTAACTTACGCATGTCCACTTTTGGTAACATCGATTTCATACCAGCATGGGAGTTGTTGAGAGAAGGATTTGAATGCTGAAGTGGAGGGTTGTTAGGCTGAAACTAAGATGTGAGGGTATCTAATTACATAGTGATATGTTGTAATTCACTTTGAACCCCATTAATCTCTCCACGTATCCCTAAAACATCAGCTTGGAATGCAACAAAGTCATCATGTCTCACCAAGTTTTTTATGTCTGCGTGAAGCTGAGAAATCATCAGATCTAAAGTTCTAGATTACATGTCATTGGTAGGAGTCTTAGGAGTTTTTGGTGCCCCTTTTCTTCCCTAAGTTGAAGTACCTAGCATAAATAAACCCTAGGAGGGTTTTGACCTCAAAAAAAGTGTACCAAGAAATGGTACTATTGTGATCACCTTGTCAAGAAGAATCTAATGACTACCTTTGCATACTAGAGTGAAATTTTTAGTACCAAAAAAGTGTATCGATAGAATATATCAATGTGATCATCTCACTGAGATGAATCCAATAACTACAAGTGTGCAAGGGGAAAAAAAATTATATACTTTTTTTTTTAATTTTTTTTCAAAAAAGTGTTTTGAGCAATATTGTGCTGATGAAAAAAATTAATTCTTCTCAGATTGCAAGTTATGTTTTTTTCGCATTCACTACTCCCAGAAGCCACACCTTGCCAGATCCAAATAATAAATGCCACAGAAAACTTGCCCAAATTAAAGCTCTAATACCACTTGTAAATAAATTACTTAGATATTTGCACAGAATGATTTTATATTGCGTAGAATAAGCAAATATGAGAGATTACACAGTGATAATTAACAGTAGAATAGAATATTGGATAATATAAAAATGCCACTTTGAGGGGAAAACCTCCATAACAATGCACTAATAGCAGAACACTTAACATGATCCATAAAGACTAACCATTACCTCCTATATATAGTCTACTTAGCCAAAGTTATTCCATAAGCTGACTTATCTAAGAACATAGAGAAATGTAACAAGTAAATAAAAGAGGTATGTAAGCCACAAGTTGGTCACACATATCCCTAGACACACCAATGGTTAAGGGCATAACACACTAAAAAAGAAGATAATGCAAGAAAATACCTACATAAAAAGGATAAGGAAATACAGAAGCAGGCCAAAGAGAAAGTGGCCAAGGATCAAGCAGAGGTAGTTGCTCAAGCAAAGGTAAAAGTAAAGCACATAATGCAAAAAGAAATCATAATTAAATAAATAGAAGATTCCTATAAGAAGGTTATGATACCCAAATTTTAGTAACCATCTTATACAAAATAAGGCTTGAGTTCCATTCAAAGGGATGCATAAGTAGAGGCGTCTCAGCATAAGCCACAATTTCCCAACCAATGGTTGTGGGATATACCTACAACCTCAACTTGGTGAACAATTTTTTCTCTACCAATGGCATAAATCAAGAAGTCACATGCCATGTCTGTGACTTTGAGTTTGGATCTTGTACAACTGTATAGGAAACATCGCTCAATGTTTCTCAGCTTCTAATAATAAAGTAAATTAAAAGAGTGGTTAAATTTTAGGAATCTATCACTCAGAAGGTTTATGTGCTAGAGCAAGAGGCATCACAGCTAAGGGAGGAAAATGTAGACCTACACCTCCACCTCACCAAATCTCACCAAGTGATTGATAACAGCTTCCCTGTATTGGTCACTCAAGTCTTGAGTGATGAAGTGATGTATGAAGATAATAAGTTCATATCCTTCCCATCCTAGCTCATAAAAGACTATCTCACTACATAGAAGCTACAACATCTTCACATACGAGGTCAAAATTTAAGGAAACAATAGAGGTAAATTTTGAACTACTAAAAGAGTATGAGCAAGTTTTAGACACTATTTCACTCCATTCTAAACAAATATCCAAAAGCATGTTTGATTGGATATAGTAATTGAACACTAATTGGACTGAGTCCAAACTAGATTTCATAAGGTGGACATTACCAAAGTTGCAATGGAGGATCAATGAGCTACTTCTGATTCACTAGGTGTCGTACTCAAGTAGTCACTTGAATCAAGAGACGGTGTCATGCACATACTAAAAATTTGGAAAAATGAGATGTTACACAACACATTTGTTGGAATTCATATTTAGAGGCATGCAAATCACCTAGAAGAGCTATAACTAAAAATCCAACAAAAAGTGTCGAAATCTAGTGCAGTCCTCACCATCATAGAAGATGATATTTAGAATCGAATGGGATGCCAAGTCCCACTACACACTATGATCAGTATGGTGTGGAAGTTATCACTAACTGGACAATGTTCAAAAAGCACTAGTTTCATTTGTATAGCTTCATCATAGAGTTCATTCAGGGGCCACATATCATCCCTCTAAACCAACTCTAGCAGGAGCTTCAACGGAAAAGGATCGTTATAACCACTCAACCAGCTATCCAACCCCAGCAAACACTTCCAACACCTAATTTTATAGTTTTGATTTATTCATAAACAACTCCATCAACATCTTCTTCTCAATCTTCAACAATTTTAGCAATGCAACTTACACTTTCACCTTCTTTGTAGGTATTGCACACAATCTAGTTATGAAATTTTGATGAATTTTATAGTAGGAAGGCCTTAAGCATTAAGAGTGGGGCCAGTTTGGTTAGAAACCCATAAAGGGTGGACACCTAGTTATTTTAATCTATTGAAAACCTAAAAGGGTGATAGATTAGTACACTACTTCGTTGGAAACCTGAAATATCATCTAAGTAGTGCAAAAGAGATGAAAACTAGTAAATGACACCTTGAATGATTACCATGAATAATATTTTTGGATTAGTTCCTCTACACATGTAATTTTCTTAGCTTCAAGATAAAACACACTTCCTGTGACTTTGTCTCAAGATGATACAATTGTTTAAGTCCGAGAAAGTGTTAGTAATAGAATAGAACTACAAAATCGTAGTGTAGATGTGTGACAAGTATGCAATGGATATATGCTTGCATAACATATTATATTTTGGATGTATTCAACCTATGTATGTATCCCAAAAGTTTGTGGAATGCAAAATAACTCCTTTGTGCCCAAATCAAAAGGATGGAATGTGAAGTGACAATGTATTATAAAAGTCTATAAATAGTGATCACTTGTAATGGAAAGGAGTCCTAAAAAGATAGAGATTAATATAGAGATCTAATAATGGTTTTATCAAATGTCTTTTATCCTTATCTTTTATGCAATGTTTGCTATGTTTTATTCAAATACATTTCATCATTTATAATCAATAATGAACATTTTATACATGATAGAGCGTTTCTAGAATAATTACATAATTCTTAATTCAAGGACATTTTTTGTCCTACAACTTTGATTGTGTTATGTTCTTATTTCCTACTATGCACATAAAACATAAATTAGCATGTTCTGATGGATTTTACAAGAACCTTTGCTAGCATTCTCTCCATCTAAATCAGCACTCATATCTACAACAGCATTTATTTTATGTTTTATAGTCTCTAGAGCATCCAATCTAGCTTGGATTCCTTCCAACATCTCTATCAAGTCTATAAATCTTGGTGTTCTTCCTTATTTTACACGAGGTGATCCTTTGTGTCATTTCTATTCCTCACAACTCTCAACAATAACAAGGTGGAACTCTTTCACAACCTACAATTGACTTAACTAGAGCCTCACACACTCAACCAAGCAAGACACAAACTTGATTTAATACCAAATGTTGAAAATGGGAATGATGGGTCAAATTTGATCATTGTCTTCTTGCCCATCCTAGACTCACTCACTCTCAAATGGGCACACTTTCAAACACATCACTCACACTTGAAACCAAATACCTAGTTTTTATTCCATTGAATGACAATGTTAGAGAGATTTGACACTCACATACACTAGTCTCAATTACTAAAATACACGAAGAAGATCACATCTCAAATACACTCATTACCATACTTAGACACACTCTTTGTTTTATTCTGAACACACTTCCTAGCAAACTTCTACAAGCTTCTCCTCTCTCCCTTACTCTTCTCTAGATGAAGCTTCTCCTAATTGAAGATTTTTACCTCAAATAAAGGATTTGGGTCCTCCCAAACTTTATCTGACTCATGTCATGCCTCTTCAAACTCCCAAGAATATTGAAAATGTTTGGCAAGTGAGAATTCATCATTATGCATAGTGATTTTTTTTTTGCATCCATTATGGGTGAAACCACTAGCTACTGCAAATTAGTAGGTACGTAACAAATAGTTAATTTATATCTATGGTTTCAAAAATGTTGCTTATATTAAGCAATAATTTCATTATTTATCTAAAAGGGGTCCATTTTATCCCTAGTTGCTGATTGAAACCTTATACACTTGGTGTTTCTAAAGTGGAGTTCTAGTGAGGTTTGTTGGCATGTTCTAATCACCAACACACGTAACCATGTCAATAATAATGACAAGTCACCAGTATGTATAATAATGGGTTTATGTTTTTGGTTGATTTTAGATTTCTTGTTGACTCAGATGCCTTTGCATTATTATCCATGGTGGAGTAGAAGGTTGAAATAAAGACTAAGAAGGGACCTTTCAACTTGGACAAAATTTCCACAACCATTTGGCCATCCTCAACTTTCCAATCTTTGAGTTTCAATCTCAAAATCTTAAATTTGGAAATGTAATCTTCAATGGTGTTGTAGTGTTGTTGGATTCAAAGAGATCAATTAATTATCCAGCTAATTGCCATGAATTAGATTTGTATTTCCAAATAATTTACACAAATTTTCCCAAGCCTCTAAAGGTGTCTCCAATTAATTTATGAAAAAATTCAACTCTTCTAACAAATAAAAACTGATTAGGGCTTATGCTTCATCACATGTTTAACAATTGAGCCTTCTCAAACTCCTTTTTTGCATCTACTCTAGTGCCCATTTTAACTCTATATAAATGTATGCCTCTTAATAGATCAATCGTTGTTGGATTCCAAGAGTGGCAGTTATGATTAGTCAATAGTTTTACTTTTTTATCTTTCATTAGAAAAGTGAAAAATGTAATTATTATACATATATATACAAATGTTTGGCTAATGTTGAAAAATACAAAGCTAAAAGAATCACTTGCCAAATGAGAGAGAAACTTATTGTAGATACTAAAATCCAATTTATATAGTACCTTAGTCTTGTACACTTGAAAAATAATTATCATGGTTGTACTTTTTAGTTCTAGATCTTCCCAATGCCAAAAGATCGCATTCACTCTCTTTATGTCTAATTGTTTATCTCTTAGTCCAACCATTTTTATTCTAATGACTAGGCCTTTTATACAAACCTGATTATTATCTTTTACTATCAGTTTTGGACCTATATTTGTTTTCTATCTTCTTGGACACTTGTGTCCTAGCAGACACATGCGTTGACACAAGTGTTCATTTTCCTACAAAGTATCCAATGCCCAAAATTCATCTAATTTAAAAATTAAATGTATCCTAAAGGTCGATCTAAGTGTTTTAATGTGAGATCTTTTCAAAAGAGATTGGTATATATACAAGACCAACCTTCATTCATTCCACACTTGGAAATCACATACAACTCATAAGATATATACCAAGAAACACTCAATCAAACATTCAAGTGAGAAAACCTATCATATTTGTCCCTATTTCCATATCATTCATAGGAGTAGTATTTCTATAGGTTTGAAGCATTCAAAAAGTAGCATATGAATCATATTTTCTAAGTTATAAATTAGGTCACTGCATGTTTTTGTTTATCACACATTGCACCCTTGTACACACACAAACTAGCATGTAGGGGAGAGCTAAATTAGTCTGAAGTCCTCTTTAGAGTATTGGTTGTGTAGACAGCAACCATCGATAGAGGGGCCTTTGGGGTCAACTCGACACTGTGAGCCCACTAACTTATTTTTCCCTTAGTCATTCCAAAGATGAAGAGTTGAGGTTTTGATCATTTGATAAAAAATGACGGACTGTGCATGTGATCTGAAGACACCAAAAAAAAGGTGATAGAAAATCTAGAAGGCTCTAGTTGGTCACATCTAGATCCAGTCATTATTCTATACAGGACACCTATAGTAGGGTTAAACACTTTCATTGATGCTACTATCTAAATCTGATGCAATCATCCTAGGCCATAGAAATGATATTCTCAAAATTTGATGAATGTTTCAAGATCATCTTCTAGTCCACTTACACCCTGCTCCTACCCAGATCTACAAACGCATAGTAAACCAGCTAAGTATCATTTGTTTTCAATTCATTGCAATATCTATCAATAGTATTTTATTATTTTTAACAATCTCAATTATAGAAATTCAAAATATTTTTTGTCTAAGTTTTTTATTAATTGTCTTGCTTATTAGGTTAGTTCACCACCCTTGTGTAAAAGATGATCTAATTCCCTTATCCCTAGACACTCCACATATCTAAATTTAAGGTTAAACATTTGATGAACTCGACCTTTGGTCTCCAAAGCCTAGTGGACTTAGGGTTTCATTTTTTCCTTGGTTTCTGATTTTTAAACTGCAAATATTTTAAAATTAGAGTTCCATTTATTTAAAGGAATTAATCATGGATGAATATATCATTTATTTTATTTTCCAATATTTGATAGTAACTCTTGTTTGTTATTCCCCATACATTTCCAAACCAATCAAAAATATACTCAAGAGAAATAATCAAATGGGAAAATATAAAACTTATTTTTAAATCAAATGGGAAAATATAAAACTTATTTTTATAATTCTTCTTGTAATGATATGAAACCTATGCAACAAATTCCTATTGCGTCGAATCATGTTGAGCAATCAAACAATACACATACCAAGATCTCAATTTTGAACCTTGTTAATAAATCAATTAATTATAAGGATATATTCTATGAGGCATTGTGTAAAACCCAGGTACTAAATGACATAACATTGGCTTCTTTTGCAGATATTATGCAAGATCCAATCCACAATGCAAATATTCTTACCTTTGATTGCAAAGATTTGCTCTCAAATGATATCATTGATCAACACTTGCCTTTACCAATGCAAATTACTCTTCACAATAAAGGAAATCAAAAGGAGCACATGCAACAGATCTCAACGCATAATATTGAAAAACACTCCAATGATACTCTTGATAAAATTTCACTTTTTGACTTGTTACACAAGTCACCCCATACAAGGGTTTTTCCTTGAAAATATTACATGTGACAACCTTGCCAAGTAATGTAGAGCCACCATATATGGCCTCTGTGTTGAACTCTATCAAATAGACCAAGCATAATATTTCTCTTGAAAAGAAGGGTTTTCATACCCACATACTGATGAAAACAACTTTCTTGAATCTGTTCACATACATGTTCATTTAAAAATTGATGCAAAGGTTGCAATGGAAGCCAGAACACTTACCAATACAATATCACAGAAAGCTAATCGATTTGTCTTATCCAATGCACATAAAAGATTTTTTACATGATTACCTGAGACTCCAATTTATTTACTTCAAAATATTATGGAGTGTCATTTCATATCTCTCCCTCCCCCCATAGAGGTTGATATGAGTTGACCTCTACCAAAAGGTTATGATACTATTACATATTGTGACTATCACGAAGGCCTTGAGCATTCTACGAATAGATGTTACACCTTGAGGCATAAAATTCAAGATCTTATTGATGACCAAAATATTACCTTTGATGATCCTCCAAACGATTCAGGTTCACAACCTAGTGATCACCAGAATCTGAAGATATTTAACAACCCTTTGCAAGATCATTCCAAGAAAAATACAGAAGTGCAAATGGCATACAATGCACATCCAAAGCAAACACCTGAAGTTCAAAAAATCAAAAACAACCATGCAAACAAGATCTAGCAATCACATTATTCATGGGGGGTCTTATTTTTGGCATAACCATGTTGATCCTACACAAACAAAAAGCTTTTGCAATGTAAAATATTTACAACTTGGCTTTAATCTAAAGAACTTACAAAATAAATGAGGTTGGAAAGGCTCTTTGGTTAACATAATAATACCAATTGTTTGTGGTCCTAAAGTGATTCAAACAAGGGTTCGGGGTATGCCACAAAAATCTTAATATTCATTCACAGTGGGAACTCTTTGGTTATACTAGATGGAAGCTAAAATTGACTAAAATCGGCAAGGTGTCTCATTTTCCCATGAGGGAAAATTGATCGATATACTACATGATAGTATTCGTTCATACCATGCACCGTTTTCACCTATCTAACCATGATCCAAACAATGCAAATGATCCAACCTAAGGTTGAAATCATCTAAACATTCCAAAAATACAAAAAAAATAAAAAATCAAACAAACCAAAAAACATCAACATGTTCCTAGTTGTACTATTTCTTATACATATGTTGTTTGCTCCATGTTAGTAGATAGCATATTTTTTCTTTCTTGTATACACATGTTTCAAGCTTCACTTGAGTATGAAATAGAAATACCCAGATACATGATTTATGCATATACAGATGTTGGGCATTCCCTCTACTTATGTTATAAGTACGTTGGGGCATCTAATTCTTTGAACATGATACGCCTAGGTTATATCATTCTATGATCACTTTTCATTATCATGTTTGAGCTTATATTCTTACACATGCCTATATCCATGTTTATATCTTTCACAGTGTACTTGATATGTTATGTACTTAACATTGCTTGAAAACACATGTTTAGGAACTAGTATGCTATATTCATGGCGGTTGCCTATATTTCATGCTTTCATTTATGCACTCCCTTGATTGTGTTCATTGTTTCTTATTGTCTTGCATTGTATTGTTTGTTTCAAAATTTGAATATGTTCCATTGATTATTTTACATTTGAATGTCATTATTTATTTTATGGACATTTGAATGTCATTCTATGTTATTTGGACATTTGACTAAATTATGTCCCTACAATTGTGTCGCATGTGAACATGCCCCTGGGATTGGGTCTCTTTAGACCATTTCCTTTTGCTTTGCCTTTGAGTGCTCTTATGTGTGTACTTGATTGCTTGTTGAGTTTGAATTATTACTCTCTAGGTGTTACCATGATTTATATCATGCATCTTAGGACTTGATATGATTACATACTGTATGCTTCAATGTTATATTTGTCTAGACGTGTTATTCATATATGCTGCATGATCCATACACAACTTATATAGTTATGTTATTCTTTTGAGGTAAGGTAAGTACCAGATTCTACTTCCCCTCACCTCAAAAGGGGGCATATAATAGTACACTTTCACAGTTTCAAATTATAGTGAGGCACGTCAAGAAGGCATGACCTCCACACTTATTCAATACTCAGCATTCCCAGATTACAGTGGGTGCATGTTATAGAAATATGTTCTCCATCTTTACACCAGTTCCTAGATTTTTTATATTTAATAAGGGTATATCATAGAAACATGTCATCCACACTTGCACCGATTTCAAATTCATCAAATTTCACAATTATATGATTCATATACATATTTGTGGTAGCATTCACTACATTTATATTGTTATTAGACCCAGATTTTAGCTTGAAACATATATGAGGTACATATGTTATGCAAAACAGGACCTAAAATTATAAAATCAAATCAATTTCCAGATTTCAATACTATTATTGTACCCAGGTTAGACTATTATCAAGTCAATCTACTATAGTAGTTGGTTCACTTTTTAGAAGGTTGATTTAATTAAATCTCTCAATCTTACAAAACTTATAAGTTTAATTTGATTAAATCGTTTAACTTTACCAGACATATAGGTTGGATTTTATTAAATCATCCACCATCACCAAATATATAGTGTGAGTTGATTAAATTGCTCACACTCACCAAATTATACACATTTGGGTTGGACAATTGAGATAAAACAAGCTCAATGGTCGTGTTGCAACTCGCCTTTACACTAAGGTTGGGGGCATGTGTCCAATATATGTGTGTGCGTGCGCACACGTGCAAGTGTGTGCACTTACATATTTAGAATTGTTCTAATCTCAACTTCAATGCTTCATAATGAGACATCATTTAAAAACAAATTGTCAAAAGGCAAGATGGTTGCATTGACACACGTGTACCCCTAACCTTGCTCTTCTCCTTTTCAAGCATTTCAAATTCTTTCAATTTCAAATTTCATACACTAATTGTATATTGTAACATGCTCTTGGTTGCAGGGCAGTCATTAATAAACTCAAGTTGGGCTCACACAAAGGCAAGGTGAACACACCCAAGTACACATTTATTTTCTTTAAACTAACAATCTCATTAGATTAAATGGGGCAAAAATAGATACTAAAATCTTATTTATATAATACCTCGGTGTTGTACACTTGACTAAAACTTATCATGATTGTACCTTTTAATTCTAGACCTTCATGTTGCTAAAAAGCTCGTGTTCACTATCTCTCTATTTCTAATTGTTTATCTTTAGTTCGACCATTGTTACTCTGATGACTTGGCTAAACCTGATTATTATCCTTCACTACCAGTTTTAGGCATGTACTTATTGTCTAACTTCCTCCTAGACACTTATGTACTAGGCAGACACATGCATCAATGCAAGTGTCCATTTTCCTACAAAGTAGCGAGTGTCCAAAAGTCATCTAATTTATAAAATAAACATACCCTAAAAGTTGGTCTAAGTGTTTTAATGCGAGATATTTTCAAAAGTGATTGATATATATACAAAACCAACTCTCATTGTTTCCACACCTAATAATCACATACAACTCACAAGGCAATATATCAAGAAGCATTCAATCAAGTATTCAAGGGAGCAAACCTGTCATATTTGTCCATATTTTCATAGAAGTGATACAAGCAGTATTTTTACAGGTCTAAAGCATTCAAAGAGCAGCGCATGAGTTATATTTGTCAAGTTACAAGTTACATCATGGCATGTCTTTGTTTATCACACATTGCACACTTTTGCACACATAAGCCAACACGTAGGTGAGAACTACATTAGTTTGAAACCCTCTTCAAAGTATCGGCTATGTACGCAGCGCCTGTCAACAGAGAAGTCTTTGGGTTCAAAGATTGTGAACCCACTAACCCATTTTTCCAAAGTCACTCCAAGAGTGGAGCTAGGGTTTGATCATTTGACAGAGCAACACACTATGCGCATGATCTAAAGACCCCAAAAGAAAGGTAACAAAAAATACAAGACTCTACTTGGTCACATCCATATCCAAATAGTATTTTGTGCATGACCCTTGTGGCAAGGTTAGACACTCGTGTTAACATTATTGTTTAGATCCGATGCAAATGTCTAAGACCACAAAAAAGATATTCCTAGAAACTGATGACTATTCCAAGGTCATCTCCAATCCACTTCCAGCATGCAACTGCCCAAAACTAAATGTGCACGGTAAACCAACGAAGTGTCATTTGTTTTCGATTCATTGCAATATCTATCAAAAGTTGTATTATACTATTCTTAGCAATCTTAGTTGTGTACATGTATAATACTATTTGTCAGAGTTTTTTATTGACTTATTAGGTTCGTTCACCACCCTTATGTAAAAGTTGATCTAATCCCCTTAACCCTAGATACCCCACATATTTAAATTTAGGATTAAACACTTATAGAGGCTCAAAACAATACAAATTGCTCTGACGCTGTGCAAATAAACAATGGCACAAAAGCATACCTCAAATGACTTGCCACCAAACATATTATTTTTGAATTTTTAAGAACTCAAGTTGATATTTTTTTATCAAAATTTCAAATTTTAATTTTTAAGCCCAAAATGGCATTACAATCCATTCAACATTTCTGTAAAACACAATATAAATAACATAAATCGCAACGTAAAATATAATCACATAAGAGCATAGAGTTTGCAATGATACATGGTTTTAAAACATGAATTGCAAGAAAACTCCTTTGTATGAGAAACTTATCCCTGTTGAAATTCCGCAATAAGGACAGCATCGATATTATCTACAAAACTGAAAACCTTGAAGGCCCAAATAATTAAATCTATAACAATGGATTATACAACTGCAAAGAGGACCAAAAAAGGCAATTTGAGAACATTATTAAAAATACTTCTAAGACAATTGTGCTTCATGTTGATAAACTACCTTATGAGATTTCTAGGTTTGATGGGAATAATTGTTTAGCATGGGCAGTCAATATATATAATCTCATGGAAGAGACAATTGCTACTCTATCCTACATAGAAAATTGATGATCAGAACATAAATGTTGATGTACTTTCATAGAATCCATTTACTGCTTCCACCTAAACTATTCTTAGAAAAGTCGATAAGATCCATCAACTACAGGTGCATGGATCCTAAGACATGAGGTACATGATTTTACCACTTGCACAGGTAAGTGTACTGTAGTGTCCCTATGGCCTCTAAAAAAATATATTTAGCTACTTTATTGGTACCAATCGCATGGCAATATATAAATACATGGATGACATTCTTGGTATCCATAAACACTTCGAAAGCAAACTCTCATTTACTACGACAGTTGACTTCAATCATCAAAACAATATTTGTTATTACACAGTTCAGAGAAGAAAATATTTATTCATAACATGTTAGCAGCAGACATGCAATACAACTTTATATATTTTAATATTTTTACATTGGCATCATGCTGAGAGGAGTTCTCCCTTTGGAAATGAAATTATTTACAAATTTCATAATGAAAGGCATCTTTATATGAATTGCAAAGATTGCTCAAAGCAATCAGTACTCTCTCCTTCATTATACAGTAGGCCTACAATTATTCTCTCCACGTCAAGGAGAAAACGATAGCCTGGAAATAATATGGTTACCCTACAATTTATGGCTTACACAGAAATCTGAAACTGGTGACACCAAAGTAAATAAGATATAAGTTACAACTTTCCTAAAAGGATACAAGGGAAGTGAAAATGAGTGTCTAGAATAGTGCAGAGCTATGCAAACTATACTACATTTGTATACAGCATACCTATTCTGACCTAGGAAACATAGTCGCGCATTAGTTGAGCAGCAAAGCGCTTTCGGGTCTGCATATTCTCATAAGCATTTCCAGGATGAGCTGTTGAAGTTTCAATGTTGCAATAATCACTATTGTCATTAGCAAGATCATGCCTTCTCCCTGGTGCTAAACTTTGGCTGGGAATGTAACTCTGCTGTGTTCCAGATAGTGATAAACCATCAGTGTGTTGCAGTCCCAGAGTGAGTGACACACCACCACTTCCAGAAAATCTTGGAGTAAACGACTCCTGGCCGTATCTACTCAAATCTGCTAGCTGATATGAACCAAAGCTTCCAGTATTATCTGGATGAACCATGGCATTATGGACAAGGCTGTAATCTTCCGTATTATGCCTGTCATCACTGAACTTGTTATTATCACAAAACTCTCCACTGTTTGTTTCCTCTGATTTCAAATCAACATCAATGCTCATATTTGGGGACAAAAGGGATGCAGACTCTTGAGTTCCATTTCTAGGTTTTTTAAGCTGCCCTTGTCTTAAACCCTCATTTTCGACTTCATGGAAAAGTTGGCCGTCTGATGTTCCATTGATGCCAAATGATTGGTTTCGGCCATTCATCAAAGTGGAAGCATTATCAGATTTCAATGCACCAGCAGTTTTTTGGTCACTGCCTCCATCTTGTGTACTTATAGATTTCCCAAGTTTCTGATCATTCCCATTACCAATATTCCCTGCAGATCCTGCCTTTGATGCTGCTTCATCTTTCTTTTCACCACTTTCCTTGCTTATCTTTTCATCTGAAGCACGCTCTGGATCCGACTCCTTTATTTCCTCCATATACATTTCTTCTACCATAGGCTTCCAAAGGCGGACACGTGCATTTATGAACCAGTTTGAGACCTGAATTAGCAAGAGGAATAAAATTACACATCATGTTAATACAAACATTCATGAAAATTTAAATTTCATAAAATAATTTTTCATGTATTTGCAGAGAAGAATAATGAATAGTCTTCTCATGATACCTGGCTTCTAGTAAGACCAGTCTGTCTTGCCAGCATAATTTTGTCAGCATCTTTTGGATACCTGAAATACAAATGTATGAAGTCAGATGCAAATAACAATGCATTTAGAAGTGGAAGACTAATCATAACAAATGGTCACTGCAACAGTATCATAACAAAGATGTCTGAACAGTTCACTGGTTAAATAAACATAAAAGGAAATCTACAATCCACCAATTTGAGTAGATTACTTACGGATGAAGAAAATGTTCAAATAACCAAGCCCGCAACACTGAAACAGATCGTTCTGGGAGTCCTCTCTGTGGCCTCCAGGCATGTTGTTGAATCATGCCCAATTGTTGAAGGGCTCGTTGCTGTCGCAGCTGCTGGTCTACAAATCGAAGACGAGATGTTTCACCTTTTCCACTTCCCATTGAATCTTCCTCGCCCAAACTTTTGCTGGTCAACCGAATTTGTCCGCTGATTGCGTCTCTTAAACATCTAAAATGTCTTGATATCGTTTGCAGAGCAAGAGCAGTGTATGTCTTGGCAGCCCCATGTCCAGCTGCAGCTTCAAATGATGCAACTACAATCTGCATCTGATGGTAATATTGTCTGTACCTGTGGTCAACCTGAATTACAAAGAAACCAAAAACAAGAACCAAAAGGGATTAAAATTTGGTTATGATGTATGTAAATACACAAATGGAACCAAAAAAATAGTAACAAAGATTCAAAACTTCCGAAATTAAGCTCAGTTAATCCATTACACAAGTAAATGATAAAAGAAGTGTTTTATCATCCTAAAAAACATTTCAACATTCAAGAAAGGGCAATATGGCAAAAAGCCCTAAGAGCAGAAGATACCACTTTTTAAGAACCCTAAGTGTTAGGTCACTGTGGTATAAGATCATAATGTTGCAAGTTTGGAATCTTTTGTGGGCAAGACATCATCATTTGTTAAGGACTGTACTGCCTTCATAAATAAGATTGAGGGGCAAAAAGTGAGTTATCAGGATTTACTCATCAGTTTTTTTAATGTATCTCTATATACAAAATACCTTGAGACGAGGCAATAAATATGGTCAAGGTCACAAACAGTGAAACTGTTTAGCTGGTCAAGTTTTGTGTAATGTCTACTCCAACTTCATAGGAGAATTTTATGGACAAAATGAAGGTGCAGCCATGGGCTCCCCACTCTCCACTCTCCTTCCATCTGAAACCAGAATGGTGGTTCCGATATGTGGATGACACACATGTAAAGTGGGCACAAGGCAGATAATCTAATTATCTTCCTACATCACCTCAATGGGCAGTCTGAATGTATAAAATTCACAATGGAGGTAGAAAAGAATGGACAACATCCTTTCCCAGATGTCCTAATCATAAGAAATGATGATGTCTTGCTCTCGCATTGTGTATAGAAAAAAGACACACACAAATGTGTACATCGGAGCTGACTCTCACCATCATCTCTCCCAGAAGGCCGGGTTCTCAACACTCTCTTCAGAAGAGCACCCTGAATCTCAGATATTGATCACTTAGAGTCTAAAGAGAAAAATATTGCCAAAGTAATGGATATAAGATAGTTGCCGCTAGAAGAGAAAAAAAGGCCCTACAGTAATAGATGTTAGTCAAAACGATGAACAAGGCACACAAGCTTTCCTTCAATTACATTAAGGGTACCTCTGACAAAATAGCTAGGATATTAAAGAAAAGAGGCATTAAAAAAAAAATAGACTTGTCAACACCCTCAAAAACAAACTTAAAACCCCCTTAGTCCAAAACTAAGAAAATGTATTTACTTAATCTGGCTGCTCCTGTAACATGTTCTACTTTGGTGACCAGGCATTCTCTTCAAACTATAATTAAGGAGTGTTGTGCAGATTCAGAGCACGGTAGGGTCAGTAGTTCAGCCCTAGCAAAATTAGTTTACTTAGAAACCTATTTTAAATTTGTCAACACCCTCAAAAACAAACTTAGGAAAACCCCAAAGACCCCTTCATCCAAAACTAAGAAAAAACATTTACTTAATCCCCTGCTCCTGTAGTAAGTACCATATTGGTGAAACCAGGGATTCACTTCAAACTCGAATGAAATAGCATCGCGCGGATTTAAAGCATGGTAGGGTCAATAGTTCAATAGGCCAGCCCTTGCTCTCGTGTCAACTGTATAAAAAGAAAACATACAAATGTGTACATCAGAGTTGACTCTTGAGTCTCACCATCATCTGTCCCAAAAGGGTGGGATTCTCAACACTCTTCACTGCGAATCTCAGATATTGATCACAAGAAGTCTAAAGAGAAACATCTTACCAAACTACTAAAAAGGAATAGATATAAGAAATGGCAAATTAGTTTAGCTGCTATAAGAGCAAAAAGAGGCCCTAGAGTAACAGATATTAGTCAAACTAACAAAAATACACAAAAGCTTTCATTCCATGCATTAAGGTTTACCTCTGACAAGATATCTAGGATGTGAAGGAAAAAAGGGCATTAAAACCCGTTTTAGACTTGCCAACACCCTCCAAAACAAACTTAGGAACCCCAAACACCCCATTAGTCCAAAACTAAGAAAATGCATTTATATAATCCCCTACTCCTGTAGTGAGTCCTATGTTGGTGAAACCGGGAATTCACCTTAGACTAGAATTAAGGAGCATTGTGCAGACTTAAAAGCGTAGGGTCAATAGGTTGGCCAATAGCAAAACATGATGACCAAAAACACCAAAATGGATAATCAGTTCACAGATAGGAGAATTAGAGAGGCAATGGAAATCGAGAAGCATCTTATAAATTTGAATAGGGATAATCATTGGAAGTTGAGTCATACATGTAAAGCTTTGTTGCATAGTTTTACAGCTCCTAAGCCTCTTCATCCTCCTCCCTCTTATCCCCTTGACAATGTGTCCCCTTTGGTCCTTTTGGTGTTTAGCTGCTAAATTAATTAATTGACTGACTTGACTATTTGATTAATTAATTATCGATCTTAGGTTTTCTCATAGTAAATAGCAGTTAAAACACCATAATTATTCAAACTAATGATTAATTTACAAAAGTTCTTTACCTTATTAATTAAATGACTAAGTTAATAGTTAAAGTATGTTGACTAACTACGTTGAGATTATACAATTTCTTGTGAATAGCCAACTTCCTCCTCTTTGAAATATAACTCTACAATGATACAGAACTGCGAACAGAGCCTCAAAACCCTATACATCATGCAAATACAGTATGTTAATTATGGATATGATGTCCAAGTTAGGCTAGAATGACTGAGACATATAAACACTGAAATATTGATAATGAACCAAATGATCCTGTTAATAGTTGCCAATTGCTTCAAAGTGCAATTATTGTGCCTAGCCCATGGGTATAATCTATCAATGGAAAGACACAAGCTAAATTTGCAAGTGCTAAAAATCTTAAGACACCCCATAGATTTAACATCCCACACATTGTAAACAAATCTGAAAAATGCTAGCAGCAGCACGACTCAATACTCAAATGCCATACATCCATCTATGGAGATCTTAGACAGGATGCTTCTAAAATTGAACTTAGTGCCTAGAACTGTGCTGATTTACACAATAAATGTGGGCTAATGGTAAATAAAGCTCGTTCTCCTAAGTAATGCATCTAACAACTAACAATGCAATTCTTGATAAAGACGGTACTGACCTACCACAGGGTGTTCAAATGAATCCAATACATTAAATTGATACCATTGTTGAACTCCGTTTTAAAATCAATAAAAACCCTCTTCCTTATTCTTAGTAGCTCTTACCCTACTTTACGTATGAGGCAGCTATAAATGTCAGTGTGCTCCAAATGAAAATACAAACAGAATTAAGGCCTCTGCCCGAAATTCAAGCAAACAATGATATATATGAACCAGGATAACAAGCATGAGATCCGGAAGAAAATGATTGAGCTTTCCTTCTAAATCACTTTGGATTTCCAAATAAACCTGCAATTATGGCGATTATTATTTTAAGCTTTCAAATTCCAGTTTAGGGCTCAAATTTCCATCCCGAAGAAGTGCCCTTATAGACAACTTTTATATAACCATCTATGGAATAGAATAGATTTTTTACAGAAACTATTTTGGGAAGAAAAAAAAAAAAATCCTAGCTTACCTCATCCAACATGGCCACTAGCTTTGCCTTTTTCATTTGAAGCTCTTGTCTTTCTGCTGGTGATAGCTCAGAGCCATGATCATTCTTTTCTTGGGCTGAAGTAGAAGGCCATGTAGAGGCAGCGGTTGCTGCATCCTTTCCACCACCTTCAGCTCCACTATTCTCTTTATTAGCCATTGCACCAATCCATGATTGTGATTTCTGATGTTTAGCTGAGTCGGGCTTAATACCCTTGCCTACATTGACAACTTCATCCAATAACTGCTGCGCTGCTTTAAGATATTTAGAGCCTATCAAAATATTTGGAAGACCTGCTGCTGCAGTGGAGCTGGAATCAAGCTGCATCTGTTTGCCAAGTCCAGGCCCATGCAAAGTGCTTGAAAAACCAGGGCTGGAAAATCCAGGACCTAACATACCATCTCTTGAGGATACTCGAAAAGGAGCAAGATTCCCTCCTGCCCATTTGTTTGTGTTCCTATCACCCCGGCTCATGTTCTCTTCTGAAGTTGCAGAAAGGCTGCCTGGACAGTTTATGTCGGAGTCAGTAGGATGGTTTTGAAAAGAGGACAGCTGAACAGTCGATGGCTGTTGGGGCGAAAGGCTAAGTGAAAGTCCCTGCCCATGTCCAGTGGAACCATGAGAATGCTCTAACTGTAAGCTTAGACCACTTGGTAGTATTCCTGTTTGCTGTTCCTGGATGGAGGACGTGGGTGCTCGCCTCACCCCTAATTGGGAAATCTCAGCAACTGACTGATGGCTCATATTTCCAGAATTGTTCAATTGTCCAGATAGTGACTGATTACCGCCCGCTGCATCTGCTGTGTGCATAAATGTCAATTCACTTCCTCCATTCTGCCAAACATTGTAAGGATGGCCTCCGATTCGTGATGCAAACAAATTTGAGCTGACATCCTGCGGAGCTGTAGGGGAATTCCCCATCATTCCCACAGAAGTGCGCTGTGAAAGTGGAGCAGTAGGCAGTGGGATCCCAATGAAATGCTGTGATGTTTGCCCACCAGCCAGATTACTTGTCTGCAATGGATTTCCTACTGAGTGATTTAGAAGAACCATGTTCCCAGGGGCTGCTGCATCTGCATAACCTGCATAGCCTGGGTTCATTAAGTAAAGGGTTTGCATATTATCAGCTGGAATATTTGAACCTGGAAAATAGGTGGCCATTGTTTCCACTTAGCTTCTCAGCCAAGCTGTATCTGTTTCAAATTTTATGCTTGGGACAATGGACAAAGTTGTAGAGTCAGTGCTTGTCAATACAGAATCCCCATTTCATAAGTATTTTCCATTGTATTCAGCAGGCTGGCACAAGTTTCAAATTTTGAACTTTTTCTAGAACATTCCTAATAAAGAAGGAATTTAGTTGCACTAGTGAAGGCCAATATTTTTCCCTCCTACAGCCAAGAATGCAGATCTTGAAGAAGAATTGTAGGGATAGAAGTTATCAAATGGATGTCATTAACTGAACAAACTCCGCTTCTGCCTTGGCTGTTTTGTCCTAGATTATCCAATTTCTTTTCGGGGGTCAAATTTATTTGACTTCCTTTCCTATAACTATGAATCTTAGAATAGTGCAGATTGCAAGGCAAAATCTCCACTTGACCACCACTTACTGGAGATAGCGTCAATTCAGATCCTAAAACACTTCATTTATCACCCTGTCATCTCCAAGAAATGTGAATTTGGTTTTAATCCGGACTTATACAAGGAATATGCCAGATGCATTTAAACTTGCCACTGATGTTGCAACGGCCTAATTCTGCCACTCTTTTGTCTTCGTAAGAAAAGTCAAATTCTGATACCCAAGACCTATTATTTGCTGTTCTGCACTGACATAAGAAACATAGATTAGACCATGCACTCAAATAGCCATTGGTAAAGTCATATTACTAACTAAATTGAAAGAAAACAGGCTAAGGTCATTCATTAATTTTGGATAAGATGTAACAATATTTTATTGGCATCTAAAATTAAGTAAAAGAGCTTGGATATAGAATTCCAACACTAGTTTTACAGTCAAGCAAGGGTGTAATGAAAATTCAATAGGAAAATAATTGCCTGTGCATTTAAACTTATTCTTCAAACAGCTACATTTGACAATGATGTAAAGCAAGATCACAATATAGATGCAAGTCATGACACAATCTGTATGGTAAGACGTAAAGACCAAAAGGAAGATTTGACCCAAAAAAAAAATCAAACAAATGCAGGAAAAACACATTAAGTGCAAAACATTAAAAAGTACAGAAGTTTAATGTAATATCCCAAAATCCTAAGCACTCTCATATCTTACATGTTTATCATTCAGCAAGCCAATAAGAAATAGTTACCATAAAATTAAAGTTCTATAAGTTTTGCTACAACACCATTCTAACAAACATTATTACCAAATCACAGAGAAATTACACATTGACACAGCTTCCCCAGAAAACACAATTAAAATTTTTTTTAAAAATCACCAATTAGGTTTAGTCCACTTTACATTAATTAAAAAATTGTACTTTTTGATGTACATTCAATGTCCATTGATTGATGGAAAAGATCCCTAGTCTTCAACCTTTTATACGGAAAGCAAAAATATAGGAAAGAAGGATGTGAATGTCAATATAATTGTTTTCTGTTAATATGATATCAAGTAACTTCTGCAAGCTATTGGTAAAAGCAATTGGATTTAACAACCTATTGCAACAGTCCACAGAATTCATCAACAAATATACAATTGCCACTATATTTGCAGAAGAACGGGGCTTTGACTGAAGCTACTGGAAGACACAATGTAAGCATAATAAATTGAAATCCCACTCCAGAATATGAGGGAACTCTAATTTCTGCATTTTATTATAACTCAGCTCATCAAAAATTGCCGGTAAAACTTTTTGTTTGCAGGTCAAGATTACATCAAGAGTTCTTTAAAGGCATTATGACCTGATTTCAAATGGTATCATGTCCATACACATTACGGATAGATTTTATGAATGTTTAATCCCATTTTTGGCATATTATATCCATATTTTTAAATAAACACATTGGGTTTGATAATTACTATAGAATTATTGACAGACGTATGAAGGCAATGTTTTCTTGACATTTGATTTCACATTTGTTGCTCAAAACTAAATGGCTTCTTTTCCAGTTTCTGTGCTTTTTTGTTGTGCAAGAACATTCAACGAGACTTTCAGAAAGTCAAAATATGCAAACTCTTTGATAGAAATTAACTTAAACTTTATTCAGTCATTTATAAGTAAATGTTTGAATATGACCTCTTCCTGCTTGTGCTTCTGTTTCTTTTTCTGCTTGACCTATGAATAATTCTGCCATTTGCTTATAATATGATGAATGTCTCTAGACAAGAACTTTTGGTCTCGGGATCCCAAACCTTGCAAGTCTTTTTCTGCTTAACCCCTTTCTGAATAGTTCATTTATTGCTTATAACGCAATGAATGCTTCTACACGAGCTTTTGGTCTGGACATCTCGAACATATAACAAGCACCAACAGAAGGTAGAAGCGACCAAGGGCTTTTGGCAATAGTGACCCTAGAAAGAAGAAAATTAAAATATCCCAATAGAAGAGGAACACATCTTTTCTTGTCCACTGCTGGAAGATGAAGAACAAATCCTGACATAGAACCTGGAAGAAACAAATGACTAATTCTGTAATACAGATCAGAGGTATCAGTTATATACTGTGACTCTTGATCTAATTTTAGATATATTGGGGCTGTGGAGCTTTCAGCATCTCAAAATTATTATCATCTTATATTCTTTATGAAGATACCTCATATTTTCTCAATTCATTCTTTTTTCGCAGGATTGATATTCCAAATTTTACAACACCCTTTTTTCCTATATTTTTTTTATCTTTGACGATTTCTGCTCCATATTTCGGTATCTACTGTGTCACTTTATTCTCTCTGCATTATCACCTTGGCTTTAACCATTCCAAAGTTTGAGTTGTTACCATCTGTGCTTCAATATATGGTGTTTCCTTTGAGTGTAGAAAATTCTTTTCAGTTTTTGAACAAGATTGGTCTCTGATAGATCGTATATTTCAGATATGGAAGACGTTGAAATATTGTGAATATGTCAAAAAAGGAAGGGAAAAAATCCATTTGGTGGGAAGGTCTACTGCATGTGGTAACTATGATGCTCATACATGAGACAGGCCACTCACAGAACTAATAGTTAGAAAAAATGATACAAAACTTCAAAGTACCAGACAACTGAAATGCTCCAGACTTGCAGACATCTTTCTTGCATGTCAACACATATAGGAGTATGTTTCAATTAGGATGAGCATATTTCCAAATGTTTCAGGCTGTTTCCACTTCTTTTATGGTTTTTATCGTCTCTCTAAGATGGTTTGTGTAGACTTGAAGCATTGTACAATTCAATCTACTGAATCTCTGAAATGTTTTGGGGTACTTTCAATACATTTTGCAATTCTAAAGAGTTTTTTTTAAATTGATATGCAATTATTGCCATGAATGACTTTCATGTAAACGATGAGTTCGCCGCCCCTCTCCCACCCACCATTTAAACTGCAATGCCAAATGGATATTTTAAAAATCAACACAATTAGCATTCCAAATTTGTCATCAGCCAGTGATGTCTTTCCACAATAAAAAGGCTGAGAATTCCCAAGCATACCCCATTTCCTATCTCTTTTAAGAATCCTACCGTGAATTACCTTCGCAAAAAGAACATTCCTGATAAGCTATTTGAGTAAACCTGAGATAAAGCTTAAAAAATACCAATTAAAACTGTTGTGCAAGGTCTTTTCTTGGCCTAATCATCTCAACCAGCATCAACCAGGCTTTATATCAAGAAGTAGCTATTAAACATAAATCAATCACGGAAAAATAAGCCAAAAAAGACATTTATTATACTTATCTTTTTACACATGCACATAACAGTCAAAATAGTTAGTAGATATCACTGTATATTCATTGTCAATTTCAGATGGTCACAAACAAAAACAGTGCTAGATCAGCGGTAGGATTGTTTCTTGCTTGAACTGGTGAAAATAAACAGACACATGCATTCTCTTCAATTTAACACTTAAAACTTAATGAGTAATTAAATTGGACTCACGAATCCGTAGTCATTTCATGAAGGAGAGTCGCAAAGTATAGCAGCCTCCAAGCCACTTTACCCAGTACCACTTTCTACACACAATATGCACCCTTATTCTTCAGCTACTTTTCTCCAAACCCTTGTAGGATGTACCCCAAAACAAAACAAAGATCTTGTTTTCATTTAAAAAAGCCATTGAAGAACTCCTACAGTTGATGTTCGAGGACTCTAACTCCGCCATCTTGGATCAAATTGAGGGTTTAAAACCCTGACCAGTCAGGACCGACTTACACAGCAACCTGTGCTACAGTCTCACATAAAGGAGAGTGTTATTGTTCATCATCCGAGTGCCTAAGATATTCCCCAATGGCATGGTGCACCTGCACGGTTTGCAATACAAGAGCAGTCAAAGACAGGCAAACCTGTTCATTTGGAAATGCCTTGGTGGATTGTTGGGAATTGAACCTTCGACGACGCTGGGTTTGGTCTTGTAGCAACCCGTCGGATGGTCGATCCAGATTCCACGCTCCATTAAATCTCGAATGGAAGCCAATCAATCTAAATCTACACCCCATCAAATGGGAAGCCAGTAGCTCAGACATGGGTCCAGCACACGAGAGGTTCTAGGTTCGAGGTTCGAGGTTCGAATCCTTACTGATCCATATAACGACTCCATCAAAGCCGGCCTTCCGTGACTGGATGACGTCCTTAATAGCCCAACTGAACCCAACCCAGGAAAGGCGCTTGCTTTCTCGGAGGGTTCAGGAGACCCTTTCGGTCACATGGAGACAAGAAAGGAAGGCTGAAGACACGAATTGGGGGCCGCTACAAGCATCTAGTTTATCCAAAGGACAATTGCAGCAAAAGAGGGCAAGGCCTGGGAGCGTTATAGTACAGGGCGCCAAAAGAAAGAAACCCACTTTCAGCATATGTAGCATTTACAAAGATAGAAAGCGGTAAAGAGAGTATCAGCAGTAGTACCTCACCTCAAGCTCGAATGATGCATATGTCTCAGTCCCGGCTGCGTGAGCGTGATTTGAGACAGCTGCGATGTAGATGTGAACGAAGATTTGGACTTGGATTGTGAACAAGAAAGATAAATACGCACACGCCCGCTGAAACTGTCAGCCTTCTAGTTGACGACGACAATCCCTAACACCCGCTGAGCAGCACAAGGAGAAAGAAAGAGAGAGAGAGAGAGAAGGGAAGAAATATATATATATTCTACAAGATCGAAATAGTTTTTATATGGGTACTGGCCTATGTTAAAAGCAAAAAGCAAAGCTTCTAGTTGGAACAACTAAACGGATCCTTGCGCTTGTTGCTGTTGGGTGCTTTTGCTATCTGTCAGAGACTAGAATTGTGCACTGTCAAAACATCCAAAAATATATATATATAAATATATTTGTTTTTAAAGACGGTACCCTGTTGTCCTTTTCTGATTGATCGCAGAGCAGCGAGCGCAGGCATCAAGAAGCCTGATTGATTTTCGTGATTTGACGCTTTCTCATTATTAGCGGAGGTTGTCGGATTGTTTCGCGTTAATGCAGCTAAACAAATGAAATCAAATGGGCTCTTTTCATTTTCCTTTTCTTTTTCCTCTTCCTCTTCCTCTTCTCTCGTCAGAAGAGAGAAGGCAGCTCAGCTGTGCTGTGCTGTGCTGTGTGTCAGTCAGTAAAGACGACTACTGAGGAGGAATGTAATGGACGGAAACGAGGAAACGTCTATTTCTCTGCGCGTTCCATCGCAGCCCCAATTTACATCACCACCGCAATGAGGATGAAGAAGATGAAGAAAGGAAGAAAGAAATGTATAAAAGAAGAAAAACTTTTGTCGATTTCTGTGACCGCAACCACCATTTCTCTCTCACCGGGCCCGCCCTTCTCCCGCCTTTCGCCCCCTCTCAGCTTGCCGACATATCGCGCTCCTTCACTTGACGAACATTTCCGCCCCGCATCTGCAATTTTACGTTAATGACGTGACCCTGTGTGTTGCTGTCGACTGGTCCGCCCGGTCGCTTTTTAACAGTCACTGTGCTCGCCGTGTAATCGTCTCGGACGGATATACGTATAATATATCATCATTCGGAGCAAATATCTAGCCCGTCGCTTTCGGGTGCATGATGGATACACAGCGTTCGTGGATTTTCTGTCAACAGACGGAAGCGTTTTCCACAACTTTTTGATTTTATGGGATGTATGGGTTAGCGAGCCCCGCGATTCAACGTCCTCTACCGTTTTTATTTATTATTTATTATTTATTATTTATCCTTATCATTATTGCCCCCAAAACCTGCTCCATATTATTTTATTTTTTATTTGGATTTTGGGCGCACTCACACTGCCTCGAACGCCGTGTAGGGAATGATAAAAGTGCGACTTTTTTCTCTCTTTCTCCTCGGTCTGTCTCTCGCACCACCTAAATCCTTTTGACAATGAAGTAGGCTGCTGGTTAGCAGCAAGTACACGGAAAATATTTTATATTGTCTTTTTTATTTTTTAAGTTTGAAAATGATTGGGAAAACGAACAAATGTGTTGGACCAAGCTCAAAATCGGAAGCAAGTTACATTATAGTGGGTATGAATGCCATTGAATAATTACAGTTATACGTGTTTTTTTAGCCCATCATAATATATATATATATATATGTAAACGATCGACTCAGTCCACATAATGCTTGTGGACAAAACATAGATGAGGACACTTATGGCCTGGCTTAATCTTGATGGGGGGGGGCACTAGATTTCTGAGAATAGTTAAAGAAAATAGAATTTTTTTTTCAAAATACATACCAATGACTACGTTGAATGGTCTCATCATTCATAATATCTAGTGTGTTTAGAATCGATGTAGACAAAAGCTTTTTTGAATGGTAACTTTCAATTGATGGTGTTTTGATCGTTTGTATGTAGTAAGGTATGAATGAATGAATGAAAGAAAGATTTTAATAATGTCTATGAGATTGAGTAGTCTATCGAATCGAGTGTCGTAACAAAACTCTTTGATATGAGGGTTGTTTTGTTATCATGCAAAATTCCAAACCCCTTTTCGATGCTAACTCTTCTACTATGGATCTTGATTAGAAAACTCGATACATACTATCTAACCTTTCCTCTGTAAATAATTTAACAAAGTTGTCGACCCTTCAGCCATCATTGTACTTGGTGTAGATGTCATTATAGGTTGCACGCCGCAATAAAGCATCATTTTGTCTTCACAAAATAAACATATTCTCGTTTCCCATTCTTCCTTGAGCACTATCCACCTACCTGTTTCATACCTAAGATGATGCGAGCTTGTCCTTAACTATGCAATCAACATCTTTGCTTTCCATTCGATTCCTGCCCCTATGTATATTTTTCCCTCGTACTCGGACCATGCAGGATTAAACTCTTTGATGTAGTATGCTTTCTTCTGCCCTGGTTGCTCTATCCACATGATTGCCTTGAATTTCTCTGTCACGTATTTATTTCATCATTGGTGTTTGGACATTCTTGCATTGAACTTGAAACTAATGAATTTTTCTCTTAATTTCTCACACATTATTATAATGCACATATAGATTGTGAAGGATTTAATATTCGAAACAATTGTCCAAAGCTATCTTTGTACTTGGTGTAGATGTCATTATAGGTTGCGTTTCCATCATAAAGTGTCATTTTGTCTCCACTACCCCTTTGTCACAAAATAAACATATTCTCGTTTCCCATTCTTCCTTGAGCACTGTCCATCTACTTATTTCACACCTAAGATGGTGCGAGCTAGTCCTCAACTCTACAATTAACATCTTTGCTTTCCATTTGATTTTTGCCCCTATGTATGTTTTTTCCTCGTGCTCCCATGTGAGATTAAACTCTTTGATGTAGTATGTTTTCTTCTATCCTGACTACTTTCTCCACATGATTCTCCTCAATTTCTCTATCACATATTTATTTCGTCATTAGTGTTTGGACATTCTTCCATTGAACTTGAAACTAACGAATTTCTCTTTAATTTCTCACGCATATTATTATAATGCATGTAGATTGTGATGGATTTGATATTCAAAAAAATTGTCTAAAGCTATCTTTGTACTTGGTGCGGATGATATTATAGGCTACACATTCCATAATAAAGTGTTATTCTATTTCCACTACCCCTTATCACAAAATAAACACATTCTCGTTTCCCATTCTTCCTTGAGCACTATCCACCTACTTGTTTCACCCCTGATATGATGTGAGCTAGTCCTCAACTATGCAATCAACATCTTTGTTTCCATTTATTTTACGCCCTCATGTATATTTTTAACTCTTACTCTCATGTGAGATTAAACTTTTGACATAGTATGCTTTCTTCCATCCCAACTACTTTGTCCACATGATTGCCCTGAATTTCTTTGTCACGTATTTATTTACTTCATCATTAATGTTTGGACATTCTTATATTGAACTTGAAATCAACGAATTTCTCTTTAATTTCTCAAACATTATTATAGTACATATAGATTGTGATGAATTTGATATTCGAAATAATTGTCTAAAATTATTTAGAGTGTGTTATCAATATATAATATGTGAAAGTACTCAGTGCCCTTTCTAATGCCTTAATGAAGTTATGTATTAATTTAGAGTGATGTATTTTTGTATTATTTCATAGAAGGATATGCTTACCACTTTTGTAATATTATTGATCGATTTATGTTACATGCAACTTATCTAATGTGGAGATGAATGTGGTTGCAAGGGAATTGTTTACAATTCTTAATCAAATTTTTATGATGGTGTTGGCGATGGTGGCAAATTTTGCCTTACAAACTATTCTCATCCCGACACACTATTCACACTGTTTTGTTGTTCATTTTGGATCTTTATCTATATTTAAAATGAATTGGGAAAACTTTGTGTTTGCAAGGGATTGTTTATAATTCACGAGCAAATTTGTATGATGGAATTGGTGATGGTGGCCAATTTTGCCTTACAAACTATTATCATCCCAACATACTCCTCGCACTACTAGTAGTGATAGTTTTGTTGTTCGTCTTGGATCTTTATCTATCTTCTATATAAATTAGGAAAACTACAATAACATAATTTTCAATTCTAATCAAATATTATGTATATTTAAATTAAAATGAAGTATATATCAGAGAAATATAATGTGTATATAAATTGTATTAGAATAATTATAAATACAAAAATAATATTTAATATAGATATTATAATAAAGATTTACAAAGTATAATTAAATAGTGATCTACCTTTTTAACACATATATTCTTTATAATAAAAAAAATTTAATTATTTGTAATATTTTATATATAAAAGTAAAAATTTATATCAATACGACTAATCAAAAAAATATTGATTCTATAACCTTACTATCTTAAAATCATCTCAAAATATAAATAAAATGAACAAGATAATTGCAAAAAATTAAATATCAATCATTATATTAATGTTGTAAACATTCAAATCTAAACAATTTCATTAAACGTTAAAATCATAATTTAAAGCCTCTTTATGGAGTCTAAATAGACCATAAACTGAGCTTTAATGGACACCTTCATAAATAGACCACAAACTAACATTTAATGGACACCTCCTTAAAGACAAAAATAATGAGTTAATAATGAACTTGTAAAAGATTTGTTGTGTTTTTACTTCTTTATTTATATTTTTGAAGTTCAAAATAATATTTTAATAAAATAATATATCAATATATATTAGAAGAGTATTTTTATCTTAAAAGGTTTAGAGATAAGTATACCATTATTTAACTAAATATTAGGTGGCATGGTTACACATTTCATGACTAGTTTATATAAAAATATTTAAAAAATATAGTATGTTGTCTTTATGTGTTTTATATAAATAAATAAAAATACTGGTCTATGACATTAACTTCCACTATTATTTATAAATTTTTATGGTTTAAAGATAAGTCTAAATATTATTTAAATAAAAAATATTTGGTAGTATAGTAGTATATCTCACAAATAATTTACAATATGATAGAGAGTTTTTAATTTTTTTTGTATTCCTTTCTACTGTTTATAAAATATTATTTCTTTTCTATGAATCAAATTTTATGATAAATATTAGATTATCTAATATTTTTAGATGTATGGACATAATTTCTTGTATTAAAAAATCGTCATTGATGACGCTAAAGGTTGATTATGATATTCTTTTAAAATAAATTTAGAGATATTTAGTATTCATATGTCTTATTATGATTGGTTTAATAGTGATTGATTGTGTAGATGATCATAAAGTCTAATGTTATGGATGGGACCTTTTTAAGTGGGATGGGTCATATTTTGAAATATTTGGAAGCTTTATAAATTTACCATACATGGTATCTATCATTTTTAATCTATTATAAATGATTTTCCAATTTCATTTATTTGTCAATATAACAAATTTTTTATAAATTATAAGAAATGTATAAAAAGTTTATATTAAACTTTTATTTAATATTATTAATAATTCTTTACCTTTTTTATCAATTAAAAAATGATATATTTTTACCCTCAAATAATTAAAAAAAGATTTCAGTCCATTAACGCTAAAACCTAAATACTTTTTCAACCTTATTTGTTTGTTAATATTATAATTTAATTATAAGAGAGAAAAGTATTATGCTTAACTTTATTTTTTTTAATGTACTCATAATTCAAATGAGGGAGTCAAATATAATTTTTTTAATGTACTCATAATTAATTGGATGGATTAGATTTCTTCTTCTAAGGGAGGCTTTGCACAATGTGTATTGAACTTGTCTTTGCCCTCTGTAATGTTCTTTGTATTCACTAGTTTGTGTTACATTTATAAATTCAATATTAAATCCAACTTTTTTCCTAAATATAATGAAAATATATAATATGTTTTGAGGCCATCAAACAAAAATTGTATAAAGGATTTGCTAAAATCTTGTTAACATGATAGGAGTTAAGGGTATTTGTTGAGCTGGAAAAAATTATGATAATTAAATTGATTTAGAATAAGAAGTCATAAAAGATTAAGTGTGTTGCATCTTTTTGGGGTTTATACACTAATAAATTTAGAATATTCATTTAATTAGCAATCTAAATAATTGTTTTGAATTCATTCCAAGCTAGTTGGTTGGTGAAATGAACTTCAACCTATTGGATATTTATCAAGGAAAATAACTTTGTAGTTGATTGATGTTTTTTTAAGGATAAATTTTGTGACTTATCTTTGCTCTTCTTCTTTTGAAAGATTCAACCTTTGAATTTGTAAATTGTTGAATTGACCTTCCATGCAAGGAACTCCATCCCCAATCTCCTCATCACATCGTCCACTTCATTGAATAATTATTTTTACTACAAATGGTGGGTATCCATCACCTTGTACATACACTCAAATCACTTTGAACCTCTCTAAAATGGTGTGATGTATAATAATGATAATTATCATTTTTTTTTTTTCTTTTTTTTTCAACTATCACGACCATCACTAATAAAATGTTGAATCAGTAATATTACATTTCAAAGTAGTCATCGTTTTTACAAACATCAAGTGATGGATTGGAGACAACACTCGATAAGGGTGGTAAGTTGAAGAAAAACATTGATATTAGATGCATCATTTTCACCATGCATGAATTATCCAAGTTTGTTGTGTATCCTTGAGAGACATTTAAATAGTACAGACACTCCAAACACTTTGATCTCATATACTTTTCACATACGACAAAATAACCTATTGACGTTAGCAAAGTTCTCCTCCCTGACATGCTTTTTTAAGATATCATGTGTGTTTCCCTGCATCATTACTTAAGTGTACTTGTACTTTCGTAATTATCTTAGATGTTTAACTTTAACAATTTCCTTCCATTTGCCATTATTAAACAAAATTTAAAAAAAGGGGGAAAAAAAACAGGAGAAAAAGCACTTATCCCTTGCTTTTTAACCAAATCTCATAAAGAGATTAATCTATGAGGGGTAACACGTGAAATGTGAGTAGCGTCTAACTCAAGCTGTTCTAGAAGAAATTTGTTGGATTTATGGTGCATTGGTGGGGCTATCTTGAGATATCGTCAATCAATTCATATACTTTGATAATGCACCCACTCAAACAGCATGAATTGACCCGACCCAACCCAACCCAACCCAACCCAACCACAAACCTTAATACACGGGTCATCTATTAGTTAAGAGTAATGTGAGATTTACACAAGGCCTTAGATTTGTTGGGGGGCGAATGATGCCCTCTATCCAAAATATATATTAAGTATAAGTACCACCTTCTCCTCAATAAAGTGGGGACACAAAAGCTTAGTGATAATGAGTTGTATATTAAATAATATAATAATGTCTCACCACCTCTCTTTAGTTAGGGTTTCTTAAATAATTATTATGGAGATATATGAATTTTGAGGTCTTTATCATTTATGGTAATAGATAGTTTTAATTTAGGTGTAAAAAAATGGGTTTTGAGTTTTATTGTATATGTAAGATATTTTCAATTTTCAATTTTTTTTTGAAGTAAAAAGAAAATTTATCATCTCAATCAAATCGACATCAAATTAAGGTCAACTATTTTTTTGAGAGAATCATTCAATGATAAGATTACACTCGCTCTTCCTACCTCTTCTATGTCAATGTACGTTTTTTTTTTTTAATACAAATATTGGTTTTATTATGCACATAATCTACAAAAAGAATATGAGAGCGAAAGCATGGCTATAAACCCGTAACATACAACAAACTAGGAGAAGGGGAGAGCATTTATGGCACCAATCATCTTCAACAAACAAGATCGACAGAATAATCGAAGGGAATCTATCTTGCAGGCATTTCAAACTCGAAAATCAATTAACGAAGTACTTAGATATGTCTTCCACAATCCTTCCATTCTTCTATAAGGTTACGCCACAATTACAAGGTTCTAATTGAAAATGTAGCAATGTACATTTTTTTAATAAAAATAATTGGTTTTATTTATGCACATAATTTACAAAAAGAATATGACAGCGAAAGCATGGCTATAAACCCATAACAGATAGCAAACTAGAAGAAGAGGAGGGCATTTGTGGCACCAATCGTCTTCAACAAACAAGATCAACAGAACATTCGAAGGGAACCTATCCCGTAGCCATTTCAAACTCAAAAATCAATTAACAAAGTACTTAAATATGTCTTCCACAATCCCTCCATTCTTCTACAAGTTTACACCACAATTGCAAGGTTTTAGTTAGAAGTGTAGCTCCTATATTTACCAATACATCTGCCCTAAATTTATAAAATAATTAATTTATATATTTTTTCAAATATGGAGGTATATGAATTTTGAGGTGTATATCATTTATTAGTGATAGATAATTTTAATCTAGATGTATCAATGTGTAGGCTTAAAAGCATATAGGAGATAAAATGCAACTCTTGTATATTCAAGATATTTCAAATTTTCAATCATTTTCTCCAAGCAAAAATAAAATTTGTCGTATTAATGAAATCGACATCAAATTTAAGGTCAATCATTTTTTGACATTCTAATTTGATGATAAGATTGCACTCACTCCTCTTACCCCTTAATCTAAGTTTTTAAAACAAAAATAATTTTAGGGCAACCAAAAGAATGTTACAAAACTAGAACAAACATCAAACTCGGAGAAGAGGAGGGTGTTTATGGCACCAATTATCTTTAGTAAATAAGATCAATAGAATAGTCGAAGAGAACCTATCCCTTAGGCATTTCAAACTCGAAAATCAATTACCAAGGTACTCAGATATGTCTTCCATGCCCCTCCATTCTTCTACAAGGCTACGCTATAATTGCAGGGTTCTAGTTGGAAGTGTAACTCTTGCATTTGCTAATGTATTTGCTTCATCATCATATTTCCTTCTTATGTGCTAGAATTCCACCAGGAAGAAAAGGTTAACTAAATTTTTAATGCATTTGATATTATATTCAATGTTTATGGATTTTTAACGGGCCTTTGTGAAAGCATTGATTATGAGCTAAGAGTATCCATAAACCTTTAGATAGTTAATCCCTTCATCTCTAGTCAAAGAGAGCCCCAATTTTAGTGCTTGAATTTATATGTTACATTGTTTGTAATAGAGCTAAGGCTAATAGAATATCTCAAGTAAGGCTTGTTATTAAAAAGAATGTTTCTTCCTTTGTTATGTACCTAGGGATATGATATGATAATGTATATGGGTTGATGAAGATATCAACATGTGGCACACATCCTCCTTAGTTGTACGAGTCAAATATATTGAATCAAATGAGTAACTTGTGGAATTAGTACTTTGGATAGTGAGTTGACATATGTTAGGATTATGTGTTTACCTATCCATTATTAGTAATAGATGTCTATATAAAGAAGATGAAAATCATTGTAAAAGATATGAAATAAGTGTTGAGTCTTATATTGGTTAGAGGGATATTAGAGTATTGTATGGTATTCCCCTACTTTGAGGGTATTATTATATTTATAAATATAATTCATATTTAGGCATCTTGGCCCACCAATATCTCTTGTGTTGTGTTGATATACATTATATTCTATATAAGTATATTATTATATATGTGGATCTTACCATCCTCTTACATCCAATATATAATTTCCCCTTAAGGCCCCATCAAAGAGAAAAGTGAAGCTAGTTCTGATGAGAGGGGAGTGTCTTTTTTCCCCTAGTTCTTTTTATTAATATACTATGTGTTGTGCAAAGTTGTCTCCTTAAGAAGGGAATAGATAAAGTTGGTTATGACACATGGCAGGGTGGCTTGATAAGAGCATTTTTTACTAGAAGAGGGAATATAAGGAGGCTCCACTTCTTCCAAGGTTTGCTCATTATTTTGGATATGGATGCTTCATATCTCATGTTGAGTGTGGGAACGTGTTCTTTGTGCTCTTTTCCCACATTTTATTCTAGTAATACCTCTTCCTCAGACTTATTATTTACTTCTTCTTCCTCGACTACTTCATCTAAGGCCATGAAGATATTTGAGTTAAGGGTTTCTTTATTGTGTTGCTCTAGCTTTTAGGTGATTCTATTCTTCTTTTGTCGAACTAATTGAAACTCTTCATTCAAATTGTCTTAGGTATTGACTTCCTTTGTATTGTTCAGATAATATCTTAAAAAATCACCATGATTATGGCATAAATTTCAATTGAATGGTTTTCATTCATTATCAAGCTTTTTAAAGAATATTAGATCCCCCATTTTCATGTTGATAGCTTCCGAGAGACCTTTAATGAGGTCCACTTCCACACATATTCTGGTAATAGAGGCATTTTATTCTTTGGGTGCAGTCCACATTTTGTAAATATTGTTCATGTTTCCAATGGCTTGGAATGCATCATTGTGCCACAAGTATAAGGGGAGAAAAGGAAGTTAAACCCATAATGACACCTTGGATGAGGTTTCTTCAAGGGGTTGAAGTTGGTGTTTTAGTTGTTTAGATAGAGACCACATGGGCCTAGGAACCAAGGCCGCTTTTGAAAATCAAATCCTATCATCCTTATCTTCTTTGTCAGTGGAGGAGGCAATGAAAAAAACCCTACTGCACAAGAAGATTTCAATATTACCAAATATTTTTGACCTCCTTTCTCTATTTACCCACTATTCTAGAGGTTTGGGTGATAGCCATGCACCAAAAAAAATCCCACCAGTGCATGCTTTGAGAGATCCACCATTCTTTCTTCAATATTACCATAGGGTATATCCATCATGGGAACTTCATCCCATCTTTTGACAACGTGGACATTCATTCTTTCTTTGATAGGTTTTATGTTTGTCATAACATCTAAAATAGCTTTTTTGAGAAAAACATTTAGATATTCAAAAGAACTAGATCCAATGGTCTTGTCCCAACAAGGGTGGGGAACCAAGAAAGGCTCAGGTGTTAAGAAGTGAAAGGCGATGACACCAACAAGGAAGCAACAACAACCCTAACTCATTTGAACATGTTCAGGTTTTTTTGTGTATCAAAATAAGTTATGCCTTTTAGCATAATAGTATTTTTTTAATGATTTATTATACTCTTTTATATGAAATTGATTTCAAATAATTCAAAAATAAAAAATAGTGAAAATAGGTGTCAACAACTCTAAATTAAACAAAGAACCTTAAAATTTATCAGTATTATATATACAATAATTGATAATTTGTTATGTCTCATCATAGTTTATTCTAAAATTAAAATCCTCTATGATAATAGAGAAACATATAGTAAGAGGCATCACAATATGTGGATGTCATAAACAAACTCAATACTTTGATTCAATCAAACAATATTTATAAAAGTGGAAATTCCATTTATCTTTAAATTGTTTAAATTTAAAAAAAAATCATTTGAAATTAAATTATTATTTTTTGATATTGCGTGTATAAATAATTCATATACTTCTATTTAGTATTAAGATATTGAAAGGTATCTATCATGTGCGTATGAATAATTAATGTCATATCAAAAGATATTAAAAGATATCTTTTTCGTGAGTGCACGAATAATCAATATTTTTAAGTTTGAATTCCAAATTAATCATAATTGCTAATTCAAAATTTATTGACGATCAACTCTTTTCACTGCCCTGTTAAAAAAATAACCATTTTTTTTAATAAAGAATAAATTTTATACTAAAAATTAACACTAATTTATATATTATAAATGAAACATACACAAAATTAAATAAATTAAATATTATTATTATTTTTCAATTATAAACATTTATAATCTATAAAAAAAAATGATCATAAATTTATAATTTTAAATAGAAAACTAAATTACACTTTATCAATATTAAACCTTTGAAAAACCAAAAATATCCACTCCACCAAAATCACCAAAAACTTAAACCCGACATCATTCTTTAAATTTTGAAAAAAATCTCAGAAACTTACATTCTCTCTCAATAAAGGCAAGCCTTCATTATCCACCTAAATTTGGGAGGCCCAAGTCATGATGTACAATCAACAACTCATCCACAAGAAGAAGACCTCACTTTAATCAAGAAAATTGGTACAACTTAAAGTGATGGAAGTACACACGTGTGACATGTTCATGAGAGTGTATGGTCCATGACACTCCACTATGCTTCTTCTCTCTATATATTTTAATATATAACTACTCCCCAAAAAATTTACTTACTATAAGTAGTAATTTTAGGTCATGATAGTGCAAAGTACACATCAAGAAAAGAAAGCCTTATCTCTTATTTTAATAATAATAAGTTAGAAAGAGTTAAAATTTAAATAGGAAGAAGGTAAAATGTTTCAGAAGATTCTCTCTTAAATTTGGAAGGGATGCATTGTGACTCTCATTTATTTTTTAATTTTTTAAAATTTATATATTGTTAAATGATTAGAAAACATTTTTATATCAACTATTAAATTTAACGATTGACTTAATAAAAAATGTTTTCTAATCATTTATCAATATATTTTTATATTTTATTTTATATATAAAAATTAGTGGTTAAATTTAGTAGTTTAATAATGAAAATGATAATATAAAAAATGTTTTTGACCATATATATTCAAGTTTGTTATTTATTCAATACTAGCATAATTTATAATAAGAAGAAATATTAAAAACTACATATATAATATTTTGATGTTATAATTATAATATATTAATAAAAAAATTATTATATCTTATCAAAAAAAATTAATTAACAATATTTTTTTAAAATTTCAAAAATATATGAGAATGATAAATTAAATAAATCCATTTATTCTACCCAACATTAATAATTAATTATCAAATTAAAATTTTCAACAATTCAATTCTTATATTTATATTTATTTTTAATTATTAAAAAAAATTATATTTTTAATCCTATAAATCTATTATGGTTATATATATAATTATTATCGATCAACGATTCGATTCACAGATAAAATTTGCAGCGACCTTTGTGAAAAGACTTGCACATCATGGCTTTGTGTTTTTCTATTATAATGAAACTCTTAATGAAAAAAAAAGAGTACTCCTATAGCTCAAATTCAAGCAACTTTAGTTTATTGAATTTACTTAAGTAAAATCATTTAATATACACCTGCAGGGAATAGCATTCAATTTAAAATAGCCAATATATCTTAAGGTTGTAGCAAAGGGATTAATTAGAGTTCTAGGGTGGTATAATAAAAATAAATTATAAAGTGGGGATGAATTGTGTGAATTATGCGTCTTGTAATGAGATGTTTGTAAGAAGCGTAATGGAAGGTATATATTGTATTTAGATTTTGGATGCTTTGTTTTCTTACATTCTATATAAAAAATCGTATTTTAACTTTGATCCAGCTTCGTCATCTAGTTTAAATGTGTTAATAATTAATTATTAAAATACCTTTGTTGAACACAAACAAAATTTAGTGATAAAAGGAAAAAAGGAAATATTTCAAATTTGTTACTATATTCTAGCAGATATAGTGTTTAGTAGAATTGATATATTTTTTGTATCAGGGATCGGAATGAGTTTGTCTTTCTTGTTGAAAGGTGAAAATAAGCTTTATAATTTTAATTTGTATAACTCCTTCAGATTTTATATATTACTGTGATAAAATTGTTATGTAAAATTATATGATTGATTTTATGTAATAATAATAATAATAATAATAATAATAATAATAATAATAACAACAACAACAACAACAACGTTCAAAAGTGAAAATGTTTTCTTCATTAATTGATGGTGAACGAAAATTTTCAACAACAAATAAGATGTTTCAAACCTTGCACAAAGAAGCTCAAAGAAATGTCAACCCAAAAAGAGTATTGTAAGTCATAGTTTAAAAGTTTTAATAAAAAAATTATAAGAAAAAATAAAATATTTCATATGTTTACTCGAGAAAATGAATTAATGTCATCTCTTCTAAACTAGGAGTTGGTTTTAGGGGGAAAAAATTGACGTATTATAAAGTGGTCATATAATCATCCTTGCAAAAGGATTTTTTCTTATTTGTAACGATTTGGGGGATAAAAATATTTTTCTATTAAAAAGTGAACAAAAAAGTGTTAGGATTGTGGAGCTAAAAGCTTCACTGATGCAGACACGGAGGAGGTTGCAGGAGAGTTGCTAAGTGTCAGAGACACCGGCGTCGGTCAAGCCAACCGACGTCGGCAGGATAGGGCAAGAAGGCAACCGACGTCGGTCAGAGATCGGCCGGCGTCGGCGACCTCAGGCGGACAGGGACCGGCGTCAGTCGCCTGTGTGGTTCGGACTGCGTTTATTACGGGCAGTTAGCTAACGAACCAAGTGTTTGCATGATCAGGGCTAATTATAGACTGAGAGCTGCGGATCTAATTATTGTAATTAGATGTCTAATTATTGTTTGGATGAGATCTATATAATAGACTCATGGTTGTATTGGAAAAGTGTGCTAGGGAGTAAGAGAGCATAATTATAAGCTCCTTCTGTGTGTGAGGTAGAGCAATGGTGCGTTCCTCCTAGTGCCTCAGTACCAGGTGTGTTGGTGCTGGATTGGAGAGCCAGCTGGGTTCTTCAGGAGTGTAGGATCTTGGTCACAGTTGCATGGCCTATATAGGAGATCTACATGGTAAGTAAGATCGTTGATCTGCAGGTGTATGTGTGTGCAAGGTCGAGGTTCACAGGTGAGCAGAACCGTTGTTTGATTTGCAGGTGTGCAAGGTCATATAGACAGCAACACAACAGGGAGCAGTATCAGGCAGGATCTACTTGGAGTACAGGTGTGTACTCAGATAGAGCAAGAGGAAGGCAAGGGAGTTCCTTCCATAAGTATGGTCTGTTGAATTGCAGGTTGTTGCAGATTCATGGGAGATCTACTTGAAGTACCTTGAGTACTTGTGGAGCACGTGGAGTGCTTGTGGAGTGCGTGGAGCACTTGTGTTGTGCGTGGAGCACGGGAGGTGAACACCAACTCTGTATCTTGAGTTGGGTGTTGAGACCTGTGAGAGGGAGAGCTTTGGGGAGGAGAATTACTGTTCACTTGAGGTGTGGGAAACCTCTGTAAGGTGGTGGAGAAGAAGTGGCATCTTCTTTATTGTATTCTTTTCTGTATAAAGTGTTAATACAAGTTGTGTATTGTCTCTCATATCTTGTGTTATTCTGAATTCTAGTTACTTGGTTAATCTGGTTAATTTCCGCATATTAAGTTGCTTGGTTTGGTAATCAAATTGTGTGCTTCCGGTTTATCTCCCAACAAGTGGTATCAGAGCTAAGGTTGGAGGAAGCAGGTTTTGTGTTTGGTTACAGGGCACTCTCAGGGGTTTCTGATCGAGTGGGAGTAGAGCAACAGCAGATCAAAGTAAGCTAAGAATGGAGGAGTTGAAAAGCATAGATGGTCACTCACGGTCCTATGGAAAGAAAGAGCAGGTAAAAGATTATTGTTGGTTGGTAGCAGATCAGCATGAAGAAACTGAAGAAGCAGATGTTGCAGGTGTTATTGCACAGGATGTTCTTGGAGGTTTCTTGGATAAAGTTGAATCTTGGATAAAAGATTCGGTTGCCTCTTTCCATGCAGCCCTAGGTAGAGGAGCTGGTGAGCCTTGCCAAAGAATTGGCAAAGGGGAAGTGAAGCTGAAATTGCAGGCGGCCAACACACAGGTGTTGATGAAGGTCATGCAGGTCCCAGGTTTGGAGATATGGCTAATTTCTTCAAAAAGATTGGGTGATGAGAGATGCACAAGAACTCTCACAGCGGATGCACTTGAATTAGCTGGTGGTAAGAAAACAGGTATCCTTTATCTACTTGTTTATATTACTGATTCTTCTTTTGTTGCGGAGACGTGGCTTCGTAGGCTTGGTCACATGAGCAGGAAGGAGATGCATGTTCTTAAGCGGAAGACAGATATATTTGACAGGCTTAAGAACTGGAAAGCCTTGGTGTTTATGGAGGAGATGACGGACAGAACTCAGTGGATGTGGCTGGATACTTCTGAGCAGGGCAGTTTGGACATGGGTTTTGATTCAAAGAAGCTCGCGGGTAAAAAGTCATCACTCACAGGCGAACACAGGTACCGATGTCGGTCAGGAGGAACCGGCGTCGAACAGACAGGTGCCGATGTCGGTCATGTGCAGACCGAAGTCGACGATGTCGGGCAGGGTAAGACCGACGTCGGTCAGGAGACCGACGTCGACAGTATGTAAGACTGATGTCGGTCAGAGGATCGACGTCGGCAGTAGGGACACCAGCGCTGGCAGGTTGGTAGTCAGGTACAGACGCATGGAACCAACGTCGATCGGATGCAGACTGTGGAGTGACCGAGGTCGGTCATTGTAACGGATTTTGGGTGGACAGCAAGCTGTCAAGGAGTCTCAAACACCCATACGGAGGACTGAAGGCGTAAGTAGGCCCTCAAATTTGTTGTTCCTCTTCTTTATACATGTTGCTGATTGTAGAGCAGGAAGGATCCAGGAAACAGGTGTGAGCTTGGCATGGATGAGGATGTGATTCCTTGGAGGAGAACCAAACAGGTGTGTTTTGGTAGAGTTGCCAGCAGGTATAAAAGCACAGAGACGAATGGATACCTTAGTAGAAGAATAGAGAGAACGGATACGTGAGACGGAAGACCAGGTATATGGTCTTGTGGAGCTGTAGGACAGTGGTACAGGTTTTGACAGGTGGAGGACGGAGCATGGCTTCAGTCAATGTCAGGGTAACTCTTGTGATTTGACTTACAAGGGGGATGGTGATTGCAACATCATTTTGTTGCTGTATGTGGATGGTATATTTGCTAGCTAGCAGGTTTGTACATACAGGGTTCTGCTGAGCTAAGGGTAAGATTAGTTTAGTGGCATGTCATGAGGAGTTTGGAGCAGCGGAATTCTTTGACATGGGAGGCATGGAGATCACAGGTTGATTTTGTCTCGAGTGGGAGCTGATGTGAATCAGGTGTTGGCGAGGTTCGAGATGCAGAACCGGAGCACACTAAGGGCTGGACAGGTACAGTGTTCGAAATCACATGAGGTCTGGTATAGACTTGAGTATTCCCATGCAGTGGGAGCTGTCAGAGTTAGGAGCCAATTTGGGGAAGTGGGTTCTCAGTTTTTTTGAGAGGGACCGGCAGCAGGTGTTGCTATGCAGGGTCAGGACTTCACTACAGGTGTTGTAGGTTCGGATGTGGCAGGTTACTCGGATGACAAGTGGTACACCACGGGATGTGTGGTGGGTCGTCTTCAGGTGGGAGCTTGAAGAGGGATACAAACCAAGAAACAGATTAGACGGAGTACAGGTACAGGTACAGTGCAGCTGTTTATCTCCAAGTGGGAGATTGTTAGGATTGTGGAGCTAAAAGCTTCACTGATGCAGACACAGAGGAGGTTGCAGGAGAGTTGCTAAGTGTCAGAGACACCGGCGTCGGTCAGGCCAACCGACGTCGGCAGGATAGGGCAGGAAGGCAACCGACGTCGGTCAGAGATCGGCCGGCGTCGGCGACCCCAGGCGGACAGGGACCGGCGTCGGTCGCCTGTGTGGTTTGGACTACGTTTATTACGGGCAGTTAGCTAATGAACCAAGTGTTTGCATGATCAGGGCTAATTATAGACTGAGAGCTGCGGATCTAATTATTGTAATTAGATGTCTAATTATTGTTTGGATGAGATCTATATAATAGACTCATGGTTGTATTGGAAAAGTGTGCTAGGGAGTAAGAGAGCATAATTATAAGCTCCTTCTGTGTGTGAGGTAGAGCAATGGTGCATTCCTCCTAGTGCCTCAGTACCAGGTGTGTTGGTGCTGGATTGGAGAGCCAGCTGGGTTCTTCAGGAGTGTAAGATCTTGGTCACAGTTGCATGGCATATATAGGAGATCTACATGGTAAGTAAGATCATTGATCTGCAGGTGTATGTGTGTGCAAGGTCGAGGTTCACAGGTGAGCAGAACCGTTGTTTGATTTGCAGGTGTGCAAGGTCATATAGACAGCAACACAACAGGGAGCAGTATCAGGCAGGATCTACTTGGAGTACAGGTGTGTACTCGGATAGAGCAAGAGGAAGGCAAGGGAGTTCCTTCCATAAGTATGGTCTGTTGAATTACAGGTTGTTGCAGATTCATGGGAGATCTACTTGAAGTACCTTGAGTACTTGTGGAGCACGTGGAGTGCTTGTGGAGTGCGTGGAGCACTTGTGTTGTGCGTGGAGCACGGGAGGTGAACATCAACTCTGTATCTTGAGTTGGGTGTTGAGACCTGTGAGAGGGAGAGCTTTGGGGAGGAGAATTACTGTTCACTTGAGGTGTGGAAAACCTCTGTAAGGTGGTGGAGAAGAAGTGGCATCTTCTTTATTGTATTCTTTTCTGTATAAAGTGTTAATACAAGTTGTGTATTGTCTCTCATATCTTGTGTTATTCTGAATTCTAGTTACTTGGTTAATCTGGTTAATTTTCGCATATTAAGTTGCTTGGTTTGGTAATCAAATTGTGTGCTTCCGGTTTATCTCCCAACAAAAAGATTTATTTATATATCATTGTATTGTCGATTTTATTTGACACCCATACAAATATTTTTGTTTCTGGGGAGGAAGTTTATGGGAAAAAAAACATTAAAATTGTTAGTGAACATAATGGAAGGATTTGTGGTCCACATGACCATTGGGTTCAATTTGGCTAAGTGAGCCAAATCTATTTGAGGTCAGAGGAAATGGAGGAAGGAAGCCAATTCAATCTCGACTTCATTGTTAACACAAAGGTTACAGTTTGTTGTGGTGGCAAAACACAGTGTGCCTGAAAGATAATATACTTGAAGATTTGTTATCATTAGTGATAATGATAATGTACTCTAGCTACAGATGATTGTAAACTTGCACCAAATTGACTAAAACCAATAATTATGTCTGGTGGCATGGTGATCATTTGTACTATTTATGATTGGATGTTAAGGATCAAGTTGTTGAGAAGTGTTGTCATTGATGTCAAGGTCAAGATTGATGTCATTGATGTCAAAGTCAAGGTTGATATCATTGATGTCAATGTGCAAATGCATAGTGAGTAGTCTGTGAGATATGAACCATATGACAAGAGAGAATTTGAAGGCAACCTAATGATTCTTTTGAGGTTGATGTCAAGTTTTTAGGTCAATTTAAGCATGTTTTGAGTACTAGGTGTCTTGAGAAGCCTAGTCATAACAAGCATAGTCATATCATGGGCATATGCATGATGAGCATAAAGAAGTATGTGTATAAGTATGATATAGTCTAAGGAGCATGTGAGGCATGTGATCAAGGTGTAGAAGCATCAAAGAGTGTTTTAAGATCAGTTGTCAAATGTTTGAACATAGCATGAAGGAACCTTGTGAGAAGGTAGGAGCTTGGTGGCCTAATGAGATAGATGCTTAGAGGCATAAGAGGATTTATTAGGTTTTTTGAGTATTATAATGAGGCATTGAAGCACTTAGGTGTGTTTGAAGGTGAGCCTACAAGGGTAAGACCTACAAACCTAAAATGCATCTAGATTAGTTCTAGATCCTATCAGACCCAATGAGGTATCATGAAGTGTTGTCAAAGCCTATGAAGGATGAAAAATAGTATTTTAGCATGTTAAGAGGTTTTATGGCATGTATATGAGGTTTTAAGAGCTTGGACAATGGTTAGAATGTAAGTTTTAAGGCCTAATGTGACTTTTAGGTCAAAGCCTAGAGAGCAAAAAGAGAGAGTATGGCCTAATGGGGTATTAAGATCAGTTTTCAAGGTAAGAATGAACATATGAGCATTGTAAATAGTGTGATATGTTATCCTAGGTGTGTTGACCAAGTTTGAGGTCAAAGTTTGCAAGAAAAGGCGAGTAAAAGTGTTTCAAGGTCTCTCGAGTGCATAGAATGAAGGGTTCTCAACTTGAGAATGACTTTCATGTGTTCATTGGCATGTGTAACCTTTGCATGATAACCTAAGACATTCATAGTATATGGGTAAGGTTCCTATATCAAAGTAATAAGCATTAGTTTCTAGAATGAAGGGCTAACCTTTATGAACAATCGTTAACACCAGAAACAGTGCCCTCTCTAAAAACCCTAACAATGACCCGATGAAAAATATCTTGATCAAAACAGCCCAAAATGGTTTGGAATGGGTATGTAAGTGATTAAAGGTTGTATTCAACTCTCCCAGGCACCTCCAGGTGTGATTGGTATGTTAGGTGAGTGAGTGGAACCTACAGGAAAAGCCTTGTTTCTTAGAGATTTGATGTAGCAGGTAGAGATGCCAAGTAAAAGTTGATAATTGGATGGAAGTTGAAGCTTGAGTCTTGTATTATATGTTCATGGTGATTTATGAGTAAGTTATAGACCTCAGGAGTGCTAAATTGGTCATGCAAGTTGACCTATCGCTAAAAGGCCTAATAGTGTAGACAATGAGAAAACCAGACATAAGTGAGAAGTTGATTAGGAAAGTGTTATCATGAACTAGGGATGAATCCAAGTGCATGGAGAATTTGTTCAATACCTATAATACATGTTAATTTTTTATATATATTTTGGTGGTTAGTGGATATGATGAAATTATTGCTCATAAGTTGACTTGTCTAGTGCAGACGAGACAATGAAGGTGTAAGGTTGTGAGATTGGTCTAGAATGCAAATATTGTCACTTGACCATAGTATATTTCTATTTGATAGTTACTTAATTATATCATAATATCATCCACATGCATCAAAATTCCTTGAAAGTTTTTACACAGGTGTTGAAAGTCATTATCACCATGACTATGTTTGAAGGTAAGCTAGCAAATCTAGGTAAGCAAGTTACAGTGATGAGTTGAAGGCACTTTGCCCTAAGTTTATGAACTTAATGCACATGATGTTGTTGTTTGGTACTTTAATGACCTATCCATTCTTTTCATAAGCTTGGAAGTTAGTGTAAGAAGTTGGAACATTGAAGCCAAAATGGCTTGTCTGATTGAGTAAGGTTTGTGAGAGAGAAGGTCAAAAGATTGATCTGCAAGACCATTAGTTTCCATTAATGCTTGTGATATTTTTGATAGATATTTATCTAAAAAATTTAAAAGATCAATTCATGCTTTTAAATAGCTTAAGTGTGTTCCTTCAGGTGTTATAAGTTCAAGTGTTCATGACTGTGTTTTGAGGCCAGTTGGCAGTTCTAAGTGGGCTACTTGCAGAGAAGGGTTTGAGTCTTTTTACCCAGAGATATAAAATATAATGCACGTGGTGATGACCCTAAGTTCATGTAGATTCTGTATATGTATTTTTTTTCCATGGTTTTTTGGCAACGTTGTGCTTATGCTTCAATTATTCATGACAAACTTTTTGGATATGCACAAGCCTAATATGAACAATACTATTGATGTGCTCCAAGTAGTGGTTTAAGATAAAAAGTGCTATGGATCCTAGATGAGATTATAAAGGGTGGATTGGGATGGAATATGATGTGTTTTTACTATGTAAAGTGTTTGAATTTTCTCTAAGAAGATCAAAGGTTAATGTGTGTTAAGTATGCCTAATGGAATTAGGTCTCCATGAGACCTAAAGGAGAGATAAGGCCTATTTGAGAAAGACCATAACTAAAGGGACTAAAATAAAATTTGAACCATGTATATGAGATGTCCTAAAATCCATTTCATGACTGACCTAAAAAGGGTAAGAGTGTTTGGCCAACTAAGAAGGATATGAACAAGAAACTTGTATAAATACTAGGCATTTTTAAGCCTATTTGTGTGTGTGATGTAAGTGATCAAGGAAGTATATTGTAGAGTAGAAGGAGGTCTTGTAGACCATCATAAAAGGATAGAGGTTCATTGATGAACATTTGAAAAAGGTTTTATATATGAAAATCAAGGTCATTTGACCTAATCAAGTTAAGAAGAAGGCTAGTTGAGTGAAGAAGGCTAAAGACCAATTTCGAGAAGGATAGAAGTGTGTGAAGAGATGAGGAAGGAGATCATCATCGGTTATATGAGAAACAATGTATTCTGAAAGTGATCAAGTGTTTTAGGTGGTTGAGTTGGTGTTGATTCATATAGGGGGTTAGTGCCTCCTTGCAAGTGGGTGCTTTCTAAAGCCTAGTTGAGTTGGTGCTTAGCTTATTGAGGTTGGTACTTCACTAAAGTTGGTGTTTGTCTTGTAGGATTGTAGTCCATTTACATCATCAGTGGTTTTTCTTTCCCTTGAGGGTTTCCCACATATATATTGTGTTTTATGCTCTTGTGGAATGGTGCTTATGCTTGCTAAGATTTACATGCTTGTCTAAATGATCTATGATTGCTTGAGTAAGATTATATAAGAAAGTTTTAAAGATTGATTCACCCCCCCTCTAAGTCATTTTGCTTCCAACACAAGTATGGTATTTATAAATGTGAGGTTCAGTAATAATGTGTTCTCACTGAAGATAATTTGTAAAGAGAAATGTGTGTCCTTATTTACATGTGTGGTGTGATTAGTAACGATGTGTTCTCATTGAGTATAAATTGTAAGAAAATGTATCAATCCCTGTAGATATGTACATGTAAGTCAACATAGATAGTAATGTGTGTCTCTATTCATGCATGTACCTATTGTGTTTGTAAATAAATATATTTGTTCACACATATATGGAGTATGAACTAATGTATGTGTCCTGATTCATATTTAGATTGGTGATGTATTCGCATCCAACACTATGTATGCCAAATTATATGTTTGTTTCATATTTTGTGTAGTATTTCCTTTCCCTTATACTATGTCTGTACTAAGGAGGGAAATTTGGGAAAACATATGATCAGTACAAACATATTACTAAGTCTTATATTTGTCCTATTTGTGTTTTTATACAACTCATAAAGATAAGTGAGTGTAGGAGAGAAGATATGAAGAGATAAGTCATGTTTCCTAATCTATAGGGCCAAACACTTATATAAAAACTCTTTGTTTTATTAATATAATTAATATTTTTTGTTATTTAAAACTCTGAGTATCATCACAAATAGAATTGGATTGACAGTTATTTTAAAAACACAAACATTATAAGGGGCATTGAAGGGCCTTAATTGTACAATAATTGAAACAATTGACAATTACAATAAACTTTGCCAAGATGTAGAACAACTCCCATCTCAAATATACTTTAGAATTAGTCCTTGAATATATGTATTTACTATTAACCCTTCTAAAACAAAACATGCATGTTTTTATAAATTAATATACCTTAGTAGAGGCATCAACAAGCAATTATCACCTGTGAAGAATGGATCTCTGTCATCACACCATGTTGCACCACCATAACACCACCACTTCCTATGACCCAAACCAAGCCAATACCACCCCTGTACCAATGTCCACCTTTATATACTGAAAAAGGAATCCAAAATTTAAATGAAGGGATTTCATATGTAACATGTGCCAAGGTTTTACTACTTTTTAAAAGGGAAAAAATACATACAATTTTTTCATGATAATGAATGAAATCTCAATTGTTTCGAATAAAGTGTGCATCCGAATTTAAAACCCTAGTACAATTTACAACCTTGTTGAATAAGGAATTTTTCCATTAGAATGATCCTTCCACCAAGTCATTTTAGAAACTAAAGGAGGCCATGTGCTCCACTCCAGCTTTGGCTACCCCAGTTTTTTCAAAGACCTTCATTGTTAAATGTGATATGTTTGGATATGGAATGGGGGAAATACTCATGCAGGAAGGGTAACCCTTTGCATTTAAGAGTCGTCAACTCAAAGGTAAGAATTTGTTAAAGCCTATCTATGAGAAAGAAATTATGTATTCTTCATGTAGTCAAACAATGGAGACCTTTTTCAATGGGCATACACTTCAAGGTGAAAGTTGATCATGATAGTTTAAAATATTTCTTGGAATGGAGGTTGTCATATGAAAAACAACAAAAATAGGTGACAAATAATGTTGGGGATAAATTTGAAATCATATATAAGAAAGGAAAGGATAATGTAGTAACATATGCACTATCCAGAAGGGATGAATTTATAAAGGCATTGTTATGTGCAATGCCCACATGGTAGGCAAACTGGGTGGATAAGGCAATATTATAGTGGAAAAATAATAGTGATACACAGGTTTTAATTTAGTAACTCTAGTAAAATTTTAGTGTCTAAAAAAAAAATTGAGTTGAAAGGGAATGCCTTATGGTATAAAGATAGGTTGTACTTGTGTAATAATTTTGCCCTCAAACACGATATCCTTACAGAGCTTCATGCATCTCCACTAGGAGGCATTCATGATTTTTGAAAACCTATCATAGAATCAAGTAAGATTTATTTTGGGAAGGACTCAAGGGGGATATCTATAAATTTGTGTCAAAATGCATGGTGTGCCAACAAAACAATGGTGAAAATATAAATGCCCCAAGTCTTTTGCAACTTTTATATATTCCTAGCCAAAGGTGGGAGGTGTCCATGGATTTCATAAATGGTTTTCCTCAATTAGAGGGTAAACTTTTTATCATGGAAATTGTGGATAGACTCATACAATATGCCTATTTGTGTGCCTTACCTTAGCCATTTGTAGTTAATGTAGTAGAAGGTGTTTTTCAGTATACAGTTAAAATATGGTATCCCCGAGATCATAGTTAGTGATCGTGATCCTATCTGTGCCATTAATTTTTGGACTAATTTATTCTTATGGGTACTCAATTGGCTCATAACTCGTCATATAATCCTCAATTTTATGAGAAAATAGAGGTGGTCAACAAATCCTAGAGGGTTATCTCCATTGTTTTGCATCGGATAAACATGAAAGATGGGTTCATTGGCTACCACTAGCAGAATGGTGGTATGACACTTCGTTCCACACATCTTCCAAAATGTTTCCATTTGTGGCACTATACATGGGAATCAACTACCATCCATCACCTCATTCTTGAGGGTTCAATGAAGGGTTCGAGTTGTTGAGGAGCACCTTCAACACCAACGGAAGGTACTAGCTAGTATAAAAGAGAATTTAGCAATGACATAGAACCAAATGAAGTAGTCAGTGAATCAACACTTTAGTAAGAGGCAGTTTGAATTGGATGATTAGGCCTTTGTGCGCGTACAACTGTATAAACAAATGTCTTTGAAACAATAAAAAGGGATAACAAACTTTCTCATAAGTATCATGGCCTTTATCAAATCTTGTAGAAAATTGATAGTGTTGCATACAAGTTAGAACTACCCAGTTGATACACACACATCCATTAAAGAAGGTAATTAGACAACAAGTATCTACTTGGATTGAGTTACCAGAGTTGGATGAGGATGACCGAGTCATTTTGGAACCTAAGGAGATCCTTTAGACATGCACTAAATAACTACGAACAACAGAGATTAAGGAGTATATGATCAAGTGGAAGAATTTGACAAGTGATGATGCAAAATGGGAGGATGAAACATCCATGTAGCATCATCCAGAGTTATTCAACATTGAGGACAACATTGATTTAAAGAGGATGGGCATGCTATACCCTTAACCTATAACGTGTCTAGGGATATGCGTGGCTAATATGTGGTCTACAAGACTTTTTATCTTGTATTATCACATTTATTTATGTTCTCATATTGTTAGTAGAGTCGGCCTATATATATATATATATATGAGGTAGTGGTTAGTACTTGGGCATCATATTATGAAATATGTTTTTATAGCATGGGTGTGGAGGTTGACCCCTCAGCGTGGCTTAGTCTCATCTATCAAGTGTTCTACTTTGTTGTTAATTATTGTTGTGGATTTGCTCATTGTGCTCTCATCCTTGTACTATATTGTTGTTAATCTACTTGTGGTGTTTACATTTATATTCGTTGTTGTGAATTGTCTTGATCTATCTAAGTAATTTCACTATATAAGGGAACATCACTTTAACTATTCAAACAAAAAATGAGCAACATTGAGGGTCATGTTGATTTGAAGACTATGGGCATGCTACGCCCTTAACCTATAACGTGTCTAGGGATATGTGTGGCCAATATGTAGTATACATCACCTTTTATCTGGTATTGTCACATTTATCTATGTTCTCATATTGTTAGTAGAGTCGACATATGAAGTAACCATATCTTAAGGAGGGTGTATATATATAGGAGGTAGTGGTTAGTACTTGGGCATCATATTACAAATTATGTTCTTATTGCATGGGTGTGGAGGTTGACCCCGTAAACTGGCTTAGTCTTATCTATCAAGTATTCTACATTGTTGTCAATCACTGTTGTGGATTTGTTGATTATGTTCTCATCCTTGCACTATATTGTTGTTAATATGCTTGTGGTGTTTTCATTTATACCCATTGTTGTGAACTGTCTTGATCTATCTAAGTAATTTCATTACACGAGGGAACAACACTTGAACTATTCAAACGAACTTGTCATATCTTCTCCTTCATGGACAAACCTTGCACTCAATAGGGCCTGCATATCTTCAAATAGACTCGTTGGAGATATTTTTAAATACCCAAACTTTTGAAACATCAGTGTTTATATTGATCTACATATATTGAACATACCTTTGTACTTGGCAACACCTATGCACTTGGCCAACATGATTGTCTCTCTCTCCTTTCTCGACTACTTGACATTTGTCACAAATGTAGATACAAGGTGTCTAAATCGTTGGAAACCTTAAAACAATAAGAATATGCCTCTCTTGCAACATGATCATGTTCTATCAAAAAAAAGAAATTTCAAGATTTGAAAATGCACTGAAAAACGCATATTATTCGATTTAAACTAAATTAACTACACATAAACAAATATACAAAACCGATATAAATTGACATAAAATAAAGGAAGGTCATGCGAGCCAAAGGACATAAAAAATAAAACAATTACACGCCGTTCGGAGGCTTGAACATTCTTCCACTCCTATCCCTTTGATGGAAGCTGGCCAATAAAATTAACTGACACACAGATGACGGCTAATATTCGGAGAAGCACGTCAAACGAAAACAAATGTTTTTTAAAAAGCCACAAATTAAGGGCCAAACAAAAACAAAAACAACGTGCAAACGGCTGTCAAAGTCTTGAGCAGAGGTGGGGACCACGCGGAATCGGGCGTGTCGTTTAGCGCCCACGTGCCGGTTCGAAACGCCTCCTCGCCTGGCGCGTCGGGTGGGTCGGTCTGCCTGGCCCCTGCCACTTTAATTCATCGCATGGTCCCCACGGCTCGTCCGGCGCACGTGTCGCCATCTCGGATGGGGAATCCTTCCTTCCAGCTGCCCGTTAGGCGGCCGCTGCCCGCGGGCAGCGCGCGACAAAAGTCACCATCGAACTTTGCCTGATACGACCATCTCATCGCGAGATGAGATAATATAATATAATATAATTTATTTTATTGTTTTAATATTTTAGGTTTTACCCTCTTTTTCTAATGTTTCGAGCGCGATGACAAAGAGCATCCAATTGTTAATTAATTTGCCTAGAGTGACTCCATTATATGCCATGGTTTGTTTGAGGCCCCATGAGCCCCTTTGTCCGACACAACACATCCTTGCGATACTCTGACACATTGGCTTCCTATTATAACAACGCCTCTAACTCGAGACAAAAAAACATGTAGATGATAATTAAAAAATCATATATATAGTCAGGGATATTGAAGAAACAGTGCACAATCCACAGTCCACAGTGCACGTTAATGAGATGTAGGTGAATTGAGAAAGTGGTTGGGTTCTGTAATCGAGATCTGTTATCATATTCATAAAGTCAGTTCGCATTAATGAGATGTAGGTGAGTTAGGAAAGTGGTTTGGTTTTATAATCGAGCCTTGTTATCGCAGTTTACAATCGACTCTAATAAGATGCAAACGAATTGGTAAAGTGATGTGCAATATAGCCTTGTTACTATATTCACGACACTGACTCTATCTTATTGACTATTATTTATGAATTTCCAAAAAACCTATTATCAACTTGTAATCTCAGTAAAAAAAAACATTTTATGGATTCATAACTCCAATCAAAATCTTTAAACGGCGATTAGAAAAAGTCGCTCGAATCGAGAGTCCAATCCACTCAACTAAGAATCCTTTTTAATGGAGCCAAAAGCTAATGTGAACAAAATGTGGTTTTCACATCAATTCCACTAAAGGTGATTGAGTTTGAGTGATCCACACGGCACCAGTACTAACGTACACCAATACAGGGGCAAACTTTATTGTAAAGTTTCAACATATGGTTTTTTTTTCCCCCTTTCTCAATTATTTCATCCCTAGTCCCTATGGCAGAGGTCCTCGTGTTGTTATCCTCAAGTCTTTGGATCAATGCCCCAATGCCACATATAAACCTTTCCCTGTCATGAACAGGGAAACTTGGTTAGTTCGTGTACCTAAATACATTCAATATTTATTATATTTATAGCCATCTTTCACCTAAAGTTTATTAGGTCAAGTATATTATAAATTGCATTATGTTGACATTATGCGTACCTTGGATGGGGACGTGTAAATCGCCTTTAATATTCTTTGTCACCCTCACTGTTATCTCCAATTTCCGGAGGGAGAGGAATGAGTGATGCCAAAGTCTTTGTTTCTTGCTCAATGGAGGAGGGGGAAAAAGAAAAAAAGGAGAGATTGTCTTTTGGTTTAGCATTCCACTTTTACCAACTGTAATATGGAAAAAGATGGATTACGAGTGATTTTAACATAAATGAATAATAATAATATGTGTATAATACAAATATGATTGTGTTTGAATTAATTACTATGACATTTATGCATATTTTTGATATTTATCGTAAATAAATTGTAATTTAAAGAGAATCATTTGAATTTGATATTTATTTTATATATAACAATGTCGACATCTTCACATTGAAAGTTGAATTTGATTAGAATTGGAGCTATAAAGTTGAATCAACGATGCAATGTTATTGATGTGGAGATAAGATATTGATGTCTCAGAGCTTGTAGCTTCCATTTGTCCACACTGCAGATTGTTTTGATAGATGTGACATGTCAAAGTGACTTGAGCATAACTTTCCTCAAGCACACGCCAAAGTGACTAAAAACCCAACGCGCTGGTGTGCTGGCATCTCACGCAAGAACGAGTTCTCGTGCACTCACTCGAAGCACGCAGCGAGGGACCGGTTCTCATCAATTTTGTCGTGCAAGGTTGTGCTAATAGACAGTGGCGCTTGAACACATACACTTTGCTATGCTCATTCTAAAATTCTTAACGGGTTTATTACTCAATGATCAAAAAGAAAAAGAGAGCATAAACGGTCACTGTGATCCTAAACTCGGTTAACTGAACATCATACAAGATAACTAACAACATTATAACATTATATCTATATTCATCAGAATATCCATATTAAAGTAACATAGGTTTCATTCACCATATTGATAAGTGATTCAAAGATTACATAATCCAAGTGTATAGTGCAACTCACTCATATAACTCTCGCTATTATCCAAGTGAGTACAATAATAACAATGCCACAACAACAATATCCTCAATCACATCAACAAAAACAACAACCTTATAGTTTTCTATCTAGGGGTATTTATACTTGGTTTTCCCCAACCAAACGATTACAATCATAAATTGCACTCATAATGACTTGTCAATGATCATCAATACACTTGAGTCATGGTGGCTAATTACATTGATTTCCTAAGGACTCGGGCCTTTGTACACCTATATTCTCTCTTTGGTGCTAGATCCTCGTTATTAAGGGCTTATTTTCCCGTGGGCCAATGCTAGATTCTTGCTTGACTTAGTCTCTTTCATCCCTACAAATCACTCTTTAATCATCTCCTACTTCTCGCTCACTCTCTAAGTATTTCGCTAGTGTTTCGAGTCCTCCATTCTCGGGTTCTCTGTTTATTATGCACATTCATTCTGACTTGGTCCTCCCATGCCATGGACTCTTACATCATGGTCTTCTGTGTCGTGCCTCTCTATGTCAGTTATTCTAAAAACGACTTAGCCAAAATTTGGGGTCTAACATCACCCCACATTATGCCACTAGTCCATCCCAGACTAAGCATTGGTCTCAAGCTCCACCAAAAAATTTGGGCCAACCTACTCGATCTACTTCTTGAAACTGTCCCAATGTGACAAGGTGTTCAATAACTTGGTCATTATTTCTTTGATTGTCGCTTTTAGGTTTTTGATCTCTTCAAATTGGTCAAGACACTTGTTTTATTTACCAAACGTTCAAGGGATATGGAAGCATCCTTATGAACACCCTCAAGCGTAGTGACCTCGACAACAAACCATCTTTATAGGGCCACAAAGTTTGATTATATTTCTTGTCTATGGGTGTTTATTATTTCCTCCATAACCTCCACATCCTTAAATGCTTTGTCGCACTTCGAGCAGTCTTTTATTAATAAGGCTTTATCAGCCAACCACTATCACTAAAGCTCTTATCCCTAAAGTCGAGCTTCTAAAATCTTGTTGGGCCATGCCAACTTCTCAAAAACCCCATCTAAAATGGGAATAATATCACCAACTCTATGTAAGACTCTCTTACACACCTCCACAACTTCTACGAACTACTCTGTTGCCGAAGTTTGCTCGTCCTGGGGGCTAGGTTATTCTTTGCATCATTTTAAAAGGAGCTCCACCAAGGTCTCTGGCTTATCTATTACCTCACTAGATAGGGGTACTCCATCTGTGAGCGTTAGTTCTTGGATCAAAATTGCCTTACAGATGTTCAATGTTTTTACTTTGGTAGTTGTTTCCACCTCCAACTAAAACTTAGTCTCATCCATCTATTCCTCTAGCTTCATCCTGGTTACAACCGCATTCTTATACATCACCACCATCTCAACATATTTCTTATGGGTTCAGGGTTTAGGGTTTAAGAATCTGAAAAGGCATTCTGCCTTGAGACCTCAAGTGCCAATTTCAAGAGTGATGCACTAGTCAATACAAGGGTAAGCTATCATGGATCTACCCAAAGGGTATTGAGAAACACCACTACTTCTGGATCTAGTAAGAGGCTATCAGAGGGCATCTCAAATTGGCATTCTTTGTTATACATATCAAGGAAGAATGACATCTCCCATTAGCTCTGATTAGATGCATCCTCCCATGCAAAATGAGAATACATATATAAAAGCTTGTTAGGTACTCGTTTCTGGTACTAGGCATGAAGGGTTGTGGTCACATTGGTCTTTTTTGTTCTCAGAACAAAGTCATCAACTAGCTCCTTCCCCTTTGAAGGATCTCACTCAAGTATCTCAACATCTATGTCTTCTCCTTGGTAAGTAGCCCTGATGTCAAGTCCACTCATTCCCAAAATTGTTTCAAAACCATCCCTCTTCACCAAGTATATCTTCAACTTATATATGTGCCTCCTCATGGGTGGTCTCTTCATGCTGTGTCGATGAAGGTGTCTTCTTAGAGTCACGAGTGACTTGTTCTTCTATTGTAACATCTCTTTTTGGCATCTCTTCTGGAAACTCTACCTACTCTTCCATGTCACCATCCTTAGGCACCATTGTCTCCTATTCTAAGGGAATAGTCTATGTTGCTAGCTCTTAGCCTTTAGGTTGACTAACAAGTGGACCCTTCTTTGGTGGTACTTGGACAATCTTTTGCCTTTTCGATAGTTCTGGTTGAGTGCTTGTATTGGCATCGTGCCCTGCACACTCTTGCTTCTTTTTTCACACCATTTTTGGAGGGAGTCTCTCTCTTTCACACTCCCTAAATATTTATTCTTGGGTTTTAACATATAGAATAAAGAATGAATTCAATTACCCACCAATTTTTTTTAAACTTTAATGTTGATTCTACTTGAATCTGTCTTTTCTCTATAGGCTTTCTTCCTAGGATATACATATAGTTGGTGGAGGGTGTGAGTCTCTGAATCAATCTTTTTTGTAGTAATATTCACTAGATGTGCATAGTATATATGATTAATGGTGTTCATGAAGTATCACATCATGAAAGTGTATGATAGCTTAAGCCATGCATAAAAATCTTCAGAGGGAACCATCTGTATGCACGTGTGGGAGAAATGTTACTTAACAACAAACTTGGCCTAGTCTCCAACCTATGTAGGTAAGTCATTTGGAACATGACACTCATTCCCAAAGGCTTCCTTCATCCTATCGTACCATCCTTTGATTATGACTTTGTGAGATGAGGCGATTGGTCTAGGGCAAGGGAATGCCTTAAACCACATTACGGGGGATTTATTCTCAAGTCGGTATGCCCATTTTAGCTCTCTAAAGGCAAAGTCAGGTACATCAATCTCATCAAACACCATCAACAATATAAATGCACCCCATGGAAACCTTTGGTTAGGTATATGGTGGGATTTTTCTATATCCTCTATGATTTTGGTAATGAAGTACTACACCTAGTTATAATTTATCCCCTTGATAACCTATTGTGCAACATAAAGGTGGGCCATATCCACCTCTTTTCATCTATCTCTACCTACAACCCTGGTCATTATAATATGCAAAACCACTATGAGGACAAGATCTTGAAGACTCATGATGTGCATGGCATGGCCTTGTTTGCAATATTTAAGTGCCATGGTAGTCTTGTCTATCTCATCCTGGTCTTCTAAGTCATAAGTAATGTCTACACCCCAGCACTGCAACCCTTTGACTTTATTGATTTGTTATGCCTTAATTCTCATCTGGCACCCAACAAAATAAATATAATCCTTGTGCACCTACTAGATCAAAAAATTCACTGTTTTGACTAGATTTTCAAATTAAGGAAGATTGAAAATTTGGAAGAGTCTAATGTCATTCAAAGCATTGAAATTTTCTAGTTCATACACCAACTCACTCTTGGTGTTTTGGTGCTCTACTATATAGTCGCATTGCAGCTCTACTTCATTTATAAGATGGTAGTGGTTGTAATAAAAAACATTGCAAGTCAATACATTAGACACCCAATTTTTCACATGTGGTATTGCCTCTAGGTATTGCATCTCTTCAATCATCAATAGTGGTGGAAGGGGAGCTGTAGCTTTCTTCTTCATCTGGAGTACTTTTCTATCTCTATATCTCTTGTGTGTACTCCACGTTCTTTAGGTGCTTCTTATCTTATTAGTACAATCTCTCCACCCACAGTCAACTCTTCTTCCTCTAGAATCATAGATAATGGTTCACTTCATTAGGGAATTTTATTTGGCCACATCACCCTTTGTAGAGACCTAAGGTTAAGGTGTGACCGTCGAATATTTTTAAAGGAATACATGGTTACTTGTTTAACTTACTTTGGCTCTCCTGCTTCAATGCCCTACAATGGCAGATGTTGACCTTTGCAACCTACAACTCTAAAAAATTCATGTTTTTTTTACAATTATCCTAACACTCTTCCTATTCCCTTCAACTAATACACTCTTAAGACCTAAAAATACCATGAATTTTTAACTTTTCACTCATTTGGAAGCTTATAAATCATTCTGAAATAGTTCAAATATGCTCCTTCGGCTCTATGAGTTCATAATCATAACAATAATAAAAAGTGAAATGACCTTTGTTTATCTTTTTATAGGCTCGAGGGGGTAACTTGCATTTACTTCCCCCTCCTCTACCATCACTTCATGCAATAAATGAAATTACAATATAGCCATGATGTGACTTTGGCACACTTTGCCATTACCATTACTCTCCTTGTATTAATTACATGTCCCTTCCCATGCTTTTCTTGATGTGCATGATAGTTGCAAAGAATTTGAATATTGTCCATTCCAAAGTTGGAAATATTTCTTTACCTTAACAAAGTTATGGTTACCTGCCACATCCTACGTATCCTTTTTTCCTTATGAATTTTCACTTCTATGCCTTTGCTCCTGCATGCATTCCTATTGACCATATCCTCGTACTCCATATATGTAACACCCCTACCCCATACTAAAAGTTTTTTGTGGTCCTCCATGACAATTTACAAAGTATAAAACCAAAGTGTGTGACTCTAAAACTACTCAAGGGCATGCAACTAGTGATTTAATTTATTTAAAACAAAGTAAATCCTAGTCTAAGATAATGGCATATGCCTCATTAGTATAAAAAGGAAAGAGTTATTCATAAAAATACAGTCTCAATTGACTACCATTGAAATGACTAGGACGGAATTAGCCATCAAGTCTCTTTAACCTACATGCACTGGTGGGATGGATACTATGAATGATAAAGAGGCCATCCCAATGTATATGAAGCTTTCTAGAGTGGTGCATGAACTTGGAGTTGTATAATAAGACTTACATGCTAGGATCAAAAGTCTTATTATTCAGATGGTGATCATGCCATGTTTTTTATATGCATTTTTCCACTCCCTGACTTCAGTGTGCAAGAAATTGAGTCTCATTCAGATGCAACAAAACATCAAGGTGTGATTTCGAGGATGATTCATCATTCAGTTAACCAATGCATGTAATGCAAAGAGCAGGAACAAGGAATTCCATTAGAAGAACTACTTCAGTACTGAACACAAGATTAAATGGTGTGTTCTTGTTTAAGCACTTATAAGTGGTATGATAAGTCCATAATACTAAAAACACATGATCATCCTAGTTAGTGCATCCAATATTACATATCTTGGTTAATATAGTAACCAAGATATTATTAAATGCATCAGTTATACCATTGGCCTGGGGATGATATGGATTTGTCTTCTGGTGCATGATCATGAACTCTACCAAGAGGATATAAATAGTCTCATTAAGGAAGTGGGTACATCGATCACTAGTCAAACTCAATGGACATCCAAAATGCATAATTATGCTCTCTAAGATGAATCTTGCAGTAGTTGTAGTGGTATAATCCCTTGTCATCACAACTTCATCCTTATAAGTAAGATAATCAATAGCAGTGAAAACATAGTGTGGGCCGATGTGACTCCCTACTGCGTTGATGAGGCCAACAAAGTCAATGGCCCATTATTTAAAATGTTCTTATGATAATATAGGATGAAGAAGCATCACATCCCTCTTGTTTAGCTTTTCCACATGATATAAAATGTCAAACTGGCATGTGTATGTATTAGCATCCTTAAATATAATAGGCCACTATAAGCCAGCCAAAGGGCCTTCCACATTGTAAATTCATCGACATGTGTCCTCCAATGACACATTCATGGACTTCTCAAAGTACATCTATGTGCTCATGTTACATAATGCAATGTCGAAGCACTTCATCTTGACCAAGCTTATAAAGGTCTCCTCTATAAGTTGGAATGGAGAGGTTCGAATAGCTAGTTGATTCTTTGTTGGAGTGCTGAGGTGAGCTGGTACTGAGCTAGTATTAAAAAAGGTGATGTTATCTTCCAAATCCTCAAGTACATACAAGACATGGAATAGTTGTATGTCAGGCAAATCATCTTCTATGGTACATGCTTGTTCACCAGATTCAATGCATGAAAGATGATTTGGACTAAAATTGGCCTTACCTGGCTTGAACATCATTGAAAATTATAATTCTTAAATAACACAATCCACTAGAAAATGTGCCCACGCAATACCATTTTGTTTATTCAGTACTTTAATGGATCATGGTCCACAAAGAAGAAAAATGGAGTTGCCAATAGGTACTAATAGAAATTTTGGAGAACATAGACTATAAACAATGCTTCATGCTCTATAGTTGTACAGTTCCATTTAGCTGGAGTAAGCTTTCAACTTCCAAAATATATAGGGTGATCCAAGTTGCCCTCACCAGACTAAGCAAGTATATCACCAACTACCATGCTAGAAGCATTGACATGGACATGAAAGGGCTTTATCTAGTCTAGAAATTGGAAAATGGGTGTGGTGATAAGCTTATCTTTTAGTGTAACAAAGGCTTGCTGGTGAGCATTGGTCCAAATGAACTGACCATTTTGTTTCAGTAACTCCTCCAGAGGCACAACAATCCTAGCATATCCATGAATAAACTTTCTATAATATCTAGTATGCTCTAGGAAGGCATAAACCTTGCATTAGGTGGTTAGTGTTGGAAGTCAAAGGATAACATTGATCTTGGTTGGGTCCACTAAAAGTCCATCATGACATATGACATGACTAAGGAGATTTTCAAATGTGGTAGCAAAGAGACATTTCTTCAAATTTAGAAAAATTTGAAGGTTTTGGCATTGCTCAAGCATTAATTAGAGATTATTAAAAAGGTCTTGCACCGAGCCATATATAGTCCAGTCATCAAGATAGACCTCAAGGAACTTATGGATAAAGTCCTTGAAAGCTTCAAATATGATTTGGCAAAACACAACAGGAACATTATTCAATCCAATTTACATTACATTGTATGCAAAGGATCCTTACTCAGTGGAAAATGTCATCTTGGGATTATCTTCTTCTATGATCTAAATTTTATAGCACCCAAAAAATCCATTAGTAGTTGTATATATTTCACACCCAACAATGCCTTCGAGTATCTCTTTAGTAAAAGGTGTCGAGAAGGGGTCAGTAATGAAAATAACACTAAGTACTCTATAATATACACAAATTTGTATGTATCCATCCTTCTTGATACTTATAACCATAAGACTCACCCACTCAGACTCATCGATAGGATTAATGACTCCTGACTCCTGTGCACAACATACTATTGATTTCTTATTTGACTTGAGCACGTAAATTATGATTCATTTGATAAGGCCTCTTTATGACTGGTTGAGTGCCTTATACCAATTTTATGTGTATTTTAACCAAAGAAGAATGAAAACCCTTCATATTAATATAGTTTTATGGGAAGACATCTTGATACTATTTCAATAGCTTAAATACCTTAGTGATTTTAGTATCAGACCAATAATCCCTTTCTCAATTATTTCATCCCTAGTCCCTATGGAAGAGGTCCTCGTGTTGTTATCCTCAAGTCTTTGGATCAATGCCCCGATGCCACATAGAAACCTTTCCCTGTCATGAACAGGGAAACTTGGTTAGTTCGTGTACCTAAATACATTCAATATTTATTATATATATAGCCATCTTTCACCTAAATTTTATTAGGTCAAGTATATTATAAATTGCATTATGTTGACATTATGCGTACCTCGGATGGGGACGTGTAAATCGCCTTTAATATTCTTTGTCACCCTCACTGTTATCTCCAATTTCCGAAGGGAAAGGAATGAGTGATGCCAAAGTCTTTGTTTCTTACTCAATGGAGGAGGGGGAAAAAGAAAAAAAGGAGAGATTGTCTTTTGGTTTAGCTTTCCACTTTTACCAACTGTAATATGGAAAAAGATGGATTACGAGTGATTTTAACATAAACGAATATTAATAATATGTGTATAATACAAATATGATTGTGTTTGAATTAATTACTATGACATTTATGCATATTTTTGATATTTATCATAAATAAATTGTAATTTAAAGAGAATCGTTTGAATTTGATATTTATTTTACATATAACAATGTCGACATCTTCACATTGAAAGTTGAATTTGATTAGAATTGGAGCTATAAAGTTGAATCAACGATGTAATGTTATTGATGTGGATATAAGATATTGATGTCTCAGAGCTTACTTGTAGTTCCATTTGTCCACACTGCAGATTGTTTTGATAGATGTGACATGTCAAAGTGACTATCAAAGTGAATTAAGCATAACTTTCCTCAAGCACACGTCAAAGTCACTAAAAACCCAACGTGCTGGTGTGCTGGGATCTCACGCAAGAATGAGTTCTCGTGTACTCCCGCTTTGCGGGACCGATCCCCATCAATTTTGTCATGCAAGGGTGTGCTAATAGACAGGGGTGCTTGAACACATACACTTTGCTATGCTCATTCTATAATTCTTAACGGGTTTATTACTCAACGATCAAAAAGAAAAAAGAGAGCATAAACGGTCACTGTGATCCTAAACTCAGTTCACTAAACATCATACAAGATTATTAACAACATTATATATATATATATTCATCAGAATATCCATATTAAAGTAACATAGGTTCCATTCATCATATTGGTAAGTGATTCAAAGATTACATAATCCAAGTGTATAGTGCAACTCACTCATATAACTCTCACTATTATCCAAGTGAGTACAATAATAACAATGTCACAACAACAATATCCTCAATCACATCAACAAAAACAACAACCTTACAATTTTCTATCTAGGGGTATTTATACTTGGTTTCCTTGACCAAACAATTACAATCATAAATTGCACTCATAGTGACTCGCCAATGATCATCAACGCACTTGAGTCATGGCGACTAATTACATTGAATTTGATATTTATCTTACATACAATAGTGTCGACATCTTCACATTGAAAGTTGAATTTGATTAGAATTGGAGCTATAAAGTGGAATCAACGATGCAATGCTATTGATGTGGAGATAAGATATTGATGTCTCAAAGCTTACTTGTAGCTTCCATTTGTCCACACTGCAGATTGTTTTGATAGATGTGACATGTCAAAGTGACTATCAAAGTGAATTAAGCATAAGTTTCCTCAAGCACACGTCAAAGTCACTAAAAACCCAACGTGTTGGTGTGCTGGCATCTCACGCAAGAACGAGTTCTCGTGCACTCTCGCTTTGAGGGACTGGTTCTTGTCAATTTTGTCGTGCACGGGTGTGCTAATAGACAGGGGCGCTTGAACACATACACTTTGCTACACTCATTCTATAATTCTTAACGAGTTTATTACTCAACGATCAAAAAGAAAAAGGAGAGCATAAACGGTCACTGTGATCCTAAACTCGGTTAACTGAACATCATACAAGATAACTAACAACATTATAACATTATATCTATATTCATCAGAATATCCATATTAAAGTAACATAGGTTCCATTCACCATATTGATAAGTGATTCAAAGATTACATAATCCAAGTGTATAGTGCAAATCACTCATATAACTCTCACTATTATCCAAGTGAGTACAATAATAACAATGTCACAACAACAATATCTTTAATCACATCAATAAAAACAACAACCTTACAATTTTCTATCTAGGGGTATTTATACTTGGTTTTCCCTGACCAAACAATTACAATCATAAATTGCACTCATAGTGACTCGCTAATGATCATCAACACACTTGAGTCATGGCAACGAATTACATTGATTTCCTAAGGACCTGGACCTTTGTACACCTATATTCTCTCTTTGGTGCTAGATCCTCATTGTCGAGGGCCTATTTTCCTGTGGGCCAATGCTGGATTCTTGCTTGACTTAGTCTCTTTCATCCCTACAAATCACTCTTTAATCATCTCCTGCTTCTTGCTCACTCCCCAAGTCTTTTGCTAGTGTTTTGAGTCCTCCATTCTTGGGTTCTCTATTTATTATGCACATTCATTCTGACTTGGTCCTCCCATGCCATGGAATCCTGCGCCATGGTCTTATATGTTGTGCCTCTCCATGTCGGTTATTCCAAAAAGGACTTAGCCAAAATTTGGGGTCCAACATCACCCCACATTATGCCACTAGTTCATCCCAGACTAAGCATTGGTCTCAAGCTCTGCCAAAAACTCTGGGCCAACCTACTCGATCTACTTCTTGACACCGTCCCAATGTGACAAGGCATTCAATAACTTGGTCATTATTTCTTCAATTACTGCTTTTAGGTTTTTGATCTCCTCGAGTTGGTCAAGACACTAACCTATTTTATTTACCAAGCGTTCAAGGGATATGAAAGCATCCTTATGAACACCCTCAAGTGTTGTGACCTCAACAACAAACTATCCCCAAAGGGCCATGAAGTTCAAATTTATTTCTTGTATATGGGTTTTTATTGTTTCCTCCATGACCTCCACATCCTTAAATGCTTTGTCGCACTTTGAGTGGTCTTTTATTAATAAGGTTTTATCATCCAACCACTATCACTAAAGCTCTTATACTTGAAGTTGAGCTTCTAAAATCTTGTTGGGCCACACCAGCTTCTCAAAAACCCCATCTAAAATGGGAATAGTATCACCAACTCTATGTAACACTTTCTTGCACACCTCCACAACTTTTGCAAACTGTTCTATTGCCCAAGTTTGCTCATCTTGGGGGCTAGGTTATTTTTTGCATCATTTTTAAAGGAGCTCTACCAAGGTCTCTGGCTTATCTATTACCTCACTAAATAGGGGTACTCCATCTGTGAGCATTGGTTCTTGGATCAAAATTGCCTTACAAATGTTCAATGTTTTTACTTTGGTAGTTGTTTCCACCTCTAACTAAAACTTAATCTCAGCCATCTCTTCCTCCAGCTTCATCTTCGTTACAACCTCATTCTTATACATCACCACCATCTCAACATATTTATTCTGGGTTTAGGGTTTAAGGTTTTAGAATCTGCAAAGGTATTCTACCTTGAGATCTCAAGTGCCAATTTCAAGAGTGATGCACTAGTCTGTATAAGGATAAGCTATAGTGGATCTACCCAAAGGGTATTGAGAAACACCACTTCTCCTAGATCTAGTAAGAGGCTATCAGAGGGCATCTCAAATTGGCATTCTTTGTTATACATATCAAGGAAGAATAACATCTCCCATCAGGTCTAATCAGATGCATTCTCCCATGCAAAATGAGAATACATATATAAAAGCTTGTTAGGTACTCCTTTTTGGTACTGGGTATGAAGGGTTTTGGTCACATCAGTCTTTTCTATTCTTAGAACAAAGTCATCAACTAGCTCCTTCCCCTTTGAGGGATCTCACTCAAGTATCTCAACATCTGTGTCTTCTCCTTGGTAAGTAGCCCTGATGTCAAGTCCACCCATTCCCAAAACTATTTTAAAACCATCCCTCTTCACCATGTATATCTTCAACTTATATATGTGCCTCCTCATGGGTGTCTCTTCATGCTATGCCGATGAAGGTGTCTTCTTAGAGTCGGGAGTGACTCGTTCTTCTGTTGTAACATCTCTTTTTGGCATCTCTTCTAGAAACTCTACCTACTCTTCCACATCACCATCCTTAGGCACCATCATCTCCTACTCTAAGGGAACAATCTGTGTTGCTAGCTCTAAGCCTTTAGGTTGACTAACAAGTGGATCCTTCTTAGGTGGTACTTGGGCAATCTTTTGCCTTTTTGATAGTTCTGGTTGAGTGCTTGTATTGGCATCATGCCCTGGGCACTCTTGATTCTTTTTTTGCACCAATTCTGGAGGGAGTGTCTATCTTTCACACTCCCTAAATATTTCTTCTTAGGTTTTAACATATAAAATAAAGAAAGAATTGAATTACCCACCCAAGTTTGTTGAACTTTAATGTCAGTTTTGTCTGAATCTATCTTTTCTCTATAGGCTTTCTTCTTAGGATATACATATAGTTGATGGAGAGTGTGAGTCTCTGAATCAATCTTTTTTGTAGTAATATTCAATAGCTATACATCATATATCTGATTAATGGTGTTCATGAAGTATTACATCGTGAAAGTGTATGATAGCTTAAGCCATTCAAAAAACTCTTTAGAGGGAACCATCCATATGCACATGAGGCAGAAATGTTGCATAACAACAAACTTGACCTAGTCTCTAACCTGTGTAGGTAAGTCCTTTGGAACGTGACACTCATTCCCAAAGGCTTCCTTCATCCTATCATACCATTCCTTCATTATGACTTTGTGATATGGGGTGATTGGTCCAGGGTAGGTGAATGCCTTATACCACTTTATGGGGGATATATTCTCGAGTGGGTATGCCCATTTCAACTCTCCAAAGGCAAAGTCAGGTACATCAATCTCTTTAAACACCATAAATAATAGAAATGCATCCCATGCAACCCTTTGGTTAGGTAGATGGTGGGATTTTTCTATATCCTCTATGATTTTGGTAATGAAGTACTACACCTAGTTTTAATTTATCCCTTTTCTGACCTGTTGTGCAACATAAAGGTGGGCCATATCCACCTCTTTCCATCTATCTCTGCCTACAACCTTGGTCATTATAATACGCAAAACCACTATGAGGGCAAGATATTGAAGACTCATGATGTGCATGGCATGGCCTTGTTTGTGATATTCAAGTGCTATGGGAGTCTTCTCTATCTCATCCTAGTCTTTTAAGTCATGAGCAAGGTTTGCACCCTAACACTGCAACCCTGTGAATTTATTGATTCATTATGCCTTAATTCTCATATGGCACCCAAAAAAATAAATATAATCCTCATACACCGATAAGATCATAAAATTCATTGCTTCGACTGGATTTTCAAATTAAGGAAGATTGAAAATTTGGAAGAGTCTAATGTCATTCAAAGCATTGAAAATCTCTAGTTTATACACCAACTCCCTCCTGGTGTTTTAGTCCTCTACTATATAGTCGCATTGCATCTCTACTTCATTTATAGGATGGTAGTGGTTGTAATAAAAAACATTTCAAGTCAATACATTAGACACCCACTTTTTCATGTGTGGTACTACCTCCAGGTATTGCATCTCTTCAATCATCAACATTGGTATAAGGGGAACTATAGATTTCTTCTTCACCTGGCATACCATTTTTATCTCTATATCTCTTGTGTGTACTCCAAGTTCTTTAGGTGCTCCTTCTCTTATCAGTATAATCTCTCCACCCACACTCAACTCTTCTTCCTCTAATATCGTAGATAATGGTTCACTTCATTGGGATTTTTTATTTGGCCGCATCACCCTTCATAGAGACCTAAGGTTAAGGTGTGACCATCCAATATTCCTAAATGAATACGTGGTTGCTTGTTTAACTTACTTTGGCTTTCCTGCTTCAATGCCCTATAATGGCAGATGTTGACCTCTGCAACCTACAACTCGGAAAAATTCATGCTTTTTTACAATTATCCTAACACTCTTCCTATTCCCTTCAACTAATACACTCTTAAGACCTAAAAATACCTTGAATCTATCACTTTTCACTCATTTAGAAGCTTATAAATCATTTTGTAATAGTTCAAATATGTTCCTTCGGCTCTATGAGTTCACAATCATAACAATAGTAAAAAGTGAAATGACCTTTGTTTATCTTTTTATAGGCTCGAGGGGGTAACTTGCATTTACTACCCCATCCTCTACCATCACTTCATGAAATAAATGATATTAACAATATAGCCATGATGTGACTTTGGAACACTTTGCCATTACCATTATTCTCCTTGTATTAATTGTATGCCGCTTCCATGCTTTTCTCGATGTGTATGATAGTTGTAAAGAATTTGAATATTGTCCATTCTAAAGGTGGAAATATTTCTTTACCTTAACTAACTTATGGTTACCTACCACATCCTGCGTATCCTTTTGTCCTTATGCATTTCTACTTATGCTTTGCTCCTACATGCATTCCTATTGACCATATCCTCACACTCCATATATGTAACACCCGTACCCCATACTAAAAGTTATTTGTGGTCCTCCATGACAATCTAATGAAGTATAAAACCGAAGTGTGTGACTCTAAAACTACTCAAGGGCACACAACTAGTGATATGCTTTATTGAAAACAAAGGAAATCCTAGTCTAAGCTAATGGCATATGCCTTATTAGTATAAAAAGGAAAGAGTTATTCATAAAAATACAGTCTCAACTGACTACCATTGAAATTACCAAGAAGGAATTAGCCATCGAGTCTCTTTAACCTACATGCACTGGTGGGATGGATACTATGAATGCTAAAGAGGCCATCCCAATATATATGAAGCATTCTAGAGTGGTGCACAAACTTGGAGTTGTATACTAAGACTTGCATGCTAGGATAAAAAGTCTTATTCTTCAGATGGTGATCATGACATGTTTTCTATTTGCATTTTTGCACTTCCTAACTTCAGTGTGCAAGAAATCAAGTCTCATTCAGATGTAACAAAGCATCAAGATGTTATTTCAAGGATGATTCATCATTTAGTTAACCAATGTATGCAATGCAAAGAGAAAGAACAAGGAATTCCACTGGAAGAACTACTTCGGTATTAAACACAAGATCAAATGGTGTGCTCTTGTTTAAGCACTTGTAAGTGGTCTGATAAGTCCATAATACTACAAACATATGATCATCCTAGTTAGCATATCCAATATTACATATCTTGGTTAATATAATACCCAAGATTTTATTGAATGCATCAGTTATACCATTAGCCTAGGGATGATATGGCATTATCTTCTAGTGCATGATCATGAACTCTACCAAGAGGATATATATAGTCTCATTAAGGAAGTGGGTACATCGATCACTAGTCAAACTCAATGGACATCTAAAATGTGTAATTATGCTCTCTGAGATGAATCTTGGAGTAGTTGCAGTGGTACAATCCCTTGTTGACACAACTTTATTCTAATGAGTAAGATAGACAATAGTAGTGAAAATATAGTGTGGACCGATGCGACTCCCTACTGCGTTGATGAGGCCAACAAAGTCAATGGCCCATTATTTAAAATGTTCTTATGATAATATAGGATGAAGAAGCATCACATCCCTCTTGTTTAGCTTTTCCACGTGATATAAAATGTCAAACTGGCATGTGTATGTATTAACATCCTTAAATATAGTAGGCCACTATAAGCCAGCCAAAGGGCCTTCCACATTGTAAATTCATCGACATAGTGTCCTCCAATGACACATTCATGGACTTCTCAAAGTACATCTATGTGCTCATGTTACATAATGCAATGTCGAAGCACTTCATCTTGACCAAGCTTATAAAGGTCTCCTCTATAAGTTGGAATGGAGAGGTTCGAATAACTAGTTGATTCTTTGTTGGAGTGTTGAGGTGAGCTGGTACTGAGCTAGTATTAAAAAAGGTGATGTTATCTTAAAAATCCTCAAGTACATACAAGATATGGAACAGTTGTATGTCAGGCAAATCATCTTCTATGGTACATGCTTGTTCACTAGATTCAATGCATGAAAGATGATTTGGACTAAAATTGGCCTTACCTGGCTTGAACATCATTGAAAATTATAATTCTTAAATAACAAAATCCACTAGAAAATGTGCCCATGCAATACCATTTTGTTTATTCAGTACTTTAATGGCTCATGGTCCACAAAGAAGAAAAATGGAGTTGCCAATAGGTACTAATAGAAATTTTGGAGAACATAGACTATAAACAATGCTTCATGCTCTATAGTTGTACAGTTCCATTTATCTGGAGTAAGCTTTCAACTTCCAAAATATATAGGGTGATCCAAGTTGCCCTCACCAGACTAAGCAAGTATATCACCAACTACCATGCTAGAAGCATTGACATGGACATGAAAGGGCTTTATCTAGTCTAGAAATTGGAAAATGGGTGTGGTGATAAGCTTATCTTTTAGTGCAACAAAGGCTTACTGGTGAGCATTGGTCCAAATGAACTGACCATTTTGTTTCAGTAACTCCTCCAGAGGCACAACAATCCTAGCATATCCATGAATAAACTTTCTATAATATCTAGTATGCTCTAGGAAGGCATAAACCTTGCATTAGGTGGTTAGTGTTGGAAGTCAAAGGATAACATTGATCTTGGTTGGGTCCACTAAAAGTCCATCATGACATATGACATGACTAAGGAGATTTTCAAATGTGGTAGCAAATAGACATTTCTTCAAATTTAGAAAAAAATGAAGGTTTTGGCATCGCTCAAGCATTAATTAGAGATTATTAAAAAGGTCTTTGCACTGAGCCATATATAGTCTAGTCATCAAGATAGACCTCAAGGAACTTATGGATAAAGTCCTTGAAAGCTTCAACTATGATCTGGCAAAACACAACAGGAACATTATTCAATCCAATTTACATTACATTGTATGCAAAGGATCCTTACTCAGTGGAAAATGTCATCTTGGGATTATCTTCTTCTATGATCTAAATTTTATAGCACCCAAAAAATCCATTAGTAGTTGTATATATTTCACACCCAACAATGCCTTCGAGTATCTCTTTAGTAAAAGGTGTCGAGAAGGGGTCAGTAATGAAAATAACACTAAGTACTCTATAATATACACAAATTTGTATGTATCCATCCTTATTGATACTTATAACCATAAGACTCACCCACTCAGACTCATCGATAGGATTAATGACTCCTGACTCCTGTGCACAACATACTATTGATTTCTTATTTGACTTGAGCACGTAAATTATGATTCATTTGATAAGGCCTCTTTATGACTGGTTGAGTGCCTTATACCAATTTTATGTGTATTTTAACCAAAGAAGAATGAAAACCCTTCATATTAATATAGTTTTATGGGAAGACATCTTGATACTATTTCAATAGCTTAAATACCTTAGTGATCTTAGTATTAGACCAATAATCCCCCACTATAGGCATCTTGGGCACTTCCTCCATGCCAGTGTTGCATTGAATAGTCTAGAGTGGCTCTAAGTATGGGTGTTATTTGTCCTAAATAAGGTCAAAAACATTTCAAGTGTCATACTCCATGTGCACATCTAAATGATTAGTCAACGGGTCAGGCAGATCAGATCTAGCACCTTTAAGAACCTAATACATGACTTTCTGCTTACCCTTGTAGATTTCTTCTCATAGTGCATAGTCCAAGATAGATTTAGGTGGTGGAGAGGATATTAGGTTCATAAAAAATAATCAAGCTTGCCTCCTTCACACCATTTATGCTTCAAATTTGATCTTTAATTAAGGCAGGGTCACCTATGACAGCTTGACACAAGGCTTGTAATGTAAGGTATAAATCCATCTATGGGGATGAATACACAAACTAAAATCATGATAGTATTAAGCAAATGCCAAGGACTCATATCTAAATGGCACACTTCATGGACATACCACACTCTAGCCCAAATATGTAGAGTGCCATAAAATGCATGAACCTAGAGGTACTCAGGAAAGAAAGTTTCATCTATCATCTACATTATCTTGCAAGCTTCAAGGTGAGGTTTTGGAGCTCGAATGCCACTATAATTGATAGTGATACATATTCAATTATCATGGTGAAATAAATAGTGCAAAATAGAATGAACTCAATCCTAAGTAATCATGCATTCTTGATGAGTTCACCACCACTGAGTAATTATTCCATAAAATATATCAATAATTGATCGTACCTGATCAATGGTAAGTAGCCCTGATGTCAAGTGCACTCATTCACAAAACTATTTCAAAACCATCTCTCTTCACTAAGTGTATCTTCAACTTATATATGTGCCTCCTCATGGGTGGTCTCTTCATGCTGTGCCACCAAAGGTGTCTTTTTAGAGTTAGGAGTGACTTGTTCTTCTGTTGTAACATCTCTTTTTGGCATCTCTTCTAGAAACTCTATCTACTCTTCCATGTCACTATCCTTAAGCACCACCACATATTTTTCTAAGGGAACAATCTATGTTGCTAGCTCTGAGACTTTAGGTTGACTAACAAGTGGATCCTTCTTTGGTGATACTTGGGTAGTCTTTTGCCTTTGTGATAGTTCTAGTTGAGTGCTTGTATTGGCATTGTGCCCTAGGCACTCTTGCTTCTTTTTTTGCACCAGTTCTAGAGGGATTCTCTCTCTTTCACACTCCCTAAATATTTCTTCTTGGGTTTTAACATATAGAATAAAGAATGAATTGAATTACCCACTAAATTTTGTTGAACTTTAATGTTAGTTCTATCTGAATCTATCTTTTCCCTATAGGATTTCTTCTTAGGATATACATATAGTTGGCAGAGGGTGTGAGTCTCTGAATCAATCTATTTTGTATTAATATTCACTAGTTGTGCATCGTATATCCAATTAATGGTGTTCATGAAGTATCACATCGTGAAAGTGTATGATAACTTAAGCCATGCAGAAAAATCTTTAGAGGGAACCATCCATATGCATGTGAGGGAGAAATGTTTCTTAACAACAAACTTGGACTATTTTCCAATCTATGTAGGTAAGTCCTTTGGAACATGACACTTATTCCCAAAGGATTCCTTCATTCCATCGTACCATCTTTTCATTCTAACTTTGTGGGATGGAGTGATTGGTCTAGGGTAGGTGAATGCCTTGTACCACTTTACCGGGGATTTATTCTCAGGTGGGTATGCCCATTTAATCTCTCCAAAGGCAAAGTCAGGTACATCAATCTCATCAAACACCATCAATAATATAAATGCACCCCATGCAAATCCTTGGTTAGGTATATGGTGGGAATTTTTTGTATCCTCTATGATTTTGGTAATGAAGTACTACACTTAGTTATAATTTATCCCCTTGATGACCTATTGTGCAACATAAATTTGGGCCATATCCACCTTTTTCCATCTATCTCTACCTACAACCTTGGTCATTATAATACACAAAACCACTATGAGGGAAAGATCTTGAAGACTCATGATGTGCATGACATGGCCTTATTTATGATATTCAAGTGTTATGGCAGTCTTCTCTATCTCATCATGGTCTTTTAAGTCATAGGCAAGGTCTGCACCCTAGCATTACAACCTTGTGACTTTATTGATTTATTTTACCTTAATTCTCATCTAGCATCCAATAAAATAAATATAATCCTCGTACACCTACGAGATCAAAAAATTCTCTACTTTGACTAGATTTTAAAATTAAGGAAGATTGAAAATTTAGAAGAGTACAATGTCATTCAAAGCATTTAAAATCTCTAATTTATACACCAATTCATTCCTAGTATTCTAGTGCTCTACTGTATATTCACATTGCAACTCTACTTCATTTATAGGATGGAAGTGGTTGTAATAAAAAACTTTCCAAGTCAATACATTGGACACCTAATTTTTCACGTGTGGTACTGCCTCCATGTATTGCATCTCTTTAGTCATCAACAGTGGTGGAAGATATCATACCATTTGTATCTATATATCTCTTGTGTGTACTCCAAGTTATTTAGTTGCTTCATCTCTTATCAGTACAATCTCTCCACCCACACTCAACTCTTCATCCTCTAAAATCGTAGATAATGGTTCACTTCATTGGGATTTTTTATTTGGCTGCATCACCCTTCGTAGAGACCTAAGGTTAAGGTGTGACCATCCATTATTTTGAAAGGAATACATGGTTTCTTATTTAACTTACTTTGGCTCTCCTACTTCAATTCCCTACAATGGTAGATGTTGACCTGTGTAACCTACAACTCTAAAAAATTCATGCTTTTTTACAATTATCCTAACACTCTTCCTATTCCCTTTAACTAATACACTCTTAAGACCTAAAAATACTCTTAATCCGTCACTTTGCACTCATTTGGAAGCTTATAAATCATTCTGTAATAGTTAAAATATGCTCCTTCAACTCTATGAGTTCATAATCATAGCAATAGTAAAAATTGAAATGACCTTTGTTTATCTTTTTATAGGTTTGAGGGGTTAACTTGCATTTACTACCCCCTCCTCTACCTCACTTCATGCAATAAATGAAATTAACAGTATAGCCATGATGCGACTTTGGCACACTTTGCCATTACCATTACTCTCCTTGTATTAATTGCATGTCCCTTCCCACGCTTTTCTCGATGTGCATGGTAGTTGTAATGAATTTGAATATTGTCCATTTCAAAGGTGGAAATCTTTCTTTACCTTAACTAACTTATGGTTACCTGCCACATCTTGCATATCCTTTTATCCTTATGCATTTTTACGTATGCACCTTTGCTCCCATGTGCATTCCTATTGACCATATCCTCACATTTCATATATGTGATACCCCTACCCCATAATAAAAGTTGTTTGTGGTCCTCCATGACAATCTAATGAAGTATAAAAACAAATTGTGTGACTCAAACTACTCAAGGGCTCACAACTAGTGATACACTTTATTGAAAACAAAATAAATCGTAGTATAAGCCAATGGCATATGCCTTATTAGTATAAAAAGGAAAGACTTGTTCATAAAAATATGGTCTCTATTGACTACCATTGAAATGGCCAAGAAGCAATTAGCCATCGAGTCTCTTTAACCTACATGCACTGATGGGATAGATACTATGAATGATAAAGGGGCCATCTCAATGTACATGAATATTTCTAGAGTGGTGCACAAACTTGGAGTTGTATACTAAGACTTTCATGCTAGGATCAAAAGTCTTATTCTTCAGATGGTTATCATGCCATGTTTTCTATTTATGTTTTTCCACTCCCTAACTTTAGTGTATGAGAGATCGAGTTTCATTTAGATGCAACAAAGCATCAAGGTGTGATTCAAAGATGCTTCATCATTTAGTTAACCAATACATGCAATGCAAAGAGAAGGAACAAAGAATTCCACTAGAAGAACTACTTTGATACTAAACACAAGATTAAATGGTGTGCTTTTGTTTAAGCACTTGTAAGTGGTTCGATAAGCCCATAATACTGCAAGCACATGATCATCCCAGTTAGTACATCCAATATTACATCTCTTGGTTAATATATTACCCACGATATTATTAAATGCCTTAGTTATACCATTAGCCTAGGGATGATATGGTGTTGTCTTATGGTGTATAATCATGAACTCTGCTAAGAGGATATAGATAGTCTCATTAAGGAAGTGGGTACATTGATCACTAGTCAAACTCAATGGAAATTTGAAATGTGTAATTATGATCTCCTAGATGAATTTTGTATTATTTTCAGTGGTAAAATCACTTGTCAGCATAACTTCATCCTAATGAGTAAGATAGTCAATAGCAGTGATAACATAGTGTGGGCCAGTACGACTCCTTGCTAGGTTGATGAGGCCAACAAAGTCAATGGCCCATTTTTCAAAAGGTTCTTATGACAATATAGGATGAAGAGGCATCACATCCCTCCTATTCATCTTTCCCACGTGCTGTAAAATGTCATACTAGCATGTGTAAGTATTAGCATCCTTAAATATGGTAGGCCACCATAAGCCATCCAAAAGGATTTTCCACATTATAGATTCAATGACATAGTGTCTTCCAATGACACATTCATGAAATTCTTAAAGTACCTATATGTGCTCATGTTACATGATTTAATGTCGAAGCACTTCATCTTGACCAAGATTTTAAAGTTCTCCCCTATAAGTTGGAATGGACAGGCTTGAACAACTAGTTGTTTCTTTGTTGGAGTGATGAGGTGAGCTAGTACTGAGCTAGTATTAAAAAAGGTATTGTTATCTTCCAAATCCTTAGGTATGTATGAGACATGGAATAGTTGTATGTCAGGTAAATCATCTTATATGGTACACATCAATTCACCAAATTCAATGCATGAAAGATGATTTGGACTAAAATTAGCCTTACCTGGCTTGAACATCATTGAAAATTAATGTTTTTGAACAACATAATCGATCAAAAAATGTGCTTTTGGAATACCATTTTGTTTATCAAGTACTTTAATGCCTTATGGTCCATGAAGAAGAAAAATGGAGTTGCCAACATGTAATAATAGAAATTTTGGAGAACGTAGACTACAAACAATGCTTCACCTTCTATAGTTGTATAGTTCCATTCAACTAGAGTAAGCTTTCAACTTGTAAAATATATAGGGTGACCCAAGTTGCTCTCACTAGACTAAGAAAATATAGCACCAGCTACCATGCCAAAAGCATTGACATGGACATGAAAGGGCTTTATCTAGTCTAAAAACTAGAAAATGGGTGTAGTGATAAGCTTATCATTTAGTGCAACAAAGGCTTACTGGTGAGCATTGGTCCAAATAAACTAACCATTTTATTTCATTAACTCCTCCAGAGGCACAACAATCCTAACATATCCATGAATAAACTTTATATAATATATAGTATGCCCTAGGAAGGCACAAACCTCACATTAGGTGGTCAGTGCTGAAAGTCAAAGGATAACATTGATCTTGGTTGGGTCCACTAAAAGTCCATCATGACATATGACATGACCAAGGAGATTGTCAAATGGGGTAGCAAATAGACATTTATTTAGGTTTAGAAAAATTTGAATGTTCTAACATCACTCAAGCATTAATTAGAGATTGTAAAAAAGGTCTCGCACTAAGCCATAGATAGTCTAGTCATCAAGATAGACCTAAAAGAACTTCTGGATAAAGTCCTTGAAAGCTTCAACTATGATCTAGGAAAACATAATAGGAACATTATTCAATCGAATTTACATTACATTATTTGCAAAGGATTACCACTCATTGCAAAATGTCATCTTGAGCTTATCTTCTTCTATGATTTGAATTTGATAGCACCCAAAAATCCATCTGTACATGTATATATTTCACACCCAACAATGCCTTCAAGTATCTCTTTAGTGAAAGGTGTCCAGAAGGGGTCAGTAATGCAAACAAAATTAAGTACTTTGTAATCCACATAAATTTATATGTATCCATCCTTCTTGATACTTATAACCATAAGAATCACCCACTCAGATTCATCAATAGGATTAATGACTCCTGACTCCTGTGCACAATATACTATTAATTTCTTCTTTGACTTGAGCACACAAATTAGGATTCATTTGATAAGGCCTCTTTATGACTGCTTGAGTGCCTTATACCAATTTTATGTGTATTTTGCCCAAATAAGAATGCAAACCCTTCATCTTAATATAGTTTTATGGGAAGAGATCTTGATACTATTTCAATAGCTCAAATACCTTAGTGATCTTAGTATTAGACCAATAATCCCCAACTATAAGCATCTTGGGATCTTCCTCCATGCCAATATTACATCGAATAGTCTAGAATGGCTCCATGTATGGGTGTTATTTGTCTTAAATGAGGTCACAAACATTGCAAGTGTCATACTCTATGTGCACATCTAAATGATTAGTTGACGGGTCAGGTAGATCAAATCTAGCAGCTTCAACAACCTAATACATGACTTTCTATTTACCCTTGCAGATTTACTCTCATAGTGCATAGTCTAAGATAGATTTAGGTGGTGGAGAGGATATTAGGTTCATGAAAAATAATCAATCCTTCCTCCTACATAGCATTTATGCTTCAAATCTAATCTTCAATTGAGGTTAGGTCACCTACGACAGCTTGATGCAAGGCTTATAGTGTAATGCATAAATCCATCTATGGGGATGAATAGACAACACTAAAATCATGTTAGTCTTAAGCAAGTGCCAAGGACTCATATCTAGATGGCACTCTTCATTGATATACCACACTCTAGCCCAAGTACGTAGAGTGCCATAAAATACATGAACCTATAGGTACTCAGGCAAGAAAGTTTCATCTATCATCTATATTATCTCGCAACCTTCAAGGTGAGGTTTTGGAGCTCAAATGCCACTATAAATAATAGTGATACATATTCAATTATCATGGTGAAAGCAATGGTGCAAAATATAATGAACTTGATCCTAAGTAATCATGCATTCTTGATGATTTCACCACCACCGAGTAATTATGCCATAAAAATTTGAGTAATTGATCATACCCAATCAATGTTAGAGTCATAAAAGGCTTCCAATTGTTGTGCAAATTCTTGGAATTACTTTTGACTATGGAACCTTAGATCTTCATCATGTCTTGTATGTGGAGCAATCATAATTTTTCCATGAAGGATATGAATAAATTTATGGAATTTATGATACTTCCATTGAGTATCATCGTGACTGCCTATAGTGCCACATATTCTGCTAGTAAGATCATAGTCACCTTGAGCCCAGTAGTCATAGGCATTACTAGTGGTATGAGATAGATATTGTGTATCTCTCTAATGTAAGGTTATGGCATTCATTACCTTGAGTTGTGACATTATAAATATGGTTGATGTCCTCATCAACATTGATTAGTTTAACATAGGGAGGCTTATGAGCATGGTTTAAAGGAATGACAATGCACTATTTGTCATCTTTAAAGCTGATGCACCACTTCTTAAAGATTAAACAAGAATTATTAGTGTAACACCATGTGTAACCCAATAAAGCAATGAAGTCATCATCCTTAACCAAATCTCTGACCTCAAAATTAACATTGAAAGTGATACCGAGGATATCCAAGATGGCATTTTTAAGTACATTGATGGGAAAGCATGAGTCTTATTAGACACAAATAACACATGGGTTGAAGGTTGTAAATATGGGATAGCCATCTTCTACCAGGCATCCTTTATAAGAACATTGACTTCAACACTAATGTCAACTAAGATATCTAGGATAACCCATCTATCTATGGCAGCATTAACCAATATCTCCTTGGCCACTTCTGGGCTAGGCTAGATGGGAGTTTCTTACTGATGTCCAAGGTGTAATCAGTGATTTATGTAGAGCACCATTCACATACTCTATAAGAATCAAAATTTTATGCCTACAAATTCCAATTGATTCTTTAAATTTGATCAATCTCCTCTTGTCTTGTCAACTCTCCCTCTTTATTAGATGACTTTCTCTTTTAGACCTCTAGTCTAGATATCTTGTTGTCCTTAAATCTAAATTTAGGCTCTTTATATATCTCATTCATCTAATCACATCATCTTATTCACCTTCTCTTTCACTCAACTCCTCTTACTCTGCCCTACACTAGTCCATAGCTTCTCAAGGCTAAAATTAATTCAACTTATTCAACAGGGTTTATATACACAACTTGTGTCATAGAGGGACTCTTGTAGCTTCAAAAAACTTATATTAATACAACTTAAACCCTCTTCTAACCTCAAGTCTCCTTAGCTCTATGTAACCCTTCAAATCACATTAAGGCTAGAAGCCTTTTTTCTTTGTTTTCTTGATTGTACGGATTGGTGCCTATGAGTCTAGGGAATCTAACCACATATTATGACACCCTTTATGTCTTTTTAGATATTTATTAAGTTTTAGGCCTGAAATTCTTCCCTAGAAGCCTTTTTCAACACTTGGTTAGTCCTAATTAGGTCTCCTTAGGCCTACCTAACATACAATTATTCATAAACGTACATATATGATCCATACCAACATAAAACCATTGAAATCATTTAACATATAACCATACATAATGAACAATTTTTATCCCTTTTGGTTGGTTCATTCAACATATATTCCTCCTTTTGCCTCTCTACCCTAAACTAGGGTTTCATTGACTATTACAGGCTCAAGAGGGCAAAAATTGGTTTTAAAAGGGCATTTATCAGTTTCAAGCTCTCCAAAGGCTTGTTTAGGATTTAATACTTTACCTCCAGTGTTTACAAACATTATATCTTCTTGATTAATCTGTAAGTACGCACTACATGTGAATTTATCAATGTTTCAATAACACAATCTACTTGTAATAATAAAATATAGGGTTATCAATGCAAGATTCCTTACCTACAATATTGGAACATTGCTCTAGGGTTATAATCCTTCATAATGTCTTCAAATATCATCACCAAGCCTCAATTTCCTTTTGTTACCTTCTAAACCACTGGAAACAATAATTTTCACAATGGTTTCTAACACAATCATCTATGTTTAAGCAAATTTAGGGTTAACATTCACTTAACTCACATGAGGGTTTCTATGATCATTCCACCAAAGTATTTTCCAACCATATTATCTAACTCCACTATTTTTACTCTGCAACAAATCCTAAACCATTGGTGAGTTAACCCTTCTAACAAGTTTCTTTAAACTCAATCTTATCTATGTGTGCTTTCAAATAGGGAATAAATGCATGTATTCTTTACCTGATGTCTGCTAAATCTCATTCATAGTTCTAACTCCTTATTGATACATTTATCCATTATCTTTAAGCCACAAAATCTCTTATATAAGGCCTTTCAAAATGTTCAAGCTAGTTATTGACTATATAATGTAAATAAGGTATCCCAAACTATAACACCAATGAAACATATTCATATCCCCATAAACTCCTTGACACTGAATCCACATAATTCTTACTTTGTTTGATTCAATCATAAGGGTTTATACTTAATCTTCCATTCTTGGCTGTATTATGAACACATATACACGCACATAATTATTTTGCACCTGTTACAGTCACATCTTACACAAAGATAACTTATACAATAGTATTTCCCTCTGAATATACTTATTGACATGTCCTCTACTTACTTAGGTGGGCTCCTCTTCACTCTCTCATAGAGTTCATTCATGAAACTTACACTAATTTCTTGTTAGTCCTGCATAGTATAGTCTAATAGTCTACATAATAGGGTATTTGATTCCCAAAACATTAAAGACCCACCACACATCAATTATAATCACAAACATGATCCATATAAGATACATATACATATCATAAACTTGCTATTGCTCATTGATTATGTTCTATTTACATTACCATTTCTGTTAACACTGAACAAAGTACATAATGCTTATGGTCTTTCTTCCATTACCAGTCTCCTATGCATCTGTCTTGTTTCTAGTATCAAAAACTGATTCTTAACTCCTCCTACTAACTATTTAACCTCCTCTCTACCTTCCTTATATGATACTCTCTTTCTTCTTTATTCCAAAACTTGTTACATGAAATAAAACTACTTTCTTGCAACTATCTACCTATAATAAATACCTCCACTCACACATGAGTGTGATATTGAATATTTTAATTTTTGGACATTGTCCTCCTAATATGTACATAACACACATTGTTTAACCAACCTAGACTCATTTAGGAACCTTAAAATAACATCACACCTTGACCACACACCAAAATTATTCCTAACATGATAACAACATATTCAAATTTTCAAATACCCATTTTGGTAGGAAAAGCCAAAGGGCTTACAAAACACACTCACCAACTAACTTAATGACTCTAATTCCTTCTAAGGCATGATACAAGACCTGAGACACTATAAAATGACCAAATGGACATCATTTCTTGATTCCCCTACATCATACTCGCAGGGGAGGAAGAAATTAGATTCTAATAAATTGCTATATTCTTCTTTCTTGTCTTCCAATTTTTCTCCCTTAGACCATCCTTATCTTTCACTGATCCTTCATTCTTCAACTACTCCTCTTTTTTCTCTTACTTACCTTGTTCAAATACCATTCTCCTTCCTTGCTTGCATTGCTTGTTTGATTTAATGTGCACTTATTGTGCACTCCTTCTTTGCTCTTTGACTCTGTCATGTGGGATGATCATGCCCAAAAACACTACTACAACTCTTATAATTTTAAATTCCTCTATCATAATCTTCCTTCTTGCAACACAAACAATGGAAACTTCATACCTGTTGCTCTATTATGCTGTGTGACTACCAATATTGCTTCTTTTTCTTATTATTTATCCTCATTCATGTGATGTTCAACTGCTATAAATTGCTCTTGCCCTTCCTTTTATTTCATTTCACCATTCAATGATCTCTCCAAGGTTGCCAATTTGCCTCTACTTAGTTTTGACTCACATAAATAAATGCATAATCAGATTGCTTACCTTGGTCAAATAATTGCATCTCATTTTCAAATCCTTCGATGAGGCCTTCATACTGGGATGCTACTTGTTTGTCATTCTTATCACATAAATGGCTACAAGTGTCATCTTTCTTCTCATTTAATTTGATCTCACCCATCTCATGGTGTTGTTCATTGACACCCATTTGTTCTCTCATGCTATACTTAGTCATTCTTGAGTTACTTTCAAAATAATCTCTTCTACTTCCTTTCCTCTTTCATGGCTTACATTCTTCTCTTCTTTACCAGTTGATTGATTGGTCACTTGACTAGCTTCTTCCTCATCACCCATTTGCTGTATAGGCTCTCCACTTCCCTCACTTTCTCTAGCATGACTAACAACTTATCTATTTGTTGCCTCATCTCTTGCATCTCCTTCTCCATCTCTATTCTCTTCTTCTCCTTGTGGTAAATTTCATCAACTTTTCCCTATCTTATTATTTAACTCTCTTTCCTCATCTCCTTGAATATGTCTAACAACTCTTTGGTCTCATCTAGACCTATCCTCTCTGACAAGTCATCTCTCACCTAGCACATATTGACCTTCTCACTGGGTCTATCTCATTCACTATGACCTCACCTTGTTCGTTCACTCTTGTCTTTTCACACAAGACTTCTTTCTTTCTCCTTAAACTCACCTATGAGCTCTTTCTTGAGCTTCTCAATAAATATCTCACTCTTCTTCTCAAGCCTAACTAGTTGCAGGGCTGTTACCAACCTTATCTCTTACATACAACTCAATACCATATCATCAACATATCAAAAACTCATAATGAATAACAAAACAAAACTTGTACCTTATTTGTTGATTGTCCTTGATCTATGTCCCAATGACCTTGTTGTAGCTTTGATACCAAAATGATGTAGAACACCATTCACATACTCTACAATAACGAAACTCTTATGCATAAAATTCTAATTGATTCATCCAATCTGATCAATTTCCTCTTATCTTATCAACTCTTCCTCTTTATTAGATGACTTTCTCTTTTTAGAACTATAGTCTAGATAGCTTATTATCCTTAAATCTAACTTTAATATCTGTATATATCTCATTCATCTGCTCACATCATCCTATTCACCTTCTCTTTCAATCAACTCCTCTTACTCTACCCTACACTAGTCCATAGCTTCTCAAGGCTAAAATTACATCAACTTATTCAATAGGGTTTATATACACAAATTGTGTCATAGAGAGCCTCTTGTAGCTTCAACAAACTTGTCTTAATATAACTTAAACCCTCTTCTAATCTCAAGTCTCCTCAGCTATATGCAACCCTTTAACTTACATTAAGGCTGGTAGCCTTTTTTATTTGTTTTCCTAATTCTATAGATTGGTACCTATGATTTTGAGGAATCTAACCACATATTATAAAACCCTTTATGTATTTTGATATCTCCATAAATTTTTATCCTAAAATCCTTCCTTAGATGCCTTTTTCAACACTTGGTTAGACCTAATTAGGTCTCCCTAGGCCTGCCTAATATAAAATCATCCATAAACATATGAATAGGATCCAAACCAACATAAAAACACCAAAATAATTTAAATAACATAAAACCCTACCTAATGACCAAGTTTCATTCCTTTTGGTTAGTTCATTCAATAGATATTCCTCTTTTTGTCTCTCTGCCCTAAACTAGGGTTTCATTGACTGTTACAAGTTTGATGGTTTTAAAAGGGAATTTATCAGTTTCAAACTCTCTAAAGGATTTTTTATGATCTAATACTCTACCTATAATGTTTCCAATCACTATATATTCTTGATCAATCCATAATTACTCACTATACATGAATTTATCAATGTTTCAATAACACAATCTGCTTGTATTAACAGAATACAGGGTTATCAATGCAAGATTCCTTACCTATAGTTTTGGCACATTAATTCAAGGTTATAATTCTTCACAATGTCTTCCAATATAATCACCAGGCCTCAATTTCCTTTGGTTACCTTCTAAACCCCTACAAACAACAATTTTCGTAGTGTTTTTTAACACAATCACCTGTGTTTAAGCAAATTCAGGGTTAACATTCACTTAACTCACCTAAGGGTTTCTATGATCATTACTCAAACGTATTTTCCAACCATATTATCTAACTCTAACATCTTTACTCCACAATAAATCCTAAACCATTGGTGAGTTAATCCTTCTTTCAGGTTTCTTTAAACTCAATCCTGTCTATGTGTGCTTTCAAACATGGTATAAATGCATGTATTCTTTACTTGATGGCTGATAAAGCTCCTTCATGATTCCAACTCCTTATTGATACTTTTATCTATTTTATTTAAGCCATAAAACTCCTAGATTAGGCCTTTTCAAAATTTTAATCTAGTTATTGACTGTATAATGTAAACAAGGTATCCCAAACTATAACACCTATCACTGTTTGTATCAAACACTTACTTATAGGAAAAAAGACTACCAATGAAACATATTCATATCCCCATGGACTCTTTAACACTGAATAAATTTTTTTTTACTTTATTTTCTTTAATCATAATGGTTTATACTAAATCTTCCATTCTTGGTTGTATTATGAACACAGATACACACACAAAATTGTTTTGCTCCTATTACAGTCATATCTTACATAAAGATAAATTATACAATAGTGTTTCCCTCTAAAGATACTTATTGACACATCCTCTACTTAGGTAGGATCTCTTCACTTTCTCATAGAGTTCATTCATGAAACTTGCACTAATTTCTTGTTGTAGTCCTGCATAATACAGTCTAATAGTCTACATAACAGGTTCTTTGATTCCCAAAACATTAAAGACCCACCACATATTTTTTGTAATAAAAAACAAGATCCATATAAGATACAAAAACATATCATAAAATTTCCATTTCTCATTTATTCTATTTTATTTGTAGACACCTAAATCTAGCCACCGATAACCTCCAACTAGGCTTTTGACCAATTTCCACCAAAGTGCACAATTTGGCCTAAAAACACTAAAGAGAATTAAATGAGTTGAAATTGTTGATATATTAAGGTGCTGATTTTGGATATACTATCATTAAATTTGGAAATTCAATTTATGGGCTAGTTAAATTTGATCATATCATTTCTAGTCAAATTGCTAATTTTGCACCTAGATGCCCTAGATTGCTCTGTTCTGTCAAATTTCTTGCAAGAGACACATGCCTTTATTATTTTATGTTGGTAATATCCTAAATGGGATAATGGATCCAACACATTTTAAATTGAATTTTAATTCCCATCCAGTCAAATTTTGGACCAATAACAAGACATTTTGACCAATATGATTAATTTGTGCACCAAGAGCCAAAATTTACACTAAAGTTGACTAATCATGTTTTAGAATAATTAAACCAAATTAATGACTTAATTTAGTTTTATATAGAAATTTTTGAATAAATATTTATTGGAAATTTATTTTTATTAACTACATCATCAAGTGACATCATCATAGGGGGTGGCATTCATAAGCCATAAATGCATAAAATATCAGGATTATGGGTCTCCCATGCCTCATCAAGACCATCCATGCCTCATTAAAAACCTCCATGACTATTCAATAGCCATATATCTGAAATTTTAATGGGGATATTTGTATAATGAATTTCATATTTAGATTTATTCATGGCCACACATCTCAATCTTTAGATGGATGGTCATGGTTGATCCTCAAACTATTTTAAAAATCTATAAATAGGAGGCCTTGCCTATTGAATTTTAAAGTATTTTTTTTCAAAATTATAATTCCAAAATGAATTAAAAAATTATTTCATCTTAGTGTTATAATGCCAAATTGTTGAGCCAAATCAAGCCAAGCCAAAGCCAAATGTGCCAAGAGGAGATGAAGGTAGCCACACTCCATTGAAGAAGATCTCTTAAAGTACTAGCTAAGAAAGCCAAAGGATCATTTTAGAGAAATCAAGGATTTGTTAATAAATTAGTTTTTTGTTTTCATATTTCTTATTTATTTCTATTTTTAGTTGTGTTCTCAAATGGCTTTCCCTCACTAAGTTCTCCCTAGTAACTAGGCCTAGAGATGTATGCTAGCTAGTGTGTTAACTTTCAATTTGATTTTATTTTGTCACTAACAAGATAATCAAAACTCTCTTGATTCAAATTCCTAGTTCACATAATGGCACTTCCGGTGGGACGATATTCATGAGAGTGCAATCCACAAGCTTTTTTGTGTTTCATAGTTTTGGTTTTTTTTGTTTTTTGTTTTTTGCTTTGAGTAAAAATGGATAATAAAGAATTAATAAATTTTTATTTAATTAATATTTTTGTCTAATTTTTTTTATTAATATATATAAATATTTTATTGATATTATCTAAAAATTTCAAAAAAAAATCCCTTATATTTTAGAAGTTATAGCTATTTTAGTGACTATCACTTTCTATTTTGTAATTTTTTGGTAAAAATAGTTAGAACAAAGTTTATAATTTTTTTTATTGATTTTTTGGACCTAAATTTTTTCATAGACATGAAAAATATAGTTATTGACAACCTATAAAAATTTTGTGAAAAACTAATCTGTATTTTAAAAGTTATGTTAAAAATACCGACTGCAGGTTTTTATGTTTTATGTGTAGGCTTTTATGTGTTATGTGTTATGTTTTATTTTTAGCATTCTAATTTGTTGTTTGAAGGTGTTAATATATTTAATATATTTATTTTATTTATATTTGTGCTAACATTGTCTAACCTAACACATTTTCTTTTGGGGTGGTGCCTTAAGGGTAGACAGGCAACCAACGGACTTGGAATTTGTTAAAACATGCTATTAAGACATCTTTGGGATGCTTTTAAAATGAATTGGGAATTTTGTTTTTGGTGATTAATAAAACATTTAGGTGATTAAGTGAATGTTTTTATAATTTAGGCTTTCAAAGTTACAACTTAAGACCAAAGGATCAAAATAACACCATCGCATCTTTCATTTGGGTTTTAAAATTGAACACACTTGTCATTTCTTGTTTTGAATAGTTGTTTAATTAAAACTTGTTTGGAAAAGAGAATGTTTGTGCGTGTATTATATTACATTTATCCCCTTTAGGGAACCATTGGAATAAAAATTTTCATCCTTATTACAAAAATCCAAGTCCAAGGTTTAGAAAGAATGTCGTCTAAAGCACTTCCCAAAAACTCGTCATAGTTTGGGTGACCTTGAAAATGATCCTAAAGTCTTTCTTTTTATGCCTTTCATTTCATTGCATATTAGATTACAAGGGGGAATTTATTACCTCTCTTGAGTTATTTATGGAATCTTTGACCTAGGGTTTCATCTCTCAGCATTGACTTCATCCACTCCTTATGAGTTGCACATGGGACGTATCTGTATTTGGACATTGCACTACACTGAGCGAACAACAAGATGTAGTAGTTATAAAAATAACTAGACCTGTTTACAACTAGCCAATGCCACAAACACCCAATTTCCATGATTTTATTTTGTATTGTTTGAGGTCAAAGTCATTATGCAATTGATTCCCCTAAGAACATTCAAAATCTTGATAGCTTAGTCAACCCCACATTGCCATACCCTTGCCAGGATTTGAATGATTATACTTAGTGTATTTTGGTCATTTTTTCTTGGTATGTTTTGAGACTAAAATTTATTTGTTTATTCATAAGTCATGTCAAAATAAATTTTTTTATACATCACTCTTTGTCTAAAGAGGTGTTATGCTAGTTGTTTTACACCACACTTGTGCCTTGAAATTTTTGCTAAACTTGTTTGTGTGTGTGTCATTTGAGTTGCAGAGGGTCATGTTACAATACCAAAATCATATCAAACCATTTTTCCTTTGAGTCTTTACAACATAATATTGATCACATCATTTGAGCATGATTACACCATTAGGCTACTCAAGTTGTTTCAAAACATGTTTACCATTGTGCCAAAAACCATTTGTTTCAAACCATGTCGTGTATACCATTTGGAGCTTATTTATGCACCATCATACTGTCTACTTTTGTCTAGCTTATTTGATCAAATCCTAGTTTTTAATGTTGAGTTTTCAATTAACCTTATCAAATTTGGATTCAAACATTGATTGATTTTTATTTAGGCCTCAATTCGTGGGGTTGATACATAGATCTTTCTCTTTCGAGTTGCATAACTTTGGTTAATTGATTACCCAAATTTGAAAACTATTGATGGTTTGTTTGTTTAGTGCCTATCCTCATCATTTCTCATGCCTTTATTTGGGAAACACAATATTTCTCTAAAATCCTTTTGTCTTATGCCTTATGCCAACTGATCATGTTTATGTTTGATTTCATGTGTCGGGTTTATGTCGAAGTTGTTTCCAAACTTGTTAGCTTAAATCAAATCACATGATACCTTTGTTTCAAGTCTAGATTTTGATGCCATTTGGAAAAAATTCCTAGCATATCCTATTTGAGTCTAGATTTTCACTCCAAATTTGGACAAAAGACCTAGCGACTCTTTTCCCTTTCCTAGTTTAGACCTTATTTACAACACTTTGACCTAGACATTTAACATGCCAATTTTTATTCAGATGTTTGACCTTTTGTGCATATGACATTTGAAATTAGAATATTTTATGCCAAGTCTTATCACAAATCATTTTAGAGATAAAACTCCACTTTTAGACGATATTTGAGATACAACTCCACCCCCTCGACAAAGTTAGAGCAAGTTTGAACCATTTTTCTTTTGGATAGTTTTTCAGAGTTTATAACTCTAAGTCATTTTATTTCAGAGCTTTCATCATTTAAATAGATATGTCTAGCTAAAATTATGGTGAAGTCACGTATAATCCAAATTATGATAGAATGGTTGCATAAAATACCACTAGGAACCCCTATAGAGAAAGATTTTCTAAGGAGTTTTATTATTCTCCCTATAATACTCCATATGGGGAACATAGTCAAAATCCATAGAATCCAAATCAAGACCTTGATTGGCATGAGGAGGCTTATGAGGAGGATTGTGAGGAGGACTTTGAAGACCCAACTACAAATAATGTTGTTTGGGATATGGATCCATACCCTTTTTATAATAATCAATGAATGGAACATAGTCAAGAACCAGCTTATGAGCCAACTCACAACTGAGATAATATGGTTTATGAGGAAGACATGGATGCTTTGGCTTGTGTAAGTAATCAAGTTCCATGACATCCTTTTTTTATCTGATCATTGACTACCCCTAACCCTCATTTGGATTATACAAGCTATCAAGCTCTACATTATCCAAGGAATACCATTACCTTTCCTAAACCTATTTCTTTGGCTTATGTGAGCAACTAGGCTCCACATCACCCTTTCATCATTCTAGGACCTATTCCTTTGACTTGTGCGAGTAATCAAGCTCCACACCACCCTATCGTTACCATCTCAAGACTTTGTCCTTTGGCTCATGCAAATAATCATGCTCCCCAATGCCCTACCATTATCCAAATATAGCCCATTCCTCTTCTATTACCAATCCCATCCAAACCTCAATCGATCCAATAATTCAAAGACTAATTTGTGTTCAAAATTGGTATCTTTTAACTCATTGAAAACCAAGGCCAGGATAACCAACCAATTTGATATGTTTCTATTGAATCAACCATTTGTGATAAGTCAACCTTTGATGAATTGCCTATTGATCCTATACCAGTTATTGAGGAGTCTCACTCTGACAAGCCAGTCTTTACTAAGTCACTTCTTAATGATTGTAACTACCTCTGGGAAAATCATTACCTTGAATATATGCCTATATTTCAAGATTCTCCCATTGATAAGATAGTCCTTGAGGAGTTGTCTCTTAACCTATTTGCCATTATGGAAGAGTCTCACTTTGACAAACCAATCTTTATGCAACCCATTATGCCATCACAGGTCATTAATTATCCAATACCAAACATTCAAAAAGACATTATTGTAACATAATACCCATTAGATGAAGAATCAAAGATAGAGTCAGGTTCTATTATTGAATCAACATTAGATTTAGCATCAAAATCAGAATCAACATTAGATTCAGAATTTATTGAGTCAAAATTAGATTCAATTGAAGAATACATTTATGGTTGTTACAACATTGGTTATGCATGCCTCGTAGATAAATTTGAATATATTTGTGATCCTTATATAGTTTTTGAGGAGTAGTACTTTAGCTTTGACACAAGATATCCTAGTATCTTCTATGAGGATTGTGTAGCCTCTATCCATTCTATTATCATTCCATAAGCCATTACCATCAACCAAAATAGCCATATCATTGACATTCCATCTCCCATAAGTGTCAATTGGGACAGATAGAATCACACTTCATTGAACTACATCCATGGTGACATAGCAGTTGAAGAAGATCAAGGAGGTCAAGACCAAATACATGTAGTAGAAGAACACTTTCCTAGTGAAATTTTTTTAGAGGCACTAAGGGACAAGCAAAGTTCAAACCCAACATCTTCTAGTAAAACTTTTTTGAAAGCACTAGAAGAAAATCAAAGTCAAAATTCAACGTTCCTTAGTGAAACCTTGTCAAAGGCATTATGCAACAATCAAGACAACTTCATTGGTAAAAACCTCATCAAGGCACTGATAGCTGAGCACAAAAGTTATTCACTATTTGATGAAGACAAAATCAAAGATAAAATCAAAATAGCTTCTTATTTACAATCTAATTAGATGGTAGCTACTCTTAGGACCAAACAACATAAAAATTTGACGGTCCTATCAAGAGAATAGGTCTTTGGCCTCACCACATCTAAAGTTATGTCGAATCCAGCATCAACAACATTATGTTTGATCAAAAGTCCTAATCTTAATTTGTTTCCCAGCCATTCCTCATTCCATTATCATCTACCATTCCATTTCACAACCAAACCTGCCATCCATTATTTTTCCTTGTTCATCATCCATGGTTGCACTTTCCTTTGTAGAGGATACAAAGATACCTTGTCTTGATGTTTGAAGGAATCAAAATCAATGACCAATGAAGATCACAAAAGCATTCTTGACAACCAAATCTTTAACCAGTTCTTAATAGATAAACTATTCAAACGAGGTGTGGGCTAGTAATTAACATGATCAACTATTCTATTTGTATCATTTGTTGATTAGGACGTGCATCTCCCCATCAACAAGAAAAATAGAATCAAAAACCACACCTAGACCAAAAACATGTACCATAACATTTCATTGCCATGCCCTTTCCTTTGTTACATATCCTTTTACCATTGTTGCATATCCCAACCAATTACCTTCTCACTTGGGGGAAGCCCTCTTACCATTTTTTTCAATCTATCAAAAACCATCATTATCCTTAGCAAGACCATACCATCCTATCATTCCATTCCTATCTAGACCAAAGCCTATTTTTAGTCATCCTACCCAATCTTGTTTTGATCTTGGGTCATTTGGTTCTTCCTACACCTTTTGTGAGAGGATTTTGATCAAGTTTTAATAATCAATCCAATTTGTGTTTGAATGATAGTCTATGAAAGTAGTGTGACAGTTGATCTATGAAGATACCTTTCATCCTATCAAGTTTGTTTATGTGAGCCTGATTATAACCATCTATGAGAAAATTAGTGTCTCACCAATTTTGCTACTAATTATAACCACCTATGGGAAAATTAATATCATTGACCTATGCCATTGTATCTTAGTTATGACCACCTATGGTCAAACTAGGGGACACACTTGTTTACCATGCATTACCGCATCACCTTGCCATTTGTTTTCCCTACATTTTGTGTGGATGTAATTACTATAACTTGAGGTCATTTCAAGACTATGTAAGTCATGCTCAATTCATGTTGAGGTCATCTCAGTCCCCATTTCCATATGCTCTCACCATTTTTTGAGCAAGTATCTTATCATTATCAATTGAGTTAAGATACCTCAAAATTCCAAAAACATTCATAACATTTCAAAAATCTAAAAATATTTATCCTATCTAAGCCTAGTCAGTTATCCTTGAGCCACCCCATTGGGGAAAAGTCATTGTTAGGATGCTTTCTTTTGATTTTGTTTTCAATATTTTTGTTTGTTTATTTATTTCAAGTTGTTTGTCTATTTATGTGATTTTTGTGTGTCTTCTTGCTTGTTTGTTTGCTTTCATCATTGTTGCCTCAACTCAATCTATATGTGTTCATTGGTTCATTCCTCGAGCACATTATTCTTGAGTCCATCTATATTCATATGTCAACATTATCATCATGGTTTTGATCATTGGTTCATTATTTTTGAGTGTTTATAAGATTATGAGTAAGTCATTACACATATTTTGGCCTAGTCTTCATGGTGTTTTATCATGATGCTTACCGTCACATGCTATAGCAAAAATTAGTGTCAAGAAGAGGTCTAAAATCAATGGAGTTGCAAAAGTTTCTCCTTGGCGTCTTGGAAAATCATTCCATACCACCCTTGATCAAATCAACCCATTGAACATTCTAATTATATTATTGCTAATAAGGATGATCATCTCCTCATTAATAGGTACAACTAAATCATTTTTTATTGATCAATCTCATTCTTCTATTCATCTCTTTCATCACTTTATGCCCACTTATCTTTAATATGTATTTTATGTTGTATCCTTGAGTTATTCTTGTTAATAATCCCTAACTGGGGCACCATCATCTTTAACTAATCTAGGTCCTCTTATTGATTATAACCACTTATGGGCTAATCATTATTTTGACTTTTATTCCTGATTATAACCGCCTTTAGGTAAATCAATATCTTTTTTAACTCAATTCATGCAACCATTTTCTCATTTGGATTAATCTCAGCCATAGGTTAATTCCACATTTATTCTTGTTTCTTTTCGAGGGATCGTCCATCAACAAATATGACGGCTACTCCCTCGAGGTGGCATTATCATAGGCTTCCCAAACACCATTTGGAGCTTGGTTCTTCAACCACCATCTTATTTTTGGCATACATGCCTTTTCTCATTATTTGAGATTATATTGCTTTGCCTATGGTTTTCAACATCTTCCCAAATAGGGGAAAACTATAGACACCTAAATCTATCCATCGATAACCTCTAACCAAGATTTTGACCAATTTCCACCAAAGTGCACAATTTGGCCTAAAAACACTAAAGTGCATTAAATGAGTTGAAATTGATATATTCAAGTGCCAATTTTAGCTAGAGTATCATCAAATTGGGCAATGTAATTTATGGGCTAACTAAATTTGATCAGATGATTTTCAGTCAAATTGCTAATTTCACACCTGGATGCCCTGGATTGCTCTTTTCTGTCAAATCTCTTACATGAGACATGTGCCTTTGTTATTTGGTGTTGGTAACATCCTAAATGTGATAATAGATCCAATTAATTTGACAATGACTTTGAATTCCAATCCAGTTAAATTTTGGACTGATAACAAGACATTTTAACCAATTTGATTAATTTGTGCACCAAGAGCCAAAATTTGCACTAAAGCTGACTAATCATGTTTTAGGATAATCAAACCAAATTAGGGACTTAATTTAATTTTATATGAAAATTATTGAATAAATATTTATTGGAAATTGATTTTTATTAACTACATCATCAGGTGACATCATCATATGGGGTGGTATCCATAAGTCATAAATGCATAAAATATCAAGATTATGAGTCTTCCATGCCTCATTAAGACCCTCCATGCATATTCAATACCCCTCTATCCCAAATATTAATGGGGATATTTGTAGAATGAATTTCATATTTAGATTTATTCATGGCCACACATCTCAATCTCGAGATGGATGGTCATAGTTGATCCTGAAACCATTCTAAAAATCTATAAATAGGAGGCCTTGCCTATTAAATTTTAAGCTCTTTTTTGCCAAACTTACAATGCCCAAATGCATTCAAAAATCATTGAATCTTAGTGTTATAGTTCCAAATTGTTGATCCAAGTGAAGCTAAAGCCAAATGTGCCAAGAGGAGATGAAGGTAGCTACACTCCATTGAAGAAGATCTCTTGAAGCACAAGCTGAGCAAGCAAAAGGAGTATTTTGGAGCAATCAAGGATTTGGTAAGAAATTGGTGTTTTGTGTTCATATTTCTTATTTCTTTCCATTTTTAGTTGTGTTCTCAAATGGCTTTCCCTCACTAAGCTCTCCCTAGTAACTAGACCTAGAGATGTATGCTAGCTAGTGTGTTGGTTTTTCAATTTGATTTCATTTTGTCACTAACAAGATACTAACACCTCTCTTGAGTCAAATTCCTAGTTCACACTATTTACATTACCATTTATATCAACACTAGACATAGTACAAAATCCTTATTGTCTTTTTGCCATCACCAGTCTCTTGTACATCTATCTTATTTCTAGTATCAAAAACTGATTTCTAACTCCTACTAACTATCTAACTTCCTCTCTACCTTCCTTCTACAATATTGTCTTTCTTATTTATTCAAAAACTTGTTACTTGAAATAAAACTACTTTCTTGGAACTGTCTACCTATAGTAACTACCTCCACTTACACATGAGTGTGACATTCAACATTTTAGTTTTTGGACATTGTCCGGCTAATATATATGTAACACACCTTATTTAACCAACCTAGACTCATTTAGGAACCTTACAACAACATGACACTTTGACCACATACCAAAATTGTTCTTAACATGCTAACAACATATTCAAATTTTCAAATGCCTATTTTGGTAAGAAAAGCCAATTAGCTTACCAAACACACTCATGGATTAGCTTAATGACTCCAATGCCTTCTAAGGAATTATAAAATACCTAAGAAAAAATTAAATGACCAAATAGACATCATTGCTTGATTCCCCTAAATTAGTGATCTTCAGTATGTCTAGGCATATGATGTCTTAGCTAATTGCATAATAAGGGTAGAAAGTCCTCATCTAGTAGTCATTTGTACAATTCTTGAAATTCATATCATGCCATGTCATGAGGGTTTATGGATTTTTTAATATTAGTATGTGTAGTAGCATCATGATCCTTGAGGAACTATATCTCACCCTATAATTCTCTTACTAGATTCATAATGTCATGGGGCACCTCCGTCTACTATTAAGTATCAAGATAGCAGGTAGCACAAGGCTCCTCTTGCTAAAATTTCTCAATAGGTGGATTGGACATAGAATAGGAATGACCACCACTCTATGTTGTAATATTCACTTTAGGGACCATTAGAGTTATATGGTGCAGTCTCCATTATGGTTTCTCATTTCATATCATGTCGATACCCTTTTAATTTCTTTCATTCATAATAATAGTGTACAAGTTAGTGCAATCCTATAGACGGTGATCATTTTTATGAAAAACACATGTAGGATATATTAGTGAATCTCTTTGATAGTGCTTAGGGTAACTACCCTTATAACAAGTTCATGGTGGAAAGTGTCCACCTCCACATCCACATCCTCGACCTCGACCATGATAACTGTTATCCAATTTAGACCCCCCAATCAAAATAGGACTGTTAGAGGCAAAAATAAAAACCTTAAGTGATTTAAAATGTCCTATTTTAGTCTAAAATACCTTATTAGCATTTATTAAAGTAAATTTAGAAAGATTAAGGTAAATTTCTTTTATGTGTTTTGGTCTATTTGGGTCTCTTAAGTCAAAAAGGGTCAAAAAGGTCATTTGTGGTAACTTTAAAAATGTTTAAAAGGTAAAATGAGGTCAATAATATTATCAAAATATGTCATGGGATGGATCAAAAAGTTTCAAGTCATAAAAATTTAGTTATGGGTAAGAAAAGTTAGTTTTATGGGCTTCCCAAGCAAGTACAAAATGGGAGGAGAGAGAATATGTAGATAAATTAGGTTTTCAACATGATAAAGTTTTTTTAGGTCCAACATAGTGTTTATCTAGTAGTTACAAGGTTAGAAGAAGACAAAAACATCATATCTCTCCTATCAAGTTCTTCACAAGCTCACATAGGCAAAATTGAAGTGGATGGTACAACCAAGAGAGAGAAGGTGGGAGCTTACAAATTTTGAAATTGATTGTAGTCTTGGTTAGATTCAAACTTAGATAATTAGTTCTTAGATTTATCTCATTATCTCTATGAACAATCGTTAATAAGTTAAGGGTCTAAAATCAACTAGTGAACTATGACAAGGGTCTTTCTTGAGCTTTCTAGGCAAAATGGTGGAATATTTTTTAAAGAAGAAAGTTGTACAGGTCTTAAAAAATCCCATCAAGACTCTTGAAGTCTTTTAAATTTTTTTCATGAAGATACAAGTCATGTAATGAATGGTAATCTCCATGTAAGAGAGGTTTTCAAGTTGGAATTGTAGGTCTGCATTTAACCTAGAAAGGTGGTCAAATGCATTTGTGTGAATCTTCATGGTCTTCCACTCTCTCCACAATCCATTCATGGTCTTCTTGATCACCCAAGTATTTTGTATAGGTCTCAAATAGTCACTTATTTCATTCACCATCTTGGACTATGTTTTCTATGGGTATACATAACAGAGTGTTTTGAGTGTTTGGACATGTATCTTCAAGAAATTGAAGTTGTGTTTCATGTTTAAAGTGTTGATGCATTAAAGGAAAATGGTCTTTGAACACTATCATGCATATTTTCCCCTTTTTCAAGCTCCAACACACAAAGTTACAATCTACATCACCTACAAGCCTATAGGTTTACTAATTCAAAGAGTTCAATGGTGTTAATGACTGATAAGGTTTTCCAAGAATATATCAATGTTGTGGTCTAGTTTGAAAAGGGTCATAGACTGATAAGGACCTCTAAACACCTAAGATAGAGAGTTGATGACAAGATTACTCTTAAGATGAATCTACAAGACTGTTTGTATGCCTTGATAGTCATAACGGTATGGTAATGTGCCCTTGAAAATTTTATATGAAGTGTGTAATGAAATGAGCATAGACCTTTGAATATAGTTGACCACTATTTTAAAGAAGAATAATTTAAGACTATATGTAATCAAACTCAAACCTCCAAGATAACCACTTACATCTAGGTGAGAGAATGTGAATTAATAGTGATATTAGAAAAGTTAGGAGTTTTAGGACCTTAAAGACAATATCAAGGCATAAAAACATGATGGAGCCATTGGGGAACTCAGGGAATGGTAAGAAAGAGTCATAAGGTTCAAAAACATAGTCAAACACCTTCTCATGAACATCACCTATAACCAATTTAAGAAATATGTTTTGAATAACTAAGGTTGATGCAAGTTTGGAAAATTCAAGACATTGAAACCATTTTGAGAACATCATACAATATGACTGAGCTATGGAGAAAGATTGAAGTTTGGTTTTGTGGGTTAGTTCAAGGTTAAACACAGTCAAGCTCTCACATCAACACCTATAGCTAGCCTATTAGGGAATTAGATTCTAACTATGTAGTGAAAGAATGAGGAAGAGATACACAGGATCCACAGGATCAATCTAGGAGAAAGAACCCACAACAAATGACTTGCAAATAATATCACAGAATAAAATAAATTTCTCACACCTAAAAAATAGGTGATAATCCTATAAATTCTCTATATTCTCTCATTAATCTCTCATTATTTTCTCATAGATTGTAAATTATTTATAATACAAATAGTTTGTTTTATGACAATAAACTATTTTTTGTGATTATAAAATAGAGAAAACAAACTATTTGTTTTCACATACTATGAACAAATATATTGTTGAGAGATTCTCAACAATTAAAAAAATCAACCTAGGTAAATAAAATTAACCCTAGGTAATAAATAACTTACCATATTAACCTTAGGTAAGCTTTAATATTCATTATTCTAACACCCTCCCTTAAGCAAAACATAAGGACAATGACAAACAAATATGGGTCTCAGCTACTAGGCCTGATAAGGTACCCATGTACAAACCAATCAAAATATATGAAAAATAAAGGAAGGAATGACTTCATGGGAAATCCCCCCAAGGACAACTTCCTTTACCCCAAGCATCACTGGCAACTGAAGATAACGAGGAGAAGCCAAAGGTTTAGTGAAGATGTCTACAATCTGCTCAGCTATAGGCACAAACTCCAAAGAAAGAACTTCATCTTGAATAAGATGTCAAAGGTTTAGTGAAGATGTCTACAATCTGCTCAGCTATAGGCACAAACTCTAAAGAAAGAACTTCATCTTGAATAAGATGTCAAATGAAGTGCATGTGAATCTCAATGTGTTTTGTCCACTGATGTTCAACAAGATTGCATGAAATAGCAATCGCACTTTGGTTGTCACACCAAAGAGTAGTAGGACCCTACTGTGTGAAGCCAAACTCTCCAAGCAACCGTTGAAGCCAAAGTGTCTTCTGACTAGCTTTGACAACACCTCGATACTCAGCATCAATAGAAGACAATGTAATAGCAGTCTACTTTTTGCATGCCCAAGCAACTAGACTTGAACCAAGTGTGAAAGCAAATCTGCAAGTGGACTTGCGAGTGTCAACATCACTAGCCCAATTAGAGTCAGTGTATCCAACAAGATGTGTGAACTCTATGGTGTGTAATGTATACCAAAGTGAGTGGTGCCCCAAATGTAGTAAAAAATATGCTTGGCTGCTTGCCAATGACTCTCATGAGGCTCATGTGAGAACTGAGAGACAAGGTTCATAGTAAATGTGATGTCAGGATGGGTATGAGTCAAGTACAATATACTACCTACAAGTTGCCTATACAAAGTTGGATCAACAAGAGGAGTCATAAAAGTGGCAGATAACACAATACCTGACTGATATGGAGTGGGGGTAGGCTTACAATCAGCCATGCCAAATCGATGAAGAATATCTATCGCATACTTCTGCTATCCAATAGAGATGCCCTTAGAAGACTAAAAAACTTGAAGACCAAGAAAATAATGTAGAAGTCCTAGATCTGTCATATCAAACCTATCTGCCAACTTGTCCTTGATGTCATGTATCAAGGAATTTGAACTGCTAGTGAGGATGAGATCATCAACATACAAAATGAATATGACAAGCTCCTCACCTTGCTTCAGGATGTATACATTGTGATTTGACTCACAATGAATAAAACCAAAACTCAAAAGAAAACTATCCATCTTCTCATACCAAGCTTTAGGAGCTTGTTTGAAGCCATAAAGAGAATGACAGAGTATACAAACCAATGATTAGTCTTGCACAAATCTTGGAGGCTGCTCCAATAGATCTCCTCATGGAGATCACCATGTAAGAAAGCGCTTTTCACATCTATCTGAAAAATTGACCAAGAATGTGATGCAGCAAGAGAGAGTACAAGCTGAATAGAATCCATCTTAGCTATAGGGGCAAAGGTCTTAGAGTAATCAACCCCTTCAATCTATGAAAAACCCTTAGCTACTAATCTAGCTTTGTAATTATTTACTGATCCATCTACAACATATTTGGTCCTATAGACCCATTTACATTTTACAAGTTTTCTTCCCTTAGGAAGAGGGACAAGATCCCAAGTATCATTCTTCATCAATGAAGAATACTCATCATACATAGCAACATCCCACTCAGGTATACCAATGGCCTCATAAAACAACACTGGATTATCTGTACAAGCTTGTCCTAAAAGAGCAACAATAGATGTCTATAAGCGAGTGTGATGAGAATCAGATGGATCACCAATGAAAGAACTAGCTGCCTGTAGAGTGCTCTTTGCCCACTTGGGCAAAGGTGGTTAAGAAGATGGCTATGGTGGCTGAACAAATGCAACATCATCATCATCAACAATAGAAATCAAATCCTCACTATCCTTAGTATAAGGAGGGGGAGAAGAAGAACTAGATGTACACTCCTGTGGAGTGGGTAGTTCATCAACCTGAACATCCCATCGAAACAACATATCATGTGTGACAGGATCAAAAAGACGATAGGCTTTTACATCTTCACAATAACCAACAAAAAAGAGTGGTTGGCTTTTCTTCTCTAATGATTTACGTTTGTCATTAGGAACAAACACCCATGCTTGACCCCCAAAGATGCAAAAATTTGAAATATCAGGCTTGATCCTAGACCAAGCTTCTTCTGGTGTCATATTTTTCATAGCTTTGTGAGGCATATGGTTTTTAATGTAGTTTGCACAATTTACAGCTTCAACCCAATATTTTAGACCCAAATTTTTAGAGTGAATCATACAATTATCCATCTCTTTCAATGTTTGATTCTTCTTCTCTACTACACCATTTTGTTGAGGAGTGTGTGGTACAGTGAACTGGTGTTGTATCCCATGCTCAATACAAAAATCATAGAAAGCATTACTATCATAATCCCCCCCATTGTCAGTGCATATCTTCTTAAGAGGAAGAGATGATTATTTTTTAATAAAGGTTTTGAAAGCCTTAAAAGTCTGAAAAACTTCACTTTTCAACTTGAGAAAATATACCCAAGTTTTATGAGTGAAATCATCAATGAATGTGAGTGCATATTTAGCCCTTGAAAAAGAACGAGTTGGAAAAGTCATCAAATAACGATGAACCAACCCTAAGGGTGCATTTGCACATGTAGCCTTACCAACTGGAAATGGATCCTGGTGCTGTTTACCAAATAGACAACTAGGACACACCCCATCAATACATGAGACCTTAGGAAGGCCTTTTATAAGATGTTTTGTACTCATTTGTTGCATATATCCATAAATAAAATGTCCTAATCTCTCATGCCACAATTTGCTAAGATTATTACCATGTGTTATAAGTGAAGAACTTGAAGACATAAAAGACTCAAACTTATCAAAAGTATAGAGTCTTGCAGTATGGTCTGCTGTACTCATAGCAACTATCTCACTAGGATCATTACATTCTCTTATTACAACATCATGTGAAGTAAACTCCATAGTTTTACCAATACCATAATTACATATTTGATATACAGAGAGAATATTAGAAGAGATTAGGGGTACAAGCAATACATTGTTAAAACATCCATCCTATTTGTCAACAGTACCAGATCCCAAAACTTCAATCTATGAGGAGTTACCCATAAAAATATGTGATGTAATACAATATGTAAGAGAAGACAATAGATCCTTAGAATGTGTAAGATGGTGAGAAGCACCTGAGTCAAAAATCCACTGATCATGACATGAAGATATAGCCCTACCTGAAAGTGCTTTCCCTTTTCTTGGAGGAGAAGTAGAAGGAGATGGAGACGGAATGGAAATTTTGTGTTTTGTGACTACTGCCTCTAATGCTTCCATCTTCTTAAAACATCTACTTTCATCATGATTAGGACCACCACAAAAATTACATGGACCAAATGTTTTCTTCTTTTGCTGAAAAGACTTTTTGGTCTTAGTAGATTTAGAATGATGAGGTGTTTGGGTGGTGGACTTTGGAGGGTTATTTGAAGGTGCTTGCTTTTGTTTAGACTTAGGTGAAGGTTTTCCTTTAGAAGAATTAGCAACTAGAGCATGACTAGGACCAGGTAGAGCATCTAAGGACATTAATTTTGTTTGATCCCTAGTCAATCTTTCACAAAAAACTTCAAAGGAAGGCCATTTGAATTCATCACCTAATGTATCCATCATAGTATAAAAATCATAGGAAAAAACACTATATGGTCCTTTCAAATTTGAAAAAATCATGAAAATGCACTCCTGATCACTTTTATCCTTGTCACTAGCTTTCAACTGTGACCTTATAAATTTGAATTTTGCCAAGAATTCATCTATTGAAGGGAAATCTGATGGAAAGAGTATACTCAATTCTGCATCTAATTGGAAAATTTTGAACTCATTAACTTTGCCAAATAGGTTTTTAATTTTTTCCCATACCTCTTTTGGCATAGTAGCATCTGCAATGTGAAATTGAAGATTATCTGAGATGTTGAGGCAAATCAATCCAAGAGCCTCAACCTGCTTACAACCATATGCATATTTGTCTTTTTTAGTGGTGAATGCTGCAGGTGTTGTTTCAAAATAAATTCTCCATAAGCCCTTTGATTGAAGGAGTTGTCACATTTTTAGCTTCCAAACATGGTAATTTGTAGAATTTAGGGGTTTAAACAATCGGGATTCCATTCCTGAGGAAGACGATGAATTTGACAAGAACAACTTAGACATTCATTTTTCCTCAAAACACCCCTCCCATTACAATTTAATGTCTCCCGACAAAAAAAAAATTTTAGCCTTAGCTTATACAAAAGTAAGAAAAATGGATTTATGCAAAAAAATGTAGGGGGATTTGACCCCAAGACTTCCTCCCTACAATTTTTGAATAAAATACCTTTAGCCACTTTAGCAAAGTCAAATTTGTACTTTTAGAGCTAGAGACTTGCATTTAAACCACTAAAATTAAGAAATTAATAAAAAATAAGTCAAAATGACTCACATGTGTGAGATAAATACTGAATAATCTTTGGCTTTATCATAATTAATATCTTGTTCCAGCAAGGCATGGTGATCAAGGAAATTTCTGAGAAATTTGTAAACATAGGCCAAGGAAAACACCTCTCAGCAGCTACAAAATTGGGTCCACTAGATCTTCCCAAAGAACTGTATGGCCTAGTCTAAATCCATCCTTCTCAGCTGGAAATGAAACCCTGAGAAGTCTGCTAACACATAAAATTATCAGATTTTGATTTTATGTAGTATAAGGCATTCAAAATGGATGAAACCGTACGGCTATGCTGTAGACTAAAAATAGTTTTTTAAATTCCTATTGTAACCTTCCAAAACACTATACGGCTTGGTTCAAAGCCACACTAATTTATATGGAATGAAAGCTATCATAGTTAGCTTTCACAAATAGATTTCAAAAAAGTTGACCGTACGATCTGCCACATTGGAAAAACGTACAGGCACTGCAGTCTGCCAAAAGGAACCAGTCAACCGGCTTTTGAATAAAAGAGCTATATAGCCAGTATGAAATGAAAAAATTAAAGTTGAAATGGATTCTTTACTTGATTTTCTATGCCCCTATGAAAAAAATTTTGATTTTGGAAATATGTACGGTCATTAATGAGCATAAAGTACAGAATTTTCCAAAAAAAAGTGTAAACAAGAACCAAAATTTGAGAGAATAACAAATATCTGTAACACATCAATAAAATAATGTTTTTAAATGTGTTAATAGATGAAAAATGATGAAAATTTTTTAGGGAAGAGGATATTCAACTAGAACTCCAAGCTCTGATACCATGAAAAAATGAGCAGGAGATACACAGGATCCATAGGACCAATCCAGGAGAAAGAACCCACAACAAATAACCTACAAATAATATCAGAGAATAAAATAAATTTCTCACACCTAAAAAATAGGTGATAATCCTATAAATTCTCTGTATTCTCTCATTAATCTCACATTATTTTCTCATAGATTGTAAAGTATTTATAATACAAATAGTTTGTTTTATGACAATAAACTATTTGTTGTGATTACAAAATAGAGAAAACAAACTATTTGTTTTCACATACTACGAACAAATATATTGTTGAGAGAATCTCAACAATAAAAAAAATTAACCTAGGTAAATAAAATTAACCCTAGGTAATAAATAACTTACCCTATTAACCTTAGGTAAGCTTAAATATTCATTATTCTAACATGTAGGTAGTAAAACACAGAGTCTCAAAGGTTTGAGAATGTGCTCATTTGGTCATTAACATGACAAAATTTTTAATAGCTTAAATGCTTCAAGGAATCCTAGAACACTAGGTTGTAGATCGGTTCCTAATGCATACACACAAGTAGTTTAAAACCTATAATTCTACCTTAAGAACTAAGGATCATCTCTAAACCTACTATAGTGGTTTGTGAAAGTTTGAATGCTAGAGAGGAGCTTAAGTTCTCAAGACATTTATGTCAAGGAAACATAATCGAAGAGCATAAAAAGTGATAAACAGGGTTCATAGGCCATGAAGATCCATACAGAGTCCTACCTACGACTCATAAGATCAGATGCTTATTTGGAGAAGTGTAAAGGATCTTCATGTATTTGAGGGAGAGTAATATGTTTGAGTGTGACTATATAATGATTAATATTTTCTCATCAAACCCTCACACACAAGCAACAACAAGGAAAAATAGTCAAGTGCAATCCTAAACACATGAAATAGGCCTGCTTACTCATACTCGAGGAATTTGGTTGTTTGAAGAAGTTTAAAGATATGTAGAGTCTGAGGGAGTGAGGATGGTTTATTTGGTGATTATATAAGTCCCCCAAGACCACACTTGAATTTTAGACCTAATGACAAAAATCTAAACTCTACATGCTCAGATAATAACACCTACAACCTGCTTCCTCATGGAAAGCTTGTGCTTGTTTGAAGGGTCTAAAGAACTAAAAAAAGGCCTTAAGATTCAAATGACTGAGAAAGGGTAAGATGATGGTATAATTTTATAGTGTGATAATGAAAATATCCCATCAAAAACCTTAGACTCAACAAAGATAGAAACTAGAATCCCCTACAACAGACTAAGTGTATACACAAGCCCATAAACAACTAGTTGGGAAGTTGAAGTGAAGTGGAGTGAATTAAATACTTGGATACCATATAAAGATGATAAAGGGTCTAAAAAAACACTTCATGATGTTCTCAGTTCTTAGGCAGTGAGGAAGAAGGCACCTATAGTCAACTAAGGTATAATAACCAACTTTATTTAAGAACCCTAGGCTTGGACAAGTGAGGGTGTAAAGACATTTTATGAAGGAAAGTGATTGGAAAAACATTGAAAATGGTAATGAGGAATTTCAAAACCCTCATGAATGTTGTTGGATCTTAGAAATAACTCAAAACATTTACCAACATACCTTAATTCTCTTAGACTTCACGGAATGCTTGTTCTTCAATCCAAGGGTCATCAACTTTTGATCACACCTTTTATGAGGATATGCATGGCATTGAACGGTAATTATAGGTGTTATAGGGGTCCAATTAAAATAATATTATTTCATTATGAGAGAGAGGGAGGGGAAATTCTTTATGAATAATCATTAAGACCTCAAACAGGTCTTAAACCTCTCTTAAAACCCAATAGTGACTAGTTTGCAGAGATGGACTTCTAAAGCACACATAATGCCATATTTTGATCTTAAAAACTCTTTTATATTGTTATACACTCCAAGTGTCTCATCCAAATATATTTGAGATGTATGGATTGCTATATGAATTTCCATAAATGTACTATTTTATGTGTTTTTAATGTTTTACAAGGATTTTGGAGAGATGGAAACTTGACAATCATTGGAAGATGTCCCATGAGACTTATTTTTTCTACTCAAATAAAATTTTTGTTTAGTAACCCTTGGAAGTGACTAAGCAAATTATATTTTTGAAGGTAGTCCAAACAAGGTTGTGAAGGGTTTATTTTTGACCATTTCATGGTTTGGCTATAAACACATTGTTCTAGAATCCCAAACTTGGTATGGAGGTTTCTATTGGCATGGGCAAAATGAATCACACACTTACTAGAGGTTTCACATGTGCATGAGGAGTTTAGAACCAAAATCCACTTTCTAGGCCTAGAAGCCTAATTAGGCCTAATTAAAAGAAGAGATAGGCATAAAAAGTAGATTTCCACTTGGATTTAGCTCATGAAATTGAACATGGATGTGTAAATAAATAGAGGGTAATATAATATTCCATTATATTCTCATCACATTTTATAATTTTATCTATACAAGGAGGTTTGTACAAAAAAGGGCTACAAAGAATGAAGCCTATTTGAGGCTTTTGATAGACAACGACTTTTTGGGGATAGTTTGAGTCCTCAAAATGAATTGTTTTAGGTCTAATATGGTATGAATAGTCCATCCATGAAGTTTGGATAAGCTAAAGTAATTGAAACCAAATTTTGACACTTGTGTTCAAAATAGGCCTAAGGAGATGAAGAACCCTTTAGACACCTTACATGAGAAAGAGGTGATGTGTCAAGGAGAACCTATTGGGGTCAATTTAAAGGTGTCAATAATAGAGAAAAGAGGCTATAAAAACTGATCTAATCACCAATAAGGTTACTTATCCTTCAACATGTCAAGAAGAAGAGAATTTTTAAGAAGCTAGTCAAGGTCTCAAACAACCATTTCAACTCTCATGCCACTTGGAGAGTTAAATAATATGAATAAGAGCTACACATGTCATTGAGTACCTATTTATGTACTTATTTTAGACACCAAAAATTTTCACACCTACATTTTCAAATGTCAAAATACCCCTGGACCTACACTAGGACCCCCTTGGGACCAATCTACACCTATCTAGCTTAAACCAAGCAATATGCACTCAGTTTCACCTAAATGAATAACCCTAACCTTCAAGACCCTATTCTTGTGGACCCTAGCCATTGCCAATTAAGGTGATCATTGATAGTCAACTTTGGGAACCCCTGACTGTCGATGGTCAAGATCCACATTTTAGCTAAGAGCATACAAGCTCCATTGACCCATTTATAAATATAACCTTGTCTAATTTGTTTTGTGAGCCTTTTAATGGAAAAGTTATATTTATATGACCATTTTACACCTTCACTTCCACCTCTTGCTTGTGCCTATAAGAGAGAGATGCATGGGAGGTCAAATGGATCTGCAATAATTATCAGGAGCTCAGGCATTCAGGCATTTTCTTTTGTATGTCAATCAACATCATCAATGTTGTCAAGTATCAATCCATTTTATTGGGATCTAAATTATTATTGACTCTTAACCAAGCTCTTAAGTACTATTACTCTATTGGAATCAAGCCAAATTTCACCCATAGGCTAACTACACTAACCACCCACCCAATCAACTTCTGGTAAGACAAGTACTTGTTTATTACTATTCATGTACTTTTATTCTATTTTGAAATCAACCTATCCCTTTCCCAACTAAAAAAATTAATCTATGGAATATTATCATTCAACTATTGATAAAATCCAAAAATACACAGTCAATCATTGATGATAAGATGTCAACCGTCGATGGTCAGGCATAACTGCATACAATCACCCCAACTATAAATGGTCACCTATGGTAGAAAAACTAACAAGCTAATTTGACCTACCTAACCCCAAAAAAATCTACTTTTATATGTTTTTGACTACTCATAGACTTCTTTCACGTTTTTTGAAGCATACCTCAACCCCTTAGCTGATCAGATTTTGGGAGTCCAAAGATTTGAAATCACAAGTCCATAGATTTGGAATTACAAGTCCATAGATTTGAAATTACAAGTCCATAGAAATCCCACATGAAGAGGGATAATTGTTTGGTAATATCATGCCCTAGACACATTGGAGAAACTAGCCACTTTATCGAGCCACATAGCTCGTGATCCATCTGCCACGTCTCAGAATATGATAAATGTGAGAATAGGCATGCACACTATATATCTCTTTGAGAGATTTTTGACGCATTTTTTGGAACATAATTCTGAGTTTGGGAGCTCCTGTTATGGCCATTTGAAGATTGGTAAAAAAATGTCTCTCGCAACATATGGCACGTGTTTTGAGGTTGTTTTGACACTTGGACCTATCAGAGGTCGACACTTGGAAAATGCTAAGGTTTAAAAAAATGGTTTGATGACATGCCACATCATCAACATGCCACGTGAAGTCAAGCGTGAGATAAGCTCTTTGAGCAAAGTGGCGAGCCCGAGAAAAAAAGAGTGTTGTAGCAGAAGCCACATGATAAGCAGACGGTTGAAGGCTATTTAAAGCCTAAGCAAGGCATGTGGGATAAACCCACAGTGGAAATATTCAATGGTGCCTATATATAAGCCTAAGCTAGTGCCTAAGTTTCCACAAAATGGGGGGAATTGGCAGAATTAAAGGAGCCGCCATCTTTTTTAAAGCCTAGTCTTATTCCAAAATCCGTGCATGTGGGACAAAGGGATAGTCAAGATCCTAAATAGAAAGCTGAAGACTTGAACCACCATCCTCCCATGCAAAAAGGATAAGCCTTGACCACTTATTCCATGGATTTCTAAGTGTTATGAAAGCCACAAACTTCTATTTAAATGTAAGCTTTTGGCCGACTGTGTATTGGAAAAATATAGACCAGTTTGTTCTATTTGGTCATTTTGGACCCCTTAAAGGCTGAATCAGAGCTTAGAGTAAACTATAAAGTTGTTTATAATTCTGATATGCTTTGTGTAGTATATTCATTTGCCCATTTTGGAGAATTTGTGATGCCATTTTGAGCTATATAAGTTACCAATTTTGATTTAGAGAAGCCTCTGCATGTGATTCAGGAAGGTGAAGGACGTGCTGAGTCAGCCAAGGTCTTTCGAAGGTCTAAAACACTATTTTTGTAGAGATATATGATATTTTTTTATTTTTAAGTATTATTTTGGCTTACAAATTTAGCAACAATTAATGGATCGATTCGAAAAGAACCCAAGGATGTAAGAAATTCTGAACCCCATAAACAATTTCTGTGTTTTGATCTTTGGATTCATTTTTGCATTTCAATTTTAGTTAAATTGTAGATTATAATTTAGATTTTAATCAAGAATGTAAAATTTAATTATTTGATCATTTATGGGAATATGAGTAAATTGGGAACTTAGAAAAATCTGATAGTTTCAAAGGATAAATGATGTGAACTTTCAATTCACCTGTATTTCAGTTTTGAAACTTGATTTAGATCAGATTTTCATCAAGTTTTTAATTTTTCCAACATCTTATAAGTTGAGAAATTTAGAATCTATATTTTTAAAATTTCACTTTGAGTTTATCAGTGGTGTTTACAGATCAAGTTGGTATAAGAGCGGTTAGAATGTAGGGATTGCTTCTAGTTGTGTATTGATAGTTGCTTCCAGAATAGTTGGATTATTGGTTTGTAGATTGATTATATTGCAATGTGCAGTGTGGAATCAAGTGTTTGCAGGAAACCATGGGCAAGTTGTCACATATTGAAGTCATCAAAGATGAAAATGCAATCTTGAGATGCAATAAATTTTGACTTGAATTGCAAGTGGCGAGTTAAAATCGGAGCTCAAATCTAAGAATGAGCTTTTGATTAGATTGCAATGTGGTGAGTGTGAAAAGGTAAAACCTTCTACTTCAGATGTAGAGACTATGACTGAGTGCACTATAAGTTTTTCACCACAAGAATATTCATCTTCTTCTACCATTTTAGATTCAGATTCTAGTAATATTGTTTTTGGTGATTTTGAAAGATATACCTAGGGCATAGGATCTAAATTGTTGTTTAAAATGGGTTATAATGGAGGGAGACTTGGTAGATATATCCAAGGTATATCTAACACAATTCAAGTTGAACATATACCTCTTCATGCAGGTTGGGGTTATACTAATGTGCAGGTGGATGATGCAGAAGTTTCTTCCATGGCTAAAGGAAGATGAGCTTCCAATAGCGAAGGTTGTAGGCCACTAGTTCGAAGGTGTAAAGGTAAAAGAGGTATTGAGATTCCACCTCATAATTCTTACACTAAATCTTCTGATCCAATTGATACTTTTAAGAAGTTTAGATATAATGTATAAAAGATAATGCGATCATTTCTATTCACTTTTTGTGGGATGAATAACCATAGTGCTAAGACTTGTTGGAAATGAAATGCTTTGTTGAAGCAAATTGCATGTTTGAAAGACCATTCTCATGTTAATTTGGGAATTGGAAAAAAGGGACCCTCACCTAAGAAGGATGTTTGCACTCATTGTAAAGTGAGTGGACATAGGATTGATAGATGTTTTAAGCTTCGTGTATCTTCACATTCAAGTAATGTTAGAACTAAGATGATTTACAAACCTCTCACTAAGGTTAATGAAGCTAATTCAATCCATAATGTAGTTGACAATACAACCTAGCATAAGGTAAAACCTACAAGTGAAAATCCATTTAAGAGGTTAATCCAATAGTATGCAATTGATAATGAATCCACAGAGACAATCAATTTCACTAGGAAGAAAGAATTGGTTAAGTGGATTATCACTACATTATTTTTGCAAAGAATGGTTATGAATTCACCTAAGGGAATGAACAAGATTTGATAGATGTAGATTAGAGTTGGTGGGAACACTTCAAGACAAGTTTATCATATGAAAATTTTCAATTCTCACTTTTTGATAACTCTAAGTTTTTGATCTCCAGAATATATTGTATGGGTAGTATAATAATGGATAAGACATTAACTCATTTGAAACAGTTAGGGATATAACAGAGTGATGTGGTGAGTTGTTTCCTTACAACATTTGATAGTTAGACTGTTATTTTAAATGTATTTATTTTGGCACATGGATGTATAGATGCATTGAAAGAACCTTTGGGCATGTTTAGATATTAAGCAACATACACTTTTGGTTGTTTGCATTTGCTTAGCATATAAGTCCCATACTAGGGTATTGTATTGCAACATGTCCACAACATTTATTGTATGTTGTCGGCATTATAAACTTGTCTTGCAGTTACATCGGGAGTTGTTTTAGTTTTTGGCAATTCACCACTTTACAGGATGTGACATTTAGGTAGGCAATTTTGGTATGTTGTAATCACTTCGACAGTTTTTTATACCTCTTGCTATGATTGGGTTCTATTTTCATGGATGTAGTAGAACAGTTTGCAATTTTAGGGGATATTGGACTTTTGGAGACCAAAAGCCTTCCATTGGGGAGGTGTGATCAAATTTTGAGTCTGTAGATTTGAAATCACAAGTCTGTAGATTTGGAATTATAAGTCCATAGATTTGAAATTGCAAGTCTGTATAAATCCCACATGAAGAGGGATAATTGTCTGGTAATATCATGCCCCAGCCACATGGGAGAAACCAACCACTTTACCGAGCCACATAGCTCATGATCCTTTGGCCATGTCCCAAAATTTGATAAATGTGAGAATAGACATGCCAAGTCAAAGCTCAAAATTTGGTTTTGATAATGGTTCTAATTTAGAGTTTCAGTGGTGACACACTGGAGATCTCTTTGAGCGCTTTCCAACGCATTTTATGAAATGTAAATTTTAGTTTGGGAGCTCCTGTTATGGCCATTTGAAGATTGGTCAAAAATGTCTCTTGTGACATGTGGCACGTGTTTCAAGGTTGTTTCAACATTTGGACCTATCAAAAGTTGACACTTGGCAAATGCTAAGGCTTGAAAAAATAGTTCGATGACATGCCACGTCATCAACATGCCATGTGGAGTCAAGCGTGAGATAAGATCTTTGAGCAAAGTGGCGAGCCTGAGAAAAAAAGAGTGTTAATATTCAATGGTGCCTATATATAAGCCTAAGCTAGCACCTAAGTCTCCACAAAATGGGGGGCGTTGGCAGTATTAAAGGAGCCTCCATCCTTTTTAAATCCTAGTCTTATTCCAAAATCCGTGCATATGGGACAAATGGATAGTCAAGCGCCTAAATAGAAGGCTGAAGACTTGAACCGCCGACCTCCCATGCAAAAAGGATAAGCCTTGACCACTTATTCCATGGATTTCTAAGTGTTATGAAAGCCATGAAATTCTATTTAAATGTAAGCTTCTGGCTGACTGTGTATTGGAAAAATATAGACCAATTTGTTGTATTTGGTCATTTTGGAGCCTTAGAAGCCGAATCAAAGCTTGGCGTAAACTACAAAGTTGTTTATAATTCTGATACGCTCTATGTAGTATATTCATTTCCCATTTTGGAATATTGGTGATGCCATTTTGAGCTATATAAGTTACCAATTTTGATTTGGAGAAGCCTCTACGTGTGATTCAGGAAGGTGAAGGACGTGTTGAGTCAGCCAAGGTCTTTCAATGGTATAAAACACTATTTTTGTAAAGAGATATAATCTTTTGTTATTTGTAAGTATTATTTTGGTTTGCAAATTTAGCAACAATTAATGGATCGGTTCGAAAAGACCCCAGGGATGTAGGAAATTTTTGAACCCCGTAAGCAATTTCTATGTTTTGATCTTTGGATTCATTTTTGCATTTCAATTTTAGTTGAATTGCAGATTATAATTAGATTTTAATCAAGAATGCAAAATTTAATCATTTGATCATTTATGGGAATATGAGTAAATTGAGAACTTAGAAAAATTTGATAGTTTCAAAGGATAAATGATGTGAACTTTCAATTCACCTGTATTTCAATTTTAAAACTTGATTTAGATAAGATTTTCATCAAGTTTTTAATCTTTCCAACATCTTATAAGGTCAGAAGTTTATAATCCATACTTTTAAAATTTCACTTTGAGTTTATCAGTGGTCTTTACGGATCATTAGCACTAGTATTAATTAGTTTATCACTAATTTGATCATTTCTAGTTTATTTTATTAACAAGCATTCTTCTGTTCAATTTTAGTAATCTTATTTAATTGATGCAAGTACCTTATTTCTAGTTTTATCAACTTGATTGTTTAAAACATGTGGATTGACAACTCTTAAGGAAGCTCTCACTTCCAGGATCTAACTATCGCTAGGCAATCCACCCAACTATCTGTCTAATAAACAAGTTTGCTTTAGTGCTTTCTTATCTATAGGGCTTCCTCTCAAGCCAAAGAGGAACTATTCAAAATCTTTTGATTCAATGTGTAGACAACCAAATAGGTTTTCTAACCATACTCGTATTGAGTTTCTTTTCTCTCTTTCTTTAGAACTTAAGCAAAAATTTACATGAAGCATTCTCGCACACCTCAAACTGACCTAATGAAAATGCTCATGAACAATATGACAAGACTTGAGTCATCCATTTCAAGGGCTCATAATATTCTATCCTATGATCAAATTTGTAATGAACCTATTCATCGTTCTATCCCCATTAGACCTTACCTTTCTCAATGGGAGCTTCTAAAATTTACCAAATTTTAAAACAAGGAAGACCCCTAGCAACACATTAGGACCTTTAGGTATGCATGTTACATGATTTATTATGATGATGCCCTTCTCCTTTGAATCTTCCCCATGTCTTTGTCCGGCCCAATACTTGATTGGTATAGTGCCCTCACCAAGCATTCCATCTTTTCTTTCACCTAACTAGCACAAGTCTTCTTAGATCACTTTTCCATTAACATTTTCAAGAAGGTCCCTATCACAGACCTCTATTTGATTTCATCACCCATTGAAGAACCTTGATTAATCAAATTTCATTTTCCCTACCTCAATTTGAACTTATAAAACTTTTCACTCGAGCCTGTGACAAACATATATCTTTTACACTACGTGTCTAAAGCTTCAAAACTTTTGATGAGGCTTTTACCATGGCATGTAAGCTATAAACCTAGGCCATACATGAGGGTAAATTAAAGTTATAAAACATGAAATCTACCTTCAAGACCAATGAAACCTCTTCCTCCAAACCAAGCAACCAAGTCAATACTAGAACCAAGACCAGGGGAATTGTAAATGTCATCATCCTTAAAACTGCCCCTCCACCCAATGTCAATCAACAAAATTATTCCATTACCTCCAACTAAAATACAAATAACCTAAACCGAAGCAACAAAAAACAATTCAATCCACTTGGATAATCTTATACCTCAATTCTGAAGAAGCTACTAAAAGCTAACCTTATACAACTTCTACCCATCAAACCTCCTCAGTAGTTTGATTCTTCTCATCGAGCACTTTCTTGGTATAATGAGATTGACCTCTATGCTTTTGATTGAGTAATTGGATATGATGTTAGTCGATTTAATACTTTCAAGAATTTTGTTCATAGTCTTATCAACAAAGGGGAACTTGTGTGGGATAATCCTAATGCCCCTCAAAATCAAGCTCTTGACATCTTCAATGAACTTTTTCCCAACCATGCCCCTATCAAAGCCAAGGACAAATAAGTTGAATATTTTCATGATGCCCACATGGTTAATATGGTCCTCGATACACCTATCATCCAACCTACTTGTTGTTCTCCCACTTCATCTACCAATGTGGTGGATTCACTTTCCCTTCCTTCAAAGGCCCAAATCAAGGAGGTTCCTTTTTCCTTAGCTTCACTCATAGAGGATTTGGAATCATTAAACACCTATTTGGATAGCCAACCTAAACAAATAACCATTCCTAGCCCAGCATATCCCCTAATTATAGACCAAGCCACAACTATGGACATCGGGCCCAGGGGAACAATTTTTTCACAAACACCCCCCATGGAGTAGCCACCTAGCTTGAACTTACCTCTCTTGCTTGAAGAAATGAATGAGACTATGAACCCTCCTCTTTAACCCATAGGTGTCTCCTAGACACCTACTACCCTAGAGGCTAGACCAGTATACAAATTTTTTTCCAAACTCATTTAAAAGTTAGGTATGGCTACAAAACTAGACATGGATCAAACCACTTTCTGGTAATAATTAGGGCTTCCCTAAACCAACAAACCTAAACCTTCTATCATGCATATAACCAACCAATCCATCATCTCTCCACCACCTCTTAAACCAATTCAAACATATACCAACCCCTCACCTTCTTAATCAACTAAAACAACCACCACATCACCAACCAAACCTTTCATAACTCTTGGTGCCTTCCCTACTCAGAGTTTGGTTCACCCATCCTTGAAAGTAGACTTAAATTCACCCAAGCCTATACCCAAGTATTGACCCACACCAACCAAGAGGATGAAAACATTTAATGTATGTATGACTAAGACTCTACCTCCCTCTACCTTGCCCTCTATATTAGGGCGTCACCCTTCCACTTTGCTTAAAAATCAACCCCCTTTTAACATATGTCACCCACTATCATTGATTACACTAGCCCACTTATTATCTGATGCATTAGTCTATCTCAGATTACCCATAGTTAGACCATCAAAATCAGCCACCCCAACTACAAACATACATAGGCTAAAACCATCAACTAGAAATACCACCTTACCTAAACCATCTCTCACCAAACCTGTTGCTACCAACATTCCCATATTACCAACAAAAAACACAATCCTTAAACCTTTATTACCTCTAGAATAATCTTATATGACCATTATTTAAATGTTATTGTAAACCTCCTACCTCACATTACCTCCTATTATACCTTTCAATCCTATTGATCCAAAACCAACCTGGTATGATGATCATCAAATCTGTTCTTGTCATAGGACACCTGGGCATGACAAAAAAAGTTGCAAATATTTTTAGTCCATTATCCAAAAAATTTATGATAAGGATGATCTTTTAGTAGATGACCTTCCATCCATTCCTTCACCAATATTCCCAACAGCCAGTCACTAACACATTCCTAATCCCCCACTCTCACCTTAGAGTGATGAATAATCTACCTAACCCCCCATCACACCTTACCCCTCTATCCATACCATTAATATGGTCACATGATCACAAAAAAAGGATAAAGGGAAGGCTAAAGTGTCCATTCCATGGATATACCCACCAACTCAGCCTAAACCAAACTAGATCCAATCCTCCACATCTATAGCTCAGCCCAAAGTTACCATCTTAGGCACCTTAGAGGCTAACCCCTATAAATCCATTAGGAGGGTCAATCTTAAACAAATTCACCAAACCCCAGATAAGATGAGCCTCTAGATTTCATTTTGACCTCACCCCACCATCGTTAGGCCCTGATGGAGGCTATGTAAGCTATTGAGGTTAGACCAGGGGATTCTTGACCTATAGAGGCCTTCACAAGTGCTCTCTAACTCTCCACCCTTATTACCTTCAAGGACTTAGAGATACCCTCTATCCATCTTGAGGACCTAGATCTCCCTCTTTTTATTACATCCCACATCAACCAAACTCACATCAAATGGATTATGATTGATGGGGGATCCAGTATCAAAATCATCTCTTCCCATGCCTATGAGCAACTCAAGCTAATAGACAATATCATGTTCAAAACTTCAGCCATCCTTATATCCTTTAATGACACTATGACTACTATCTTAGGAAACATCATCCTTCACATTTGGCTAGGACCTCACACGCTCCCCAAACTCTTTTATGTGGTTAAAAGTGAATTTCATTACAATGTTTTACTAGGGAGACCTTAGATCTGAGCCATGGGTTATGTACCTTCCACCCTCCATCATTGTGTCAAGTTTGAACGTGAAGGTCAAGTCGTTACCATACAAGCTGACCTTAGCCCTTTTGTAGCCTATAATATGACTATTGATCTAATGATGTTTTCCTACCTCCATCCAAAGCACTACAAATAACCACCACCAAGCCCTCACCCATGGAAGATGAAGCCATTGCTTCTCCTTCTAATTAGGCATATACCAATTTATCTATCCCTGTAGAATAGACACCCATCACTGATCCTTTATAACCCACCTTTTAACACCTTACCCTTGGATAATACTGCCTCGTCACCCTTGACACCTTCCAAACTCCCCAAGAATATGGAAGGCTTAACCACCAACCAGGTTATGACCCCAACATTGGAGCCATTACTTCCTTGGGGCCTTTGAGTTTTCAAACCCAATTTATCTATGGGGAAATCAACAAGCCACTTAACACTACTACCTTTCCCTCTTCACTTCAACCATTCACCTCTACCTTTTCTTATTTGGACAATCTAGACTTCGACAAACTATACCTTCATAGGTGTGCCTAGAAGGGATTTAGTTTAGGATGATATGATCATGGCCCACACACATTGACCTTGATTGAGACCCAATAACCTCACAAGAAGCATGGCCTTGGCTTCATTCTACCCAATAAGAAGAAATCCAAACAACCTTCCCCTACCATTGTTGAAGATGAGACCCCTTCCTTACTAACACCCCATCCACCTGTGGGTGAGGATGAGGACATCATCCCACCTAACCTTTTTTTTCCATCAACATGATTATCCTTAGCCCCTTGAATTATCAAAAGGAATGGGCACTTGTATCCATCCTCTTAGTCCATCTAGAACTAGTAGGTGCACCTAATTCTTCCATTCATAAATCTTTACCTCTAGTGACCTCAAGCATGTTAAAGTAACCCACCATAAATATTGACATAGGTACTCTAGACAACCCTCATGTTGTCAAAATAGGCCAAAATATCACCCCTAAAGAACTACAAGACTTCTCTACCTTCCTCTAGGACCACAATATTGAATTCATCTGGTCATATGCTGGCATGTCTGATATTGACCCCACCATTACCACCCATAACATTGTGACTAATCATGATGCCAAACCTGTCAAATAAAAAATCCACCACATGCATCCTTACATAGCTCTCCTTGTCAAAGAAGAGCTTTAATGCCTCCTTTCTATCAACTTCATTCAACCCATTGATTATCCTTAGTGGGTTTTAAACATCATGCCTATCACTAAATCCATAGGGGGACTACGTATCTATGTGGAATTTCATGACCTTAACCTCACCTACTCAAAGGATGACTTTCCTCTACCTAGCATTGACCAACTTGTTGATCTCATAGTAGGCCACATGATGTTATCACTCATGGATGGATTCTTGGGTTATAATCAAAATTTTATTGGCCATGAAGATCAACACAAAATTGCCTTTATCACCCCATAGGGGACTTTCTATTATAGATCCATGCTCCTTTGATCTTAAGAATGCTGGTTCAACCTACCAACGTGTCATGACCTATATTTTCCATGACCTTATCCATACAATCATTAAAGACTATGTGGATGACCTTCTTAGAAAGTCCAAACTTCTCCAAGACCACTTAACTATTATCAAGAATATCTTTGAGTGACTTATCCATTATCATGTCTGCCTCAATCCCAAGAAATGTATTTTTGAGGTCTTGTCAGGCAAACTTATAGGCTTCATCATTTCCCTTTGAAGAATCAAGGCTGACTTGACCAAGATCAAAGCCATCCTCAAGATGCTACCTCCAACCAATATTAAGCAACTCCATAGTTTATATGGGAAGCTCCAATCCATTCACTATTTTATCTCCCAACTCTCTAATTGATGTCAACCCTTCCACCATTTATTGACAAATGACATCTCTTTTATGTGGAATGTTGATTGTCAAAAGGCCTTAAATGCACTCAAAGAATACCTTATATCTCTACCTGTCCTAACACCTCCTAAGGATGACCAACATTTCTACCTTTATATCTCTACCATTGACCATTCCCTAGGGGAAATGATCACCCATAGGGATGAACACCACAAAGAGCAAGCTATCTATTACATTAGCCACATACTTGTCAAGTATGAGACTTAGTACACACATATTAAGAAAATTTGCTTGCATCTAGTCTTTATGGCCACAAAACTTTGCCACTTATTAACCACAAAATTGTTATCATAACTAATACTGACCCACTCAAGTACATGCAGTCCAAACCATACTAAAACCAACATATGGATAAGTGGCTCATGCTTTTAGCTAAGTTTGACCTTGAATTCATCTAGTAGAAATCAATCAAGGGGTAAGTCATTATTGACCAATTGGCTGACACACCGCTAATAGACACCCAACCTCCTCCTCTTGAATTTATAGATGAGTCAATTGCAAGTTTATCTCAAGTAGATTTTACCAATCACATAACCATGTTTTTTGATGGTTTCATATGTCAGCAAGGTGGGGGAGTTGGTATCATCCTTATACCCATTATTGGTGAACCACTTCCTTTGTCATTTAAACTCAACTTCAAATGTACCAATAATGTGATCGAGTATGAAGCCTTAGTAATAGCTCTCCAAACTGCCTTAGCCTTAGGAGTTAGAACAATTAATATCTTTAGTGACTCTCAACTTATGGTCAACTAAGTCAATGACATTTACCAGTGTAATAATGAAATGATGTAACTATATATACAACTAGTTTAAAAAATCCTAGCATCATTCAAACACTATCATATTGAAACCACCCCATGATCTACCAACAAGTTTATTGATACCATGGCTTCTCTTACCTCTCAGATCCCATTAGCACCCTCAAACTCCAAACTATTAGTCATTGTCCATCACCTTATTGAACCTTCCTATGCCAAATCAGACACTCAAACCATCTTTAGTGTGGAAGAGATTCTGCCTGACCTTTGGTATCAATAAACCTTCAGCTAACTTTACCTTGCCATAGTTCTCTTTGGCCTCTTTAATAATGTTCATCGAGTATTTATTTAGAGCACCTCTCATTACACCATTATGGGAGGAATTATTTAAAAATATGGTTTTGATGGCCTCCTATTTTGTTGACTTCATGGTTCAGAAGCCTCTTGCGCTAGTAAAGAGACACATGAGGGTATATGTGGGGGCCACTTTAGTGGACTCGCTGTGGCTAAGCGCATCCTCTGCCTAGGCTATTACTGGCCCACCCTTAACCAAAACTATTTTGATTATGTGAAAAAGTGTGTCAAATGTTAACAACACACTAATTTATATCATGCACCTAGCAATAGTCTTCACATTTCTATAGACTTTTGGCCCTTTTTATAATGGGGTTTGGACCTTATTGGTGAAATCAACCCCCCCTCTTCATAATGACATCATTCTATCATTATCATGACTAAATATTTTACCAAATGGATGGAAGATATTCCTCTCATCTCAATAAAAGATGAAAAGATTATCGAATTTATCACCCAGCATATCATCTGCCATTTTGGTTTTCCCCATAAGATCATCACTGATAATGGTAAATCCTTCAAAAACAAACAAGTCTAGGGCCTTTGTGACATATTTGGTATTAAACTTAGCTTTTCATCACCTCATTTCCCACAAGAAAATGGACAAGCTGAAGCATCTAATAAAACCCTTAAAACATGCTTACCAAAATGGTTAATGCCTCAGGTTAGGATTGGCTCTCGCACATCACTTTTGCCTTATGGGCATATCATACTAACATCTAAGCCTTTACTATTACTACACCTTTTTCTCTGATGTTTGGATTTGAGGCTGTATTACCTCTTGAAATATAAATACCTTCTCTTTGAATATCATTATGCGACCTCATTTTCGACAATGACTATCATCAAGAACATTTAGCTCAACTTAAGCTATTTGATTAGCATGATTTGGGTACCCTCTGCCATCTCCATGTATATCAATAATGAATCAAATGTGCCTATAAAAAACACCTAAAAGTTTTAGAATTTAATATTATAGATCTTGTTCTTAAGGAAAATCAACATGTAACTAATATGGAGAAAAGCAAAAGGGGTAAATTTAGTTTCAATTAGCTTGGAACCTATATGATAACCCATAATTATGGATCACGAGCTTATCATTTATCCTCCCTTGAAGGAAAACTAGAACCTGAGCCTCTTAATGATTCACATCTACGTCCCTTTTATTGTTAAATAGGGATCATAATTATCATTTTTCTAAGTTAAGCTCATCCCTTGCAACCACATTCATTTCCCTCTTTTTTGGGGCAACTGACTAAAATTGAATCATGTGATTATCCATCAAAATTATATCCTAATCTTGAAATATGGGTACCATGGCTCTATCCATGGCATGATTCTCATAGTACTTCCCATCTCTTTGAGATTGATTCCTATGGTCGTTATCACCTATACCTCTTTTTCACCTACTGAACCTTCATGTCAGCTTAGTTTTGCCTTCATAAAGGTAATCCATTGAGCATGTATAAGAAAGTCTATATCAATCGAAATCAAACAAAAGCAAAAGTAATATCAAAAGTCATAAATAACTTATGGGTCATTCTTAGCATTCACAGACTGTTCCCTTGAAATACAACTTTTGAAAAATCATCTGAAATTGCCAAAGATAAGGTAGACTGCTCCCTTGAAGGACAACTATCAAAAGAATTTAAACTACACACATGAAATTAGACCACCCACTTGAAGGATGGTTGAGTAAAGCATTTATCAAAGTTAGTAGTTTTTTGGAAGCTTCCCGCATCGATCAACTTCCCCAACCCTAAAACAAAAGCAAAATAAAAAAAGTCCCTAAGCAAAAATAAAAGAATTTGAAAAGCCACAATCGACTCTCATAAATGCAATAATCTTGGAAAGCCAAAATTATCTCTCCTTAGTAGAATTCTTGTATCGATCTGCCTACACCTTATATATAAACATAGACTTGTTTATACTACCTCTTTGAAAACCTACAAAAAAGTCATACTAGTCCCACTAATTGTTCCAATTTCACCCATTCTCCTTCCACATATTGTGTGCATGAGCCTATGAGCTTACTTGACACAATATGATCAAGATACCTATTTATCAACCTAAGCATGCTAATGCAAAGCATTTGAGAGGCTTCTCTTCACTAAGCCAATCCAACTTTGGGTTTTGAGTTGGTCCTTTCCAATGAAAAGGCATCATGTTCCTTTTCTTATATTTTATCAGTTCATGTGGATATACCTCTCATGATTCTTACCACTTTCCTATACATCTAGTTTTTTACCTAATTACTTCAAGTATTTTCATATTTAACCATATTCACATTCTACCTCTTTGATCATGAACATCAAACATGACATCAACATCATGAACATTATCAACAATGTCAACAAGTAACACCATCTATCTATTTATGTGCCAAAGACAATGTAAGAATATCAAAATAGATCATAAACATCAACCTATCCATCTATAATTATCAGATCATATGATCCTATAAGCATATCATTATACCAATATAAGCATAAACCAAATCAATGAGAAAGACATCATAACATATACCATTTACCATTCCATCCATATGACCATAAACAAAACCATTACATTATCATATAACATACATCCATCAATAACACATCGTATCATATCCATGAACACAATCACAACATCATAACTATCTTTCTAGTATCACATGCCTAAGCTACTAATTGGAACACTAACATCATACACCACAAGTCAGGGACCATAAGCCATAACAATAATCTTAAACATGACCACCACATAAACCATAAGCATCCATCATAGATAACATCAAAAACCATACATCTATACATTGAATCATCAATAAATAATACATGTAATAATGTATTAGTTCTCTCAAAAAAATATACATCTCACTACATCAGCACACATGCCAGTATCAAAATAGTACATCATAATAATGAATATAAACATAATCATGGGCCTATAACTTTAGCACTAGTCCCATCTATGGCTACACTTGTACCTAGTGGTGGTCCCCCTAGGACCCCTACTTGACCCACTGTACCAACCCACTGACTTAAAGTGGCTATCGAGGGCCCACCAACCAAACTAGCTCTATACTCTGCATATCTTATCACCTAGGGAAATTGGTCTAACACTATTACCTCATAGTATCTGAGCTCTTCTATGATGTCTAGGTATTGTGACCATGTCACTATCCCAATTGGCCCTCTTACTACTATACCTACTCCAACCCTCTTTCTCAATAAGTCTCTCTCCTTTGTAAATGTACCTAAGGATGCCTGTGCTTAGTTTATATCACCTATAATGATGGCAAACTAACCCTATAATATGGTGATCTAGCCCTATAGTATAGCCACCTATCTTTATGACACCTGTATCTAAGGCTAGGCAATATCCAACATTGCTCTTGCCTATCCATCTTAGTCATATAGATCTACAACCATTGTCTCCACCCCTCTATCATCTCCACCACATCTACCACTGCATAGATCGACTGGTACCAAGCCATCTAACCATTATCTCTGGTCCTTAGTAGGAAGCTCCTCAAAACTGCCATCTAAAACTATTGAGGTAGGCTGAGGCACTAATAATTAAACCTCTAAATCTTGCTTCCTATATTAGGGATGTGGACCCCGTACACCCTATATCAATTTTAACTAACACTACACCCAATCAAATAGAATCAACACAACCTTAGCCTCTCGATGGTCCACTATCCAACTGTAACTCTATATGGTAAGGATATACCTACTATAGCCCATCTAGATAGGGAACTATAAGTATGGCCTCCAAGTGATATATATAGCTACAAACATTCCTATTCCACCTCTAAACCAATCAACATTATGTGCTCCACCTCTTGCCCCTAATGCATTGTAGTCATCTCTGCATCTCATAAAACCAACAGATAACTCTAGCCATGAGTACCCTACCCATGATAATCCCATTGGTCTCAAAACTTGAATGTGCTCATAAGCCCAACAATGCAAAACCATGCCTACACTGATACCATACCTCTTGTGGTGTTTAAATCCCCATAGCTCCTTGTAAATTTGGACAAATAAAACTACGACCCAACTAAATACTATCCTCTTAAGCAACAACTTCACCAAAATAGCCAAAAATACATAAGGACATCTCCCATTACTAGAATTTAGGATCCCAAAGCACGCAACCACGATCATCAACATCATCATAAGTCTCCTCTCCTCTGGAGCCCTCTCATATAACACTATGTAGCTAAACCTTCCAAAATTCCATTAGACCTGGTCACTATCATCTCCATACAGATACTCAACATACTCATCCTTCTCCTCCTACTCTATTTGGTAAATTGCCTTGCCACATAGTGGGAGCCAAGTGATCTTGTGTACATCCTCTAGGAGAATAGTCATCTCCCTAATCGATAACAAGAAGGTATTAATATTAGGATCCTATCTTTCAATTAGTGATACTCTCATCGATGCATCCCTAGGAACTTGATGGTAATCCTCATCACTCCTAGCCCTACCTCCTCCTTATGTGCCCAATCATCCATAGTCATCCCCTTAAGAAGCACATGGAATATGCATGATACATGATCATGTATCTGGATTTACTCTAAAACTTGTACCAAATCAAAAAACTTGGCTTAGACCCTAATTGGCCTCATCTACCCTATCTCTTAAATTTTCCCCTAACCCTAACCTATTTTACCTAACCATAACCATAACCCATTTACCCCTTGTACCTAACCTATTTGACCAAGCTTCAATCCTAACCAGTTACCTCAACCTTAATCATTAAACTTTAAACCTGAATACCATACCTAAGCCCCAAACACTTTAAAAAACCCTATCCTATCTTAGCTAACCATCAAAGGTCATATTGACCATCAATGGTTTGGAACCCCTAGTTCTTAGGGTGTTGACTGTCGATAGCCAGACCTAACCATCAATGGTCACCTCTGGGTGTTCCATGGCTAGAACACCTAAAACCCCCAAGACCCAAAATAGTAAACAAAATTGAAATACACTAACCTAAACACCCTACCCAACTAATATGCTACCTAATTTCCCTACCCACCTTGTCAATTTGACACTCTACCCACTAGTTTGATCAAAAACTCTAAAAACCCTAACTAGGGCATACAAGCCAAAACCAAAATTTTCACACCTATCCAACCCAAGTAAATTCAGAACAACAAAATCAAATACACCACCAATTTAAAAGCACCCCCTACCTCATTCCACAACTTCCTATGTGGTCCGAGCCCATGAGCAGGTACCCAATCATGTCATCGTGCTCCATATATCTTGGACCCATGTAATCACCCACACACCTCTAACTAATGAGCAATACCCACCTCAAAAAATACCTTCCTCATAAAGTGTTGAAGTCACCAGATCTCAATCAAACACAATGAAATAGTAATAATGACAAAATGAGTTTGTTTTTTACTTTTACCCCTTAGAGTTTTGGGGTTTCCCTTGACCATCAATGATCAAGGTGACCATCAATGATCACTTTCTAGGGACCCTGACCATCGATGGTTAGGAAACCCTTTAAACCCCCAATTCTACTTTTTACCTACAACCTACCAAATTTTAACATAACTACACTAAGATCTTGCCTACTTTGGAGATGCCTTTCTCCCACCCACCCAACCACCTTGTCACCTCAATATTGGTTTATTTTGGCCCAGCTGGCACACAATTTAGAGATGCTTATTACTTGGTCCTTTGATCATAGTGATGACATTTCCATGTTGACCCCTTTTACATTTTATGTCACTTCATGCATATCGACCCTCTTATGTCTCATTGGGAGTACTTCCTAACTTGGATACTTATGACACTTGAACCATTTGTGTTTTTCTTTGGATTTCTTCTTGCCTTGGATACCCACCAAAAACATAGATATCACTTAGGAGACTTGCATTTACGAGTGTTCTCGTCCATCATACCTATAGGTAGTCATGCGTTTCAATCATTACTTGTCCTTCTTGGTACTGACCCTTATTTTTACCAACTATAACAACCTAGTCTATGCACAATCTTGGATATAACACTTTTTATTTCATTTTATGTATAATTTTGTGTCTCAAATGCCTAACCTCATGTCACCACCTCATGACTTACCATTTACCACTTATCAAACCTATACCTACTTCAACTTCACCTCATCAAATCTCAAGTTGTGGGGGAATACCTCCTCCCACTCTTGGGGCAGCCAGACCCTTGACCCATACTTCATTTTTATTTCACAACTCATTCACACAAGTCACACAATAATAAGGGGCAAAATATAGACACCAAAAATTTGTGCACCTACATTTTTGAATGTTGAAATACCCTTGGACCTGCCCTAGGACCCCCTTGGGACCAACCTACACCTATCAAGCCTAAACCAACCAATATGCACTCGATTTCACCTAACTAGATAACCCGAACCTTTAGGACCCTATTCCTATGGACCTTGATTATCGACGGTTAAGATGACCATTGACTATCAACTTTGGGAACCCCTAACTATTGACAGTCAGGATCTACCTTTTATCCAAGAGCATGCAAGCTCTATTGACCCATTTCTAAATATAACATTATCTAATTTGTGTTACAAGCCTTTGAATGCACAAATTATATTTAGATGACCCACTTACACCTTCAATTATACCTATTGCTTGTGCCTATAAGAGAGAGAGGCCTAGGAGGTCAAATGGATCTGTAATAATTATAAGGAGCTCAGTTATCCTAGAGTTTTATTTTGTAGGTCAATCAACATCATCAATGTTATCAAGCATCAAGCCATCTTATTGGGAGCCAACTTATTATCACCTCTCAACCAATCTTTTTGGTATCATTACTCTACTGAAATTAGGCAAGATTTTACCCATAGACTAACTACACGAACCACCCACCCAATCAATTTTTGGTAAACCAAGTACTTGTTTGTTATTATTCATGTACTTTTATTCCATTTCAAAATCAACCTAGCCCTTGCCCAACTCCTAAAATTCATCTATGGAATCCCATCATTTAGTTGTTGATCAAACCCAAAAATACACAGTCAACAATCAATGGTCAGACCCCAACTACCAATGGTTAGGTATAACAACTGATGTTCACCCTAACCATTGATAATCACCTCTGGTAAAAAAACTAGCAAGCTAATTTGACCTACCTAACCCCAACTGAATCTAGTTTTTTGTGTTTCTGACTACTCACAGACCTCTTTTAGATATTTTGAAGCATACCCCAATCCCTTAACACTAGTATTAATTAGTTTATCACTAATGTGATCATTTCTAGTATATTTTCTTAATAAGCATTCTTGTGTTCAATTTTAGTAATATTCTTTAATTGATACAAGTACCTTCTTTCTAGTTTTATGAACTTGATTGTTTAAAATGTGTGGATTGATATCCCTTAAGGAAGCTCTCACTTTTAGGATCTAGCAATTTCAAGGCAATCCACCCAACTATCTATCTAACAAACAAGTTTGCTTTAGTGATTTATTATCCATAGGTCTTCCTCCCAAGCCAAAGAGGATCCCTTCATAATATTTTGATTCCAAACAGGTTTTTCAACCATACTCGTATCAAGTTTTGTCTCTCTTTATTTAAAACTTAAGCAAAAGTTTACATGAAATAATTCCCTGACTCCTCTCCTATTTGTAACTCATATTAACTCTTATCTACTCTCTCTTTCCTACACCCTTCTCTTCTCTCTCACATTCTCTATATATTGATCCACTTTTGGTTAAGTTTGTATCCTCTACCTGGGTATGGTGAAGACATGCCCATTTGTTCTATCTTTGATCAATAAAATAATTGATGTTTTACCTCATTATATGACTACATGCAGTTTTAAAGCTTTAAATGGTTGATCTCATCAAATTTAAATGTATGTCACCTTGTTTGTGTCTTATTTATCTTGCCTCATGTGGTTTTTTATCCATTGTAAGTTGTAGTTAGTGTCATCAAGGGTATATTATGGTTTTTGAAGTGGAATTATTCTTCCCTCTCAACCTTACAATGCCTTATTTTTCTAGAAAACATTGATGCATTAGGTTCAAACTAGGATGTGTGTATGTTCATATTGTCTTGTAGGCCATAGTGCATTTTGAAATGTGTGGTAGTGGTAAAAAAAGTTTAGTACATCATCAATGCAGTTATATTTATTTCAATTCTTTCTCCCCCTTTTCAAATCAAGCAAGTAGTGAAAGTGAGCCTAAGTGATTCATCAAGGGGAGCTATCCCTTTAATGTAGAGGTTTAATCCTACTATAGATAACCCACATGTCTAGGGGTAATCCCATGTTTCACCAAACTAAATAAGTTTTATCAACATTATCTTAGGGTAAAAAATTTGGTGATAATAGTTCTGGCACATCCAATGGGACTTAAGGTCCAAAAGAGTGGAAGAGATCTTGGTGTGTTCTTCCTCCTATCATCCTTTAGAAGCATTCAACAAACATCAATGGCAACTCTAAATGCGCTTAGCTAGTTATATGTAGTGTAGGGACTTATTGTGAAAGAATTTGATTTCATCTTGCTTTTTTATTTGACTAATGAAGTTGGTATGGCTGGGTATGATGAGATTTTCTACTATACACCTCCTTATCAACCTTGTCATGACACATACTAGCCTATAACCTTCTTTATCAACCTAGTTATGAGCCCAATTATGTGCTTCAACATCCTTATTAAGCTCATTACCCTCCTTATAAGTCATATCAGTCTTATGGTCAACCTATTTCTCCTCTACATGACCATGATGTTGCATATGAGTAGCCTTCTCAAGGTCAAGATGTATCTAGTTGTCCCTCAAATGAATCCATTTCAAGTTTGAAGCTATAGTCATATAAAATGTTTAAATTGGTAATTTAAGTGTCTCTTGTCACACTATTACACAAAGAACATTAGGTGGGAGAACTACATATGGCTTGATCCCTCTTCAAAGTATGTAGGCAGCGTGCCCACACAAAGGGTGTGGATTTCATGTTTAATACATCTTTCACATTAACCTCCCCTTTTTCTGAAGTGACTCAAATATCATTTTATCAAGCATGATGGAGGGTTAGGGTTTGAAGACAAAATTAGCTCCACAATGAGTTTCATCGATAACCAATGCTCAATTTTTAACAAGCATGCTTATACAGGCACAATATAACTACCCAAAAAGTTTTAGGTCTCTGTGATGAATTTGGACAACAACGACATGAATAGACAACAACATCAGACACCAAAGCATCCACTTTTTGATGCTCCTATCCTTTCACCCAATGAAAGCTAGATTTAGGTTCATGGCACCTTACCAGTATTGCACAATATTTTTTAACCTTTGTATCAACTATCTCAATCTATTTTCAAGCTAAGTTATATTTCTTCTTATTTATTGCTATTTTTAGAAAGGTGAAAAAGATAAACAGTTGCACAAATCATGACTGTATTTATTGCTATATTTTGTATTGATTTGTTAATATAGATCATTAACTAAAATAGGAATACAAATCCATTATTCTCAAATAAGTTAAATCATTTGGTGAACCCAACTTCATTTGTGCACAAAAACCCTAAAAACCCTAGAAAAAATTCTTTGCTGATTTTAGCAATATATTTATGATTTTTTTTGCATATATAAATGAGAATTTCACATTTAATTTTTAAATTCACTATATTAATTTAACAAATCATTTATTTCAAACCCTAGCTAAATATACTAGGTCCCTTTTACTCTTGAGGTATCACCTTACATGTAATTAGTTTCATTCTTATTTTATCACAATAATTCACAAGTGCTCCTTTTACAGGCCTAAGATGTCTCCACTAGGTCCAATGATGTACATGAATGCAAATTTTTTTTTATTCCTTAATGAAAATTTTTATCATATGCCTTGTATGCTTGATTCACTTTCTTTGTAAGCAAGAGAACATACATGTTGTTCCTTTTATTGATCACCTTTACATATATTTTTTACACCTCTTGACTCACCTCCTTTGGAGCCTCTATCCCATGCAGACCATCTGTTGCATGTTCCATTTCACTCTTCCCTATGTCACTACCCATCATTAGAGAGCCCACTTGACACCCTTTGTCCCTCCACCACCTTGACCTATCGATTATCTTTGCTCTCCTCCCATAGCAACTACTAGCCCTATACATCTAGTAGATAATACAGTTAGAGTTGTTACTTGACGTGCCACCATACCTCTTCCCCCTAGTCAGGAAGCCCACCACCCTCCTATTCCCTCCCATACTAGGCCCAACCCACCTACATTGGCAAATTTGTATAGGGCATATGATATTGTCGATTAGTTGAGAAATATACCAGCTAAGATTTTTATGTTAAAACTACTTTAGAAAGCAAATGTGTTTAAGGACATTCTTTATTAGGTACTTACTCAAATTTATATGCCCACTGATTTAGAGCCTTCTTATTTTGCATCAGTGGTCAACATATTAAAAACTATAGAAGATATTATTTATTTTGATCATGGGGACATGCCTTCTTAGATAGTTATTGATCATAATTTACCACTATTCATATAAGCTCAATTCAAAACTAGTGAAGTTAAGAGAGTTTAAGTTGATAGTGGTTTCACACTTAATATATGTAATATTAAATTTTTACAGACCATGGGCATAGATATGGATTCTATGTAGATGCCATATAAGAACATTAGAGGGTTTGATGATATACCATGACAGACATTAGGCACCATTGCTTTAGATATCATGGTAGGACCGAAAAATCTCTGTACATAGTTCTAGGTCATGACAAGTCCTCTTCATTATAACCTTTTACTTGGATGACCTTGGATACACACTATGGGAGTAATTCCTTCCACTCTTCATCGACGTGTTAAGTTCCTCCATGAAGCATACCTATACACATGCCCAACAAATAACTAGCCATTTAGATATTGTAAAATAATAGAGTCATCTTCAATTATTTTTCTAGATGGGACACCTCATATCATAGTTTAGTTACCACCTCACCGTATATATCTTGACCAGATACATATATATGAGGTAGGAGAGACTATCACATCTCACACTCCTCCATGAATAGTTATTTCCTTAACTCTAGATATTTAGCTAGTTATAGTCACTTCAACCATTCTAGATACTACATCAGTCATAGTTCCTACACCTATTATAATTATGTAATCACCAACAATAGTTCCAATAGTCCCAGTTGATTCTATAGAGACAACTCTTTAGGTAGTCATAGTCACTTCACCAGTTATAGATACTCTCACAGCACCACCATCTTCTCCTACTATAGTTGATGAGACTCCCATATCATAGTTACCCCTTGTGGTAAATTTTGAGTTACCATATGTGCTTGATGTTGATACAGATTCTTAGGATACTTCAGATGATGATATGACACCCACACTCACATATGACTATTTGTGTGGATTGAGCTTTACAACAATTAGACCAAGAGAAGACTAAGATGACTCTAGAGCCCTCATCACACATCCTGCATCACTCTTAGCATCTCACACTATAATCTCATGATATACTCCATATTTATAGTCATAGACAAATCACTTGGAACATACAGTTCACATGGTTACCTCTATGGATATAGAGCCATTCATTTAGATTCAAGCAGGCAACACACATCATCAACCATAGATTATGTTACAAATGTTACTTAATCATGGGTTAATCAAACTATCTATAGTATGACATATATCTATTAACAAGTTATCTTGATAGGATGGTCACCCATTTTTTATCTTTCACATAATCATAAGCCATGACATAGACTCATGTACATATTTACAATATGGATTAGATATACTATAGGTTTAGGGTACTATTTAGATTATATCACCACCAACAGCAGCTCAACCACTTTCACTGAGGCCACCTCCTACTAGAGATAAATGCCCCAGAGGAGAACCAACATCTTCATCACCAGAGAAACCCTCAGTTTGCCTTTGGTAGGATGACACTACTATGAATGATAAATCTTTGACTACACAAAGATCACAGATCTTACTGACACCTGAGGAGATAGTCACCATGTATACAGAGCCTATGACATATGATGATACTTATGATAATGATCTTGAGGCATTTGATGATGGATACGATCCCTTCTTCCATCTCCATCCCTAGTGGGATCCATCCTTGAACCCTTTACCCCCTCCAGCTTAGTCTTTTATGTCATTATGTACATATTGCTTTACTCACATTCTTGTACATAATTTCTCAGCTTACTTGTACATAGTTTATTTCTACTTACTTGTACATAATTTATCAGCTTACTTTCTTGTACATTGTTTATTTTTTATTTCTTGTACATAGTTTCCTTATGATTACTTGTACATAGCTTATTTCAAAATACCAAAAAAAATATAACATGTCAAAATATAAAAACATTCAAATAACTCAAAACACCAAATTTTTTTCAATTATACGCATTATCCATGATTTACATTTATATTACCATGCTAGACCTACATTTTTTTTCCATGCTATTGTTTGTTGATTTATCTACATTACCATACTTCACTTGATCTTCTTTGAGTGTGTGCAGTGACACCTAAATCCTTGATTGCTTCACTCTACCCATTGAGGGGGCATCCTACTTCTACATTCGAGACATACATAAACATATCTACCCATTGAGGGCATATTTTATACGACTACACCATCTAGGTTATGTCATTCCTACACCACACTGATCCGGACAACAATTCAGATGACAATTCGGGTGATGGGTCCACCCCAATAGATGGTGAAACTTTTGGGAGCCATAACTTTTGCACCGTAGCTCCAATTGACTCACCTTTTGAACTGTTGGAAAGATAATAATGAGGGGAAGGTCATGAGATGGAATGGAGATCTATTTGATGAAGTTAGAACCCATAAAACCTAATGGAAGTGTCCCAAATTTCAATTTTAGTAGTGTAGTCTAAAAATAGTAAGTTTCTAAAAATAGTAATTCCTCATATTTTGTATTGTTGTAAATCATGGAAGTCAAACCAATTCATCTCCCTCGAGATTAGTGACCTTACACATCCTCCCCACACCTTAGAAACATGTATAAATGAATATGTAACTTGAAATGGAAATGAGACGTCTCTTCTTAGAGATAGGCATATATTTGGGTCTGCAATTTTTGATTAATAAAACATCTCTTATCAGAGATAACATTATTTGAATTGTGTTGTTCTTATTTATGAATTATCTTTCAAACAAAGCTTTTGAGTTTTGCATTAGTGGTATCATAGTAGTTTGTCTTTAGAGTGTATGATCTCAAGGATGAGGTCAAATTACAAGAAGCTTGGGTGGAAAATATAACCAATAGAATATCCACCTATTCGCTCCAAATGACTTAAAATGGTGGACAACACTGAGGCATCCAATCCTTTCAAGGAAATGGTGAATGAAGCCCTCTAACAGTGACAAGCACAAATGATATAATAATTTGCTTAAATTCTCCAACAAATCTCGATGGGAAATTTTGGCTCCTCATCCGCACCCGTACATCCTTTCAGTGCCCCAACACCCTTCAAGGTTTAGGTGAATTTTGATATCCCTACATTTGAAGGCAAAATCAATGCTGATGTAGTAAAAAATTGGTTAGATCAATTTTCATCTTATTTTTTTTAAAATAAATTCACTGATAAAGAGAAGATTACTTTTGCTCTTCTGAAAGCATTATTGCCTATCAAAAATTGGTTGGAAGTGTACAAAAAGAGATTCAGTGCAAATGATATTGGCCTTGAGACGAAACCTACATGGGATGATTTCATAGATGCTGTAAAGGAATAATAATACCCCATTGGAGCATATGATGATCTGTATATAGAGTGGAAATAACTTCACCAAGGTAAAGAACAATCTGTTCAAGATTACACTGACATTTTTCATTCTCTATCTGTGAGATTAGGCATCCAAGAAATTGAGAAACATAAGGTTCTCAAATATCATGGTAGATTACAATGGTACATACGGGGAGAAATGGAACTCTTCAATATGGAAACCATCAGTGAGGCATACAAGTTTAGAGTGAAGGTTGAGTAGAAGCATGGAAGAATGAATATAAAGAATCAATCTTCAAAATGGAAAAGTGACAAAGATGGTCAAACACGAGGCCAAAATTGGAAGCAAAAGGAAGAAAAGACTTGGAAGTGGTGTGATTATCAAAAATCTATAACTCACTCCAAAGAAGAATGTCGAGCTATCAAATCACTACTTTTTGAGTCACAATCCTCAACATCTACTACTCTACCTCATATAGACCTTGTAGTCGAAGAGGTTGAAGAAGAAATTATACATCCTAATCCTAAAGCCATTATTGCTTCATCACATACACACAATGAGATGCTAGATGACAAGGAAAGGTTGTTTCACTCTAAGTTATGGGTGAAAGATAAGCCTTTGAATTTAATTCTTGATAGTGGAAGTCAAAATAATTTAATCTCTGCTAATGTTGTGAAAAGCCTAAATCTATCCATGAAGCCTCACCCAAAACCATACAGTATTGGATGGTTGAGGCCAAGGAGAAACCTTTGTGTCACCCTCCAATGTCTTCTCTCATATGCAATACAACCTTTCCAAGATGAGGTCTTATGTGATGTGGTCAATCTAGATGTTTGTGATGTACTCTTTGGTCAGCCATTCATGTATGATCGACATGGTATATATGAATCAAGAACTAGAAGGATCATTCTCACTCTTGGAACATGGTGCTATAGGGTACCAGAAGTACCACCTTCTACATCTGTCTCTTTGATTAGTGCCAAGAAATTTATTCTCATGGCAGTCAAGCCACAAGAATCTAAAAGGGCTGATGTTACAACCCTGACTACATAAAAAACATAACAACAGAAGCAAATAGATACTGAGCTGAAGAAGTTCACAACCTTCCACCCACAGACTGATGGTCAGACATAAATGGTGAATAATCAGGCCCTACACAGTTCCATAAATCACAGTCCCTTCCAAGTATGCATCAAGAATCAAATTAAAGTAAAACTACCACACCTGATGAAAAATATTTATGCAATGGGGACCATTAATTCTCAAGGAGGGAGGAATGATCTGGACAACAATTTAGATGACAATTCGGGTGATGGATCCACCCCAATTGGCGGCAAAATTTTTGAGAGCCATAACTTTTGCACTGTAGATCTAATTGACTCACCATTTGAACCATTGAAAAGACAATAATGAGGGGAACATCGTGAGATGTCATGGAGCTTTGCTCAATGAAGTTGGACCCCCTAAAACCCAATGGAAGTGTCCCAAATTTCAATTTTAGTAGTGCAGTCTAAAAATAGTAAGTTTCTAAAAATAGTAATTCCTTGAATTCTGTATTGTTGTAAATCATAGAAGTCAAACCAATTCATCTCCCTCGAGATTGGTGACCTTCCACATCCTCCCCACACCTTCAAAACATTTATAAATGAAGATGTAACCTGAAATGGAAATGAGACATCTCTTCTAAAAGATAGGCATAGGTTTGGGTTTGCAATTTTTGATCAATAAAACATTTCTTATCAGAGATAACATTATTTGAATTGTGTTTTTCTTATTTTTGAATTATCTTTCAACCAAAGCTTTTGAGTTTTGGATCACACACACTCTACTTATCATGTTGATGTACATTACTTACTAGCCTATATAGATTATTCTATCAACACTCACTAGTATATAACACTTGTGTAATTCTTAGCATCTACCTAGTCTTGTACTACATGTTTTGCATACTTTCACTTCTTGATTTGAATAGCTAGATGTGATTGCATTTATTATTTCATATTTTGTTACTTGTGTGTGCCTTAATACATTTACCAATGTCCTTTACTTGTACTCTTGTATGTGTTTATGGTCCTCACGTCAATCTTGCTTATTTGCAATTATATGTGTATGTGGGAATTTGAACATGTCTTGTATGATTGTTTTTCCTGGTTTGAGTGACATGTGCCCATGTCCCTTGTTTGATTTGACCCTTGGCCTTTTTTGTATGCTTCTTACTTTTTACCTTATGTGCTTTTTTGATTATTAGTTGTTTACAATGCCATGATACACATCATGTATTATCTTGCCTTCTTGGATGCCATGATAGACATCATGCTCAATCCCTCTTTGAAATCTAACCAAATTTCTAGTTTTAGTTTAGTATACTACGCATGTTATTACATTTTTACATCTATCTAGGAATACCCTTATTGATCTAATACTATCCAATACAAACTATGCTATAATTTGAGATATATTTTGGATTATCATTATTATATCATGTTTTTCACAACATAACACACTTACAAGGCTTTTTATTTTGAGGACAATAATTGTAGGGTATTCATTCCTACCCTCAAAAGAGGGGGCAATAAATAGGGATTTTGTCACATAGATTAGAGCTCTTTACCAGTAAAAAATTAGTTTTTGGAACACTCAAAATATCAATTAGAATTCAAAATATGAAAAATAGACTAGAAAAATAGAAATAAACATAGAGCAGTCATCAAAAATAGTAAAGTACAAAAATATCCCATTCTGGCTACAACACCCTATAATAAAAGTGTCCACTTTTTGGCTCTCTTGTCCAAATAATCAAAAACCCAAAATTTTTAGAAATAGATAGAAAGGTAAGGTCAATTATAATATTGTTAGCTATAGTTCAATTCAAATTGGGTAGTTTTAGTATAATTTTACTTAGATTATCCAGATATAGGGGGCATCATGTGCAGCATGATGGCTCTCGCTTCCAATTTTAGATTGGGTAGTTGGTACAACTTCCAAATAAAAATCCATGTTATACACACCAGTGATTGGGGAAATGTACATGGAACATTTTCCATCTTTTCTTTCTAGTTCATTATATTACCTAGGTATTCTCAGTATTTACATGCCTTATTCCATCTCTAGGTGGTTGGCATCATTTCAGAGTGGCTTTCATATAAGCCTAGTTCTTAGTTTGAAGTGGATTTCATACATGCCTAATCTCCACCTTTTGGAGTGGCTAAGATTGACCTAATTGTCAGTACACATTCAACTATCCACACCACATTGTTAGATTATAGAGCATTCATGGGCTTCATGATCCATCTCATACGACACACATTCATACTAGTATCAGTTCATAGTTCACACTTAGTGGTAAATGATGGAGCCAAAAAAATAACTAAGCTTTATATTCTTGAGCCACCTAATAAGAGGTGTCAAATACATAGTTAAAACATAGATTAACACATGCATGATCATCGAGCTTCACTATGTAGTGGGTGATTATGGATCCAAAAGGCTAACCTTTGTATTCCTAAACCACCCTCGGGGAATTGATTACTTAGCTCTATTCATGATATTACTATTAGTACAACATATACCTAGGATTACTTAGCATCACTCAACATCATTCAACATCACAACAAGTTTTGTATTGGTTCACATACCTAGTGAGGTGTGTAGACACCAAAATTACATCACACACATGCATAACTCTCTGTGTCAAAACCCCCCTCAATCCCCTTTTAATAATTAGCCTTCCTAATCCATTTTTAACCCCTCACACAATTAATTTAAAAATATTTAGTTAAGTGATTTAAAAAATACTTATGCCACCTTACCTAGCCACCTTGTCCTAAGACTAATTCTTACCCTCTGAGTCACCTCAAGACTTAGTCTCCTAAATCCTAACTACCCATGACTTGTTCTCACCCCTAACATAAAGTCCTAACTAACTACATTCTTCTTAACCTCATATTTCTACTGTTTCCTAATAGACACCACACTTGGAAAGAGAAGGAATAAAAAATAAGCTAAAAATAACCCTTTTACCTATTCTCATGCCACAAAAATTGGTCAACCCTTAGTCGACATTGGTGGGATCACCAATGTTGGTTACTTAAGCCAAATTCTAAGCTAATACTTAGGTTAGCAAAAATAAAAAAATTAGTCATTCACGTATAGGCTTTGGCATTCAAATTTATACATCATAGGTTTACCATTACTCTACACAAATCAATACAGGTTAGGAATTGATATACTACATAGAGCTTGGATTATTATGAACTAAAAACACATGCTTGTCTTTTCTATTCACGTATTGCTTCAACATGCCTCATCAGAGCCATTTATCCATCACTCATGGTTCATCCATTTCATCAACTAAGTATATCTCTATGTTTTATAATTCCTTTAAGTAGTCATTTTATAATTACTTTACATTATACTGTTTATCATTTTATGAATGTCTTGACTCTCCTTGTGAAGAATTTTTAAAAATCCTTCACCTATTTCCCTCTACTTCAAACATACCAACCCTCTGTCTAGACCTAACTGAGTCTAACCCACCCCCTTACAACTCTTCCTAACCTCACAAACCTAACCAACAACTACCTCCCAGCTCAGAAAAGTCTCCCATAACCTCCTAAGAACCTACTACCCATACTGACATCGATCACATAACTGACATCGATCATATCTCCTTACCGATGTCAGTAGCCTAACCAACATTGGTGACTATGTATTTCTACCAACTTCTCTAAGCTTGCTTAAACAACCTCCAAAAACACCAATAACTCACATTACCTACATTGTATCACTCTCTACTACACTTAAACTGCAAGAATGGTATGAATATCTCTCTCTTACTCTCTCTTTCATTTTGTTATTCATTACCATTTTTTTTCAAAAAGTGGACTATCATCTATAAGGAAGTTTGACATTTTGAGGAACAAGTGCGTAGCTTGGCAGCCCACTCATATATCTACTAATAAATACTTTTGGTGGTAGTGCTTTCTTATTTGTAGGTAGTCCTCCCTAGCCAAAGAGGAGTGCTCAACATTGTCTGGATATGATGCACAACCAATTTGGGTTCTTTCTAATCTTTAATCCCTACCCTTCATCTCTGTTGCTCCTTAAACATCAAATAGATTCAAAATTTAGTGAAACATTTCTGGTATGCCAAGTGGGACCCTAAAGTTTTCCTTGGGTTCATTGCTTTTTTTAAGCATTCATATAGGTGAATTATAGTGAAAATTTCATTCCTTGCACTTTTTCCCTCTCTTTTTACTCAAAACAAAATATTCAACATTTTATTTTATGTTTAAAGGCAATAAACTAAAATTTCTTCTTCCTTGCCACTCTTCTCTTTCTTTTGCCTCTAAAAGAAACTTATCATTTTTCTTGCAAGCTAAAAAGAATATTTTTTAATTTCTTTCTTGAAAGTAAATTAGGATAGTTAAATTCATTCTCTTTCCTTATTTCATCATTGTTTTCATTTGGATCAAAACACTTCAAATTTGGGTTTAAAACTTACTGCACTTCATTATTTGCTTGCTACATATTAGCTCACCTAGTTAATTACAAGAATTACGAATGAATTTTAGTACACCAATGTTATATTACCAAATCACACTCATAAAAAAAACATCTAAACTCACCTACGACAAGGCCCATCAAGATTTCATCACCTGGTGGATCACCTTACCATACCTGGCTATCCTACTTGGATTTCACCACCAAGGGGAGAACCCACACCGTTCTTTGACAGAGTATAAAATCTAGATAGAAGGTATATTTTTGCTAAGTAGCCTAGCTTGGATTCAGTTATATGAAGTATGAGGATCAAACCTCTATAATAAGCCATGTACTTGGTCTAACAGATATTTCCTCATGAGCACCAAAACTAACCTGAAACTGGCTCTAGATTGCTTTCTAGTACCTTCGATAACCAAACTCTCATCTCACTATCTGATTAAGGCATAAGCCAACATGAGACTAAAATTAATCTCTAGGATTTAATAATTAGTGGCTGAATGTTCTTTTTATACTTTTCTATTGCCTTTTATATTTTAGAGTTGGCAAGGACATTTTTCCATTGATTTACAAAATCAACACTATTCATAATACTTAGGGTGTATAACCTATTATATCAAGTTTTTTGAGTGTTCATCTTCCTTATACAAACCTCTTGCATCCTTTATTTTGACTAGATTTTGCCTTTGGGTTTCTAAAATGTTGGATTTTTCATCTCCTGAGACTCCATAATAACTGACATCAATTAAATCCATCGACACTGATAGACTTTAACCTACTGACATAGGTCAAGTGACTGACATTGGTGTCTGTGTAATTTGGTTATTTTTATTTTTCTCAAATCACAAGCTAAAACAACCTACCTACCTACACCTAAACCTAGTTTTTCGTCACTCTATCACTAATATAGAGTTTTAAGATTGTTTATACTTCTTACATGGTATTGACGTGAATCCAAACCAAAATTCTTTCTGATTATGCAAGCCAATAACCACTACCACCTTCCCCTCTTGTTGTTTCTTCTATCATAGAACATACTTTAGATATATATCATACTCCTAGCCCCAACCAAATTCCCATTGTGCCTGAAGAAGATCAAGATTTTTTTAGATTTCTTGATTGTAATATGGCATCCCTTCAACATTACCTTACCATGAGCTAAACCCACAATTATTTGGGTGACCCATTATATGGTATGCTAACTTCTCTGATGGAAACAAATTTAGTTTCAACTGTCTCCACTACGTTCCCCATGGTTACTCAAACCACTGCTTCAAAAATTAACCCAACCATAAATAATGTCCAAATTTTAGCATCACCAACTGCCCAGTCTCACCTAACCCCTATCATGACTTCCCTACCTTCATAACCACAAGCAATTCATTCAAGTCTAATCCCATTTAAAAATTTGGTGGTACTCATCCTGTCTACTCTCACACCTATAAATACATGAGTTATGACTCACCCTTCACCTAGTATAACCATGCCAACAACCCAACCTACAATAACAACATTCAACAAAAACATTGTTTCTAACCCAATGAGATAAGCCCTTTTCATTTCTACCCTCCCAACTTATGACTTACTACCCCTATTTTGCATCAACACAACCGTAACAAGCTATGTCATATATTACCTATACTTATTGTCAAGATTCCTATAACTTAGGGGGTATCTCCCAAGCCAATCCCCCTCCAGACCTCATTAGGATGCTGATGGACAAGATGTATAGTATAGATATATCCATGTCAAGTTCAAAGAATGTGTTATCTTATGATCAAATATGCAATGAGCCCATCCATCCTTTTATGCCTATTTTCCCTTATCCAAGCCAATATGAACTCCCCAAAATTACTCACTTCTAGATTAAAGAGGACCCATAATAACATTTGCAAGCATTTAGATATGCTTGTTATTTAATATGGCATAATGATGCATTACTACTTCACACCTTCCCTATGTCTCTTTTGGGTGCTACCCTAGATTGGTATATCTTTATAACTCAACACTCCTTTTTCTCATTTACCCAACTCACACAATTATTCCTAGAATATTTCTCTATTAATATTTCTAAAAATGTTTATATGATAGACCTTTATTCTATTAAATAATTTTATGACGAGTATATCACAGATTTTATCACTCACTGACGAGGCTTAATCAATCAACTCTCCTTCTCTTTACCCCAAATTGAACTTATTAATTTCTTTTCAAGGGCATGTGTTAAGCACATTTTTTCCACACTCTGAGTATAAAATGTTTACACATTTGATGAAGACTTTACAATGGCACAAAAACTTGAGATTCAAGCTATAGATGAAGATAGCGTCAAGTTGCATTGTAAGAATGCCAATTCTAAATCAATTGAATCTTGTTCCTCTAAACCTTCCCCTTCTAACCAAAAATAGAAAGGCTACACCAATGTGGTGGTCATTAGATTAGCTTCTTCCACAACCAAAAACCAACCTAATTCCTTGACCTCACAAAATCCAACCAAGCAATTTCAACAATAGTACGAACAAAGATGATACACTCCCATTATGGAGTCATACACTTCTATTTTGGAAAAACTATTGTGACAGAGAGCCATACCCCTTCCTTAAATCAAGCCTCATATAAAGTTTTATCCCTCCCATCCTATTCTTATTTGGTATAAGGAGGATGAGTTTTATGGCTACCATCGAGTCAAAGGCCATAATTCTAATAACTATAAAACATTCAAGAACATTTTTCAAGACATGCTTGATAGGGGTGATCTCATCTTAGCTAACCCTAATGCACTTGCTAATCAAAATATGGATGTGTTTATAAAACATTTTCCTAGCCATTCACCCAATCAAAATAATGTTCAGACCATGACTGATAACTCATGTGATCATAATATCCATATGATCAATATGGTCCTTCCTTTACCCCCAGTCCAACTTGTATCATAATAAGAGGCACCCATTTTACCTACTCCTCTCCCACAATCAATTGAGTTTATTTTACCTATCCTTCCTCCTCAGGTAGAAGATCCTACTTCACTCATTCCATTACCACATGAGGAAGGGCCTCCTTTACCTCTCATTTTGCCACAAGAGGAGCCTGTATTTCCAATTCCTTTTGCACCCATTTTACCTATCCTCTTACCAGTTAAGGACCATGCCTTACCCATTCCACAACTACATGTTGAGGGGACCATCATTCTTGTGCTATAACCTCTTGAGGAACCTTCTTTGCCTACCTCTCCTCCACTGATGGAGGGTAGTACCCCATCCACTCCTCCTTCGCACCTAGAGGAGCCAATGTTATCTACCCCTACATTAGATGAGAGACCTATTGTGTCTACTCTAATTCAACCAATTTTACCATTTATTTTACCTATGGAAGATCATACTTTACTTTTTCTTCACCCACATGTTGAGGGAGAAATTATACCTATGCTCTACCCCCTTGAGGAGCCTTCTTCACCTACTTATCCCCTACTCATGTAAAACTATGCCTCTTCTCCTATCTCTGTCAAAGAGGATCCCATTTCAGCTCTTTCTCATCTTTACCCTAAGGTAGCAGAGGCCAAAAATCTCCCTCTTTCTCAATCACCTAAGCCTTCTATAGAAGCAACCATAAGGCCTACATCAACTTCATCTAAACCCTTCTCATGATTAGTGGGAAATCTAGAATTTATTGACTCTATGAAGCTAGATCATGCAACATTTTGACACCGAATTAAAACTCCTTATCTTAAACAACAAGTGTCATCCTCTACCACAAATCCTCTTGCTACCTTTTACCCCAAGGTCTTTGAAAAAGTTAGAGCTTCTTCGTCAAAGTCACTAGAAGATCATCCTTCTATGTTAGATCCCTCAACCTCATAGGTTTCTACCACATTAAAGTAGATCAAGTATTTAGGCATTCACCCAATCTCTAATCTAATTCATCCATAGGTGAAATTAAATTTGACTCTCCAACCACAAGTTAGAGTTCCACAACTTGAACTAAGAAAGAATGTTAAGCTTCCTAGATCTTGTCAATCCTTCCCTCTTCCACCCTCAACTTTGCCTTCAATGTTGGGACCACATCCCTCTACTTTAGTTGGGGTATTGTTGATCCAAGTGAAACAAAAGGCTAAGTTACCTCCACTACTATCTTTGGCACCTAGTAGGCCTCTCACATCTGACACTGTGACGCCTATGACCAAGAAAGTGTTAGTAAAACATATGGTTCCACTACCACCTAAAAAGGTGCCACACAAAATAACCCCCATGACTCCTAAACAAAAGATGGTATCCACCCCTATTACAATAAAAAGTGCTAGCCCACTTGTTAGATCTCAGATCTTTTTGTTATGCCAGTTGTTGTAATCTTCTAAAATAACTCTTCCTCCCATTAAGCCTTATAACACTCTTGGACTGAATCTATCTTGGTTCGATGATACACAAGTGTGTCTATATCATCATTCACCTGGACACGATACTGAGAGTTGTAAATCTCTCACGATAATCATTTGGTAATAATTTTATATCGACACTCTCTTTCATGATATTCCTATTAACCTTCCTATTATTTCACCCATGGCATCCAAAATGCCTCATAACATTCCACTTGAATTCAAACCTAAAGATGTTATTGTAACCCCTTTGCCACCTTCTTCACCTATGTTTCAGATCAACACGGTTAATGTGGCCACACGATCACAAAATCAAAAGGATAAAGGAAAGGAAAAGGTCACTATCCCTTGGGCTCATCCATTCTCCAAAGACACTCCTCCTTCAAATCTCAATATTTCTGTCTTGGGAGTCTCAAAACCAACATCTTCAGAAGTTATTCAAAACTCGATGTTGAAACAACTTCACCAAACCCATATGAAAATGTCCTTGTATGAGTTAATCCAAAAATCACCCCAACACTGTCAAGATTTTATTAGTGCCTTGAAAGTAATTGAGGTACAACTTGATGATCCCTATCCTATCGTAGCTTTGGTCAACCCTCTTAATACGATCTCCCTAATTTCCTTTAGTGATTTAAAAATTCCAATTTAACACCCTGAAGATTAGGATTTTGACATTTTTATCACCATATATATCGATCAAAATCATGTCAAAAGAGTCAAGATTGATGGAGGAGATAATATTAATATTATCTCCACCCATGCCTACAAATAACTAGCCTTTCCTAATAATTGCATGGCTCAAACCAACGTGGTGCTTTGATCCTTTAATGATACCACAACTACTATGGTGGGTACTATTGTCTTACATATCCATGTGGGTCCTTAGATAATTCCTAAGCTCATTTACATTGTATAAGGAGAGTTAAAATACAATATACTCCTTGGAAAAACTTAGATACGTGTTATGGCATATGTGCCCTTGACTTTTCACCATTGCTTCAAGTTTGAGCACAATGGGCAAGTGTATGTTATCCCCACTGACCCACCTCCTTTCAAAACATGCAACATGACTTATAACCCCAATGATTTTCTCATTCTATTAAAGATATCATATCCTCCATATTATACTTCTAAAGCTTCCACAAGCTTGACTACCCTAGTTACACAGATATCATCAACACTAATTCCTGACAAAGACCCTATGGAGGAAAATTCAAGCATCTATAGCTCAGAGAATATCTTTTGTTGACACTTGACATATTCCATACTCCACAAGAGTATGGAAAGCTTCATATGTACCCCAATTATGATTCTCATATCGAGATAGTCATCCTGTGTGGTCCACGTAACCTTCAAACTAATCTCACCTAAGGGGGAATTGATTGAGCTCTTGCTATCGACAATCCATCCTCTTCACCACAACAATTTACCTATGACTTCCCTTTCTTGGGAAATCCTAGATTTTATCAATCCTATCTTTATAGGTTTACTTGGAAAGGATTTGGTTTGGGTCATTACGAACAGGGTGTTCATATGCCCATTGAATATTCCACCAACAAAACCATTGAAAATGCCAAAAAGTGACATGGAGTGGGTTTTGATGAACCAACCAGCTCACCAAAGCTTCTCATATACTAATTATGGAATAGCCAATCTCTCCTTCTCCATCATCTCCTCCACCATCACCTATTGAATCAGAGGTATCTATACCTCCTTATTTTTTTCAATAAATGTCATCCATTTGGGCCCCCTCACCTATCACTTAGGTAAGGAAATAAGGTCATTTCATCTCATTCATCCTAAAATTATTGATGAATACTCTCTCACAATCAATGTTATCCAATATCAAGATGATGACACTATTCTCATATACATGGGTGCAGATGATTCTTATATCCAATGATCGCTCCCATTCAAAACACAAGCTATGTTAAATGAATCAACCATTGACATCAATTTTCCCTCTCACGATAATTCTTACATCCTTAAGATTGGCCAATATTTAGACTCCTTTGAGTAAGATAATTATGAGACATTTCTTATTGACCATAACAAAGCCTTCACTTGGTCTTATAATGACATGCCTGGTATCGACCCCTCTATCATCACCCATAACATTGTCACCGACTGAGATGCTAACCCTGTTAAGCAAAAGCTTCACAAAATACAACCTCATATTACTCTCTTTGTCAAAGAATAGATCCAATGCCTCCTTTATATTAAATTTATTCAACCCATAAACTACCTATAATGGTTTTCCAATATTGTTCCTATCACAAAAGTGATAGGATGAATCTGCATATATACTGACTAACGTGACCTAAACCTCACTTGTCCAAAGGATGACTTCTCTTTACCTAGTATCGACCAATTTGTTGATCTAACAACCAACCATGAGATGATATGACTTATGGATGGGTTTTCAGGTTAGAATCAAATCTTGGTTACTGTTAAGGATCAACATAAGACAACTTTCAATACCCCATAGGGGATTTTATTTTATCGAGTCATGCCCTTTGGTCTGAAGAATTCTGGTGCCATCCACCAATGCACCATGACTTACATCTTCCATGATCTCCTATAAAAAATTATGGAAGAATACATGGATGAATTACTCAAAAAGTCTAAACTTTGCCAATATCACTTGATGATTCTTAAAATCATATTCAATCATCTCTTCCAATATAACATATGACTAAACCTAAAGAAATGCATCTTTGGTGTCTTTTATTATAAGCTTTTAGGCTTTATCATTTCCCTCTATGATATTGAAGTTGACCCTACTAAATTTTGAGCAATACTAGACATGACTACACATAATAATATCAAATAACTTTGTAACCTACAAGGTAAACTTTAGTCAATCTATTGTTTCATCTCCCAATTGTTAGATTATTGCCAAGCCTTTCACCATCTCCTCAAAAAAGATGTCTCCTTCCATTAACATTTAAATTTCCAAGAAGCCTTTGATGCACTTGAATGGTATCTCCTTTCCCCACCAGTTCTTGTTCCACCTAGGGAAAATAAGCCTTTCTACCTTTACATCTCTATAATAGACCGTTCTCTAGGTGCTATGATTTCACATCGAGATGATCATCATAAAGAACAAGCAGTTTACTATATAACCTACACACTTATTGATTATGAAACTCGATATAGCTATACCAAAAATCTTTGTCTCGCATTGGTCTTTAAAACTTCCAAGATTTGTCATTACCTCTTAAATCACCAAACGTACATCATCACCCATACTGATCCCCTCAAATACATGCATTCCAAGCCATATCACAACCAACATGTAGCTTGATGGCTCATAATCCTTACTGAATTTGACTTGGAATTTATTCAACAAAAGTCTATCAAAGGGCAAATGATCATTGACCAGTTAGCCACCACCCTTTTACCTAACAACCAACCTTCAAACTTCAAATTCCCTGACAAATCTATCCTAATGCTCTCCATCGATGACATCTCCTCTCAAATGATGATGTTTTTTGATAGGTCTAAATGTCAACACAGTGGGCATATGTGGGTCATCCTCATCCCTCTTGATGGCGAGCCTATGCCTTTGTCATTTAAACTAGATTTTGAATGTACTAACAATATGGTTGAATATGAAGCTTTGATCTTAGGGCTTCAAATGGCTATTTTCTTGGGTGTCAAATCAATAACCATTTTTAGTGACTCCCATCTAGTGGTTAATCAGGTTAATGGTTCTTACCTATGCAAAAACGAAATTCTATAATGATATAAACATCGTGTAGATACACTATTAGAATAATTTGACTCCTACCTCTTGCAAACTATTCCTTGATCTACAAACAAGTTTGTCGATACAATGGCTTCTCTTGCTTCACACATACCCTCTTCACGCTCTTCTTCAAAAATCTATGTCACTATACATCGCTTAACATTACCCTCCTATGTATCAAATAACAACCTTTTTATAGCAATGTAACACAACCCACATGAATTATGGTACAATCAATTCATAGATTACCTCTCTTTTTCTATTACCCCTTCTGACCTCTCCAATAATGGGAGATGTGCCTTCATGAAATTTGCTGATCATTACACTATGCTAGGGGGACTTCTCTACAAGTGAGGTCCCTCATGAGTAATAAGATCCCCTTCACCATTAAGGAAGCCCATGAAAATATTTATGGTGGACATTTCAATGGTAACACAGTTGCCAAATGTATCCTTTGACTTGGCTACTATGGGCCAACACTCCATCAAGACTATAGTGATTACATTCAGTGTTGCATAAAATGTCAACAACATGCTAGCCTCCTTCACATTCTACGCCATGCCTTACAAGTCACTAAAGGCTTCTAACCCTTCTCCCAATGGGGATTAGATCTAATCAGTGAGATTAACCTTCATTCATCTCTCCCTCACTATTCCATCATTACTGCTATTAAATACTTCACCAAGTGGGTTGAGGCCATTCCTTTCATCTCCACTAAGGTTGAATTTTTTTTTGGCTTTATCAACCATCACATCATCTATCATTTTGGTGTTCCCCATAAAATTATTATAGACAATGGTAAATCTTTCAAAAACTAGACTGTCCAAAAGCTTTGTGACACTTTTAGAATCAAATTAATCTTCTCATCACCATACTATCCACAAGCAAATGGATAGGTCGAAGATTCTAAAAATACCTTAACCAAAATCCTCATGAAGGTAGTCAATGATACTAGTAAGGATTGGCACACTCACATTAATTTTGCTTTATGGGCTTACCACACTAGCATTCAAACCCTTACAGGTGCTACACCTTTTTCCTTGGTCTGTGGGATGGAAGCTATTTTGCCTCTTGAGGTCCAGATTCCTTCTCTTTGCATATTTCTGAAAGACATATTAATAATGATTTTTTCCAAGAATGTTTGGCTCAACTTGAGTTACTTGATGAATGCCATCTCATAGCCCTTAACCACCTCCAAATCTATCAAGAGCATATCAAACATGCTTACAACAAAAACCTCAAGGAGTGAGATTTTAATATCAGAGATCTCATCTTAAAGGAAAATCACTATGTGATGAAAATGGAGAAAAGTAAATGGGGTAAGTTTTCTCCTAATCAGCTTGGACCCTATATCATAACTCACAAGTATGGCTTATGAACTTATCACTTGTCTTCTCTTGGAGGAAGGCTTAAATTTGAGCCTTTAAATGCTTTGCACCTATGACCTTTATTTTTTTAATCAAGTGACGCTTCACCTCATGTTTAACTTGAGCTTGTCCCTTGAGCAACCCTATTACATTCATCTCCCTTCCTCTTAACCCTTATTCCTACACACTTGGTTAACCTATGAAGTGCTATGGTTTTTCCCTCAAAGTGGAAAACCTCTAAGCCTCTATAGTCCTGTCCATGATTAAAGTTAAAAAAAAAAACAAAAAATAAAAAACAAATTACAAAAAAACAAATGAGATACATTAACAAGTTATAATCTCTCAAGTCATGATTCTCAATGTAGACTGCTCCCTTGAAGGATAGCTATTAAAAATAAAAAAATAAAATCTTAGACCACTCCCTTAAAGTATGGCTAAGCTAATATTTGTTATCAAGGGAAATAATGACTTAGAAGCTTCTCCTATTGATCAACTTCATATGACCTCAACACAAACAAAATCCCATTGTAAGCTTGCCACATTGATCAACTTACACAAAAAATAAATAAAAATAAAAATTTAAGTCATGGAATTTCCCATAGTAGCCATCGTGTCTCCCACAGAAGGGGCATACCATACCCACTAAGAAGGTTATGCTACCAAAACACTCCCATTATTTTTACCTTTTTCCACTCATACTCTTTCAAGGGACTCTGAAATCACTTGACACAAGGTGAGTACGACTCTTCTCTAACAAACAAATAGTCAAATGATGCAAAGCATGAAAGAGGTTCATAATCCTGAGCCTATTTATGTTGTGATTATGGTCTTTGCCAATATGTGAGCATCATGCCTCTTTCTTTTCCATCCCAATCACATGTTGATTTCTCTTCTGAGATCACATCTCACAACAAGATTCAATCACCTTCTCACTTTTCTACCAATTTTTCTTGATTCTTAGAGTTATGTGTTTAATAAATATTATAATACACATATCCATCTCAAGCAAAGATACTCAAATAGCTACCCAAAACTATACTAAAACTAAAAAACCATTTCCCATTAATCCATCTTATATAATCCCATGTGAAATACACCAAACATGCAACCATAGATTCTCTAAAAAATAATAAATAGGAAAACTATCAAACCTACGCCATTTATTTTAAGCATACACCATCACAAATATAGAAAAATGCTGAAATAAAATAGCATACCCAACCCATTTATTTTAATTATACACCATCACAAATATGGAAAAATTCTAAGATGAAGCTAACCAATCAACTATGCATATACCATCACACATATGGGAAATTCAAGTCTAAATCAACTAACATGCTCAACATTAACATAACAAAAACATCCACATCATTATAATAACTACAACATCATCACCATCACATAAACACATCTCAAAATGATAAAATTTCATATATATATATATATATGTTGAATATGAATATACATCCATGAATCATATCAATATCATCTCTCTCTCAAAAAGTACATATCTCATCTTTCATAGACTGGTGTGTATACAACATATATAACAACATCAAAAATATAATCTACCCCTCAGAATATATAAGGCTATAGTCATGGCCATGAAGTAGTAGTAACATCACCACTCTCTACCTTTCTACATCTACGTGAGCTAGAAGCCATGGCACGTGTCACTGATCTCTTCTACTCTCCAATCTCAGAATATCTTTAAATCTATAAAAATTCCCTTATGGCTCTTTCATAGTATGTAATCTCATCTAAAGTAGTGTTGTACCTCACTAGAGATATAGTCTATGGCATACCCATCAAACCTACTTTAAGATCTTGTATTAATCCCTATGGTGGAGGAAGAGTAGCCCATCTTGTTGCTCTCAAACTATCTCTCTCTATTGTCAATGCAATAATCTATCCCTCTAATGCCCTAACCTATCCCTAAAATGTTGTAACCTACCCCTGTATTACCTAAACCTATGCTTATGCTACATCTCAAGCCTATACAATTGCATCCCAGGCCTATAGGACTCCATCTCTCTCTTTTATCACTCCCTATAAATTTGGTGGTGGAATTTTGACCAGAACTACAAGATGTAGACCTATCCACCACGTAAGATAAGCCACTGTGCATTTAGGATCTACCATACCTAGGCCTATTGGAAACTCCTCAAAATCCAACCCATCTATCTCCTGGGGTAAAGGTAGGAGTGCCTTTATATCATCGCTACTATATAAAGGAAAGGTAGGAGTCACGTCCTATAACAAGCCAAAATGTCTCTTGACCTCATCTCCCTCTAACCCATAACATGCTCTATAAACCCAAAAGCTACTCTATCTATCCTCTGAATGTAGGGTATGTCAAGTAAGGCCTCCAAACAATATCTATGGGAATCAATCCATCTATCATACACCTATAATAATTAATGTGCTACACTATGCCATTTACTCGTATCTAGGCCATAGCCTCTCTCCACCTTCTGAACCCAACCCTAAAATCAACTATAATCATGTTGGGTAGGCCTAATAGCTGTGTCACCATGATGTGCTCATATACCTAATAATAGAGTAAATGCTTGACACACAAATTGTACCATCATTATATCATTAAACCCCATAACTCTTTGTATAACTATGCTAAAAAAATATGGTCCCCATGCATACACTATCTGCTGCTCAACCATCTATGCCAACATAATTATCAATGCAATAAGAAATCTCCACCCATCTATGTCTTATAGTGCATATACTATAATCCCTATCATCATAAAAATACTTAATCGATGTTGCTCTTCATCTGTAGTGTACATTGGCTCATATGCAAAGCTCATTGAATGATAGGTCACCTCACTGACATGCTCCCTAAATAATGTCTTGATATGAATATCATGCTCCTGTCTTGAACATGAGAAGAGCTCCTCACCTTGGATTGGGAATTGTAACATTATATATACATCCTCCTACATCACTATCAACTCTTCGATAGGTAATGGAAAGTGTTGGTGGTGTGATCCCACCTCTCCATCAAAGTTATCATTATTGGGTGAATATTTTGTCATCAACTAATTGATGACAAAATGGATATATCAACCACAGTACAAGGAGATTTATGCCACAAAAAGTGTAGGTTTACCACATTTTAATGAGATAAATCTATCCTCTCATCAAGGGGAGGTTCCCTATGAATCACTTATATGCTATATATGTATATAAATAAACAAAAAATAATACTCAGGGTAGGATAACAACATCCATCTCTTTTTTTTTTAGAAATAATGTTCATGGAAAAAAATAGAGAGATCTTGGTTGATGGCTGAAAGCATTCCTCTTCTTTCAGAAATGGTATCCAGCGCATAGAAAAAAATATCCTAGAGTAGTAACAAGGTCCAAAAACAAATCCACGAAAGCACAAAGTCTTCCATTGCCTCCTTCACTAATTCAGAGCACACGTGACAGTAGAGTGAAATAAAGCCCAAAGTCTTCACCTAAAACTACAATGAATAAAAGGGTCACCAAGATAAAAGTAGCTCAAAGTCTTTCTTTTATCCTTTAGAATCATCTTTAGATAATTTCAATACACACACTTTGCTTATTAAATTGAAAAGATGAGAGATTATTAGGAAAGAGAACATGAAAACTATTTCCTAAGTAACACAAATTACTTCAACACAAAGTCTAAAATTAACCTATTTTTCATTCATTTAACAAAATATGATTTACAAATTGAGCACAAAGTCTCAAGAAGTGTCTCAGTTTTGGTAGAGTTTTTGCTCTCAATTATCTTGAGATCCCTTTTTACAAAAGAGGTTCCCTCTATATATAGGGAGAAACCTTAAAAATTGGAAAAATATTAAAATATTGAAAACCTAGTCAAAGATGAGTCAGTGTTGACTTTGGGACATTTTATAGATTTTTACATGTAATTACATATTACAAAAGTGCATTTACTTTCACATGACAAAAGTACATGAGAAGAAAGAAAGAAGAGAGAATGGTGGAATAATTCAACTCTTGCCGCCAGACTTCTTCAGATGAGTATCATACATGGCGATAGATGTCTGAATTTCTATACTATCTGGCGCAATGGTATTCTTAAAGATTACTTTGGCTCTGATTGTAGTGTCTTTCAATGCTGTGATTGCTTTGACATGACTAGTTAAACTGGTTCTTAGATTATCTAGAGTTAATTGAGTATCTAAAATGTTATCCACAGAAGTCTTTGAAAATGTTTTCTCTTTGAAATCCCTTTGGATCATACCTTTGAATTCTTGAATCATCTCCTCTACTAAAAGAAATTGATTATTTCTAGAGGTGAGTCCGCAAGGCAATTCCTCCAATCTGTTCCATAGGCTAGTGTCACTTTTCTCACTAGTGTCCTTGGAAGACTTGAGATCTTCGATCAGCTCCTTAAGTACCTGGATTTTGTATATCAGTGATTCTTTGATTTCAACATAGGAATCTTTATTGGCAATGACGCCGATCGACACTAAGGTTCATTTCTTTAGAGCTTTCATCTCTACCCACTTGCTAAGATATTTATTTGTACTGTCAATATCTTGAGAAATAAGATAGATGAGGTCTTCTAAATGTCTTTATTTTGTTCATTTTCTCTATCTTCTCAGCAACCTCTGTAAGCAAGGAAATTCCTTGTGTATGCATCTTTTCTATATAATTTTCAAGTACTTTTCCTTTCATGTAGGTCTTATCTACTTTATGGATAACAAGATCATTTATAGAAAAGGCTTCTGGGGTTGCCGCTTCAAAAGTAAAAGTGAATCTCCTGACTACTGTGGTCAATTGTTCCACCTTTGCCTTGTAATAATCTTTCATCTCTTTCTCCCTATCAAATTTTTGGACCATGATATCCATTGCAGACTATAGGTCGCTCTTTGTACCCTCATGAGTTACTCTTCCCAACTCAACATGAGAAATGGAGTAGCTGCTCATGTCAAAATTCTATAGGGTTACATCTTGTGGAGGTTTGGCTATCTCCAAAATTTTTTGCTCCTTTTCCTCAACCATTTTCGAAAGGATCCTTGTCTTCTTGGGGGTCTTAGCTTTCACTAGCACTATTTTGCCAAAATCAAAGTCATTTGCAGAGATGACTTACTTCTTCCTTTTTGGTGTGAAAGTTGATTTCCAAGGTCAGAAAGTAAAAACACTTACTGTAGTAACAGTCCTTGTAGTTGGTGTTACTAGAGTAACATCTACACTACTAGTGGGAACAACGGGCGCAGTGGGTGTAGCAGGTGAAACTGTATCAACCACTAGCTGGTTGATGATGGGACTGTCTCTTATATTGAAAGAAGGAGATGAGAGACTAGGGATAGATCTTGAGGATTGAAGGACATCTCTTGAAGCACCTTGAGGGTCACCACAAATAAATACAGAAGGAGAGGCAGCTCCAGAAGAAGGAATGTTGATGGGAGAAAGAGGTGAAGGAGCTGCCACAGGGGATTGGGGTGGAGAAAAAGAAACCCTTGTAAGTAGTTGTGCCCCTTCTTGGAGAGATAGAGTTTCAATTCTCTGTTTCTCTGAAGGCCTATCATCTGTCTCCATTTGGTTTGCCACCTGTTCTTGAGTGCTTTGTTCTCAAACCCCTATAGCTGTTGATTTTGGCTCTTTCTCAGCAACCTTTGACTTCTTCGACATAAAGATGATCCTAGGCTTGTGAGGCCTAGAAGGAGAAGGAACATCACCTTTATTCTTAGTCCTATTCTCTACTCTCTTTCTTGTTTCCTCTTAGAATTCAACCTCTAATCCTGTGATGATTTCCTTCAATGTGATTCCTTTGGTCGCTAGGCAATCATTGGTGTTAGCCAATATTTGTTCGAATATCATCCTTAAAGAATTCAACTCTTTTTGGGACCACTGAATGAGAGGAAGAGGAGATTTAGTGAATTTTTTAGCCAAGTATTTGCTGTTAATTATATTCTTATCATCAACCAAATTTAGGAGAATATCTGCAATCCCTAGATATTTAATCTGCTCTAGAGACAGTCTGCTGTAGTCCATTCTTCTGATCTCTTTCGTTGTTCTCAAGTCTATCTAGATGTCTTCAATCATGGGCTCATGAAATTGAGTATTTTTTTGGATCATATCCTTGACACCTTTGTAGTCAAAATTGGGCCTTCTTTTAAACTGCTCCATGGTGCAAGTTGCATTTTTGTCTCCATTATCTTTTCTTTGGTAGTAGTCAAAACTAAGTATCTACCAATTTCTATTTAGAACCTAAAACCTGGCTTCTTAAGTTCCATTTGCTTAGTTTGTACGACAATAATATATCTACACAGCTCCGTTAGGACTAATTTGTCAGAAGGAAATTTGGGGAGCATGTAGGAATAGCCTTGGAAAAAGCCAACCCGTAAATAGCAAAAGGTGCAAAATTGTAAAAACATGCTGCCAAAATCATTGATGACCATCTAGGCTTCATCTAATACTCTCTTTTGTTCTATTTGAGGATCGAAAAGTAACAAAAATACCATGAAGAAGGCATCATTTACCCTCCTAAAGTGATGAATTGATCTTTTTATTGTTAGCTAAGGGTAATATGAATAAACAGGGGTGGTTCTTCTATCTCTTTCTATTGTCAAACCTGGAAAAATTCACATTGAAGCCGCAATGTATGCTAAGTATGAAGTCATAAAGAAATTTAAAGTAGTAGACACCTTTGTCAATTGCTCATGAAGAGCATTATTGATCTACTCACCCCAAAAGATGAATTGTTTCCCTTGTAGAATTATCTTAATAAAGGGATACATCCATTCATATAATTTTGAAGAAGATGGTAGACCTCATACTCTACTGAGAAGAGTAATTAAGTCACCAACTTCCTCTATAAAATTACTTCTCAAAAAATTTCACAGCCATCTAGACAAGTTAGCTCTGGGAGTCTTGAGCCATCTGTTGTTCATCACCTTTTTCACCTTCTCGAGATCTTTATCATATTTTTTTGTGCCTTAATGAAGTTGATTTTCAACACTTCGGTAGTAAGAGGGCACATGAAAACTTTATCGATAAATTTTGGGTCCAATCGAATTATCACGTTACCACTAGCATCTGACACTGTCCTGGTCTCTCTGTTATAGAATTGGGTGCACTGGAGGATGAACTCTGTGTGATGTTCTACCATAGAGAAAGAGGAGACTAGATGGATGTTTCTTTCAATTATTCTTTTCATTTTTGAGCTCGAGTTTGTCACCTTAGTTCTCTCTATGAACTCGGCCATCTCGACGTGGCTGATCTCTGTGTATTTAATATCGTCGACATTAAAAGTGATTGAGGTGATTGGGAAAACACCTTGATACTGGTACTTCATGGCCTTTGAATTATTTAGAGAATATTTATTCATTAGGATGAGCCTTTTTTGAGAGCATGTTGATGAAGGAGGATCTTTAGGAGGAAGTGCGATAAGAATCATGATCGTGCAGTTAGGGAAAAATTGGCAATTTAGAGAAATTACACGTCAGGTGATCATGACCAAGGAAGGGAACTTGATAGGGATAAGGTGCAAGTGGGTTAGAAATCAAGAGAAAAATGGGGAGTGGGCAAAAAAAATTGAAGGAATGAAAATTCTCTAGAGTTGGACAAAAAATTAGAGGAAAAAGATGCATGGGCGGCAAAATTTGTCACCATGGCATGTGGGATGGGAAAAATGCATCAACGACAAAATTTGCCACTAACGCATTAGGAAAAAAATAACATGTAAAGGCAAATTTTTTTTTTGCCCTTGCACTTGTGAAAATTATGTGTAACGGTGGAGAAATTTGTTGCCCTTACACTGTAGTCAGGTCAAGTTGCATCGGTGGCAAAATTTGCCGTCAGTGTACGAGATGAAATGCAATGTTAGAGAAGAAAATTTTTCCACCCTTACACGTGTAGAAAGATGATTAAGAAAATGGAGGGCAAAAAAAAATTTCCACCCTAACATTGAAGAAAAGAAAGAAAAGTCAAACGGGGAGGAAAGGAAGAGGAGGAAAAAAGCGCAGCGGAAGGAGAAAAGTGTCTCAACGGGAGGAAGAGAAGAGGAGAAAAGAAAAATAAAAATTTAACAAAGGGGAGAGAGAAAACCTAAAAATAGGAAATAACATGAAATAAAATGTAAAAACAAATATCTACCTAGAAAATAATATGCGACAAGAGCTTGAATCTAATGAAACACGCTTCTTCCTGTTTGTTGGATCGTCCAGAGGCATAGGGCAGGAGGAGGATTAGAAGAAATGAATCAAAAGGAATCAAAAAGAGATTAAATGGGGAAAAAATAACCCCCAACAAATCAACACATGTGACCATAAATGTTGTGCATGAAAAATGAGGTAGTGTACGGGCGATAAAAATTGCCGCTCTTACACTGAAGTTTAAAAGATATGTAGGGGCAGTGAAATTCACCGCTCTCATTTGGGAAGGAAAAAAATGCAAGGGTGAAATTTTTTGATGCTCTTGCATTTCAGATGTAAGGGCAAAAAAAATTCCACTTTTGCATGGAAAAGATAAAAGATGCATTGATGGCAAAATTTGCCACTTTTGCATGAAAATGCAAGAAAAAGACTAACTCTAGGAAATATAAAGTTTGTCCCCTGGTCACATCAAGACTGTAACAACTTTCACGTTTTGGAGAAAATGTAATAAAGAGACATTACAAAATTTGAACGATGCCAGTTGATCAAACACAAGAACAAAAAAAACTTATCTCAAAAAATTAACTTAGAGAGAATAAATTGAAACAGACAAGTTTCATAGGGGTTATTCCAAAAAGGAGCTGAGCTAATTTTGGAAACAGTAGCTGGCTCCTATTAGGGAACTTTCATTTGATTGAACTGATCGATGGGAGTAGAAAACAATCTATAAGTGCCTTCATCCAAGCCATTGGGCTATGAAGTCACGCTAAAAATGAAGGAAAACAAACAAGACATAAAAACTATACAAATGTACAAGTGAATCCATCTAAACTTCAAGGATTGAAATGCTTCATGTGTTGCCCACTATGGGGTAGTGAAAATGGTGCTCCATCTTGATACTCCAATAAGAAGCTATTCTCACCACAAAGTTGTCAAATGGTAAATAGACCTCTCCACAAAGAATCAAATTTTACATGCATTCCCTTTGTTTCTCTCCTCTTGTCCCACAACAAGACTTGATCTCCAATTTAAAAATCACAAACCTTAGCCCTTTTGCCAAAAAGTTTTTTTCCCTGATTCTGATGTACAATAATATAGTCCACCACCATGGTTCGCTACTCATTCAATTCAGTTAGACATATGATCCTTTTTTAAATTAAATTTTTGAAGGTTGAATCTTTGATTGCTTTGGCTAACCTAAGCGCTGGTAGTTCTAGAGTGATAAGTATCTCCGCATTCAAGCCATATAAAATTTAGAATGATGACATGCCTATGGCCCTCTTAGGTGTAATCCTATTTTCCCATAAAGCATCAAACAATGCTTTGTTCTAAGTTCTCTGATTGTCATCTACCAATTTCTTGATAATAGTAACTAGGTTCTTATTGTTTGATTATGCTTGGCCATTTCTTTGTGGAAAATAATCTGAAGTATGGGATAGGGTAATTCCATAATAAAAGTAGAACTGAGTAATCTCATGTGAAGAGAAATAGGCTGCATTATCTATTACAATTTTAAGTGGAACCCCAAACTAGAAGATGATATTTTTCTTAAAAAAATTGCACACCACTTCTAAAGTTGCGTGCTTGGTAGGGATGGCTTCTACCCATTTGGTAAAGTAATCAGTTGCCATGAGGACATAATCATGTCTGACACTTGGAAGATGGGTTAAATACACTAATGAAGTCAATACCCCATTGTTGAAAAGGCTCTTCGATTACTACTGGCTTGAGGGGTAATGCGGCTAGTTTAAGCTTTTCAATGAATTGCTGACACAATTCACATCTACTCACCCATTTGTAAGCATCTTGAAACAATGTAGGCCAGTAGTACCTTGCTTGAAATTTTTTATGTGCTGTCAATGGTGTAAAATAATGTCTTTCATAAGCCAAATTGTGGAAAGACTCCAAAATTTTATCTTGTTGCACCTTATCAATGTAACGAAGAAAAACCCCATCTAGGCTTCTTTTATACAGACCATTATCCCACAAAACATAGCTAGCAGCTTTTAGTTTAACATTCCATTTTTCCTTGTAGGAGAGATGAGCAAGACACTCACCATAGGTCAAAAAGTGGGCAATGTCAGAATACCACTCATCAATAGTGGCAATGAAGAGGACCATAGGCACGTCTTCGATTTCCATTTCTTCATTTTTTGCTTCCTTGGGAATATTGTCAGCAATCAACTGACAAAAATCTTTTTTTCGCACAAGTTTGGTAGGTTTGATGTCTAGATCAAACTCTTGAATCTTGGAAATATAATTACCCCTCTTTGTACCAAACTCTTGTTGATTCAAAATGAACTTCACCATTGTATCAGGCACCAAAACCTTAGTATGTGAATTCATTGTATAAAACTTGAAATGCTTAACTGCTTTGACCACCGCATATGCATGCTTCACCATGTTTGAATATTTCAGCTCATGAGCTTTGAGTGGAAAACTCATGAAGAAAATAGGAGATTCCACACCTTCTTGGTTCTATTGAACCAAAATAGCTGAGAGTGTATGATCAAAATCATAACTATATATTTTGAAGTCTTTCATGTAGTCTTGACAAACCAAAATTTTCACGTGAGCAATTGCTTCTTTGATTACTTCAAACGCTGATTTAACCTCTGTCATCCACTTGAAAGTGGCTTTGCCTTTCATCATATTGACAATGTGGTGAGTTTTCTCATCAAACTCAGGGATCAAACTTCATAGAAAATTCATTTTTTCAAAGAAAGAGTGAACTGTAGTTTTACTTGTAGGCAGAGTAAGCTCTTGGATGGACTTGACTCTTTCAGAGTCAATTTTTATACCTTCTTGGGACACAATATGTCTAAGAAATTTTACTTCTGTCACTCTAAAAATATTTTTTTTGGGATTTAGAGAAATACCATTCTAATGATAGCATTTCAGTACTCGTTGTAAATAGTGGACATGGTCAGAACGATGCTTTGAAAATACTGTAAAATCATCTAAGTATACTACAATGAACTTACCCATTTCATCCTCGAAAGTGAGGTCCATCACTCTCTAAAATGTGGTACCTACATTTATCAGACCAAAAGGAATTCTTTGATAAGCGAAGGTGCCCCAAGGTGTGGTGAAGGTAGTCTTATGCTGATCTGCTTTTCCAACTTCAACCTGATTGTACCTTGAGAAATCATCTAGCATTGATAACATCTTTGAACCTGTCACTATCTGCAGAACTTGATCCATGATAGGGAGAGGGTAGTTATCTTTAAAAGATGACCGATTCACGTTCCTAAAATCCACACAAATTTGAATTTTTCCATTCTTCTTTTTCATAGGCACTATATTGGCAATCCATGTGGAGTGATGGATTGAAAAAATTATCCTCGTATCCAACATTTTTTGTATCTCAGATAACATGGTACCTGATATTTTTAGATTATATTTCCTAGACTTTTACTTGTAAGGCACTGAGTTAGCCTTAAGAGGAATGTCATGATAGATTTCATCAGGCTTGAGTGATTTCAGGTCATCATAGGAGTATGCTAAGACATTTATATATTGGCAGAGTAGAGTAGTGAACTTGAATTTCTCCTCAAGAGTGCATCATTTTTCAATGTTCACCATCTTAGGATCTCCCTTGGTTCCCAGATTTACTTGATCAAACTCTTGAGAGGAGATTGAATCCATTCGCTATTGTTTGATGAATCTATCGTGGTTATCAAACCGTTTCTCTAGGAAAACCAAGCCTTTAGGAATCTTATTCCCTTTAAGTTGTAGGAACTCTTCACCTGCATCTATATTTGATTCAGAAGTTGTCTCACATTTTTGAGGTTTGCTGCCTTCAAAATGCAACCATTCAAATCTATCTTTTTTCTCTAAGAAGGTAATGATTTGATTGTCATTGTTGAATAATTGCCAATGACTGGCATTATCAGGTACACTTAGTTGAAAGACTAGTTTAATAGTGTACTTGTTTCCTTTAAAGTCTAAGTGGGGGACCAAGAGAGTAGTTGAAATAGCTAATGCATCATTTTGGTTATTGAATTCTCTTAGAATGACAGAGATGTTGAAAGCATCAAAGTTTTAAATTTGGTTTTAGACTAGATTGCGGTAGTGGCACAATCTTTCATTCTTAATTTGATAAAAATTTCTTGCCTGACAAACCACCAATTTGGTATCCCCTTTAACATGAAGGAGTTTAATGCCTTTTTCTCTATCAGCCTACAATCCAAGCAATAGGGATTCATACTCAGTTGTGTTTTTGGTGTTTCTAAACTACAACTTATAGGATAAAAGATTAATATCTCCTTGAGGAGATACCAACACAACCCTGGCTCTTGAACTGGTAGAGGAGTAGTTGCCATCAAATTCTAAAATCCATACCTCACTAGACACCACTTTTTCTTTGAAAACTTATTCATTTAGAAGAAGAGATTCTTCCATACTTTCATTTCACTTCACCAATTCTCCTTCTATTTTAGCTGAATACATTTTTAAGTTGTTACCTGTAGGAGCTTCGTCAGATGCCTCATGAATTTCGTTTATAGATAGGAAGTAGTTACCCATGCCCGAAGACTCAAATAAAATTTGAGCTTTCAGTGCTGATGATTGGGTGACTACATATTTTACCTCTTTTTCAGGAAGCAATATCTTCATAATACCTTTGATTTGGATCCTTGGCTCAACAAGTCCATGCTTATCTCACTACCAACATCTTTGTAGAAATTTTGCCCAAGAAGGATGCTGTAAGAGGCCAGAACATTGGCCACCAGAACCGTCATTTTTATCCTCTTTTTTGGAAAAGTTGAAAACGCAAATTGGGCATCTTTTATTTGACCAAGGAGTGGGACTTGCTTGTTTTCCATAAAAAAACATCTCCCAAAAGTTTTGATTAAAGTTAGACCAAGGGAATCTGCCACCTTGGCAGGCATAACATTATCAGAAGCTCTAGAGTCTATTATGCAATTACTCAATTTATAACCATTTATCAATAAGAAAACATAAAAAGGTTCTATTTTCTTGGGAGCAATAGGAGGAGTCACGATAAGATTATTTTGGGTGGATTTATCTTTGGGGAAAACATGAGTTGCCTTTGAAGAATCTTGTCCTATAGAAACTACTTTATTTTTTACATATTCTGTGAACCTATCAAACTGTTCAAGATTGGATCACAAATACTCAATCTCAGTCATTTGAATCTTAGTTTTTTTGGCGTGATCAATTATATCAAATAATTACAATGAAGTTGAGATGGAGGAAGAGGGCCCATCATCTTGATCTTTAGTGGGTGTGGCACGGGTCTGAGAAATAGAGGTGGAAGATATGAGACGATTTGAGGTACTTAATTTTTTGTTAGTTACTTGATCCTTTGGTTGGAAAAGCAATGGATTCCCTCATTTAGTAATGGAGATCACCAGCTAAGCTTCTTCTCTTACTTTTTTTTATTAGTTTGTGGAGCTGACTGGTTCTGAGATCTGGTAAAAATAACATAGGATCCATTAAACACTTCTCTTTTACTTCCAGCTTCATCTCGATAATCTAGGAAATTGATATTGTAGTCACCAGCTAATTCTTTTTGTTCTTCAAAGATATTAGCATCATCTTGTTGGTCTAACTCATGTTGGAGTGAGAAATCATGTTCAACCTCTAGGTAACTGACCACTAAATTAGCAGGTGCTACTTGAATGGCAAGTTTCTCATGTGGGGGAGGTAGGTGATTTGGTTGCCCTTAGTTTTGGGCAGCATTACCCTGATATTGCTGATTCTAAAATATTCTTCTTGGCATATCTTGATAAGTGGGAGCAGACATACCTTGGGCCATTTGTATTTTCAAAGCTATTAGTTCATTTGTCAATTTTTGTACCATAGGATCTATGATGTTTGTAAAACTTTTAGTAGATGAAGAAAATCTATTTTTACTGGAGTCTTTTTTGATCTTAGTTGCTAGGATAAGATCATCCTCAATCTCAATAGCCAAATTTTGAGCCATAGTGAGATCCATAGGGCCAGCGCACATTAAAAAAAAACTTACTTCAAGAAGTTATGAGTTGATGAAAAAGCACTTGAGATTCCTCGGCGTGGGTTGAGTGATGGTAGGAATTCGATTCCTTAAATTATTTAATTTTGCTATGAAAGCCCTTATGGGCTCATGGAATTCCTTCTTCATCTACGTAAGCTGAGCTAACAAGGCATGCACATCTTCAGTAGGTTTAAACTTAGCTTCAAATTTGAATTTGAGTGTATTCCAATCAATTATAGTTTGAGCTTGAAGGTGGTAAAACTAATCCATGGTAGCGCCTTGCAGAGTTTCTACAAAAAGTATCACTGCTACGTCTTCAAATTCCACACCTATTATGCTGCATGCTATAGAAAAGGCAACAATATGCTCATCAGGGTGAACCTTTCTGTCACCAAAGAATTTGAGAAAATTATTTTTAGAACTATGAGGTAGTTCGTGTAAAGGTAGGTTCAGATTAAGAGGGCCAAAAGAATTACCCCATAGACCTTTGGCCATTATGATAGGATGATTAAATGGTGGGATAACAAATCTTGGTGGGGTCAATAAAGACAAAGCCTTACTAGTGTTAAGACTAGAATCTTCACCAGATATGGGAGATTTGGCATTGGTAGGAGGGAAACTCATAGTTTACCAAAAGCAAGATGGTGGAGGAAAAATCTCAAAATTAGTTTGTCGCACCAACTCAAATATAGGATCAACAATTCCTTGAGTTCTCTGGCCTCGTGTGTACAATGGATTTGTCAAAATGTAAAATGAAAAAGGAACTAGAGCTGCTTCAAATTGAAGCTTGGGGCTTCAAAATGCCCGTTCGTAGTCCCTAGCGGAGTCGCCAAAAGTTGTTGGGTAAATATTTTGTCGTCAACTAACTGATGACAAAATGGGTATATCAACTATAGTACAAGGAGAGTTATGCCACAAAAATTATAGGTTTACCACATCTTAATGAGCTAAATCTCTCCTCTCATCAAGGGGAGGTTCCCTATGAATCACTTATATGCTATATATGTATATAAATAAATAGAAAATAAAACTCAGGGTAGTATAATAGCATCCATCTCTCTTTTTTTAGAGATGATGTTCATGGAACAAAAAAGAGAGATCCCAATTGATGGTTGAAAACATTTCTCTTCTTTCAGAAATAGTATCCAGCGCATAGTAGAAAATATCCTAGAGTAGTAACAAGGTCCACAAAGAAATCCATGAAAGCACAAAGTCTTCCATTTCCTTTTTCACTGATTTGGAGCACACGTGACAGTAAAGTGAAATAAAACCCAAAGTCTTCACTTAAAACTACAATGAATAAAAAGATCACCAAGATAAAAGCAGATCAAAGTCTTTCTTTTATCCATTAGAGTCATCTTTAGATAATTTCAATATACACACTTTGCTTATTAAATTGAAAAGATGAGATATTATTAGGAAAGAGAATATAAAAACTATTTTCTAAGTAACACAAATTACTTCAACACAAAGTCTGAAATTAACGTGTTTCTAATTCATTCAACAAAATATGATTTACAAATTGAGCACAAAGTCTCAAGAAGTGTCTCAATTTTGGTAGAATTTTTACTCTCAATTATCCAGAGATCCCTTTTTACCAAAGAGGTTCCCTCTATATATAGGGAGAAACGTTCAAAATTGGAAAAAGATTAAAATATTAAAAACCTAGTCAAAGATGAGTCAGCATTGACTTTGAGACATTTTCTAGATTTTTACACGTAATTACATATTACAAAAGTGCATGTACTTTCACATGACAAAAGTATATGAGAAGAAAGAAAGAAGAGAGAATGGAGGAATAATTCAACTCTTGCCGCCAAACTTCTTTAGATGAGCATCATAAATGGGGATAGATGCCTGAATTCCTATACTGTCTAGCACAATGGTATTCTTGAATATAACTTTGGCTCTGATTGTAGCATCTTTCAATGATGTTATTGCTTTGGCATGACTAGTTAACTTGGTTCTTAGATTATCCACAGTTAACTGAGTATCTAAAATGTTATCTACAAAAGTCTTTGAAAATGCTTTCTCTTTGAAATTCCTTTGGATCATACCTTTGAATTCCTAAATCATCTCCTCTACTAAAAGAAATTGATTATCTCTAGAGGTGAGTCTGCAAGGTAATTCCTCAAATCTTTTCAACAAGCCGGTGGCACTTTTCTCACTAGGGTCCTTGGAAGACTCAAGATCTTTGATTAGCTCCTTAAGTACTTGGATTTTGTATATCAACGATTCTTTGATTTCAACATAGAAATATTTGTTGGCAATGACGCTGATCGACACTATGGTGTGTTTTTTAGAGCTTTCATCTCTACCCACTTTTTAAGATATTTATTTGTATTGTCAATAACTTTAGAAATAAGAGAGACGAGGTCTTTTAAATTTGTCCTTATTTTTTTCATTTTCTTTGTCTTCTCAGCAACCTCTATAAGCAAGGAAATTCCTTGTGTATGCATATTTTCTATATAATCTTCAAGTACTTTCTTTTTCATGTAGGTCTTCTCTGCTTTCTGGATAACATGATCATCTATGGAAAAGGCTTCTGGGGTCACTGCTTCTAGAGCAAAAGTGAATCTTCAGACTACCATGGTCAATTGTTCTACCTTTGCCTTGTAATAGTCTTTCATCTCTTTCTCCCTATCAAATTTTGGAACAATGATATCCATTACAGACTATAGGTCACTCTTCGCACCATTATGAGTTACTTTCCCCAACTCAACATGAGAAATGGAGTAGCTGCTCATGTCAAAATTCTCTAGGCTTGCATCCTATGGAGGTTTGGATATCTCCAAAATTTTTTGCCCCTTTTCCTCAACCATTTTTGAAAGGATCCTTGGCTTCTTGGGGGTCTTAGCTTTCACTGGAAATATTTTGCCAAAATCAAAGTCATATGCAGAGATGGCTTGCTTTTTCCTTTTAGGTGTGAAAGTCTATAACCAAGGTGAGAAAGCAGAAGTAGTTATCGTAGTAATATTCCCTGTAGCTAGTGTTACTGGGGTAACATCTATGCTACTAGTGGGAACAACATGCACAATGGGTGTAGCAGGTGAAACTGTATCTGCTGCTGATAGGTTGATGGCAAATTGTCTCTGATATTGAAAGGAGATGAGAGATTAGGGATAGATCTTGAGGATCGAAGGACATCTCCAGAAGCACCTTGAGGGTTGCCAAAAATAAATATAGAAGGAGAGGCAGCTCCAAAAGAAATAATGCTAATGGGAGAAAGAGGTGAATGAGCTGCCACAGGGGATTGGGGTGGAGAAGAAGAACCCCCTGCAAGTGGTTGTGCCCCTTCTTGGGGAGATAGAGTTTTAGTTCTCTATTTCTCTGAAGGCCTGTTATCTATCTCCATCCATTCCACTACCTGTTCTTGAGTGCTTTGTTCTCCAACCCCCATAGCTGTTGATTTTGGCTCCTTCTCAACAAGGTTTGACTTCTTCGACACAAAGATGATCCTAGGCTTGTGAGGCCTAGAAGGAGAAGAAACGTCACCTTTATTCTTAGTCCTATTCTCTGCTCTCTTCTTTGTTTCCTCTTAGAGTTTAGCCTCTGATCATGTGATGAATTCCTTCAATGTGATTCTTTTGGTTGCTAGCTAATCATTGGTGTTAGCCAATAGTGGTTCGAATCTCATCCTTAAAGAAGTCAACTCCTTTTGAGACCATTGAATTGGAGGAAAAGGAGAGTTAACAACTTTTTTAGCTAGGCATCTACTATTAATTATATTTTTATCATCAACCAAATTTGGGGGAATATCTGCAAGCCCTAAATATTCAATCTACTTTAGAAACAGTCTACTGTAGTCCATTCTTCTAATCTCTTCCGCTATTCTCAAGTCTATCCAGATGTCTTCAATCATGGGCTCATGAAATTGAGTCTTTCTTTTGATCATATTCTTGACACCCCTATAGTCAAAATTGGGCCTTCTTTTGATCTACTTCATGGTGACAAGTTGCATTTCTGTCTCTATCACCTTTGCTTTGGCGGCAGTCAAAACTGAGTATCTACCAATTTCTATTGGGACCCTAAAACCTGGCTTCTTAAGTTCCATTTGCTTATTGTGTATGACAATAATTTGTCTACACAGCTCCATTAGGACTAATTTCTTAGAAAAAAATCTTGAGAGCATGTAGGGATAGCCTTAGAAAAATCCAACTCATAAATAATAAAAGGTTGGGAATTGTACAAACATGTAGCCAAAATCATTGATGATCATCTAAGATTCATTTGATACTCTCTTTTGTTCTAGCTGAGGATCGAAAAGGCATAAAAATATCGTGATGAAGGTGTCATTTACCATCCTAAAGTGATAGATTGATCCTTTTAGTGGTAGTTGAGGGTAATATGAATAAATAAGGGTGGTTCTTCTATCTCCTTCTGTTGTCAAACCTGAAAATATTCTCATTGAAGCCATGATGTATACTAAGTATGAAGTCATATAGAACTTTGAAGTAGTAGACACCTTTGTCAATTGCTCATGAAGAGCATTACTGATCTGTTCACCCCAAAATATGACTTGTTTCCCTTGTAGAATTATCTTAATAAAGGGATACATCCATTCATGGAATTCGGAAGAAGATGGTAGACCTCATCTCTGTTGAGAAGAGTAATTAAGTCACCAACTTTCTCTATAAAATCACTTCTTAGAAAATTTTGTGGCCATCTAAACAAGTTGGCTTTGGGAGTCTTGAGCCATATGTTGTTCATCACTTTTTTTGCCTTCTCAGGATCTTTGTCATATTCTTTCTGTGCCTCAATGAAGTTTATTTTCAACACTTTGGTAGTAGTAGGGCACATGAAAACTTTATTGATAAATTTGTGGTCCAGTCAAATTATCGTGTTACCACTGGCATCTGACACTGTCTTGGTCTCTTTGTTATAGAGCTGGGTGCACTGGAGGATGAAATCTATGTGATGCACTACCAAAGGGAAAGAGGAGACTAGATGGATGTTGCTTTCAATTATTCTTTTCATCTCTGAGCTCAGGTTTGTCACCTTGTTTCTCTCTATGAACTTGGCCATATCCACGTGGCCGATCTTTGTGTCTCTAATGTCGTCGACATTAGAATTGACCAAGGTAATTGGGAAAACACCTTGATACTAGTACTTCATGGCCTTTAACTTCTTTAGAGAAGATTTAGTCATCAAGATGAGCCTTTATTGAGAGCACGTTGACGAAGAAGGATCTTTATGGGGAATTGGGATAAGAATCATGATCGTGTAATTAAGGAAAAATTGGCAATTTAGGGAACTTGCACATCGGGTGATCATGACCAAGGAAGGGCACTTGAAAGGGCCAAGGTGCAAGTGGATTGGAAAGTGAGAGGAAAATGGGGAATGGGTGCAAAAAATGGAAGGAATGAAAACTCACTAGAGTTGGAGAAAAAATTGGAGAAAAAGGATGCATGGGTGGCAGAATTTGCCGCCATGACATGTGGGATGGGAAAAATGCATTGGCATAAAAATTTGCCACTAACGCATTAGGGGAAAAAGAATGTGTAAGGGTGGAATTTTTTTTTGCCCTTGCACTTGTGAAAACTAGGTGTAACGGTGGCAAAATTTGCCATCCTTACACTGAGGTTAGGTTGAGTTGCATCGGCGGTAAAATTTTCTGCCAGTGCACGAGATGAAATGCAGTGTTAGGGAGGAAAATTTTTCTGCCCTTACACATGTAGAAATATGGTTAGGAAAAGGGAGGTTAGCAAAATTTTTTGCCCTAAAATTTAGGAAAAGAAAGAAAAGCCGAATGGGGAGGAAGGGAAGAGGAGGAAAGAAGCATAGCAGAAGGAGAAAAGCATCTCAATGGGAGGAAGGGAAGAGGATAAAAGAAAAATAAAAACTTAACAAAGGGGAGAGAGAAAACCTAAAAAGAGGAAAGAACATGAAATAAAATGTAAAAACAAAGACCTACCTGGAAAATAATGTGCGATGAGAGCTTGAATCCGATGAAACACACTTCTTCTCGTTTGCTAGATCATTTAGAGGCAGAGGGTAGGAGGAGGATTGGAAGAAATGAATCAAAAAGAATAAAAAAGAGATTAAATGGGGTAAAAATTTCCCCCAACCACTTGATGCTTGTGGCCATAAATGTTGTGTGCAAAAAATGAGGCAGTGTAGGGGCAGTAAAAATCACCGCTCCTACACTGAAGTTTGAAAAGATATGCAGGGGCGGCGAAATTCACCACTCCTACATGGGAAGGATAAAAATGTAGGGGAAACAAGTTTCACCGCTCCTGTATTTTAGATGCAAGAGTGGAAAAAATGCTTCCTTTGCATGGAAAAGATAAAAGATGCATTTATGGCAAAATTTGTCGCCTTTGCATGAAAATGCAAGAAAAAGACTAACTCTGGGAAACAAGAAATTTGTCCCTTGGTCGCATCGAGACTGTAATGACTTTCATGTTTTGTGGAAAATGTAATAAAGAGATGTTACGAACTTTAAATGATGCCAATTGAGAAAACATGAGAATAAGAAAAACTTGTCTCAAAAAATGAACTTAGAGAGGAAAAAGTGAAATGGACAAGTTTCATAGGGGTTGTTTCAAAAATGAGCTAAGCTGATTTTGGAAACAACAATCATCAAAATAACATCACGTGAAACTATTCAATATCATCACACTCCTCCTATCTCTATGGTTTCTATGTTCTCCCACCCATCCATGGTGACATCCTTCCTCATCCTCATCAATATCATAGGTAGTTGATCTCATAATGTCAACTCTTGCCTAGCTTGCATCTACATAAACAAACCTCAAGTCACATACTTTTCAATATAAACCTTCACCTTTTTTTCCCTTCTCTTTGGGAGAACTAAATTGGTTTGAGGCCCTCATCTGGACAATGTAGGTAGCACTTAGTCAACATGAGGTCTTTTGAGGCTGTCTCAGCCATAAACCCAACTAACTACCTACCATATTAACCCACCTAAACCCTATGCCAAACTGCCTATCTCTAAACCCTAGGCTCAACTACCTATCTCTATACCCTTGGCCCAACTCCTTATCTCTAAACCCTCAACCCAATTACCTATCTTTCAACTCTAGGCCCTACAACTTATATCTCACACCCTCGACCCCACGATCTATCTTTTAATCCCTTGGTCCCATGAACTATTTTAACCTACCTTTTCTTAACCACTTCCCTTAACAAAATTTTAACCATACCTCACCCTTTTTTCCTATGCATTAGGAGAACTACATTAGATTGAGTCCCTCACCTAGGATATGTAGGCAACACTGAATTGACACAAGGTCTTCTAAGGCTAGCTCATCCATTAGGCTCATCAACTAACTCAATTGGGGATGAAAAATTAGTCTTTTCTTCTTATTTGAGGTTTTTATTGTAACCAATGTCGGTCTTATATGCCGATATCAGTGTCAATTATCGGCTGATGTTATTGAGACCCACCAACATTGATGAACCCCATCGATATCGATGACTGGTTTAGCCCTAGGGCCAAACATCCCACCTCCAAAATTTAAGTTTTTCCCTAAAAACTACCCCCAACCCTTCCCAAATTCACCCAAACCAACCTTTACCCAATTTACTACCCCTCTTATTACACTCTCTCCCCCAACCATAACAAATTTGCCCAAATAAAAAATAACTACCTTAAATCAAAATTCAACTCAAAGAGAATCTTACCTCATCTCTCCATCTCCTCTAGGGTAGAATGGTTGGAACTTGTGATGGTGCACCTCTACTTGGGTCCCCTCCTGCCTCTACCATCTCTACCCACACCAACACTCTCTCGATCACACTGTGGCCCCCTAAGTTTTCAATCACACCCTCACTCCTATAATTACATGAGTTATGACTCACCATTCACCTTGTATAACCATGCCAACAACCTAACCTACAATAACAACATTCAACCAAAGCATTATCTCTAACCCAATGGGATAAATCCTTTTCATTTCTGCCCCCTAACCTATGACTCACTACCCCTATGTTGCATCAACACAACCATAACACGCTATGTCATACATTAACTCTACTTCTTATCACGCTTCCTATAACTTAGGGGGTATCTCCCAAACTAATCCCCCTCCAGACCTCATTAGGATGCTGATGGACAAGATGTCTAGTCTAGAGATATCCATGTCGGGTTCAAAGAATGTGTTATCTTATGATCAGATATGCAATGATCCCATTAACCCTTTTGTGCCTATTCACCTTGTTGGGTGAATATTTTGTTGTCAACTAACTGATGAAAAAATGGGGATATCATCCACAGCGTAAGGGAGATTTACACCACGAGGAGTGTGGCTTTACCAGATCTAGACGAGTTAAATCTCTCCTCTCATCAAGGGGAGGTTCCCTATCAATTCTAACGTGCTGGATATATAATTAAGCAGAAAATAACACATGGGGGTGGTATAACAGCATCTACTTCTCTTTTTTCAGAAGTAATGTATGAAGAACAAAAGAGAGAAATCCTTGGTCTAAAGCTAACAACACTCCTCTTCTTTCAGGAATGGTGTCAAACGAAGAGCAAGAGATCACCTGAAGTAACAAAGTCCATAAGAATGCTCACGCAAGCGCAAAGTCTTCCGTAGCTTCTCCACGGATTCGGAACAAGTACAACCGTAGAGTAAAGTGAAGCACAAAGTCTTCACCTGAAACTACCAAAAGATAAAAAGAATCTCAAAGGTAAAAGTAGCACAAAGTCTATTTTCTACCCTCAAGAAGTGCCCTTAGATAATAAAAACACGCCCACTGCTTACAAGATCAAATAAACAAGATATTTCTAGGAAAAGACATAAGAACTATTTCCTAAATCACACCGATAATCTCAACACAAGGTCTGAAACTAACCTGCTTCTCATTTATTTCATCAAAATATGATCTACAAGTTTGATCACAAAGTCTCAAAAGTTGTTTCAATTTCAGTAGTGTTTGCTATTAAATTTTCCAGAAGAAGATTACAAATGAGGTCTCCACTATATATAGGGAGAAAATCCTCAAAAATAGAAAATAATAAGATATAAAATATCCTGGTCAAAGATGACTCATCTTTGACTTTTAGATATTTTCCAAAATATTTACAAGTAATTACATATTACAAAAATGTATGCATTTTGCACAAAATAGAAATGCATAAGGACAGAAAAAGAGAGAAGGGGGAGATGGAGAGTCAATTCTTGCTACCAGACTTCTTCAGATGAGCATCGTACATGGCGATTGATGCCTAAATTCCTACGTTGTCAGGCGTAGCTGCATTTTTGGAGACAACTCTCACTCTGATTAGCACGTCTTTCAATGCTGTGATGGCTTTAGAATGGCCAGTTAACCTGGATTTCAAATTCTCCAAAGTTAACTGAGCATCTAGAATGTTGTCCACTGAAATCATTGAGAAAGACACTTCTTCAAAATCCTTCTGGATCATCCCTTTGAAACTTTGAATCATTTCCTCTGCTGAAAGGAACTGATGGTCCTTGGAGGTCAAGTTGCATGGCAGCTCTTCTAACTTGTTAAGCAGGTTCAGGTCACTCTTTTTGCTAGCTTCTTTGAAAGCATTGAGATCATCAACTAAGTCTTTGAGTACCTGAATTCTAAAGACTATTGACTCTTTGATCTCAACATAGGAATCTTTGTTGGGGATGACGCTGATAGTTATCAGGGTGCTCTTTTTGAGATTCTTCATTTCCTTTCACCTGCTAAGATCTTTCTCTAAGCCGTCAATTTCTCGAGAGATAAGGGAGACAAATTCGTCTACCTGAGTTCTCAATCTCTTTGTTTTACCTATTTTTTCTGCAACTTTTAACAGTAAAGAGACTCCCTGATTATGCATCCTCTCAATATATTCCTCCATGAATTTTCCTTTTAAATAGGTCTTTTCAGCTTTCTGAATGACTGGATCATCCACAGAAAAGGCCTCTGGAGTCGCTGTTTCAGAGGGAATAGTGAATCTTCTGATTACTGCTATTAATTACTCAGCCTTGGCTTTGTAAAAATCCTTCATTTCTTTTTCCCTGTCAAACTTTTGGACCATAATGTCCATTGCTACCTAAAGATCACTCTTTGCCCCTTCGTGAGTAACTTTGCCAAGTTCAACACGAGAGAGGAAATAACTGCTCATTTTAAAACCCTCGAGGGCTGCGTCCTGAGCAGGTTTGGCAATTTCTAAAAATTTTTGCCCCTTTTCTTCGACCAACCTGGAGAGGATTTTTGGCCTTTTAGGAGCCTTTGCTTTCGCCGGTATTATCTTACCAAAGTCAAATTCATCTGGGGAGATGGCCATTTTATTTCTTTTAGGTGTGAAAGCAGACATCCATGGCGGGAGAGAAGTACCTATTGCAATAATAGTCACCTCTACCGGTGTTATTATAGCAGCTTCCATACTACTGGTGGTGACAGTGGTTGTAGTTGGAGTAACCGGTGAAACTGTATCAACTACTGGTTCCGGCTCAGGTGCAGGGCTTGGTGGCAGGTTGAAAGACGGAGATGAAAGACTCAGAATGGACCCAGAAGAGCAGGGAGAACCTACTGAAGGGCCCTGAGGATCACCAAAAACAACCCTGGAAGGAGAAGCGGCTCCAGAAGTTGGAACACTGATTGGAGAGATAGGAGAAGCAGGTATCATGGGAGACTGAGGGGGAGAAAGAGAGGCGCTCTGGGTCGGCTGTGCTTGTCCCAGCGAGATCGGAGACTCAACACTTGGTCTTTCTAAAGGTTGACCCTGTGTCTCCATGGGTTGAGCTGTCTGTGCCTCAAGGCTTGGTTCTTTAGTTCCTTCAGCTACTGCTTCAGGCTCTTATGCAGGTTTAGGCTTCTTGGAGACAAAAACGATTCTAGGTTTGCGAGGCTGAGATGGAGAAGGAACGTCTCCTTTGTTCTTTGTTCAGTTCTCTACCTTCCTCTTCAACTCTGCTTGGTATTCAACCTCTTATCTTGTGACGAATTCTTTCAAGGTGATCCCTTTGGCTGCTAACCAATCATTGGTGTTAGCCAATATTGGTTTGAATCTTTTCCTCAGAGAAGTCAGTTCCTTCTGAGACCAGTTAATTGGAGGTAGAGGGGAATCAGCGACCTTTTCTGCCAGATATCTGCTATTTATGATATTCCCATCATCAACTAAACTTGAAGGGATATCTGCGAGCCCGAGGTACTCTATCTATTCAAGTGTGAGAGGGCAATAGTCAATTTTCCTTATCTCATCAGCCGTCTTCATGTCTACCCAGATATCTTCAATCATGGGCTCGTGGAACTGGGTTTTCCTTTGGATCGTCTCTCTGACTCCTTTGTAGTCAAATTTCTCCCATCTTTTGAATGGTTTGATGGTAACCATTTGCATTTCTATTTCCATGACCTTGGCTTTAGTTGATGTAGCAACTAAAAATCTGCCAATCTGGTAGGGAACTTGAAATCGGGTCTCTTGAGTTCCATCTGCTTTGTGTGTACGACAGACATTTGTCAGCAAAGCTCCATTAGGACCAACCTATTCGAAGAGAATTTTGGGAGCATGTAAGGGTATCCTTGGTAAAAACCCACCCGAAGATAGCAAAAGGTAGGAAACTGGAGGAACATGCACCCAAAACTATTCACTACCGCCCATGCCTCGTCTGATATTCTCTTCTGCTCCAGCTGAGGGTCGAAGAGACACAAAAATATGGTAAAGAATGCATCATTTACCTATCTAAAATGATGTGTTGAACCTTAAAGTGTCATCTATGGATAGTACAAGTAGACCAGGGTGGTCCTTCTATCCCCCTCTGTCGTCAAACCTAGGAAAGATCGCATGGCAACAGCTATATAGACCAGGTACGAGGTCATGTAGAATTTGAAAGAGGTCTGTACCCTGGTCAGTTGCTCGTGGATAGCATTGATGATCTGTTCCCCCCAAAAGATGGTTTGTTTGCCTTGAAGGATGATCTTAATGAAAGGATACATCCATTCATGAAATTGTGAAAAGGATGGGAGGCCCCGTATTCTGCTAAGGAGGGTGATTAAGTCGCCAACCTCCTCGATGAAATCACTTTTAGGGAAGCTTTTTAGCCATCTAGATAGACTGGTCCTCAGGGTTTTGAGCCATTTATAGTTCATGACCTTTTTTGCCCTTTTAGGGTCTTTGTCGTACTCCTTCTGTGCATCTTCGAAATCGATTTGGGTCACTTCGGTGGCTGGAGGACACAAGAAAGCTTTGTCGATAAAATCGGGGTCCAACCGAATTATCATGCTGCCGTTGGCGTCTGAGACCGATCTGGTCTCCTTGTTGTAAAAATGTGCGCACTGGAGGACAAACTCTGCATGATGCACTGCTACTGGAAAGGCAGCCACCAGGTGGATGTTACTCTCAACAATTCTTTTTATCCCAGTGTTGGGATTGGTTGCCTTAGTTCGCCCCAGGAATTTGGCCATGTCCACGTCGCCGATCTCTGTATCTCGAATGTCATCAACATTCGAGGTGACTGATGTGAGCGGGAAGACGCCCTGGTATTTGTATTTCATTGTCTTCACCTTCGAGGGAGATGCTTCCGTCATAGGGGGCGATCTTGATTGGATGGGAGCAGGTGTACAGGAGCTCGCTGAAGGTACTACTGCCATGGATAAAAAGAGAGTGAGCGAGAGAGGGAGAGCGCAATTTAAGTGACATGGGTTACTGAAGGTCACTTAAATAGGCCAGGTCAAGCAAAGGGGCAGAAAATAAGGAAGAAAAAGTGCGAAAGGGATAACCCGGAAGAAAATCTGGGAGTTAGCTGAAAAGAGGAAGAAAAATGCAGGGGCAGCAAAAATCGCCGCCCTTGCATAAATTGGACGAAAATGCAAGGGCGGCGAATTTCGCCACCCTCACAGGAAGGATGCAAGGGCGGCGAATTTTGCCACCCTCATAGGAGGGATGCAAGGGCGGCGAATTTCACCGCCCTCGCAGGAGTTTGCAAGTGCAAAGGCAGCGATTTTTTCTGCCTCTGTGCTGGGCAAGGAAGGGTTTGGAAGGGTGGCATATTTCACCACTTTTGCATGGGGGTCAAAAAGACGTGGGCGGCAAAAATGCCACCCGCACTAGGCCGCGGCGAAAAAAACTGCAGGCAGAGGGAGGGAGAAGGAAAACTAACTAAAAACTAAGCTAGAAAAGAAGAAGAAGAAGAAATAAAACTGAAAGACAAACTCTACCTGGAAAATGCATGCGCCACGAAGTCGGATCTACGAGCTGATGCAGGAAAATGCGCAGGGGCAGTGAAAATCACCGCCCTCGTAGGAAAATGCAGGGGCGGCAAAAATTGCCGCCCTTGCAGGGAAAAACAAAAAGAGACCAACTCCTAGAAGGAGGAGAAAAAGGAAAAAGGGAAGGGAAAACTTGGCCTTGACTGGATAGTAACCACTCCCCGATCCGACCAAGACGAAAACAAATTTAAAGAATTCATACCAAAAAATGAACTTAGAGAGACAAAAGACGAAATAGACAAGTTTCGTAGGGGGTTGCTTCCAAAATGAGCTAAGATGGTTTTGGAAACAATAACTAGCTCTTATTGGGGAAATTCCATTTAATTGAAAAGATTAGCAGAAGCAGAAACCAATCTCTAAGTGCCTTCCTCCAAGCCATTGTGCTACAGAGTCGAGCGAGAAACAAAAAAGAGAAACAAACAAAACACAAGAACTGTACATATGCTACAAATGGACTCATCTGAGTTTCAAGGGTTGAAAAGCTTTAGATGCTGCCCATTATGAGGTAGTGTAAATGGCATTCCATCTTCATACTCCAACAAAAAGCTGGCCTCACCACAGAGCTACTGAATGGTGAACGGACCCCTCCACAGGGAGTCAAATTTGCCGTGCATCCCTTTTGGTTCACATCGCTTGTCGCATAACAAGACTTGATCTCTGATTTAGAACTCACGCGCTTTAGCCTTTTTATCAAAAAGCGCTTTCACCCGGTCTTGATGTTCCTTTATCTGATCTACCACCATAACTTGTTGTTCGTTCAGCTCAGTCAGACACATGATCCGCTTATCAACTGAGCTTTCGAAGGTTGAGTCTTCAATCGCTCTGGTTAATCTGAGTGCTGGTAGTTCAAGGGTGATGGGAATTTTTGCATTTTGTCCATATAGGAGTTGGAAAGGTGACATACCTATATCTCTTTTGGGTGTTATCCTATTGGCCCATAAAGCATCATACAAAGCTTTGTGCCATGTTCTCTGATTGTCGTCCACCAACTTTCTGATAATGGTGACCAGGTTTCTGTTGCTTGATTCTACTTGTCGATTTCCTTGAGGGAAATAATCTGAGGTGTGAGACAAGGTAATCCCCTAATAGAAACAAAATTGAGTGATTTCATGCGACGAAAAATAGGCTGCATTATTCGTCATAATTTTTAGTGGAACCCCAAACCTGGAGATGATATTTTCTTTGAGGAAGCTGCATACTACTTCAGATGTAGCATGTTTGGTTGGTATGGCCTCCACCCATTTAGTAAAATAATTCGTCGCGGTGAGGACATAATCATGTCCGGTGCTTGAAGACGGGTTAACTGTGCCAATGAAATCAACACCTCATTGCTGAAATAGTTCTTCGATCACAACTGGCTTGAGGGGCAAAGCAGGCAGCTTTGGCTTTCCAACGAATTGCTGACACAGCTCACACTTACGCACCCATTTGTAAGCATCTTGAAAAAGTGTGGGCCAATAGTACCTTGCTCGTAAAAGCTTGTGTGCCGTCACCGGTGCGGAGAAATGTCCTCCACGGGCCAAATTGTGGAAAGACTCTAAAAGTCTTCCTTGTTGAGTTTTATCAACACAACGAAGAAATGTCCCGTCCAAGTTTCTCTTATATAGACCATTGTCCCATAGAGCATAACTAACTGCTTTCAATTTAACATTCCATTTTTCTTTAAAAGAAAGATGAGGAGGACACTCGCCATACGTTAGGAAATAAGCAATGTTAGAATACCACTCATCAGTAGTGGCAACAAAGAGAAATACGGGCCCGCTTTTGACATCTTGTTCTTCACTTTTTAATTCATCTGGAATGTTGTTGGCGATCAATTGGCAGAGACCCCTTCCTCGTATGAGCTTAGTTGGTTTGATGTCCAGATCGAATTCCTGAGTTTTGGCAATCCAGTTACCTCTCTTGCTACCGAACTCTTGCTGAGTCAAAATAGATTTTATTGTTGTATCTGGCACGAGAACTTCGGTGTGAGAATTCAGGATATAAAACTTGAAATGCTTGACAGCCTTGACCACAGCGTATGCATATTTTTCCATAAGGGAATATTTCAATTCGTGATTTTTGAGTGGGCAACTCATGAATGAAATCAGAGATTCTGCATTTTCTGAATTGGGCTGAACCAAAATAGCTGATAGTGTATGCTCAGAGGCATAACTATATATCTTGAAACCTTTAGTATAGTTCGGACAGACCAAGACTGGTGCTTGAGCAATTGCTTCTTTAATTTTTTTGAATGCTGGTTTGCCCTTGGCAGTCCACCTAAATGTGGCATTGCTCTTCATCATGTTGACAATGTGACGGATTTTTTCATCAAATTCTGGAACAAATCTCCTAAGGAAATTCACTTTTCCAAAGAAAGAATGAACTGCGGTCTTGCTGGTAGGCATAGTAAGTTCCTGGATGGAGCTAACTCTTTCTAAATCAATTTTGATGCCTTCTCGAGACACTATGTGTCCGAGGAGTTTCCCTTCAGTTACTCCGAAGATGGATTTCTTTGGGTTTAACGAGATGCCATTTTGACGACAGCGCTCCAGTACCTTTTGCAAATAGTGAACATGCTCGGAACGCTGTTTTGAAAATACCGTCAGATCGTCTAGGTATACTACAATGAATTTTCCCATTACATCTTTGAAAGCGATATCCATAGCCCTTTGAAAAGTGGCGCTTGCGTTTATTAGACCGAACGGCATCCTACGGTAAGCGAAAGTGCCCCAGGGGGTGGTGAACGCTGTCTTGTGTTGATCTGCTTTCCCGACCTCAACTTGATTATAACCCAAAAAACTGTCAAGCATTGATAACATTTCTAAACTTGTTACCATCTGTAAGACTTGATCCATAATGGGAAGGGGATAGTTATCTTTTAAGGACAACTGATTCAAGTTCCTGAAATCTACACAGATTCGAATCTCACCATTTTTCTTTCTTACGGGTAGTATGTTAGCAACCCATATTGAGTGATGGATCGGAAAAATTATCCGAGCATCCAACATCTTTTGTATCTCAGTTAAAATAGTTCCTGAGATTTTTGGATTATATTGCCTGGATTTCTGTTTGTAAGGCATAGAGTTGGCTTTGAGGGGAATGTCATGATGGATGTCATGTGGCCTAAGAGATTTCAAGTCATCATAAGAATAGGCCAACACATCCCTATATTGACGGAGTAAACTAGCAATTTCAAACCTTTCTTTGGAAGTACAACATTTCCCAATGTTTACCATCTTAGGATTGTGCTTGGTTCCCAAGTTGACTTGATCAAAATCTTGAGAAGAATGTGAATCTGTTCATTGTTGTTTGACGAACCTGTCATGGTCATCAAACAGCTTCTCTAGGGAAACCAAACCTTTGGGAATTTTATTCCCCTTGAGCTGTAGAAAATCTTCACCTATATTGGCCTGGGTTTCAGGGGTCAGCCCACACTCCCGGGGCTTGCTACCTTCAAAACACAGTTGTTTGAAAGCATCCTTTTGGTCCAAGAAGGCGATGATTTGATCATCATTGTTAAACACTTGCCAGTGGTCAACATTGTCTGGTACACTTGGTTGGAAAACCAGCTTGATAGTATACTTATCTCCCTTAAAATTAGGGTGGGGAATCAGGAGGGTGGCAGATACAGCTAATGCATCTGCTTGATTATTGAATTCCCTTGGAACGACGGAGATATTGAAGGCATCAAATTTTTTGATCTGATCCCATACCAGATTATGGTAATGGCGTAACCTCTCGTTCTTGGTCTGATAGAGGTTCCTTACCTTTCAGACTATCAACTCAGCGTCTCCTTTCGCATGGAGTTTCCTAACACCCTTTTCATTGGCAGCCTGTAGTCCAAGCAACAGGGATTCATATTCGGCCGTGTTGTTAGTATTGTTGAATTGCAATTTGTAAGAAAAAAGAGTAATTTATCCCTGAGGGGATACCAACACAACTCCTGCTCCTGATCCAGTAGAAGAGCAACTGCCGTCGAACTCCAAAGTCCATAGCTCATCAGGTATTGCTTTTTCAATAAAAACTTTTTCGCTTTGGGGAAAGGGTTGTTTTATGTGTTCATTTTGCTTGGGTATTTCGCCCTTCGCGTCGGCTGAAGCCAAAACCAAATCATCACCCATAGAAGTTTCATTTAATGCACCATGGATCTCATCCATGGATAAGAAATAAGTGCCCATGCCTGATGACTCAAATAAAATCTGAGCTTCAGGTGCTGCGGAACGGGTAACTACATACCTGGTTTCTTTTTCAGGAAGCAATTTTTTCATGACGCCTTGAACTGGAATCCTTGCTTCTGATAGGTCCATGCTTAACTCGCCCCCAACATCCTTACAGAAATTTCGCCCAAGCAGGATGCTGTAAGACGCTGGAACATCGGCTACTAGAACCATCATTTTTATTCACTTTTCTGAAAAAGCCGTAAAGGCGTATTGGGCATCTTTTATTTGGCCAAGGAGGGGAACCTGTTTGTTTTCCATGGAAAAACACCTCCCAAAAGTTTTGGTCAAAGTTAGGCCGAGAGAGTCTGCCACTTTGGCAGGCATAACATTATCTGAAGCCCCGGAGTCTATAATACAATTACTTAGTTTGTAACCATTTATAAGCAGGGAAACATAGAAAGGTTCTATTTTTCTGGGTGCAATAGGAGGAGTCACAACCAAATTATTTCGGGCTGGTTGGTCTTTGGGGAGATCAGGAATAGCTTTCAAAGAATCCTTTCCTACAGGGGTAGCTTTATTCTTAACATATTCGGCTAACCTATCGAACTGTTCTGGGTTAGATCTCAAATATTCAACTTCTGTCATTTGAATCTTAGTCTTTCTAGCATGCTCAATTATATCAAATGATTGAAAAGAAGTTGAGACAGAAGAAGAGATTGCATCATCAGAGGTTTTGACAGGTACCCCACTGGCTTGAGTAGCAGAAGAGGGGGATATCGAGTGATTGGGAGTACTTACTTTTTTATGAGTTACCTAATCTTTGGATTGCGGGGGTAAGGGAGTCCCGCGTCTGGCCATAGAAACTGCTTTCTGGGGTTCTCCATCTGGTGTCTTTCCTTTGTCAGTTTGTGAAGCCGACTGATTTTGAGATCTAGTAAAAATAGCATAAGTTCCCTCTGAATCTTCTCCTTTATCCCCGGCTTCATCTTGATAATCCAGGAAACCAATATTGGAGTCGCCAGCTAGTTCCTCACCCTGTTCATCAAAAAGGTTAGTATCTTCTTGGGGGTCTAGCTGTGGTTGAAAGGAGTTCACACGCTCTACTTCTAGGTATTTGACCGCTGAATTGGCAGGCGCTGCTTCGATGGCTAGTCTTCCAGAAGGGGGAGGTAGACGGTTTGATTGTCCTTGGGTCCGAACAGCATTACCTTGATATTGCTGATTCTAGAATGTCCTCCTAGGTGCATCTCAATAGGTAGGAGCGGACGTCCCTTGGGCAATTTGCCTTTTCAAAGATATCAGTTCATTTGTTAATTTTTGCACCATAGGATCTGTAGTGCCCATAGAAGAGATTTCTACCGATGAAGGGAATTTATTTTTACTAGACTCTTTCCTGATCTTGCCTACCAGGATAAGGTCATTTTCAATCTTGGTAGCCAAACCTTGAGCCAAGGCTAGGTCCATAGGGCCAGCTCGCCTTAACAAGAAACTTACTTCAGGAAGCTGCGAGTTGATGAAAAAGCACTTGAGATTTTTCGATGTGGGCTGGGCCACGGTTGGAATTCAATTTCTCAATTTATTGAATTTGGCTATGAAATCCCTCATGGGTTCCTGGGATTATTTCTTTAATTGTGTCAACTGAGCTAACAAAACATGTGCATCTTCAGTGGGCTTAAATCTACCTTCAAATATGGACTTTAGCGTATCCCAGCTTGTTACTAACCCAGCCTGCAGGTGATAAAACCAATCTGCGACAGCTCCTTGTAAAGTTTCCACAAAGAGTCTTACTGCCACATATTCAAATTCAACTCCAATTATGCCACATGCTATGGAAAAAGCAACAATATGCTCGTCGGGATGAACTTTTCCATCACCAAAAAACTTAGGAATTTTTTTCCTAGAACTACGAGGTAGTTCATGCAGGGGTGGGGTCAAGTTAAGAGGGCCGAAGGAGTTACCCCATGGGCCTTGAGCCATTATGATAAGAGGGTTAAAAGGTGGGATAACAAACCTTGGTGGAGTGTTTATAGGTAGGCGGCGATTAACAACAAAAAAAGGAGTTCTACTTTGTGTTGGTGACCTGACAAGGCTAGAAGGAAAACTCCTAGACCGTCGAAGAGAAGCTGATGGAGGAAACAGATCAAAATTACTCTGTTATGCCAACTCGAACACAGGGTCAACAACGCCCTTAGATCTCTGACTCCTGGTATAGCATGGAGTTGCCAGATTTTTAAAACAAAAATGGGACCGAAAAAACTTCAAGTTGAAGCTTGAGGCTTCAAAATGCGTATTCTTCCCAGTAGCTCTAGTTTTGCAAACCAGATAATGTAACAAGGATGGTGGTAGATGGTAAGGCTACAATAATAATGGGTAAGACATGAAACGGAGTCGCCAGATTATATAATGGATAAGGGTAGGGACTGCTTCAATCTGAAACTTGAGGTTTCAGACTGCACGTTCGATCCCCAGCGGAGTCGCCAAAAACTATTGGGTGAATATTTTGTCATCAACTAACTGATGACAAAATGGGGATATCAGCCACAACATAAGGGAGATTTACACCATGAGGAGTGTGGCTTTACCAGATCTAGATGAGGTAAATCTCTCCTCTCATTAAGGGGAGGTTCCCTATCAATTCTAACGTGCCGAATATATAATTAAGCAAAAAATAACACATGGGGGTGGTATAACAGCATCTACTTCTCTTTTTTTAGAAGTAATGTATGAAGAACAAAAGAGGAAAATCCTTGGTCTAAAGCTAACAACACTCCTCTTCTTTCAGGAATGGTGTCAAACGAAGAGCAAGAGATCACCTGAAGTAACAAAGTCCATAAGAACGCTCACGCAAGCGCAAAGTTTTCCGTAACTTTTTCACGAATTTTGAACAAGTACAACCATAGAGTAAAGTGAAGCACAAAGTTTTCACCTGAAACTACCAAAAGATAAAAATAATCTCAAAGGTAAAAGTAGCACAAAGTCTATTTTCTACCCTCAAGAAGTGCCTTTAGATAATAAAAACCCGCCCACTGCTTACAAGATCAAATAAACAAGATATTTCTAGGAAAAGACATAAGAACTATTTCCTAAATCACACAGATAATCTCAACACAAGGTCTGAAACTAACCTGCTTCTCATTTATTTCATCAAAATATGATTTAAAAGTTTGAGCACAAAGTCTCAAAATTTGTTTCAATTTCAGTAGTGTTTGCTATTAAATTTTCTAGAAGAAGATTACAAATGAGGTCTCCACTATATATAGGGAGAAAATCCTCAAAAATAGAAAATAATAAGATATAAAATATCCTGGTCAAAAATGACTCATCTTTGACTTTTAGATATTTTCCAAAATATTTACAAGTAATTACATATTACAAAAATGTATGCATTCTGCACAAAACAGAAATGCATAAGGACAGAAAAAGAGAGAAGGGAGAGATGGAGAGTCAATTCTTGCTGCCAGACTTCTTCAGATGAGCATCGTACATGGCGATTGATACCTGAATTCCTATGTTTTTGGGCGTAGCTATGTTTTTGGAGACAACTCTCGCTCTGATTAGCGCGTCTTTCAATGCTGTGATGGCTTTAGAATGGCCAGTTAACCTGGATTTCAAATTCTCTAAAGTTAACTGAGCATCTAGAATGCTGTCCACTGAAATCATTGAGAAAGACGCTTCTTCAAAATCCTTCTGGATCATCCCTTTGAAACTTTGAATCATTTCCTTTGCCGAAAGGAACTGATGGTCCTTGGAGGTCAAGTTGCATGGCAGCTCTTCTAACTTGTTAAGCAGGTTCAGGTCACTCTTTTCGCTAGCTTCTTTGAAAGCGTTGAGATCATCAACTAAGTCTTTGAGTACCTGAATTCTAAAGACTATTGACTCTTTGATCTCAACATAGGAATCTTTGTTGGGGATGACGCCGATAGTTATCAGGGTGCTCTTTTTGAGATTCTTCATTTCCTTCCACCTGCTAAGATCTTTCTCTAAGCCGTCAATTTCCCGAGAGATAAGGGAGACAAAGTCATCTACCTGAGTTCTCAATCTCTTCATTTTACCTATTTTTTTTGCAACTTCTGACAGTAAAGAGACTCCCTGATTGTGCATCCTCTCAATATATTCCTCCATGACTTTCCCTTTTAAATAGGTCTTTTCGGCTTTCTGAATGACTGGATCATCCACAGAAAAGGCCTCTGGAGTTGCTGTTTCAGGGGGAATAGTGAATCTTCTGATTACTGCTGTTAATTGCTCAGCCTTGGCTTTGTAAAAATCCGTCATTTCTTTTTCCTTGTCAAACTTTTGGACCATAATGTCCATTGCTTCCTGAAGATCACTCTTTGCCCCTTCGTGAGTAACTTTGCCAAGTTCAACACGAGAGAGGGAATAACTGCTCATTTCAAAACCCTCGAGGGCTGCATCTTGAGGAGGTTTGGCAATTTCTAAAATTTTTTGCCCCTTTTCTTCGACCAACCTGGAGAGGATTTTTGGCCTTTTAGGAGCCTTTGCTTTCGCCAGTATTATCTTACCAAAGTCGAATTCATCTGGGGAGATGGCCATTTTCTTTCTTTTAGGTGTGAAAGCAGACATCCATGGCGGGAGAGAAGTACCTATTGCAACAATAGTCACCTCTACCGGTGTTATTGTAGCAGCTTCCATACTACTGGTGGTGACAGTGGTTGTAGTTGGAGTAATCGGTGAAACCGTATCAACTACTGGTTCCAGCTCAGGTGCAGGGCTTGGTGGCAGGTTGAAAGATAGAGATGAAAGACTCAAAATGGACCTAAAAGAGCGGGGATAACCTACTGAAGGGCCCTAAGGATCACCAAAAACAACCCTAGAAGGAGAAGCGGCTCCAGAAGATGGAACACTGATTGGAGAGATAGGAGAAGCAAGTACCATGGGAGACTGAGGGGGAGAAAGAGAGGCGCTCTGGGTCGGCTGTGCTTATCCCAGCGAGATCAGAGACTCAACACTTTGTCTTTCTAAAGGTTGACCCTGTTTTTCCATGGGTTGAGCTGTCTGTGCCTCAGGGCTTGGTTCTTTAATTCTTTCAGCTGCTGCTTCAGGCTCTTGTGCAGGTTTAGGCTTCTTGAAGACAAAAATGATTCTAGGTTTGCGAGGCTGAGATGGAGAAGGAACGTCTCCTTTGTTCTTTGTTCGGTTCTCTGCCTTCCTCTTCAACTCTTCTTGGTATTCAACCTCTTATCTTGTGATGAATTCTTTCAGGGTGATCCCTTTGGCTGCTAACCAATCATTGGTGTTAGCTAATATTGGTTTGAATCTTTTTCTCAGAGAAGTCAGTTTCTTCTGAGACTAGTTAATTGGAGGTAGAGGGGAATCAATGACCTTTTCTACCAGATATCTGCTATTTATGATATTCTTATCATCAACTAAACCTGAAGTGATATCTGCGAGCCCGAGTTACTCTATCTGTTCAAGTGTGAGACGGCAATAGTCCATTTTCTTTATCTCATCAGTCGTCTTTATGTCTACCCAGATATCTTCAATCATGGGCTCGTGGAACTGGGTTTTCCTTCAGATCATCTCTCTGACTCCTTTGTAGTCAAATTTCTCCCATCTTTTGAATGGTTTGATGGTAACCATTTGTGTTTCTATTTCCATGACCTTGGCTTTAGTTGATGTAGCAACTGAAAATCTGCCAATCTAGACAGGGAACTTGAAACTGGGTCTCTTGAGTTCCATCTGCTTTGTGTGTACGACAGACATTTGTCGGCAAAGCTCCATTAGGACCAACCTATCCGAAGGGAATTTTGGGAGCATGTAAGGGTATCCTTGGTAAAAACCCACTCGAAGATAGCAAAAGGTAGGAGTTTGCAAGTGCAAAGGTGGCAATTTTTGCTGCCTCTACGCTGGGCAAGGAAGGGTTTGGAAGGGCGGCGTATTTCGCCACTTTTGCATGGGGGTCAAAAAGATGTGGGCAGCAAAAATGCCGCCCGCACTAGGCCGCGGTGGAAAAAATTGCAGGCAGAGGGAGGGAGAAGGAAAACTAACTAAAAACTAAGCTAGAAAAGAAGAAGAAGAAGAAATAAAACTGAAAGACAAACCCTACCTGGAAAATGTGCGTGCCACAAAGTCGGATCTGCAAGCTGATGCATCGAAAAGTCCCTTGGGGCACTCAAGTGCAAGAGGTAGGAGGACGAGAGGAAGCAGTGAGAGGAAAGAGGCTCAAATCAGAATATATAGGGTGAAAAACTCACCCCAACAACCCGCCGTGCGCGGCCATAAATGCCTTACATAGAAATCGAGACATGTAAGGGCGGCAAAAATCGCTGCCCTTACATGTAGTCGGTCTCTTTTGCAGGGGCGGAAAAAATCGCTGCCTTTGCAGGAAAATGCGTAGGGGCGGCAAAAATTGCTGCCCTCACAGGAAAATGCAGGGGCGGTAAAAATCGCCGCCCTTGCAGGGAAAAACAAAAAGAGACCAACTCCTGAAAGGAGGAGAAAAAGGAAAAAGGGAAGGGAAAACTTGGCCTTGACGGGATAGTAACCACTCCCCGATCCGACCAAGATGAAAATGAATTTAAAGAATTCGTACCAAAAAATGAACTTAGAGAGACAAAAGACGAAATGGACAAGTTTCGTAGGGGGTTGCTTCCAAAATGAGCTAAGCTGGTTTTGGAAACAACACACCCTTATCCAAGCTAATGGGAACTCCTAAAATTTACTTACTTCCAGGGTAAAGAGGACCCACAATAACATTTATGAGCATTTAGACATGCTTGTTATTTAATAGGGCATGATGATGCATTACTATTTCCCACCTTCCCTATGTCTCTTTAGGGTGATACCATAGATTGGTATAGCTCTATAACTTAGTAAAATTATTCTGTATCATCCCTATGTCTCTTTCAGGTGCTTCCCTAGATTGGTATAGCTCTATTTCTCATTTACCCAACTCACATAATTATTCCTAGACCATGTCTCTATCAACATTACTAAAATGGTTTCTATTATGAACCTTTATTCTATTAAGTAATTTGATGATGAGTCTATCATAGATTTTATCACTCATTGGTGAGGCTTAATCAATCAACTCTCCTCTTTACCTCAACTTGAGCTTATTGAGCTCTTATTAAGGGCATGTGATAAGCACATTTTGTCCACACTCTGAGTACAAAGTTTTTGCACATTTGATGAAGCCTTTACAATGACACGAAAACTCAAGATCTAGGCTATAAATGAAGACAAAGTTAAGTTGCATAGTAATAATGCCAATTCTAAGTCAAATGACTCTTCTTCTAAGCCTTCCCCTTCTAACCAAAAATATAAAGGCTCCACCAATGTAGTGGTCATTAGATCAGCGTCTTCCACAACCACAAACCAAATGAATTCCTTGACCTCACAAAATCCAACCAATCAATTCCAATAATGGTATGAACAAAGATGATACACTCCCATTGGGGAGTCATACACTTCCATTTTGGAAAAGCTATTGCAACACGGAGCCATAACCCTTCCTCGAATCAAGCCTCCTATATAGTTTTATCCCTCCCATCCTATTCCTACTTAGTACAAGGAGGATGAGTTTTGTGACTACTTTCGATTTAAAGGACACAATTCTAATAACTGTAAAACATTCAAGAACATTGTTCAAGACATACTTGACAGGGGTCATCTCATCTTGGATAACCCTAATATGCCTGCTAATAAAAATATGGATGTGTTTAAACAACCTTTTCCTAACCATTCACCTAATCAAAATAATTTTCAAACCATGAATAATAACTCATGTGATCATAATATCTGTAAAGTCAATATGGTCTTTCCTTTACCTCCAATCCAACCTCTCTCACAACAAGAGGCACCCATTTTACCTACTCCCAAAAAATTGGTAGAGTTTTTTTTTCCTATCCTTCCACCTCAGGTAGAACCCTACTTCACTCATTCTAATCCCACATGAGGAAGGGCCTCCTTTACATCTCCTTTTTCCACAAGAGGAGTCTATATTGCCAATTCCTTTTGCACCCATTTTTCCTATCCTCTTACCACTTGAGGACCACACCTTACCTATTATTCAACTACATGTTGAGGGGAACATCATTCCTATGCTATACCCTCTTGAGGAACCTTATTCACTTACCTCTCCTCCACTGATGGAGTGTAGTACCTCATCCACTCTTTCTTTGCACCTAGAGGAGCCAATGTTATCTACCCCTACATTAGATGAGAGACCTATTATGTCTACTTTAATTCAACCAATTTTACCACTTTTTTTTACCTATAGAAGATCATACTTTACTTGTTCCTCACCCACATGTTGAGGGAGAAATTATACCTATGCTCTACCCCTTTGAGGAACATTCTTCACCTACTTGTCCCCCACCTATGGAAGACCATGCTACTTCTCCTATCTCTATTGAAGAATACCCCGTTGTCACTCTTTCTCATCTTTGGCCTGAGGTAGAAGAGGCCAACATTTTCCTTTTTTTCAATCACCTAAGCCTTCTAAATAAGTAACCATAAGGCATACATCAAGTTCATCTAAACCCTTCTCATGGTTAGTTGAAAATCTAGAATTCCTTGACTCCATGAGGCTAGATCATCCGATATTTTGACACCAACTTAAAACTCCTTATCTTAAACAAGTGTCATCTTCTACCACCAATCTTCTCACTACCCTTTACATTAAGGTCTTTGACAAAGTCAAGGCTTCTTCACTAAAATCATTAGATACTCATCCTTCTACTTTAGAGCCCTCACCCTTGTAAGCATCTACCACATTAAAGTAGATCAGGTCTTTAGGCATTTCCCTAGTGTTTAGTCTAATTCATCCATAGGTGAAATTAGATTTGACTCTCCAATCACATGTTGGATTTCTATGGCCTAAATTAAGGAAGAATGCTAAGCTTCCTAGATCTCATCGATCCTTCCCTCTTCCACCCTCAACTTTGCCTTCAATTTTGGGACCACATCCCTCTACCTTAGTTGGGGTATTACCCATCCAAGTGAAAAAAGGCTAAGTTACCTCCACTACTATCTCTACCACCTAGTAGGCCTTTCACATTTGACACCACAACACCTACCACCAAGAAAGTGTTTACAAAACATGTGGCTCCACCACCTCCTATAAAGGTTCCACAAAAAATCACCCCTATGACTCCTAAATGAAAGGTGTCCACCCCTATTACAACAACAAGTTCTATCCCACTTGTAGGCTTTCATATCTTTTTCCTATGTTAGTTGTTATAATCCTTTGTAATAAATCTTCCTCCTATTAAGACTTATAACCCTCTTGTATTGAAACCATCTTGATTTGATGATACACAAATGTGGCTATATCATCATTCACATGGACATGATACTAAGAGTTATAAATCTATCACGATAGTTATTCAACAACACTTTGATATCGACACTCTTTTTGATGATACTCCCATTAACCTTCTTGTTATTTCACCCATGGAATCCATAATTCCTATTACCATTCCACCTAAATTCAAACCCAAAGATGTTGTCTTACCCCCTTTGCCACCTTCTTCACCTATGTTTCAGATCAACATGGTTAATGTGGTTACACAATCACAAAATCAAAAGGGTAAAAGAAAGGAAAAGGTCGCTATCCCTTGGGCTCATCCATTCTCCAAAGACACTCCTCTGAATCTCAAGATTTCCATCTTGGGAGTCCTAAAACCAACATCTTTAGAAGTTATTCAAAACTCGATGGTGAAACAACTTCACCAAACCCTTATGAAAATGTCCTTGTATGAGTTAATCCAAAACTCACCCCAACACTGTCAATATTTTATTAGTGCCTTGAAAATAGTTGAGGTACAACCTGATGATACCTAGCCTCTTATAACTTTGGTCAGCTCTCTTAACACCATCTCCTTAATTTCCTTTAGTGATTCACAAATTCCACTTCAACACCCTAAAGATCAAGATTGTTTCCTTTTTAACACCGTATATATCGATCAAACTCATGTCAAAAGAGTCATGATCAATGGAGGAGCTAGTATTAATATTAGCTCCACCCATGCCTATAAACAACTAGCCCTTCTTGATAATTGCATGTCCCAAACTGACATGGTGCTTTGTTCCTTTAATGATACCATATCTACTATGGTGGGCACTATTATCTTACATATCTATGTGGGTCCCTGCATAATTCATGAGCTCTTCTACATTATGGAAGGAGAGTTATAATACAACATACTCTTTGTATTACCTTGGATACATGCTATGGAATGTGTGCCCTTGACTTTGTACTGTTGCATCAAGTTTGAGCATAATGGGCAAGTACATGTTATCCTCACCAACCCACCTCCTTTCAGAACATGCAACATGATTTATAGCCCTAATGATGTTATAATTCCATTAAAGACATCATCTCATCTATATTATACTTCTAAATCTTTCATAAGATCCACTACCCCATTTACACAGATATTGACAACACAAATTTTGAATAAAGACCCCATAGAGGAAACTTCAAGTGTCTTTCACTGGGAGAATATCATTTGTTGAGACTTGACATGTTCCATACTCCAAAAGAGTATGGAAAGCTTCATATGCACCCTAATTATGATTCTCATTTTGGGATGCTCATCCCATATAGTTTACCTAACCTTTGAATTATTATCATATATGGGGGAATTGATTGAGCTCCCACTATTGGCAGTCCATCCTCTTTACCACAACTATTTACCTGTGACTTTTATTTATTAGGCAAGCCTAGCTTCACTCACACCTATCTTTATATGTGTACCTAGAAAGGATTTGGTTTAGGTCATTACAAGTTGTGTGTTTATATGCCCATTGAGTATCCCACCAATAAAACCATTCAAATTTCTAAAAAGTGGCATGGAGTGGGTTTTGACGAACGAACCAAACTCACCAAAGTTTCTCATATACCAATTATCAAAGAGCCAGTCTCTCTTTCTCCATCTTCTCCTCCACCATCACCTACCAAATAAAAGGTATCTATACCTCCTAATTTTTTTTTTCAATAAATGTCATCCATTTGGGCCCCCTCACCTATCACCTGGGTAAGGAAATAAGGTCCTTTCATCTCATTCATCTTGAAATGATTGATGAAGACTCTCCCACAATCAACACTGTCCAATGTCAAGATGATGATGCTATTCTCACATACATGGGTGTAGATGATTCCTATATCCACTGATCACTCCCATCTAAAACACAAGCTATGTTAAATGAATCAATTATTGACATCAATTTGCCCTCTCATAATAACCCCTAAATTCTTAATATTGGCCAATAGTTGAACTCCTCTGAGTAAGCTAATTATGCCACATTTCTTAATGGTCATAGGAAAGCCTTTGCTTGGTCTTATAATGATATGCCTAGTATCGACCCATCTATGATCACCCACAACATTGTCACCAACCAAGATGCTAAAAATATTAAATAAAAGCTTCACAAAATACATCCTCGTATTGCTCTCCTTGTCAAAGAAGAGATCCTATGCCTCCTTTCTGTTAACTTTATTCAACCCATCAACTACTTATAATGGGTTTCTAATATTTTTCTTATCTTAAAAGTGATAGGGGAATTTGTATCTACACTGACTAACATGACCTAAACCTTACTTGTCTAAAGGGTGACTTATCTTTTCCAAATATCAACTAATTTTTTGATCTAATAGCCGAACATGAGATGCTATCACTTATGGACAGGTTTTCAAGTTACAATCAAATCCCTGTTGCTCTCGAGGATCAACACAAGACAAATTTCATTAAGCCATGGGGGATTTGCTATTATTAGGTCATGCCCTTTGGTCTGAAGAACATTGGTTCCACCTACCAATGTGCCATGACTTATATCTTCCATGATCTCCTACACAAAGTTATAGAAGACTACGTGGATGACTTACTAAGAAAGTCTAAACTTCACCAAGATCACTTGATTATTCTCAAAATCATATTCACTCATCTCTTCCAATATAACAAATGACTAAACCTAAAAAAATGTGTGTTTAGTGTCCTTTCTAATAATATTTTAGGGTTTATCATTTCCCTCTATGGTATTGAAGTCGACCCTAATAAGGTTCGAGTAATATTAGACATGCCAACAACTTCGTAGCGTACAAGGAAAACTTCATTCAATCTGTCACTTCATCTCTTAGTTATCAGATCATTGCCAACCCTTTCACCATATCCTCAAAGAATATGTCTCCTTCCATTGGAATATAAGTTTTAGGAAGCCTTTGATGCACTCAAATAGTATCTATTTTCCCCACTGGTTCTTATTCCACCTAAGGAATATCAGCCTTTCTACCTTTACATCTCTATAATATACCATTCTCTGGGTGCTATGATTGCACTTCAAGATGATCACCATCAATAACAAATGGTTTACTATATAAACCACACACTTATTTATTATGAAACTTGATATACCCATACTGAAAAGATTTATCTCACATTGGTCTTTGTAGTTTCCAAACTCTATCATTACCTCTTAAATCACAAAACCTACATCGTCACCCATACTGATCCCCTCAAATACATGCATTCCAAGCCATATCATAGCCAATGTGTAGCTTGGTGGCTCATGGTCCTTGCTAAATTTGACGTAGAATTTATTCAACAAAAGTCTATCAAAGGGTAAATGATCACTGACCAGTTAGCCACCGCCCCATTACCTAATAACTGACCTTCAAACTTTGAATTCCCTAACAAATATATCACAATGCTCTCCATCAATGACATCCTATCAAATTATGATGTTTTTTGATGGGTCTAAATGTCAACATGGTGGGGGTGAGAGGGTCATCCTCATCCTCAACATGGAGGGTCACACTCACATTTCTTTTACTTTATGGGCATACCGCACTAGCATTCAAAGCCCTACAAGTGCTACGTCTTTTTCTTTGGTCTATGGGATGGAAGCTATTTTATCTCTTTAGGTCCATATTCCTTCTCTTTGAATCTCTCTACAAGATATACTTACTAATGATGATTTTTTCCAAGAACATTTGGCTCAACTTGAGTTGCATGATGAATACCATCTTATAGCCCTCAACAACCTCAAAATCTATCAAGAGCATATCAAATATGCTTAGAAAACAAGCCTCAAGGAGTGAGATTGTAACATCAGAGATATCATCTTAAAGGAAAATCAACAAGTGATGAATATAGAGAAAATCAAATGGGGTAAGTTTTATCCTAATTGGCTTGGACCCTACATCATAACTCACAAGTATGGCTCAGGAACTTATCGCTTGTCTTCTCTTGAAGGAAGGCTAAAAATCGAGCATTTAAATGCTTTGCACCTATGACCATTATTTTGTTAATCATGCGATGCTTCACCTCATGTTCAACTTGAGCTCATCCCTTGAATAACCCTATTACATTCATCTCCGTTCCTCTTAACCTTTATTCCTACACACTTAGTTAACCTATGAAGTGCTATGGTTTTTCCCTCAAAGTGGAAAACCTCTAAGACTCTATAGTCCCGTCCATGAATAAAGTTAAAAAAATAAAAAAATAAAACAAATGAGATACATAGACAAGTTATAATATCTTAGGTCATGATTCTCAATGTACATTTCTCCCTTGAAGGATAACTACGTAACTTCTTCTTGATACTATAAATAGACTAATCCCTTGAAGGATAGCTATTAAAAATAAAAAATAAAAGATTAGAACACTCCCTTAAAGGATGGATAAGCCAAGATTTTTTATCAAGGGAAATAATGACTTAGAAGCTTCTCCTATTGATTAGCTTCATATGACCTCAACACAAACAAAATCGCATTGTAGGCTTCTTGCATTGATCATCTTACACACACACACACACAAAAAACTTTAAGTCATGGACTTGCCCATAAGAGCTCTCAGGTCACCAACAGAAGGGGCATACCATCCCCACTAAGAAGGTTATGTTACCCAAACACTCTCATTCCTTTTACCTTTTTCCCCTCATGCTCTTTCAAGGGACTTTGAACTCACCTAACATAAGGTGAGTATGATGCTTCTCTAACAAACAAATGATCAAATGATGAAAAGCATGAAAGAGGCTCATACTCTTGAGCCTATTTATGTTGTGATTTTTGTCTTTGCCAATATGTGAGCATTGTGCCTCTTTCTTTCCCATCCCAATCACATGTTGATTTCTCTTCTGAGATCGCATCTCACAACAAGATTCAATCACCTTCTCACCTTTCTACCAATTTATCTTGATTTTAGAGTTATGTGTTTAACAAATATTATCACTCAAATATCCATCTCATGTAAAGATAATCAAATAAATACCCAAAATGATAATAAAACTAACAAACCATTGCCCATTAATCCATCTCATATAATCCCATGCGAAATACACCAAACATGTAACCATAGTTTCTCTAAACAACAATAAATAAGAAAACTATCAAACCTACACCATTTATTTTAAGCATACACCATTACAAATATGGAAAAATTCTAAAATAAAATAACATACCCAACACATTTATTTAAATCACACACCATTACAAATATGAAAAAATGCTAAGATGAAGCTAACCAATCAACTATGCATATACCATTGCACATATGGGAAATGCTAGTCTAACTCAACTAACATGCTCAACATTAACATAAAATAAACATCCACATCATTATAATAAATTCAACATCATCAACATCACATAAACACATCTCAAAATGACAAACTCTCTCTCTCTCTCTCTCTCACACACACACACACACACACACACACATTAAATATGAATATACATCCATGAATCATATCAGTATCATCTCTCTCTCAAAAATTACATCTCTCATCTTTATCTCATAGGTCAGTGTGTATACAACATATATAGCATCAAAAATATCATCTAACCCTCAGAATACTCAAGGCTATAGTCATGGTCATGAAGTAGTAGTATCATCACCACTCTCTACCTGTCAACATTTTCATGAGCTAGAAGCCATGGCATGTGTCACTGATTTCTCTTGCTCTCTAGCCTTAGAATACATTTGAATCTATAGAAACTCCTTGATTAATCTCTCATAGTATGAAATCTCATCTAAAGTAGTGTTGTACCTTGCTAGAGATATAGTCTACGATGGACCCATCAAACCTACTGTAGGACCCTATACTAGTCCTTATGGTGGAGGAAGAGGAGTAGCCTATCCTACTGCTCTCAAACTATCTCTCTCTATTGTTCGTGAAATAACCTAGCCTTGTAATGCCTTGACCTATCCCTATAATGTCATAACCTACCCCTATAAGACTAAAACTTATGCCTATACTACATCTTGGGCCTATACAACTACATCCCAAGCCTGTACAACTACATCACTCTCTCTCATCACTCCTTATAAATCTAGTGGTGGCCTCCTAAACTAAATGATAAGATATAGACGTGTCTACCATGTAAACTAAGTCATTATGCATCTAGGATCTACCACACCCAGGCCTATTGGTAGCTCCTCAAAATTTGGCCCATCTATCTCTTGGGATAAAGGTAGGGGTGCCTCTATATCATCCCTCCTATATAAAGGAAAGGCAGGAGGCACATCCTATAACAATCCAAACTGTCTCTTGACCCATGCGATAGGTATCATCTCTAACTCTCTAACTCATCTCCCTCTAACCCATAACATTCTCTATGAACCCATAAGCTACTTTATCTATCTTTTGAATGCAAGTTATGTCAAGTAGGGCCTCTAAATAATATCTATGGGAATAAATCCACCTATCATATGCCTATAATAATCAATGTCTTACACTTTGCCATCTACTCATGTCTAGCCCATACCCTCTCTCCACTGTCTAAACTTGACCCTAAAATTGGATACAATCATGGTGGGTAGCCCTAATGTCTGTGTCACCATGATGTGCTCATATACCCAACAATGGAATAAATGCTTGATACACAAATTGTACCATCATCATAACCTTAAACCCCACAACTCTCTATATAACTATGCCAAAAAAGCTGGTCCCCATGCATACACTATCCATTTCTTAACCATCTATGCCAACACACCTATGTAACTAATAAAAATTCTCCCCCCATCTATGTCTGGTAGTGTATATACTATAACCCATATCATCACCAAAATACTCAATAGATGCTGCTCCTCATCGACAGTGTACAGTGGCTCATATTCAAAGCTCACTAAATGATAGGTCACCTCACTGACATGCTCCCCAAAAAATGTCTCCATATGAATATCATGCTCCTCTCTCGAATATGAAAAGAGCTCCTCACCCTAGAGTGGTAATCATAAAATCTTATGTACATCCTCCTACATCACTATTAACTCTCTAGTAGGTAAATGGAAAGTGTAGGTGGTGTGATCCCACCTCTCTATCAAAGCTATCATCAAGCTAACATTACATGAAACTCTAAAATATCATCACACTCTTCCTAACCCTATGGTTGTCATGTGATCCCACTCATCCATGGTGACATCCCTCCTCATCCTCATCAGTAACTTAGGTAGTTGATCTTATAATGTCAACTCCTACCTAGCCTATATCCACATACACAAACCTTAAGTCACATACTTTCTAATATATACCTCCACCCTTTTTTCTCTTCCCTTTGGGATAACTATATTAGCTTGAGGCCCTCATCTGAGCTATGTAGGTAGCACTCAGTTGACATGGTTATTTTTAGGTTAAAATAGCCATATACCCACCTAACTATCTACCCTATTAACCCACCTAAACCCTATGCCTAACTACCTATATCTTAACCTTAGGCCCAATTGCCTATCTCTAAACCCTAGGTTTAATTACCTATCTCTAAACCCTCAGCCCAAATACCTATTTTTCAAATCTAGGCCCCACAAACTATATCTCACACCCTCAACCCCATGATCTATCTTTTAAGCCCTAAGTCCCATGACCTATTTCAACCTACCTTTTCTTAACTACTTCCCTTAACAAAATTTTAACCTTACCTCACCCTTTTTCCCTAGGCACTGGGAGAATGACATTGGCCTGAGGCCCTCACTTGGGATATGTAGGTAGCACTCAATCGACATGGGGACTTATAAGGCTAGCTCAACCATTAGGCTCATTGAATAACTTAATTGGGGATCGAAAATTAGCCTTTTCTTCTTATTTGAGGGTTTTCCTGTAATTGATGTCAGTCTTACATGTTGATATCAGTGTCAGTTGTCAGTTGATGTCAGTGAGACCCATCAACATCGATGTCAGTTGTCAATTGACATTGGTGAGCCCCATCAACATCACTAATTGGTTTGACCCTAGGGTTAAATAGCCCACCTCTAAAATTTAGGTTTTTTCCTAAAAGCTACCCCCAACTCCTCCCAAATTTAACCAAAGCTAACCTTACCCAATTTACTAGCCCTCTAATTACACTCTCTCCCCTAGCCATAACAAATTATCCCAAATAAAAAATTAACTACCTTAAATCAAAATTCAACTCAAAGATCATCTTACCTCATCTCTCTATCTCCTTCAAGCTGGAATGGTTGTCACTTTTGGTGGCACACCTCTAACTAGGTCCCCTCCTACCTCTACCATTTCTACCCACACCAACACTCTCTTGATCAGAATGTGGCCCACTAAGTTATTAATCACACCCTCACCCTCACACACTCTTCTCAACCACTTATCTCTTGCCACCTCACCACAAATAGATAGGCTAGTGCTATCCTATGCCCCACAACACTCAAAACTCTTTTTCTCCAATCAACTATCATAAATGAGTTTTGATGGGCTACAAAACCCCTTTTTTTGGATTTGGTCACCTATCAAGGTCAGTATTCTTGACCTAAGATGTTGATGTCGATAATACTTACTATCGACATTAGTGACATAATCGACATCGACAATATTAACATTAGAGTTTTCAACTCTAACCACTACCCTTTGGACTACACCCTAAGTCTAGGGTAACTTGGAGATCATGTATATCTCCTTGACCACAAAAATAAACATTGGAGATCACATATATCTCCCCAACCATGATAAAAAAACCTTGGAAATCACTTAAATCTCCAGCCATGACCCTTTTGATCCTTTGACCCTTTTGACCCATGACCCTTTTGACCCATGACCATTGACCCTTTTGAACTAAGTGTGCATTGCTTGTCTTGATCACTTACGCTACCTTGATATAGTTGGATATTGTACACACACATGTATATCAGGTGTTTTGGATCATGACCAAGCCAGTCCAATCACCTATAACCTTTTATTTTTACTAGGGCCACTTCTTACCTTGGATACTTGGAACACAGGGACCATTAGAGAAACACTTTGATCATTTTAACCTTATCAACTATCACTTACAAGCTATGATTTGGTTTTTTCTATCTGAGTCTTCCTTACCTTTACCTGTTATTGATTGTGTCAACTATAACTCATAGTAGTAGATATGTAAGAAGTGATATTACCATTCTCTCCTCAACATCCACCTACCCAATTAACTCCTTATCAAATTGGTACCTGATTCCATATTCTCCTCCGTCAGTTCCCATTTTGAAGGTGGATACCTCATCCCATACCTAGAGCATCCAACTCCTATTTTTGTCTTACAACTTATCAGTACAAATTATAAGACAAAAAGGGGAAAATGTAGACACCAAAATTACATCACACACGTGTAACTCCCTATGTTGAAACCCCCCACAATACCCTTTTAATAATTAGCCTTCCTAACCCATGTTTTCACCCCTCACACATTTAATTAATTTAAAAATATTTAGATAAGTTAATTAAAAACTACTTATGCCACCTTTTTTGGCCACCTCATCTGAAGACTAATTCTTACCCTTTGAATCAACTCAAGACTTAGTCTCCTAAATCCTAACTACCCATGACTTGTTCTCATGCCTAAAAAAAATTCCTAACTAACTAAATTATTTTTAACCTTGCATTTCTACTATTTCCTAAAGGACACCACACTTGGCAAGAGAAGGAATAGAAAATAGGCTAAAAATAACCCTTTTACCTATTCTCATTCCACTAATGTCAGTCAACCCTTGACCGATGTTGGAGGGATCACTGATGTCAATTAATTAAGCCAAATTCCAAGCTAATATTTAGGTCAACAAAAATTAGAAAAATCAATCATTCACATATAGGCTTTGGCATTCAACTTTCTACATCATGGGCTTACTGTTACTCTTCACAAATCAATCTAGATGAGGAATTGATATACTGCACAGAGCTTGGATTCTTCTAAACTATTATCACACACTTGTATTTTTTGTTCACAAATTTCTTCAACATGCCTCATCAGAGCCATCTATCCATCACTCATAGTTCATCTATTTCATCAGCTAAGTATATCTTTGTGTTTTGTAATTCCTTTAAACAATCATTTTAAAATTACTTTACATTATACTATTTATCATTTTAGAAACATCTTGACTCTCCATGTGAAGGAGTTTTAAAACTCCTTCACCTATTTACCTCTAATTCAAACATACCAACCCTCTGTCTAGACCCATCTAAGTCTTACCCACCCCCTTACAACTCTTCCCAATCTCACAATATTGACCAACAACTACCTCTCAACTCAAAAAAGTCTCTTACAACCTTTTGAGAACCTACTGCCCCTACCGACATCAATCACATAATCGACATCGATCATATCTCTTTATCAACATCGACAACCTAACCAACATTGATGACTATCTATTTCCACCAACTTATCTAAGCCCACCTAAAAAACCTCCAAAAACACCAATAACTCACATTACCTACACTGTATCACTCTTTACTATACTCAAACTACAAGAATGGTACAAATATCTCTCTCTTACTCTCTTTCATTTTGTTATTCATTACCATTTTATTTAAAAAAGTGGACTGTCATCCCTAAGGAAGTTTGACACTTCCATGAATAAGCACGTAGCGTGGTAGCCCACCCATATATCTAATAATAAATATTTTTGGTGGTAGTGCTTTTTTATTTGTAGGTTGTCTTCCCTAGCCAAAGAGGAGTGCTCAACATTTTTTGGATATGACACGTAACCAATCTAGGTTGTCTCTAATCTCTAATCCTTACCCTTCATCTCTGTTTTTCCTTAAACATCAAATAGATTCAAAATTTAGTGAAACAAGGTGTATTCATTCCTTTCTCTTCCTCTCTCTTTTACCCAACCTTTATACGTTCTTATTTTAGACATAGCATGTTTAGTAAGAACTGATCTATTCCTTGTTTTCTCTTACAAATTTACACTTCATTCTATACTCTCTATACACACACTCAACATCAAACATCTTCATGGGATTCATCCTTATAGGTAAGTTCAATTATAATTTCTATATTTCCTTTATCCTAGTATTTTGATTTGATACATAACTAGAATAAAGGGGGGGGGGGAATGTAATCATATAAAATATTCAAATTGGTAGTTTGAGTGTGGTTTATGACACCCCATCCATAGGTCTTATTGTCATAAAATTGTGCACCCTAGGACATTATATGAAGACCCTAAAATTTTATGCAACATTGAATCATCTCTCAAGTTTCGGGTGAACTTATAAGAGAGATGAGTCTTTAGAATTGAAAGGGCTAGCTCCCTAGATATTACTTGATGTGCTTATGCTACTAAAACTACCTAACATGGGTGAAAAAGGAGAGAAGATACATAAATAAAACCTACACTAAGAGGTGAGACAACAATATTTTCTTTCATTCATACACTTAAGATTTGCATAATGGGCTAATACACTCAAACTAGCCTCACACCATCAATGGAGCTCCCTAGCATTAGTTTTTTCTCATGAAGGCAAATAACTACTCAAAAAATGAAGGAAAGTGAAAGGAAGGTTATATATAAAACTAAAAAAATCATACACACTTCAAAGGTCTATTTTAGTAACATACACTTCATGGAACTTGTTTGGAGAGAAGTCATTTACAACTACACATTCAAGGATTACATGAAAATAAGATGAACTTAATCTATACTTATCCTTCAAGATGGATCACTTTAAACACATAGTGAAAATAGACTTAGAGTATAACCAACTTTTTTCCTATTAGCTTTAGTGTAAATCAAGGTATAATTTTGGTAGTGCTTCACCCTACCAAAAGTTGGAATCCCAAACAATGGCCAAAAAGGCCCAATTTGTAGAACTTAGAAGGAGAGAGAGAGAAAAAACTTTGAAAAGACATAAGGACATGTGTCACCAACTAAAAATAAGTTAAAATTTCACGTATAGGAGAGGTGGGATGAGCTATTCTAGGTCATGAGGCACACTTGTCAAAACATATCACAAGGAAGGTGAAAAGTGGCACAAAAATACCAATTTTGCATAATAAAATGCCTACCTGAGTTACCTTCCAAAACTCCTATTTTATCTATAAAAAATGAAGTTTAATGGTTTTTACAGGACAAGAGGGGTTACAATAAACCTCATCCATACATTGGTCTGGTCTCTGATCATTCCTATTGTTGTGGACATGCAGAATCATCTCAAATAGTTTCAAAAAGCCTCTTTTCTATACACCTTCTCCACTTGGCATCCAAAACTACTCAAACCTGAAAATTGGTCCATGAAAAAGAGGGAATGACACTTGTTAAAGACTCCCAAATCATCAATTTCAATAAAAATCCTTTAAAAGGCTTCCCTAATTGCTTTTTACCAATTTTCCAAATGTTCACTAGTTCGACTCACTGGACTAGCTAAAAGTGAAGGCTTATTTGGGGCACTTAAAAGATTTTTCATGAAATTAAATTAATTTTTGGAGTTATCTCAAGAGTAAATATTTCTCCAAAAGTTGGTTTCATCTCCTAACTATTTCTATAGCTTGTACACCACTCAAAGTGGCAAAAATAAGCCCTATTTTCTTCTGGTTCATACAATTTTGTACAATAAAAACATGTGTGGAATCCTCTAAGATTATTCTATCATCTATAGGTGGCTTTATGGCCATCCATTTTCATCTTTATTCTCAAAATGCTCTACCTCTCCTATCAATTTCTAATAAGGGTTTAATTAGGGTTTTGAGAGGCTTGGACTCTTAACCTTTGGTTATAACCATTTCACATTGAACCTCCCTTAGAATTCCACTGAAGGCTCCTAAAGGACCTTCCCTAACTATCCTAAATGGCTCAAGGTTCTATGAATTAGTTCATGAAAGTTGTGAGTGATTGAAGTTGACCTTCGAGCTCCATTTCTTGCATTATGTGAGGGGTTTGGTCCATTCCCAGCCAAAATGGCTTTTTGATGAGTTACTTTGCCAATTTAGAGTTGTATCACCTCTGTATATGATCCAAGAACATGCTAAAACTGATATGATTTATTATTGATATATAAAATATTGAATGGCTCCTTTGTAGGATTAGGCCTAAACCTTATGCAAAGAGTCTACCTGTAAGCTTGTGTTAAAAAATAACACTTTCTTGATGATTTCTTGCCTCTGATAGCTCAAACACCTCAAATATGTTTTTACACACATGGAAAAATCATTATATGAATTTTTAAAAGCTATAACTAAGGATGACACTCTATTTTTCCACTCGCTCTTGAATCTAAAAATGGGGTTTGAGTGAAACCCTCCTTGTATAGGACATCTTGTTTGACCCTAAAGCTTATATAAAGTATTTTTATATTTCTATGGATTTATTCTTGCTTATCTAATCATTACTTGGTCTTTTATTTTCCTCTAGTTCATGATTTGACCTCTTTTCATCAAAATTGTCCCCTTATGCAAGGCAAAAGTGACCTTGCTTTGAGATAAAAAAGAGAGGGTTTGACTAGATCGATAATAAAATAAAATCATTATTTATTGTATCATGTGTCCCAAGGGTGATTCATACTAAATTTGAGATTCCCATTCCAAGCAAAGGGTCCTTGACTTGCCCAATTTCAAGATTGAAATTTTCAAGATGGACTGTGTGTAGGGGTGTTGAATGTTGGCTAAATTTTGCTTATTTGGAGCACATTGATTTGTAATATCCTCATGGAAAAAGGTTACTATAATTTTCATCATCACATATAATTAATCCTACTAATCCTTCCATTATTTTTATTCCTCCAACCTTCTCTATACTCCTGCAAATACATGATTAGGCTTAGTTATTGTTTAAGTGAAATAACCTTTTTGGTCCTTCACACTTGTGGTAGTTCACACTTGTGGTAGGTGTTGATGGCTATATATTCACTTGGACATGATACGAAAGTTTAATTTAGGTCATTTTAAATTTTTTTATGCCAATCTCCACCCATACAATATCTTTTGGAATAAAGGGAACCCCACTTCTCACTCACTCCCCATACCCTATTTGACTATGTTCCTTCCCAGGCTTGTAGATGATTAGGAGTGCTTGAAACTTGTTTGATGATGCCTTATATATACATGAATGTATTATAATCACTAAAACACCTTGTATCTTTCACTCCCCTTGAAAACTCAAATCAAGGTCAAGACCTTAATCTTTTGCCTCACTGTCCACTCAGATTGAGACAATCCCAAGACCCTACCTATAGGTGATTATGGAGTGTGTTTGAGTAGTTGACAAGAAAATGAAGCAATATCCTATCTTGTAGGTGAGTTTATATAACCCCAATTTGATTTGAGATCACCTTGAAAGACTTAATAACTTGTGCAAGTGACCCCAAGCTCCTTATTCTTAATTTATGGCCTATAGGTGGTCTTGGCTATAGGCGACTATCATAGTTAAGCTTATAGGTGGTGTTTTAGGGTGACTTGGGGCATATAGTAAAGATTTAGTCCTTATTTTTCCTTTAGTTCCTATGAATTCCCATAGCCTTTATTTTTTCTTGGATCCATTTCAAGTAAATGAAAACCCAACTAATTTGCAACCTCTACCCTCACTGTACCCTCTCTCTCCTGTTGTACAAATAGGTTATGACCTCCAAAGGTCATTTCAAATGCCACCCCTTTGGTCATAATTTTTTTTTTGATAAATGATTGGTATGACCCTTGAAATTATTTCCTCAACTTGGATAAGTCTTATCACTTTCACACATAGTGCAAACATCAAATTTCTCTTAGAATCCTGCAAATAGCACTGCTTACTTTCAGTACATTTGAGCCTTTTTGGGGAAGCTCAAAACTTATCTTCCACTTATAATTTCGTCTTAAAAATTTGGGAGATCCTTATTTGTTATAGGGAATATATCTCCACCCAATTTAGGACTCAAATCCTCTTATAGGTGTACTTTTAGATTCCTAAAAAAACCCTTAGGCCTCTATTTGATCATTTTAGAGGAAGAAGGCCTAAAACATAAGCCAACTTCCAATTTGATGTTTTTCCACCTTTCCTTTCAACTAGGATCATCAATAGGTTTGTTTAGGCATTCTATATGGTAAGGAACCTCAAAATGGATTGATCATCCCATTGGAACACCTCTAGAAGAGCTATCTATGACATCAACTGTAGATGACATTCTCCTTTCACAAGCATAACTGAGACCTTTCTCTAAATTTTCTAATTTGTATCATATATGTGCCTTTTACCAACACTTCAATGCATATTAGTAGTCCCAAAAGGTTAAAAATCATGTCAAACCTTCAAAATTGGATTTATGATGTCAACATGTTCTTGTAGATGGAGTTTTGATTGTTGCACATAGGTAGGAAGATGAAGAAGCAAGATTTCACAAGGGTAAGACTCTCCAAACACTAAAAAAGCACTTTTTAACACTTAAATATAAGCTAAAATCAAGGATCATCATATAAAAAACATAAAATCACTTTTATCAATGTGGAGAGTCATTTACAAAGTAACCAAGATGACTGTTGGTGCAGACTATGACATTTTGCATGCATAAACAAGCCTAAAAGGGATTTTATTGGATACTTGAACTCTCAAAAGTTAAAAGGACAATGGTAATGTCTTGGAAAGTATGGTAAAACTCCTAAAATAACCAAATACATCAATCCAAAGAAAAATAAATTGAAATTAATTCAAAAAGAGACCCCCTCTTCAATGCAAACTCTCAAAAAGATACTTGAGGTGTTGATGATTGTTCATAGAGGAGTATGCACCAAATTACAACTTATTATTATGGATGTGGAGTAGGCTCAGATCCTTATCCATACCTAAAATCATTTTCTCCAACTTTAACTATACGACTCATGGTGAGCACTAGAAGTTGAGCCTTCTTTGTATGCCAAGAGGAGAAAATGAGTTGCATAAGAGATTGTTTGCATTCTCATTGAAGTAAAAATGTGAAAATGAGTGTGATAAGGTGAAGAGTTTCTCTTCCCACGTTTCTGGTTGATGGTTGACTTGGGGATTCCATACAAGTGCCCAAAAGCTTCTACTTTTGAGGGAAAACTACCATCCATTGAAGATAATTGCTTCTTGCCTAGAAAATAATAGTCCTTGACATGATCCACATTGAAAATATTTTGGGTGTCCAATTTTATTGCATGAAAATTCATACAAATCATTAAATGGGTCATAATATGACCAAAAGGCCTCTTCTTGCATATGAAATAAGGTGAAAGATAATTTAATGACTTTTAAACCCCTTAAAACATGTTAAAATCCATATTAGAACATTTTCAACATAACTTGACTCTTTGACTACATTTGAACAAGGTTGACAAACCTTTGACTCAAGTTGACTAGCCTAGTGCATAAGGGGTGGACTTCAACAAAGACTAGAGAGGGGATTATTAAGATAATGGCCTAACATAACACCCTATAAGACCTATGGGAATCTTCTAAAAAGTTTAAAATAGTAGGGGTTGGCCAAAATTTGATTTGGGTTGAAATTTGGTCAATAGGACCTTTTTGTATGCTCTTACAACCCTTTTAGACACCTTTTTCTTATTACCAGTCATTTAGAACCTTTTGAACGATCATTCCACCTTAGCGAGGCAGTATTCCCCATGCCAAACCTATTCCCCTAGGTCTTGAGCCTATAGGATAAGAGTGCCCCATTTGGACTATAGTGCCCAATAAAGAAGTGTCCCATTTTTTGCGGTCCTATCCATTTGCACTTTGATCCCCAATTGTCATTTTCATTCGGTCCTTTTCCTTAATTAGGTTGGCCTATCACAAATAAATCTAACCAATGACCAATTTTTCCCTGTAAAAGCCCACTCAAAGCTCATTTATAGAGGAGGTAAAAAACTTACAAAGCAATAAGGCAAACTTCCCTAATATTTACATAGAATCACCTAACATAGCTACAAATATACTCAAATCCTCATACCAATCCCTAGCCACCTCAAACACTATCAATTTGGAATTTGCATCTACATCACACTATTACACAAACCACATTAGGTGGGAGAACTACATATGGCTTGATCCCTCTTTAGTGTATTGATATGTAGGTAGTGTGCCCACACAAGTGGTGTGGATTTCATGTTTAGTACATCTTTCACACTAACCCCCCTCTTTCTCAAGTTACTCAACTATCATTTTATCAAGCATGATGGAGGGTTAGGGTTTGAAGACAAAATCAACTCCACAATGAGTTTCATCGGCAACCAGTGCTCGATTTTTCACAGGCATGCTTATACAAGCATAGTGAAACTACCCAAAAAGTTTTAGGTCTATATGATTATATTAAAAAATAATATTAGGAATGTAAAACAACTTTAGACACCAAAGCATCCACTTTTTGGTGCTCTTATCCTTTCAACCAATGAAAGCTAGATTTAGGTTAACAACACCTTTCCAGTCCTACATAATAGTTTTCAACCTTTGTCAATTGTCTCAGTCTATTTTCTAGCTAAGTTATATTTCTTATTATTTATTAATATTTTTAGAAAGGTGAAAAAGACAAATAGTTGTACAAATCAAGAGTATATTTATTGATATATTTTGTACTGATTTATTAATCCAAACCCTTAACTAAAATAGAAATAAAACTCCATTATTCTTAAATAATTTAAATCATTTTCAAACTCTCTTAGGCTATTAGAAATACATGTTATAGCTTCATACTAAAAGATAACATCGTCAAAATATTCCTATCCATCTCATTCATGACATGAGAGACTCATTGTAGCTATTGAAAGGAAAATGGACACCTATTGAGAGAGCAAATTGGCAAAGCTTTTCAAGTGAAATGTTGGATGTAAGTGGTCTCATTCAAAACATATAAGATATTTTGAAAGTTCATGAAGGATAACATGTCCAATCTCATTAGCTCTATGTGTCTTCTTACACTCCATCTCAGCTCTCATACATGGTACCCATTCTACCCCATGAGACTTTTCCTTATGAATCTCCAAGTGTTCCAAGTCTTCCACGTGCTGCTCAAACCTTTCCTTCTTGGAATTCAATCCAAGAGAGTTTTCAAAAATAAAAGGAGATTGTTGTAGAATAATCTATTGGTTCAACCTCCAATATAGACAAGCTATAGGTTCTTGGGGAGAGGGAAATGGGGCTTGATTAGGCACAAAATTTTCTTTGTCTTCCATCTCTTGATCTTGGCTCTCTTCAAGTCCTATTATCTTTAACTCTAATTCTTTAATTTGCCTATCTATAAAGAATGAGATTCTAATTGAAAAGGTGGAAGATCAGCTTGTAGCTATTGAAGAACCTCAAGAAGGCTATGAGTAAAATAAAGTTATTATTGAAGAATGTCCTTTCCATTGCTTAATTTAACTTGCTATCTCTCCAAGAGTTCTTCCAAAAACCCTCCATTCCCATGCCCATTCACGAGACATCCACCAAACCTCATACTTCCTCTCCAAATCATGAACTTGATCATCACCCTCTCACCATCTCCCTTCATAAAGAAGAACCTATCCTATGAGTAGCAAGTAAAAAAACTAGGTTGTAGTTGTTAGTGAGATGAAAAAGGGCCATGAGGAATATGAATCAAGTAAGGATGAGGAAGAAATATCCATTGGTAATCCAATTGGATAGGAAAATCACAAATCAGTCTTTACGAATTAACATGAAGAGGTTGAAGGAGTGGAGTAATTTGAAAAGGTTAATTTTATTGTTTCTCTTCAAAATGATGATCAAGAAGATGATGAAGACTTGTTTGCAGTCCTAGGAGTAGGTTATACTCCTCTTCAAGGAGGCTATAGTCTAGTCAATATTAAGGAACTCAACTTTGGAAAGAAAGTGAACATCTAAAGAATAATTATCTCCTCAAGTATGCCAATTCAAGAGGCAAATAAACTCCATGATGATATGTTTTAAGTCATCAAAATGGACTATCATCTCTTCAATCAATTGGAATATTCTTATCCATTATTGAAGGACAAGGTATATTTTTATTGGCCTCAATTTACTAAGAAACAAGAGGTTGTTCCTATTGGAGACATTATTACAATTGAATCAAAATATTAATTTTAATTCATGCAATTGGATATGCCAAATTATAAGGAGTTTGAACAAGGTATATTCTTGGAAGATGATGATGTAAAATTCCATGAAAAACTTGATGAGGTTGTAGAAAAAGAGAAGAAAAATGAGACCCCTCAAGAGGCCATGGTGATTTAAGAAGCATGCCTATATGAAGTATCACTTATTGAGGTTGTAGCTAAGGAGTATCATGTGAAATATTTTGGGAGGCTAGTTTACTACTGAAAATATACTCGAGAGTATGATAAAAGGAGTGGCATTCAAGAAGGAGATGAAGACAATAAGGAATAGGTAAAACAACAAGAAGCTGGCTTCATGTCATTTGTCACTTCATGGAGTAAGAGATGGTATAATATTTCCCTTTGATCTAGGAGGAAGAATATCTATTCAGGTTAGTTGTGCATAGCTAGTTGTTTTCTATTTTGTTGTGTTCCCCAAGTGCTTAGTTAACACATGTGTGTGTCTTCCTTTCTTTAATTTTGTGTGTGTGTATTCATTTTGTGTGTTTTTGAGGTAATCAAGTTGTCTTATTGGTCAAGTTTCAAGGTATGATCTTGTTGTCTTAGAGCGCAATTGAATCCGTAGCCCAATAGAAAGAGAAGGCTACTAGTCTAGTCAGCATAAGAGGCATGCTACCCCTATAAGTTACCAATTTATTATATGATTTTGACCCCTAAAGTGAAAATATGACCCTTATAGGCAAAAATTTAAACCTTAGATGATTTAGGAGGTCGCAGTTGAGTCCAAAATACCTTATTAGCATTTATTAAGGTAAATTTGGAAAGATTAAGGTAAGTTTTTTTATGTTTTTTTGTCTATTTGGGTCCCCTAAGTCAAAAAGGGTCATTTATGGTGCCTTGATAAATGTGTAAAAGGTCAAATTAGGTCAATATAGGTCTTAAAATATGTCATGGTATGTACCAAAGAGTTTCAAGCCATAAAAAGTTAGTTATGGGCAAGAAAAGTTAGTTTTAGGGGCTTCCCAAAAAGTACAACATGGGAGGAGATAAAATATGTAGATAAGTTAGGTTTCCATCATTATCAGGTGATTTTATGTCCAAAATAATGTTTATATAGTAGTTACAAGGTCATGGAACCCAAAAACATTATATCTCTCTTATCGACTCCTTCACAAGCTCACATAGGTAAAATTGAAGTGGATGGTACAACTGGGAGAGAGAAGGTGGGAACCTAAAACATTGTACATTGATTGTAGTCTTGGTAAATTTCAAAATTAGAGAATTTGATCTCATATTCATCTCTTTATCTATATGAAAAATGCTAATAAGTTAAGGGTCTAAAATCAGTTAGTCAACTATGATAGGCTCTTTCTTGAGACTTCCAAGTAGAATGGTGGAATATTTTTTGAAGAAGAAAGTTTGTATGGGTATTCAAAAATCCTATAAAGTCTTATATAATATTTTTAAACATTTTCATGAAGGTACAAGTCATTGAATTAATGACAATCTCCATGCAAGAGAGGTTTTCAAGTTGGAATTGCAGGTCTACGTTCAACCCAGAAAGGTGGTCAAATGCATTTGAGTGACTCTTCATGGTATTCCACTCTCTCCAAAATACATTCATGGTCTTCTTGATCACTCAAGTATTTTGTATAGGTCTCAAGTGGTCACTTACTTCATTCACCATCTTAGACTATGTTTTCTATGGGTCCATATAACATAATGTTTTGAGTGTTTGGACATGTATCTCCAAAAAATTAGAGTTGTGTTTCATTTTTAACATGTTAATGCAATAAAAAAAAATGGTTATTGATAACTTTCATGCATATTTTTCCCTTTTTCAATCTCTAACACACAAGGTTACAGTCTACATCACCTACAAGCCTGTAGGTTTGCCAATTCATAGAGTTCAATGGTGTTAATGTTTGATAAGGTTTTCCAAGCATAGATTAATGTAGTGGTCCAGTTTGAAAAGGGTCATGGAATGATAATTACCTATAAACACCTAATATAGAGAGTTGATGACAATACTTCTCCTAAGATGAATCTACAAGACTATTTATATGCCTTGACAGTGAAAGAGGTCTGGTAATGTGCCATTGAAAATGTTCTATGAAGTGTGTAATGAAATAAGCAGAGAAATTTATATAGAGATGACCATTGTGTTACATAAAGAAAATTCAAGGCTATACATAATCAAACTCAAAACTCCTAGATATCCACCTACAAAAAGGTGAGAGAATTTGCCTTAACAATGATATTGGTGACGTCAAGAGTTTTGAGACCTTCAAGACAATATCAAGGAGTCAAAAACATGATGGAGCCACTAGAGAAATCACAAAATGATAAGAAGGAATCATAAGGTTAAAAAATACAATCAAACACCTTCTCATAAACATCACCTACAACCAGTTTAAGAAATATGTTTTAAACAAGTAAGGTTGATGGAAGTTTGGAAAATTCAAGACATTGAAACCATTTTGAGAACATCATATAATATGACCGAGCTATGGAGAATGATTTGAGAGGAATATAGAACACAAAAAAATATTAATGAATTACATATGGAAATAAAATGTAGAAATCACAACATAATAGAGACACATATTTAATGTGGTTTTCCCAATATGGACTACGTCCACACAAAAATGGTTAGGCCTTATTATTTAGTCCAACAAATGAAGGAAAAAACCTATAATACATAAAATGAAACATCCTATTCACTCACACATAATATGCCACCATCATTATAATGACCTCATATCAAAATAGGGTTACATATTAGGGCAAAAATGCACAAACATAATTTCTTATGATAGATCTATGACCTAATAGTGAATGGTCCAAATTTACTATGAAATTATAATATTTTATAATTTATTTTTAACAAAAAATTGTTTTGGGGGTGCTTCCCCTGAACCCCTACCATAGGGGACTGAAAAATAAGTCATCAACCCCCTTAGATCCCCATGGAGACCTTAGTGGGGGGCATTTCCAACCCACACCCCCTATCATGAACTAGGCATTAAAATAAGATCAGGTTCCACCATCCAACAATCTCCCCCTTGGAGACCAATTATTGCAAATCCACTAAAATAAGTCTTACTTGGATTCTCCTTTGAAATTCAAACATATCATGTTTCTCATTTTCCTTATTATCCTTGAAGACCTATTAGAGTTGAACAAATCTCTAGCTTCTCTCTAGTGATTGCCTTTGTTATCATATCTACATGATTATGACTCATATGGATATTTTCCAACTTCAAATTGACCATCCTCCAAAACTAAAAAAAATAAGTGACACCTAAGTTGTATATGTTTAGTTCTTGAGTGGAATGTTGAGTTCTTTGTTAAATGAATTGCACTCTAGCTATCACTATACAACCTATAATATTCCTGCTTCTACCTCTACTCTTTCATGAATCGTTGTATCTATATCATCTCCTTGCTTGTTTTAGTAGCTACAACATATTCTACCTCTATAGTTGACATGGAAACTATATTCTATGATTTTAAAATCCAACTAATTGTTGTGTCACCAACTATGAATACATAACCTATGGTGCTCCTCCTACCATCTAAATCTCTAGCCATGTCTACATCAACATATCCTTGTACAATAACATTTGAATCTTCATATCACAAATTTATATTATTACTCCCTCTCAAGTACTTGAGAATCCACTTGACTGCATCCTAGTTGTATTTTCTTGGATTATTCATAAACGTACTAACAACTCCCACTGCATGAGCAATGTCTAGTCTAGTGCACACCATAACATACATTAAACTTCTAACTACTAAAGCATAGGGCACTTTGGACATGTAATTTATTTCTTCCTATGTTTTAAGACACTGTTCCTTGCTTAATTTGAAGTTCTCTCCCAAAAGTGTATTCACTAGTTTTGCATCTTACATATTGAACTTGACTAACACTTTCTTGATATATTCTTCTTGAGACAATGCCAATTTTCTATTTTCCTGTCTCTTGTTATTCTCATACCAAGGATTTGCTTTGTAGCACCAAAACATTTCATTATAAATGAATCTATTAGTTTTATTTTTAGTTCATTTATATCATGCATCTTAAATCCTATAAAAAGCATGTCATCTACATACAATAACAAGATAATATAGCTACCATTATCTAATCTCTTAAAGTAAACACAATGGTTAGAATGACATCTACTATAAACTTGGAGTCTAATTACTTTGGTATATATTCTAACTAGACTTCCAAGAGTTTGAGGTATTTATTGTTATATTTGTTGCACATACTAATTTTTTGTCATTTTCAGAATTAAATTTTTGGTGATTTCATCAAGTATTGTATATCTAGTATTTGGCTTTTCTTGAAACTGATCTCTATACATGATCTTCTCGTTAAAGATCACATCTCTACTCCTAATGATTTTGAGATTTTCAAAATCCCATAAATGGTTACCAAAATAATTAACTCCATATCCAATAAAAGTACATTTCTTGGATTTTGCTTCAAGCTTGGTTCAATTTTATTTATCAATATGGACAAATGCTTCACAACCAAAAGTCTTTAAAAAGGAATAATCTACATTTTTACCTATCCATGCTTCTTCTAGAATTCCACCATCCAAAGGACTTGAAGGCCATCTATTTATTAAATAAATAATAGTATCCATAACATTTGCTTAAAATTGTAAGGGCAAATCTACATGTAATCTCATGCTCCTTGCATGCTCCATGATTGTCCTATTCATATTTTATGACACACCATTTTGTTGTGGTGTTCTTGGAACCATTTTCTCTCTATGAATCCCATGGTATGAACAATAATTATCAAATTACTTGCTGTAGTGTTCACCTCTATTATCTGATTTGACACACTTCAACTTATTTTCTATCTCATTCTCAATCAAAGCTTTCAATTTTTTAAAAGTATCAAAAAAATCATATTTTTTTGTATGCAACAAACCCAAGTTTTTCTAGTTGCATCATCAATAAAAGTAACATAATAAGAAGATCCACCAAGGGATGATACCTAAGCCAATACCCATACATCTATTTACATAAGCTCGAACTTTTCATACTTATTTATTTTCTCAACTCTAATAAATTTGACTCTCTTCTATTTTCCATATACAGTGTTAAAAAAATCCAAATCCACCTTCTTCAAATTTGGTAACAAATTCTTTGAGTGGAGAACTTGCATCCCCTTCTCACTCATGAGCCCAAGTCTGTGGTGCCATAATTTTGTATCTGCTTTTGTAGAAGTTAAAGTAATAAAAGAGTCAACATTACCATTAGATAAATATAATGTACCTACCTTCTCAAATTTTGTAATTACTAATGATCCTTTAGTGACTTTCCATGAATTTTCTAAAAATGTAACTATGTAACCCTCACTTTATAACTACCCTAATAAAATTATGTTTCTTCTCAACTCAAAAACATGCCTCACCTCTTTTAGTAATCTTTAGTTTCTATTCTATAATTTTATCTATATCTTACCCTTTCCTACAATTTTATAGGGTTCAACATCACCCAAATGAACCTATCCAAAATCACCTTGAACATAGTCTTGAAAATATTTCTTATGGGGTGTATCATGAAATGAATCCCATAAATCTAACACCCAAGAATAATTAATATTATCTAAATAAAGGATTAAATCATCTTATAATATATCACTTGCTACATTTTCTTCCTAATTTGTATCTTATTGTCCATCTCCTTATTTTCCTTTTCGAAACCAATATTATTTCTTTTAGGTGTCTTTTATTCCCACAAATCCAGTACACCAACATTATTTTGGATTTAGATATTCCCTTCTGAGACTTACCACAATTCCCTGGTCCCTTTTCTTTATCCTTTTATCTTCCCCTGATCTCCATAATCAAAGCATTATCTAATATCTCACCTATGCTTGTCCATCACATTTCTACACTGATAATAATACCAATAACATCATCAAACTTTAAAGTGTTTGAAATAGAGATAAAATTACTCACAACCATGACCAAGCCATTCCATCTTTCTAATAATGAACATAGAATCAAAATATCCCTAACCTCATCATCAAAATTTACTCCTAATGAGCTTAATTGATTTATGACTATGTTAAATTCATTTAAATGATTAGCAATAGACCTACCTTCTAACATTTCTAGATTAAATAAAATCTTCATAAAAAATACCTTGTTGGAGGATGAGGGTTTTTCATACACTCTATCCAAAGCCTTTATCACATCCATCATTATCTTTTATTTTGAAATACTGAAGCCCACTGATGATGCTAGACATAACTGTATTGTTCTTAGTGCCTTTCTATCAAGAACCTTCCAATCTTCATCCTTCATAATCATTGGCTTCTTTGCCATTCTGTCCAATGGTAGGAAAATATCCTTCTGATATAGATAGTCCTCCATTTACATCTTTCATAGATTGTAGTTTTGGCCATTGAACTTCTCAACCTTAAACTTTTATTCTTCTATCATTGCTCCCACTCAAAATAGGAACCCTCTTTTCTTGTGAGTTTATCTACCAAATAAACCTTCAACTCTGATACTAGTTGTTAGGAATATATATCATAGAGTCATATTAAAGAATTAAAGATGGAAATAAAATACAAAAATTACAACATAATAGAGACATAGATTTAACATGGGTCACCCAATATGGGCTACGTCCACATAGAAATAGTGAGTCCTTATTATTCAGTCTAACAAATGAAGGAAGAAACCTACAATATATTCACTACAATATCCTTTTCACTCACAAACAGTATACCACCATGATTATTATGCCCTCATATCAAAGGAGGGTTACATATTAGGGAAAAAATACACAAACATAATTTTTATCATTAAATTTATGACCTAATAGTGAATGGTCTAGATTTACTACAAAATTACAATATTTTATAATACATTTTTAACAAAATATTGCTTCTAGGGTGTCACCCAAGACATCGACCCTAAATCCCTGCCAGAGGGGCTCTAAAATAGTTGCCACCCTGCTTGGACCCCCATGGAAACCCTAGTGGGAGGAAATTACCCCCCACACCCCCTGCCAAGATGGGCATTAAAATAAGATTAGGGTTCACTATCCAACAATATCCCACTTAGAGACTAATTATTGAAATTCCATCACAATAACTCTTACTTAGATTTTCCTTTAAACTTTGACACCAGCATGTTTCTCATATTCTTTGTTATCTTTGAAGACCTATTAAATCTGAACAACTCTCTAGATTATCTTCAGTGATTCACTTTGTTAGCATATTTATAGGATTATGACTTGTATAGATCTTTTCTAACTTCAGTTGACCATCCTCCAAAACTGAATGAATGAAGTGATACCTGAGTTATATATGTTTTGTTCTTGAGTGGAATGTTGAGTTCTTTTGTAAATAAATTACACTATGGCTATCATTATACAACCTTTAATATTCTTGCTTCTACTTCAAATCTTCTATGAACCATTGCATCCATATCATCTCCTTGTTTGCTTTAGTAGCTGTAACACATTTTGCCTCTATAGTTGACAAAATAATTATCTTCTATAATTATTAAATCCAACTAACTACTATGTCATCAACCATGAATACATAACCTTGGTACTTCTTCTGCATTTTAAATCTCCAACCATGTCTACATCAACATATCCTTGTAATGTAATATCTTGTTGGATGGTGGAGTCTGATCTTATTTTAATGCCCAGTTCTTGATAAGGGTGTGTGGGAGGGCAACACCCCACCACTAGGGTGGCCATGGTGGTCCAAGGGGTGATGACTTATTTTGGAGCCCCCCTGATGGGGGTTCAAGAGAAACACCCTTAAAGTAAAATTTTGTGAAAAATTCATTATAAAATATTATAATTTCATAGTTAATCTAGACCATTTACTATTAGGTTTTAGATCTAACAATAAAAATTTAGTGCATTTTTTCCCTAATTTATAAACTTTTTTTGATATGAGGGCATTATAATTAGGTGGTAAAAAGTGAGAGAGTGAAGAGGATATTTTAGTGGATGTATTGCAAGTTTTTCCCTTCATTTTTTAGATTGAATAATAAGAACTATTAGTTTCTGTGTGGATGTAGCCCATATTGAGTGAACCATGTTAAATATGTGTCTCTATTCTATTATGTTTCATAAATTTTAATTATGTCTTTATTTTATTATTATTAATCTACATTATATATTCCTAAAAACTTACATAAGAGCCAAAGGTTTATTTTGTAGATAAACTCATAGGAAAAGATGTTTTTTGGTTCAAGTGGGAGCAATGGCAGAAGAAGGCAAGTTTAAGGTTGAAAAGTTTAATGGCCAAAAATACTAGATATGGAAGATGCAAATGGAGGACCATCTATATTAGAAGGATTTTTTCATACCATTGGGTATAATAGCGAAGAATTTGGTGACTATGAAGGATGAAGACTAGGAGGTTCTTGACAGAAAGACACTTGGAACAATATGGTAGTGTCTGGCAGTGTCGATGGCCTTCAATATTTAAAAAGAAAAGGCAATAGTGGATGTGATAAAGGAATTAGATAGAGTGTATGAAAAACCCTTAACCTCTAACAAGGTATTTCTTATGTAGCATTTATTTAATCTAGAAATGTCAGAAGGTGGGTTTGCTGCTGACCATTTAAATGAATTTAACATGGTCACAAATCTGTTAAGCTCTATAAGAGTAAATTTTAATGATGATATTATCACTCTTTTAATTATGTTATCATTTTTAGAAAGATGATATGGCTTGGTCATATCTATGAGTAGCTCTATCTCTTGTTTAAACACTTTATAGTTTGATGATGTTATTGGTGTTATCCTTAGCGAGGAAATGCAATGGAAAAGCATAGGTGAGACATTAGGTAATGCTTTGACTATGGAGAATAGGAGAAGACAAAAAGATAGAGGAAAGAAAAAAGAAATCATGGGAAGTATAAGAAAGGTAGATCTAAATCTAATGGATCAATGGTGTGATGGATTTATGGAAAGAAAGGACACCTGAAGAAAGATTGTTGGTTTCAAAAAAGAAAACAAGGAGATGGACAAAAAGATAAAAACTAGGAAGAAAATGTATTAGGTGATATGTTACAAGATACTTTAATCCTTTATTTAGATAATATTAATGATTCTTGAGTGTTAGATTCAGGGGATTCATTTTATGCTATACTCCATAAAAAATATTTTGAAGACTATGTTCAAGATGATTTTGGGCAAATTTATTTGGGTGATGGTGAACCCTATAAAATTTTAGGAAAGGGTAAGATAGAAATAAAATTATATAATAGAAACAAATGGTTTCTAAAAGAGATGAGGCATATTCTTGAGTTGAGAATAAATCTAATTTCAGCATGGTATCTAGGAAGTGAGGGATGCATTGTTACATTCACAAAAACATCATGGAAGGTCACTAAAGGATCACTGGTAGTAGAAAAAAGAGAGAAGGTAGGTACATTGTATTTATCTAATGGTGATTTTGACTCTTCTATTTCTCTAGATCATACAGAAGTAGATACAAAATTATGGTACCATAGACTTGGGCACATAAGTGAGAAGGGGATGCAAGTTCTCCACTCAAAGAATTTATTACCAAATTTGAAGAAGGTGGATTTGGATTTCTATGAGCACTGTGTGTATGGAAAATAAAAGAGAGTCAAATTTCTCAGAGTTGGGAGGACAAAGAAAGATGAAAAGGTAGAGATTGTGCATACATATGTATGGGGATCGACTCAGATATCATCCCTTAGTGGCTCTTCTTATTATGTTATTTTTATCGATGATGAAACTATAAAAAACTTGGGTTTATTGTATACCAAATAAATTTGATGTTTTTGATACTTTTAAGAAATGGAAAGCTTTGGTTTAGAATGAGACAAAAAATAAGTTGAAGTGTGTCATATCAGACAATAGAGGTGAATACTATAGCAAGGAGTTTGATAATTACTACTCATCCCATGGGATTCATAGAGAGAAGATGGTTCCAATAATACCACAACAAAATGGTGTGTAAGAAAGGATGAACATGACAATGATGGAGTGTGCAAGGATCATGAGATTGTATGTAGGGTTACCCTTACAATTTTAAGCATATGCCATACATACTACTATTTACTTAATAAATAAAGGGCCGTCAAGTCCTTTCGATGGTGGCATTCTAGAGGAAGCATGAAAATGTAAAAAAGTAGATTATTCCTTTTTAAAGACTTTCAGTTGTGAAGCATTTATCCATATTAATAAATAAAATATAACCAAGATTAAGGCAAATTCCAAGAAATGTAATTTTATTGGATATGGAGTTAATGATTTTGGTTACCATTTATGGGATATTGAAAATCATAAAATCATTAGGAGTAGAGATGCAATCTTTAATGAAAATGTCATGTATAGAGATCAATTGTAAGAAAAGAAATAGGAAAATTCAAATATAGAATATGCAGTACTTGATGAAATTACTAGAAATTAGATTCCAAAAGTGCTAGAAAATTAGAATGTGCAACAACTACAACATGTACCTCAAACTCCTAAAAGTGTAGCTAGAAGATCTACTAGAGTAAGTAGACTCCATAAACATTACACTCTTTCACTTTATTATTTATTATTGATTGATAATGGTGAGCTAGAATGATATGAAGAAGCAATGCAGATAGAAACCAAAAAGAAGTGGGAGTAAGGCATGAAAGAGGAGATGGACTCCTTGGTACACAACCAAACTTGGGATTTGGTTCAGTTGCCTATAGGTAAAAGAGAATTGAATAATAAATGGGTTTATAGGTTAAAGGAAGAAGATGGAGGCAAAATGAGGTACAAAGCTAGACTTGTTGTAAAGGGGTTTGCATAGAATAAAGGTATTGACTTTGACAAAATATTTTATTCAGTAGTTAAAATAACTTCTATAAGAACTATTTTACGTTTGGTAGCAGTAGAAGATTTGCACCTTGAATAGTTAGATGTGAATATTGCATTCCTTCATGGTTATTTAAAAGAGGAAATTGTTAAGCATAGAATATACTGAGAGGAGGGGTGAATCAGTATATTATATATCTTATCAAACTTTCCCTTTATCAAATTCCACTTAATCAAACATTCAAGATATGCAATAAAACTCAAACAATAAACATCACACAAGATAGAGAGAGACACCAGATATAACGTGGAGACCCAATGTGGGAAAAACCATAGAGAACAATCTCAAGTATAGTCATGAGAACAAACCCACAGGATCACCATACCCCTTTGCCAAGTACCAACCTCAGCTAAAATTCGTGAGCACCAACCCATAGGAGCTTCAAACCCCTTTGCCAAACACCAACCTAGATACTATTAATGAGCACCAACCCCTTTGCTAAGCACCAACCCAATAATAATTTGTGAGCACCAACCCACAGGATCACCAACCCCTTTGCCGAGCACCAACCTAGCATCAATTTGTGAGTACCAACCCATAGGAGCACCAACCTCTTTGTGTATACCATACACCTATCTCTCAATTTCGCTATCTCAACAAATGATAGATCAATACATCTCCTTCCTCTCTCTCACCTTTGCTCTTTTAAGCTAGATATAACAAATACAAATCATATTCATCTCTCGCAATTGCTCTTTTAAGCTAGATATTACAATATCAAATCAACTTCTCTCAGCCATATTACAAATGGCTTCTCAAGCCTTTATTTATAGCTTTCCAAATGACCTTTGGCCTTCCCCCTTTGTGACCCTTCAATCCTCATGGAAAATGGTGCCAATCTTGGATGACCCTTCATATTCAAGCCTTTGAAAAGTCATGTGGTGACCCTTCATGACCAAAAATGTCCTTCCCACTTTTGTCCTTATCTTTGGTGACTTTTCGTATTCCTCAAAGTGTCCCTTCATGAGAAATTGTGCCCTTACTCTTTTGGCTTCACTTGGTGACTCTTGGTATTCCCCAAGATGACTCTTCATGGGAAAATGCATCCCATCCTTCTTTTTTCTTTACCTTGTGGCTCTTCGACTTCTCCATGGGCTCTTCTTTTGTCTCATATGCAACCAGAAATATATTTGTTAATATTAAATAAATATTAACTCATATTAGCCAAGATATATTTATTACAAACAACATTAAATGCAAAGGGGCATTTATCACCAATAATGCTAGACCTTTGACATCAATGACAATATTTCCAATAGAAATACATATGGAGCAACCATAAGGATAGGAATTCAAAGGTAAGGAAAAAATGGTGTGCACATTGAAGAAGAGTTTGTATGGCCTAAAACAAGCTCCAAAATAGTGGTATTTAAATTTGACATGTTTATGATATAACAAGGTTATATTAGATGTCACTCTAACCAATATGTTTACTTTAAGAGATTAGATAATAGTAACTATATTATCTTTTTATTATATGTAGATGACATGCTTGTTGTGGGATCTAACATGCATGATATAAATGAGTTAAAAATAAAATTAGTAGTTTCATTTTCAATGAAGGATTTGGGTGCTGCAAAGTAAATCCTTGGTATGAAAATAAAAAGAGACAAGAAAAAAGAAAATTGAGATTGTCTCAAGAAGAATACATCAAGAAGGTGTTAGTCAAGTTCAATATACAAGATGTAAAACCTGTGAATACACCTTTGGGAGGGAATTTCAAATTAAGGAAAAATGTCCTAAAACATAGGAAGAAATAAATTACATGACTAAAGTGACATATGCTTTAGCATTTGGAAGTTTAATGTATGATATGGTGTGCATAGGCCAGATATTGCTCATGCAGTGGGAGTTATCAGTAGGTTTATGAACAATCTAGGAAAAGAGCATTGGGATGAAGTCAAGTGGATTCTCAGGTACTTGAGAGTGACCACTGATAGATATTTGTGCTATGAAAGTTTAGATGTTACCTTATAAGTATATGTTGATGCAAACATGGATGGATATTTAGATGGAAGGAGGAACACCATAGGTTATGTATTCACTATTGGTGACACAATAGTTAGTTGGATTTCAAAATTAGAGAAGATAGTTTCTTTGTTAACTATAGAGGTAGAATATGTTGTAGCTACAGAAGCTAGCAAGGAGATGATATGGATGTAATAGTTCTTGGAAGAGTTGAGGCACAAGTAGGAAGATTACATGTTGTAAAATGATAGCTAGAGTGTAATTCATTTAGCAAAGAACTCCACATTCCACTCAAGAACCAAATATATACAACTTAGGTATCACTTCATTAATTCAATTTTGGAGGATGGTCAATTGATGTTGGAAAAGATCCATATGAGTCAAAATCCTATAGATATGCTAACAAAGGTAGTCACTAAAGATAAGCTGGAGAGTTGTTCAGCTTCAATAGGTCTTCAAAGATAACAAAGAAGATGAGAAACATGTAAGGGTCAAAGTTCAAAGAAAATTTCAAGTAAGAGTTGTAGCAGTGGAGTTGCAACAATCAGTCTCCAAGTGGGAGATTGTTGGATGGTGTTGTCTGATCTTATTTTAATGCCCAATTCTCGATAGGGGTGTGGGGGGGGGAAATGCCCCCATTAGGGTCATCATAGGGGTCTAGTGGGGTTAGCAACCTATTTTGGATGCCCCCTTGGTGAGGGTTCGCGGGGAGCACCCTCGAAGCAAATTTTTTTGATAAATGCATTGTAAAATATTGTAATTTCATAGTTAATCTGGACTGTTTACTATTAAGTTTTAGATCTAATGGTAGAAATTAAATTTAGTGCATTTTTACCCTAATTCATAAACCTCCTTTGATATGAGGGCATTGTAATCAAGTAGTAAAAAGTGATAGAGTGAAGAGGATATTTTAGTGGATGTATTGTAGAATTTTCCCTTCATTTTTTGGACTGAATAATAAAGACTAATAATTTTTGTGTGGATGTAGCCCAATTGGGTGAACCATGTTAAATCTGTGTCTCTATTCTATTGTGTTTTCTAAATTTTAATTTTATCTTTATTTCATTATTATTGATATACATTCTATATTCCTAACACATCTGACCATTCTTAGCACAAATTTATATCAGTGGTCCCTTTCACGTACCTAAGAATATGCTTGACTGCATTTAAATGATTTTTTTTCTAGATTATTCATAAACATGTTGATAATTCCCACTACATGATCAATGTCTGGTCTAGTGCACACCATATCATACATTAAACTTCCAACTTCTAAATCATAGGGCACTTTGGACATGTAATTGATTTCTTCCTATGTTTTACAACATTATTCCTTGCTTAATTTGAAGTGCCCTCCTAAAGGTGTAATAACTAATTTTGCATCTTGCATATTGAACTTGACTAACACCTTATTGATATATTCTTCTTGAGAGTACGTGAATTTTATATTTTTTTCCATTTGTTGTTGTTCTCATACGAGGGATTTGTTTTATGGCACCTAAATCCTTCATTGTAAATGAATTTTCTAGTTTTCTTTTGAGCTCATTTATATCATATATGTTAGACGCTGCAACAAGCATCTTATCTACATACTTAACAAGATAATATAACTTCCATTATCTAATCTCTTAAAGTAAATACAATGGTCAGAATGGAATCTACTATAACCTTGTTCTATCATAAACATGTCAAATTTTAAATACCACTACCTTGGAACTTTCTTTAGGCCATACAAACTCTTCTTCAACTTACACACCATTTTATCCTTACCTTTGACTTCATATCCCTGTGTCTACTCCATATATATTTCCTCCTACAAGTCACCATGAAGGAATGCCATCTTCACATCTAACTACTCAAGGTGTAAATCATCTACTACTACCAAAATTAAAATAGTTTTTATAGAAGTCATTTTAACTACTAGAGAAAATATTTTATCAAAATCTATACCTTTATTTTGTGTAAACCCCATTACAACAAGTCTAACCTTGTACCTCTTTTTACCTCCATATTATTCCTAAAACCTATAAACCCATTTATTTTGCAATGCTATTTTATCTATAGGAAACCAAACCAAATCTCAAGTTTGGTTGTGTACTAGGGAGTCCACCTCCTCTTTCACGCTTTGCTACTTTTTGGTTTCTACCTGCATTGCTTCTTCATAGCTTTCTGGCTCACTAACATCAATCAATAATAAATAATAAAGTGAAGGAGAGTATCATTCATGGAGTCTACTTACTCTAGTATATCTTCTAACTACACTTCCAAGAGTTTGAGGGTCTTGTTGTTATATTTGTTGCACTTTTGATTTGTTAGCACTTTTAAAATTTCATCTCTAATGATTTTTTCAAGTATTACATATTTAAAATTTGGATTTTATTATTTATTTCCTTGCAACTGATCTTTGTACATGATCTTATTATTAAAGATCACATCTCTACTCCTAATGATTTTGAGATTTTCAAAATCCCATAAATGGTAACCATAATGATTAACTCCACATCCAATAAAAGTGCATTTCTTGGATTTTGCTTCAAGCTTGGTTTTATTTTATTTTTCAATATTGATAAATCTCTACAAAAAAAAGTCTTTAAAAAGGAATAATCTACCTTTTTAACTATCCATGCTTCTTCTGGAATGACACCATCTAAATGACTGAAAGGCCCTCTATTTATTAAATAAATAGTAGTATCCATAACACCTACCAAAACTATAAGGACAACCCTGCATGTAATCTCATGCTCCTTACATGTTCCATGATTGCCTTGTTCATCCTTCTGACACACTATTTTGTTTTGGTGTTCTTGGAACCATCTCTCTACGAATCCCATGGGATGAACAATAATTATCAAATTCTTTGCTATAGTATTCACCTCTATTATCTATTCTGACACACTTCAACCTATTTATTGTCTCAATCTCAACCAAAGCTTTTAATTTCTCAAAAGTATGAAAAACATCAGATTTTTTTGTATGCAATAAACCCAAGTTTTTCTAGTTGCATAATCAATCAAAGTAACATATTAAGTAGAGCTACTAAGGGATGATACTTGAGCTAGTACCCATACATCTGTATGCATAAGCTCTAACTTTTCATCCTTATTTATCTTCTCAACTCTAATAAATTTGACTCTCTTCTATTTTCCATACACACAATGCTCACGAAAATTCAAATTCACCTTCTTCAAATCTGGCAACAAAATTTTTTAGTAGAGAACTTGCGTCCTCTTCTCACTCATGTGCCCAAGTCTGTGGTGCCATAATTTTGTATCTACTTCTGTAGAAGCTAAAGCAATAAAAGAGTCAACATTACCATTAGATAAATATAATGTACTTACCTTCTCTCCTTTTGCTATTACTAATGATCCTTTAGTGACCTTCCATGAATTTTCTATAAATTTAACTGTGCAACCCTTACTTCCCAACTACCATGATAGAATTAGATTTTTTCTCAACTCAGAAACATCGCTCACTCTTTAAATAACCATTTATTTATATTCTATAATTTTATGTATATCTTATCCTTTCCTATAATTTTATAGGGATCACCATCACTCAAATAACTCTGTCCAAAGTCACCTCGAACATATTATTGAAATTATTTCTTATGGGGTGTAACATGAAATGAAGCCCCTAAATCTAACACCCAAAAATCATTAATATTATCTAAATAAAGGATTAAATCATCTTGTAACACATCACCTTCTACATTTTCTCCCTGATTTTTATCTTGTTGTCCATCTCCTTATTTTCTTTTTCAAAACCAATAATCTTTATTCTTATTGATTTGTATCTTGTTGTCCATCTCCTTATTTTCTTTTTCAAAACCAACAATCTATATTCAGGTGTCCTTTCTTCTCACAAATCCAACACACCAATGTTCCTCTAGATTTGGATATGCCCTTCTTAGACTTACCACAATTCCCTAGGCCCTTTCTTCTATCTTTTTGTCTTCCCTTGTTCTCCATAGTCAAAGCATTTTTTTACATCTCATTTGTGATTTTTGATCACATTTCCTTTCTAAGAATAACACCAATAACATATTTAAACTTTAAAGTGTTTGAACGAGAGATAAAATTACTCACATTCATGACCAAGCCATTTTAGCTCTCTGGTAATGAGTATAGTATCAAAAGAGCCCTAAAATCATCATCAAAATTTAATCCTACAAGGCTTAACTGATTTGTGACCATGTTAAATTCATTTAAATGATCAACAAAAGACCCACCTTCTAACATTTCTAGATTAAATAAATGCTTCATAAGAAATACCTTATTAGAGGTTGAGGATTTTTCATACACTCTATCCAATGCCTTTATCACATCTGATATTATCTTTTATTTTTAAATATTGAAGGCCACCGATACTATTAGGCACAACTATATTATTCCTAGTGCCTTTCTATCAAGAACCTCCCAATCTTCATCCTTCATAGTCGTCAGCTTCTTTGATATTCCATCCAATGATAGGAAAAGATCTTTCTAATATAGATAGTCCTCAATTTACATATTTCATAGCTAGTAGTTTTTTCTATTGAACTTCTCAACCTTAAACTTTCGTTCTTCTACCATTGCTTCTACTTGAACTAAGAACCCTCTTTTTCTATGAGTTTATCTACTAAATAAGCCTTTAGCTATGATATGAATTGTTAGGAATATAGATCAAGAGTAATGTTAATGAATTAAAGATAGAAATAAAATGTAGAAATCATAACTAAATAGAGATATATTTAACATGGTTCACCCAATATGAGCCACATCCACATAGAAACAACTAATCATTCTTATTATTTAGTCTAAAAAATAAAGTGAAAAATGTACAATACATGCACTACAATATCCTCTTCTCTCACACACAATATGCCACCATAATTACAATGCCCTCATATCAAAGGAGGGTTATATATTAGGACAAAAAAGCATAAACATAATTTTTACTTTTAGATCTATGACCTAATAGTGAACAGTCTAGATTTACTATGAAATTACAATATTTTATATTGCATTTTTAAAAAAAATTTGTTTTAGGGGAATTGACCCCATACCCCCACCAGGGGGGCTCTAAAATAGTCTCCACCCCATTGAACCCCCATGGAGACCTTAGTGGGGAGGGTATTGCCCCCCCACACCCCCTTTTTAGGAACTGGGCATTAAAATAAGATCAGTCTCCACCATCCAACAATCTCCCACTTGGAGAATGATTGTTGCAATTCCACCACTATAACTCTTGCTTGGAATTTTCTTTGAAATTTGACCTTGGAATGTTTTTCATCTTCCTTGTTATCTTTGAAGACCTATTGAAGCTGAACAACTTTCTATCTTCTCTTTAGTGACTACCTTTGTTAAATTATCCATAGGATTATAACTCATATGGATCTTTTCCAGCTTTAGTTGACCATCCTCCAAAATTAAACAAATGAAGTGATACAGGAGTTGTATATGTTTGGTTGTTGAGTGGAAAGCTGATTTATTTGCTAAATGAATCACACTCTAGCTATCACTATACAACCCATAAATCTTCCTGCTTCTACCTCAGCTCTTTCATGAACCATTGCATTTGTATCATCTCCTTGCTTGATTTAGTAGCTGCAACATATTTTACATCTTAGTTAACAAAGAACCTATCTTTTGAAATTTTGAAATCTAACTAACTATTATGTCACCAACTATGAATACATAACCTATGGTGCTCCTCCTACCATCTAAATATCCAGCCATGTCTATATCAACATATCCTTGTAAGGTAAAATTTGATAGTTCATAGCAGAAATTTCCATCAGTGGTCCCTTTCAAGTACATGATAATCCACTTGACTACATCCCAATGCTCTTTTCTTAGATTATTTATAAACCTGTTGAATACTCTCACTACATGAGTAATGTCTAGTCTAGTGCACACCATAACATACATTAAAATTTTAACTACTGAAGCATAGGGAACTTTGGACATGTAATTGATTTATTCCTAGGTTTTATGACACTTTTCCTTTCTTCATTTGAAGTGCCCTCCCAAAATTGTACTCACTAGTTTTACATCTTTCATATTAAACTTGTCTAACACCTTCTTGATATATTCTTCTTGAGACAATGTCAATTTTCTATTTTTCTTGTCTCTTGTTATTCTCATACCAAAGATTTGCTTTGCATCACCCAAAACCTTCATTGTAAATAAATATTCTAGTTTTCTTTTGAGCTCATTTATATGATGCATGTTATACCCTACAACAAGCATGTCATCTATGTACAATAACAAGATAATATAGCTACCATTATCTAATATCTTGAAGTAGGCATAATGCTCAGAATGATATCTACTATAACCTTGTTCTATCATAAAAATGTCAAATTCAAATACCACTATCTTAGAGCTTGATTTAGACAATACAAACTCTTCTTCAACTTGCACACCATTTTCTCTTTACCTTTGAATTTTTATCCCTATGGCTGCTCTATATATTTCCTCCTCTAAGTCACCATGAAGGAACACCGTCTTCACATCTAACTATTCAAGGTGCAAATATTCTACTACTACCAAACCTAAAATAGTTCTTATAGAAGTCATTTTAACTACTCAAAAAAATATTTCGTCAAAATCTATACCTTTCTTTTGTGCAAACCCCTTTACAACAAATCTATATTTTTACCTCCTTTTGCATCCATCTTCTTCCTTCAACCTATAAACCCATTTATTTTGAAATGCTCTTTTACCTATAGACTAAACCAAATACCAAGTTTGTATATGTACCAAAGAGTCCATCTCCTCTTTCATACCTTGCTCCCACTTCTTTCTGGTTTCTACCTGCATTGTTTCTTCATAACTTCTTGGCTCACCACCATCGACCAATAATAAATAATAAAGTGAAGGAGAGTATCATTCAAGGAGTCTACTTACTCTAGTAGATATTCTAATTATACTTCCAAGAGTTTAAGGTACTTGTTGTATTTGTTACACATTCTAATTTCTTGACACTTTTGGAATTTTATTTCCAATGATTTAATCAAGTATTGAATATTGAATATTTGGCTTTTCTTGTTTCTTTCCTTGTAACTGATCTCTATACATAACCTTCTCATTAAAGATCAAATATATACTCCTAATGATTTCAAGATTTTCAAAATCCCATAAATAGTAACCAAAATCATTAACTCCATATCTAATAAAAGTACATTTCTTGGATTTGGATTCAATCTTGGTTCTATTTTCTTTATCAATATGGATAAATGCTTCACAATCATAAGTCTTTAAAAAAATAATCTACCTTTTTACATGTCCATGCTTCTTCTAAAATACCACCATCTAAATGACTTAAAGGCCCTGTATTTATTAAATAAACAATAGTATCAATAACATTTGCCCAAAACTTTATGGGTAACCTTGCATGTAATCTCTATTAGAAAGGAATGATTGTCGTTACGCTAAAAGATTAACCTTTTAAAGCTTGATATAAACACCAAATAAGTACCCATGGGAGGCTATTAGTCCATGTCACAAATCCTTGAGGGAGACGCTGGTGATTAGTCCAACAATCACTCCCTCAATGTTACCTGAGGGGATTTGAACTTGTGACCATGGCTCTGATATCAATTATTAGAAAGGATTGCTTGCTATTGTGCCAAAATATCAACATTTTAACACTTGATACAAACACCAGATAAGTACCCATGGGAGGATGTTAGTCCATGTCATAAATCTCTGAGGGGGACACTGGAGATTAGTCCAACAATCTCATACTCCTTTCACGCTCCATGATTATTTTTTTCATCCTTTTTGACACACCATTTTTTTCAATGTTCTTGGAATTGTTTTCTTTCTACGAATCCTATCGGATGAATAATAATTATCAAATTCCTTGCTATAGTATTCACTTTCATTATTCTATCTGACACACTTCAACTTATTTCTTGTCTCATTCTCAAATAAAGCTTTTAATTTCTTAAAAGTATCTAAAACATCAGATTTTTTCATATGCAATAAACTCAATTTTTTCTAATTACATCATCAATAAAAGTAACATAATAAAAAGAGACACTAAGGGATAATACCTGAGCTAGTCCCCATACATCTGTATGCACAAGCTCTAACTTTTCATCCTTCTTTATCTTCCAAACTCTAATAAATATGACTCTCTTCTATTTTCCATACATGTAATCCTCACAAAAATCCAAATCCACATTCTTCAAATATGGCAATAAATTCTTTGAATGGAGAACTTGAATCCCCTTCTCACTCATGTGTGGTGCCATCATTTTGTATCTACTTATGTAGAAGCTAAATCAATAGAAGAGTGAAAATCACCATTAGATAAATATAATGTACCTACCTTCTCTCTTTTTACTATTATGAGTGATTCTTTAGGGACCTTCAATGATTTTTTTGTAAATCTACCTAGATAGCCCTCACTTTTGAACAGCCTTGATGAAATTAGATTTCTTTTCAACTCAGGAACATGCCTCACCTCTTTCATCAACCATTTTTTTATTTTATAATTTTATCTGTATCTTACCCTTTCCTATAATTTTACATGATTCATCATCACCCAAATAAACCTATCCATAATCACCTTGAACATGGTCTTAAAAATATTTATTATGGGGTGTTACATGAAATGAATCCCCTAAATCTGACACCCACTAAAGGAAGGATTAAATTATCTTTTAGCACATCACCTACTACATTTGCTTCCTAATTTTTATCTTGTTGTCCATCTCCTTATTTTTCTTTTCAAAACCAACAATGTTTCTTTAGGTGCCCTTTATTGAGTTGTAGAGCTAAAAGCTTCACCAGATGAGCAAATGTAGAGGTTGCTAGAGTTACACAGTCACTGACATCAGTTAGGATAGACTGACATCGGTCAGGGGTCGATCAGAGGCTACCGACATTGGTTATGGATCAGCTGATGTTGGTCATATGCAAATAGACAGAGACCGTCGGTCCTTTGTGCATTTCTAGAATTCTATTTTTGAGGAAGAATAGATTGTTTGCATGTAAAGATTAAATGTTAGTCTTGAGTTAACGTTTCTATTTTTGGTAGGATAGATTTGAACCTTTGATTAAGAGGTGCATCTAATGGTGGAGAATGCATGGCTCATGAATCCTAGTTCTATATAATAGGGCCAGATCCTCATAGTTTGTGTGAAAGGGTTAGACAATTCAAAGATTGAATTGGTTGTAATTGAGAGATAGAGAACTCTTGAGGGAAAAAGATCTGTAAATTTGAGAGGTTTCTGATTGAGTAGGAGTAAAGCAATGGTAGAAGAAAGTAAGCTAAGAATGGAGAAATTCAACGGCAAGAATTATCAATTATGGAGGATGCAGATAAAAGATTATTTGTATCATAAAGATTTATACTTACTATTGGGTGGAGTTTCAAGAAAGCCCATAGATATGCAAGATGAAAAATAGAATATTCTTGATAGAAAGGCTCTTGGATCTATAAGGTTGAGCTTGGCATCTTCTGTGATTTCCAACTTATCACATGCAAAGACAACAGTAGAGTTAATGGATACTTTGAAAAATTTATATGAAAAGCCCTCAGCTTTGAATAAGGTATATCTTATGAAGCAATTATTTAATTTGTAAATGCAGGAAGGTGGATTGGTATCTAGTCATCTTAATGATTTCCATGCAATAGTAAATCAGTTAATTTTAGTCAAAATAGTTTTTGATGATGAAATTAAGGCTCTCTTAGTCTTATGCTCTTTACCTAAAAGTTGGCATTGTTTGGTAATGGCAGTTAGTAATACTGCATCTGCTTCAAATATCTTGAAAGTTGATGATGTTGTTAGTATAATCTTGAATGAAAAAATTCATAGGAAAAGCACAGAAGAAACATCAGGTAATGATTTAAGTATTGAAAGTAGGGGAAGGCAAAGAGAGAAGGGCAAGCAAGGGATATCAAGGTCAAAGTCAAAGATGAGAAGTAGATCCAAATGTAGAAATAGAAGAATAATGTGCTAGAATTGTGGAAAGAAAGGTCATGCAAAGAAATATTTTTGGTTGAAGGTAAAGAAGAAAATCAGCATGAAGATAATGAAGAAACAAAAGTTGTAGGTATTGTTGCACATGATGCTCTTACACTTTCTTTGGATAATAAAGTAGAATCTTAGGTTTTAGATTCTGGTGCCTCTTTCCATGCAACCTCAAATAGAGAATTTTTCAATGATTATGTCCATAGAGATTTTGGAAAAGTTTATTTAGGGTATGATGAGCCTTGTCAAATTTTTAGAAAAGGAAAAGTGCAATTAAAATTACAGAATGGCAACACATGGGTGTTGAAAGATGTCATGCATGTACTCGTCTTGAAGTGGAATTTGATTGTTGTAGGAAAGTTGGGTGATGAGGGTTGCACAATAACTCTCACAACTAAATCTTGAAAAGTTTCTAAGGGTGCACTTGTATTAGCCAAGGGTAAGAGAGTAGGTACACTTTATCTATCTACTTGTATTACTAATTATTCTCCTTCTATTTTATCTACTTTAGATGTAGATGCAAAGTTGTGGCACTGCAGGCTTGGTCACATGAGTGAGAAGGGAATGAATGTTCTTAAGTCAAAAGGTAAGCTTTCAAATTTGAAAAGCATAGATTTAGATTTCTGTGAGCATTGTATTTTTTGAAAATAAAAGAAAGTGAGGTTTCTCAAAACTGGGTCAACAAAGAAGAAGCACAAGTTGGAGCTTGTTCACACAAATGTGTGGGGACCAGCTCAGGTAGCTTCTATTGAAGGATCATGGTATTATGTTTCTTTCATTGATGATGCTATAAGAAATATATGGGTTTATTGTATAAAGAGGAAATCTGATGTTTTTGACACATTTAAGAAATTGAAAGCTTTGGTTGAAAATGAAATAGATTTGAGATTGAAGTGCCTTAGATCTAACAATGGTGGTGAGTACTACAGCAATAAATTCAACAGTTAATATTTTATGAATGGAATATGTAGGGAAAGGATGGTTCCAAGGACACCTAAGCAAAATGGAGTTGCTAAAAAGATGAATAGAACAATAATAGAGCATGCACAGAGTATGAGGTTACATACTAGTTTACCCTTACAGTTTTGGGTAGAAGATGTAGATATTGCTATTTACCTGATTAACAGAGGACCTTCTACTACACTGAATGGTGGAATTCCAGAAAAGGCTTGGATAGGTAAAAAGGTAGATCTTTCATTTCTCAATTTTTTTGGTTCTAAATATTTTGTGCACATTGATAAAGAAAATAGAAAGAAGTTGGATGCTAAATCTATGCGGTGCACTTTCATTGGTTATGGCTCCGAATATTTTGGATTCCAATTGTGAAATTTAGAAACTAATAAAATTATTAGAAGCTGTGATGTAGTTTTCAATAAAAAAGTGATGTACAGTGATTATCTCAAGAAGTTGAATAATTCTGAGCAGGGCAATGTTTATTTGGATGAGGTTATGATCCAAAATGAGCTTGTAGGTAAAAATAATCACACATAAGAAAACATAGACACCGACATTGGTCAGGCAGGAACCAACGTCGATCAGACAAAAATTGACATCATTCAGGAAAAAACTAACGTCGGTCAGGTGGAACCGATGTCGGTTAGGTGCAGACTGACATCGACCAGAGATGACTGAGATCGATCACTGATAGAAAGAAATTTGGGCGGACAGCAAGCTGTGAATGAGTCTCAAACACTCATAAGGAGGTCTAAAAGGGTAAGTAAACCTCCAATTCATTATTTCCATTCTTTATACTACTTGTTGCTCACTGATGGTAGAGAACCATAAATTTTTGATGAGGCAATGCAGGTAGAATCCAAGAAACAGTGGGAGCATGGCATGAATGAGGAAATTGATTCCTTAGCCAAATGTGGGATTTGGTTGAGTTGCCAGTCAGAAAGAAAGCACTAAAAAACAAATGGGTTTCAAGGTTAAAGGAAGGAGAGAATGGACATATGAGACATGAGGCCAGGTTGGTAGTAAAGGGATTTGCATAGAAACTAGGTATTGATTTTGGTGAATTTTTTTTTCTTATTGTAAAAATGACTTCTATTCAGACTGTATTGTCTTTAGTTTATATTGAGGATTTGCATCTTGAGCAACTTGATGTTAAGACAACATTTCTTCATGGAGATTTGGATGAAGAAATATATATGGATCATTCAAAAGGTTTTAATGTCAAAGGTAAGGAGAAACTTGTGTGAAGGTTGAAGAAAAGCTTATATGGTCTTAAGCAAGCTCCAAGACAATGGTATTTAAGGTTTGACATGTTCATGACAGAGCATGGCTTTGGTAGATGTAAATCTAACCATTGTGTTTATTTTAACAGATTAGATAATGGTAGTTATATTATTCTGTTACTGTATGTAGATGATATGCTTGTTGCAGGTTCACACATGCATGATATTAATAAGCTTAAGGTAAAATTAGCTCACACATTTGCCATGAAGGATTTAAGAGCAACAAAGAAAATCTTTGGCATGAGTATTAAGACAGCCAAGAAAAATCATAGTTTGATTTTGTCTCAAGAGGATTATGTGAACAAGGTGTTGGAGAGGTTCAATATGCAGGATGCAAAACTGGTAAGCACACCTCTAGCTGGACACCTCAAGTTGAGCAAAGAAAAGTGTCCTAAATCACATGATGAGGTTGAGTACATGAGTAGAGTTCCATATGCTTCAGCAATTGGGAGCTTGATGTATGCAATGGTATGTACTAGACTTGATATTGCCCAAGTAGTGGGAGTTGTCAGCAAGTTTATGGCCAATCCAGGAAAGGAACACTAAAAAGTAGTTCAGTGGATTCTCAAATATCTGAGAGGGACCAGCAGTAAGCATTTATACTATGGAGGGTCAAACACTTCTCTACATGGGTATGTAGATTCGGATATGGTAGGTGACTTGAATGGTAGGAGAAGCACCATAAGATATGTGTTCACTGTTGGTGGAACAACGGTTAGCTAGATTTCAAAGTTGCAGAAGGTTGTTGCATTGTCTACTATAGAGGCAGAATACATTACAGTCATAGAGGCTAGTAAGGAAATGATTTGGATGACTCAGTTCATGGAAGAGTTGGGAAAGGAGAAAAAGAGTTGTAGATTGTACATTGATAGTCAAAGTGCAATTCATTTGGCAAAGAATTCAGCCTTTCATGTAAGAACCAAACATATACAACTTAGGTACCAATTCATTAGATAGGTATTGGAGGATGGAAAGTTGAAGTTGGAAAAGATCCATATAGATAAGAACCCTATTGATATGTTAACAAAGCTGGTAACAAAAGAGAAGTTGAATCTTCATTCAACTTTTGTTGGTCTTCAAGATTGAACTTGAAGATGGAAAAACAAGCTAGAGGATGTTGCTGTACAGGTACAGGTGTAGCTATTTATCTCCAAGTGGGAGATTGTTGAGTTGTAGAGCTAAAAGATTCACTAGATGAGAAAATGCAGAGGTTACTAGAGTTACATAGTCGCTGACATCGATCAAGACAAACTGACATCAGTTAGGGGTCGATTGGAGGCTATCGATGTCGGTTATGGATCGGCCGATGTCGGTCATATACAGACAGACAGAGACCGACGTCAATCATTTGTGCATTTCTAGAATTCTATTTTTGAGGAAGAATAGATTGTTTGCATGTAAAGATTAACTATTATTCTTGAGTCCACATTTCTATTTTTGGTAAGACAGATTTGAACCTTTGATTAAGAGGTGCATCTAATGGTGGAGAATGCATGGTTCATAAATCCTAGTTCTATATAATAGGGTTAGATCCTCATAGTTTGTGTGATAGGGGTAGATTATTCAAAGATTGAATTGGTTGTAATTGAGAGAGAGAGAACTCTTGAGGGAAAGAGATCTGTACATCTGAGAGATGTGAGAAGAAGAGAGATTTCTTCATTGTATTTCCTTCTGGAAGAGTTTAATACAAGATTGGTTATTTCTTGTATCTCATATTCTTTGCTGTTTTAATTTTTAGTTACTTGTTATTTTTGGTTTAATTTTGTGTTTAGTTGCTAATACAAAAGTAATCAATTGTACTCTTTAAGATCCTAACACCCTTTATTCTTGAAAATCCAACACACGAACGTTCCTAATGATTTGGATTTGCCCTTCTTAGACTTACCATAATTATTTGATCCCTTTCTTTTATCCTTTTATCTTCCCTTGTTCTCCATAGTTAAAGCATTCCTTGATGTCTCACCTATGTTTTTTTATTGCATTTCGTTACTAAGAATGACACCAATAACATCATCAAACTTTAAAGTGTTTGAACTAGAGATAGAATTACTCACAACCATGACCAAGCCATTTCAGATTTTTGGTAATGAGCACAAAATCAAAAGAGCCCTAACCTCATCATCAAAATTTTATCTTACAAATCTTAACTGATTTGTGATCATGTTAAATTCATTTAAATGATTAGAAAAAGACCCACCTTATGACATTTTTAGACTAAATGAAGGCTTCATAAGAAATACCTTTTTGGAGGTTGAGGGTTTTTCATACACTCTAAGTCCTTTACCACATCTTCTATTGTCTATTATTTTAAAATATTCAAGGCCACTGACATTACCAGGCACAATCATATTATTCATATTGCCTTTCTATCAAGAACCTCCTAATCTTCATCCTTCATTATCGTCGGCTTCTATGATATTTTTCCCAATGGTAAGAAAAGATCCTTTTGATATAGATAGTCCTCAATTTACATCTTCCATAGCTGGTAGTTTTGGCCATTGAACTTATTGACCTTAAACTTTCTTTATTTTACCATTGTTCCCACTCAAACCAAGAACCCTCTTTTCCTTTGAGTTTATTTTCCAAATAAATGTTTGGCTCTAATACCAGTTGTTAAGAATATATAATACAAAATAATATTAATGAATTAAAGATAGAATTGAAATGCATAAAACATAACATAATAGTGACATAGATTTAACATGGTTCACCAAATATGGGCTATATCCATATAAAAATAGTCATTCCTTATTTTTAGTCTATTAAATGAAGGTAAAAACCTACAATACATCTATTGCAATATCCTCTTCACTCACACACATAATGCCACCATCTTACAATGCCCTCATATAAAATGAGGGTTACATATTAGGAAAAAAATGTAGAAACATAATTTCTATTGTTAGATATGTGACCTAATAGTAAATGGTCCAGAATTACTACAAAATTACATTATTTTATAATGTATTTTTAACATAATTTTGCTTCAGGGGTGTTGCACTTGAATCCCACTATAGAAGATCCAAAATAGGTAACCGCACCCCTTGGACCCCCATAGAGACCCTAGTGGGGGGGGAGTTTCCCTCCCACACCCACTTTGCCAAGAACTGGGCATTAAAATAAGATCAAGCTCCACCATCCGTCAATCTCCCACTTGGAAATTGATTGTTGTAGCTCCACCACTATAACTTTTGCTTGGAATTTTTTTTGAACTTTGACCGTAGTATGTTTCTCATCTTCTTTTTATCTTTGAAGACCTATTGAATCTGAACAACTCTCTAGCTTATCTTTGGTGACTACTTTTGTTAGCATATCCATAGGATTATGACTCGTATGGATATTTTCTAACTTAAGTTGACTATATTCCAAAATATTTTCTAACTTAAGTTGACTATATTCCAAAAATAAATGAATGAGGTGATACATGAGTTGTATATGTTTGGTTCTTGATTGGAATGCTAAGTTATTTGCTAAATGAATTGCATTCTGTCTATCACTATACAACCTACAATCTTCTTGATTCTACCTCAAATCTTACATGAACCATTTCATCTATATGATCTCCTTACTTACTTCAGTAGCTATAACATATTTTATCTTTATAGTTGACAAAGCAACTATATTATACAATTTTGAAATCTAATTAACTGTTATGTCACCAAATATGAATACATAATCTATAGTGATTCTCCTACCATATAAATATCTATCCATGTCTACATCAAAATATCCTTGTAAGGTAACATCTGACCCTTCATAGCAAAAATTTATATCAGTGGTGCCTCTTAAGTACCTGAGAATCCACTTGACTACATCTTAGCACCCTTTTCTTAGATTATTCATAAAATTGATGACAACTCCCACTACATGAGAAATTTCTGGTCTAGTGCACACCATAGCATAAATTAAACTTCTAACTACTGAAGCATAGGGCAATTTAGACATATAATTGATTTCTTCTTGGGTTTTAAGACACTATTGCTTATTTAATTTAAAGTGACCTCATAAAAGTTTACTCACTAGTTTTGCATCTTACATATTGAGCCTGACTAACACCTTATTGATATATTCTTCTTTAGAGAATATCAATTTTTTAGTTTTCCCATCTTTTGTTATTTTCATACCAAGGATTTGCTTTGTAACACCTAAATCCTTCATTATAAATGAATCTTTTAGTTTTCTTTTGAGCATATTTATATCATGCATGTTAGAACCTATAATAAGCATGCCATCTACATTCAATAACAAGATAATATAGCTACCATTATCTAATATCTTAAAGTAAACATAGTGGTCAGAATGACATCAAATATACTCTTGTTCTATCATAAACATGTCAAATTTTGAATGCCACTATCTTTGAGCTTGCTTTAGGCCATACAAACTCTTATTCAACCTACACACCATTTTATCCTTACCTTTGACTTCATATCCTTGTAATTGATCCATATATATTTCCTCCTTCAAGTCTCTATAAAGGAACACCATCTTCACATCTAACTATTCAAGGTGAAAATGTTATATTGCTACCAAACTTAAAATAGTTTTTATAGAAGTCATTTTAACTACTAGAAAAAATATTTCATAAAAATATATACATTTCTTTTGTGCAAATCCCTTTAAAACAAGTTTGGGCTTGTACCTCTTTTTGCCTCCATCTTTGTCCTTCAACCTATAAACCCATTTATTATGCAATGTTCTTTTACCTGCAAACAACTAATCCAAATCCCAAGTTTAGTTATGTACCAAGGAGTCCATTTCCTCTTTCATGTCTTAGTCCCACTTCTTTATGGTTTCTACTTACATTGTTTCTTCATAACTTTCTGGCTCACCACCATCAATCAATAATAAATAATAAAGTGAAGGAGAGTATCATTCATGGTGTCTACTTACTCTGATATATCTTTTAGGTACACTTCTAAGAGTTTGAGGTACTTATTATTATATTTATTGCACATTCTAATTTTTTGGCACTTTTAGAATTTCAATTCTAGTGATATCTGTACATGACCTTCTCGTTAAATATCGCATCTCTACTCTTAATGATTTTGAGATTTTCAAAATCCCATAAATGGTAACCAAAATCATTAACTCCATATCCAATAAAAGTACATTTCTTGGATTTTGCTTTAAGCTTGGTTATATTTTCTTTGTCAATATGGACAAATGCTTCACAACTAAAAGTCGTTACAAAGGAATAATCTACAATTTTACCTATCCATGCTTATTTTTGAATGCCACCATCCAAAGAACTTGAAGGTCTTATATTTATTAAATAAATAAAAATATCCATAATATCTGCCCAAAATTGTAAGGCCAACCTTGCATGTAATCTCATGCTCCTTATACACTCCATGATTGTCTTCTTCATCCTTTCTGACATACCATTTTGTTGTGGTGTTATTGGAACCATCTTCTCTCTACAAATCCCATGGGATAAACAATAATTATCAAATTATTTGATGTATTATTCACCTCCATTATCTAATCTGACACACTTTAACTTATTCTTGTCTCATTCTCAACCAAAGCTTTTAATTTCTTAAAAGTATCAAAAACATTAGATATTTTCATATGAAATAAACCCAAGTTTTTTTAGTTTCATCATCAATAAAATTAACATAATAACAAGAGCCACCAAAGGATGATAATTTAGCTAGTCCCCATACATTTGTATGCACAAGCTCTAAATTTTCATCCTTATTTGTCATCCCAACTCTGATAAATCTGATTCTCTTCTATTTTCCATACATGTAGTGCTAAAAAAAATCCAAATCTACCTTCTTCAAATTTGGCAACAATTTTTATAAATAGAGAACTTGCATCCCCTTTTCACTCATGTGCCCAAGTCTATGGTGCCATAATTTTGTATCCACTTCTATAGAAGCTAAATTAATAGAAGAGTCAACATTACCATTATATAAATATAATGTACCTACCTTCTCTCCTTTTTCTATAACTATTGATCCTTTAGCGGCCTTCCACAAATTTTATGCAAATGTAACTATGAAACCCTCACTTCCAAACTACCCTACTAAAATTAGATTTCTTCTCAACTCAGGAACATACCTCACCTCTTTCAACAGCTATTTGTTTCCATTTTGTAATTTTATTGGTATCTTACCTTTTCTTATAATTTTACAAGGTTCACCATCACAAAAATAAACCTATCCAAAATCATCTTGAATATAGTCTTGAAAATATTTATTATGGGGTGTAGTATGAAATGAAACCTTTGAATTTATAAACATCCAATTCCTAGCACTGTTTGTGTTGAAATTATCAATCTTAATCAAATTTCACTCAAATTCACATATTAGGTTAAAATCCATAAAATTTCCTAAATGGTTTGAACTTGTCACTTACAAGTGCCAATTTAGGTCAAAGTATCCCTAAATAGGCAATGCATTTTATGGACTAGCTAACTTTGATTAGATCATTTCAAACTAAAATGACTATTTTGACATTTAGCACTGTGGTGCTAAGCATGAAATATATTAAGAGGGGGGGGGGTGAATCAATATATTATATATCTTTTATTTAATCTAATTTCTTTTCTTTAACCACTCAATCATACATTTAAGATATGTAATAAAGCTAAAATAATAATTTTCACCACACAAGAGAGAGAGAGAGAGACACCAAAATTTTACATGAAAATTCAATGTGGAAAAAACCATGGAGAATAATCTCAAGTATATGAATGAGCACCAATTCAAAATATAAAGTTTGAAAGCACCAACTTTCAGGAGCACCAACCCCTTTGCTAAGCACCGACACATCAACTATTTTTGAGCACCAACCCCTCTTGTGTATAAAACATAACTATCTCTCAATGTTGCTTACTCAACAAATGATAGAACTCTACAATATCTTCTACTTTTCTCTCTTCAAAAACAAAAACAAACCATGCACTCTCTTGCATGTTACAAAAGGCTTCTCAAGCCTTTATTTATAGCTTTCCAAATGACCTTTGGCCTTCACCCTTTATGACCCTTCAATCCTCATGGAAAATGGCACTAAAGTTGTATGACCCTTGTATCCTTGCATTTGAAAAGTCATATGGTGACCCTTCATCAACAAAAGCATCTTTTCCTCTTTTCTCTTTATCTTGGTGACTTTTCATATTCATAAAAGTGTCCCTTCATAGAAAAATGCACCATACCTCTTTTGTCTTCACATGGTGACTCTTGGTATTTCCTCAAGGTGACTCTTCATGAGAAAATGCGTCCCATTCCTCTTTTGTCTTTTACCCCATGACTCTTTGACTTCTCCATGGGCCCTCTTTTGACTTATATGTAACTAAAAATATATTTATTAATATTAAATAAATATTAACACACATTTGCCAATATATGAATATTAAAAACACCATTAAATGTAATGGGGCCTTTATCACCAATAATGCTAGAATTTTGACATGAATGACAATATTTCCAACACTCAGGATCACTCTTTTATTCTAATTCATTGGTACACATCATGTACCTTTGTTATTTGCTGTTGACAACATCTTAAATGAGAATATGGTTCCAACACATCTAACGTCACCTTCTAATTCCTCTCTAGTCAAATCACAACCATTAATATGAATTTTTGACCATTTTGATTAATTAAGGGCCAATTTTCAAATAATTGCACAAATGTTGATTAACTTTATTTAAGGCTAATTAATCCAAATTAGGAGCTTATGTGGTTTTTCCATGAGAGTTTTTGAGTATTTCATTTTGAAAATTGATTCTTATTAACTACACCATCAGGTGACATCATTTTTTAAGAAGACATCCCTAAGCCATAAATGCCATAAATATTAGTATTAGTAATGCCTCCCATGCCTCTTCAATGCCCCTTCTTCCAAGGTCATGATGAAGATAATTATTGATTTAATTCCAAATATTAGGATTATCCATGGCCACACATCTTAATATTGAGATGGATGGGTATGTTTGATCCTAATCAATCTCAAAAATTTATAAATAGATAGGCCATAGACATGAATTTTAAGATTTTTTGGTGCAAAGTTATTATGTTCAAATATCTTCAAAGCTTGAATATTTCAAAGTTATAATGTTAAATTGTTTCCACAAAGTTTTGCATTTGATCATAGATTTTTATTGCAAGCTTCATTAATAGGCTAGTTTATAGATTTGGAATCATGAGCCTAGGTTTTGTGGAGTGTTCTTAAGGCATTATAGGAACTTACCACCATTGTTGATAAAGACAAGGATGCTTGATCAAGGGATAACATGTTTTCGAGTCACATGAGTATGGTGAATCCATTTGGGAAGGTAATATGGTGCTACTTTTTTTCATTTATTTCTTGGTATCTTTTGTAATTCTCATAGGAATAGATAGGCTTGGTTAGTTAGTTCTTTATGCATGTTTCATTATTTATGGACTAATGCTTGACTAACTTGTTTTGTAATCCTTTATATAGAATCTAACACCCAAGAATCATTATTATTATCTAAATAAAGAATTAAAACATCTTGTAACATATCACCTACTACATTTGCTTCCTTATTTTATCTTGTTGGCCATATCCTTATTTTCCTTTTCGAAACCAATAATCTTTATTTAGGTTTCCTTTTTTTTTGCTAGTCTAGCACACCAATGCTACTCTAGAATTAGATCTACCCTTATTAGACTTATCATGATTCCTTGGGCCCTTTCTTCTATCTTTTTGTCCTCCCATATTATCTATAATCAAAGCATTACTTGATATCTCACGTGTGATTTTTCATTGCATTTCCTCACTAAGAATAACACCAATATTATCATCAAAGTTTAAAGTGTTTGAACTAAATATATAATTACTCACGTCCATGGCCAAGCCATTCCATTTTTTGGGTAATGAGCATAGAATCAAAAGAGTGCTAACCTCATCATCAAAATTTACTCCTGAGCTTAACTAATTTTTGACTATGTTAAATTCATTTAAATGATCAATAATAAATATAGCTTTTGATATTTATATATTAAATAAATACTTCATAAGAAATACTTTATTAAAGTTTGAGTGTTTTTCATACACTCTATCCAATACTTTTAGCACATCCACTATTGTCTTTTCTTTTGAAATATTGAAGGCCACCAATACTGTCAGGCACAATCGTATTATTCCTAGTGCCTTTCTATCAAGAACCTCCCAATCTTCATACTTTATAGTCCTCAACTTCTTTGCTATTCTACCCAATGGTATAAAAATATCATTTTAATATAGATAGTCCTCCATTTGCATCTTCCATAGTTAGTAGTTTTGGCTATTGAACTTCTTGACCTTGAAATTTCCTTTTTCTACCATTATTTCCACTTGTACTAGGAACCCTATTTTATTATGAGTTTATTTATCAAATAAACCTTCAGCTTTGATACCAATTTTTAGGAATATAGAATATATATTAATCTAAATGAATTAAAGACAAAAATAAAATGCAAAATTCAAAACATAATAGAGACATAGATTTAACTTGGTTCACCCAATATGAGCTATGTTCACATAGAAACAACCAGTCCTTATTATTATTTCTCTTAATTTCTACTCATTTTTTAATTTTAAAAGAAGATAAGAAACTAGTAATATAGGTGTGGTAGAAATACCTAATTGGTGATACATGTACAATCTAGATCAAGATGGTGAACTCTTCTTTGGATTGAAAGGAATAACTTGTAGACAAGAAATCACTAACAAAGGGGTTGTTAGCAAGATAGTTAGGTGGACTGCTTAGCATGAGCTAGATCCAAGAAGCATGAGATTTTTATGGAGGCTATCAATCCAATTTTGATAATAATTAATTTGAAAATGATATAAATAAGGTACTTGCATAAAGAAAATAAAATGAAATACAAGAAGAATGTAGAATGCTTATTAAAAAATGACTAAATATAACAAAAGTGGGTCAATAATCATGCTAAAGTAGGTGAAGTTAGGTTCAAAAAATTAGAAAAGGGTCTGTGAATGGAAAGGAACACAAAAATTTAGGTTTAGTTGGGGTTAAGAGGCTAAAAATTGTATACACCTAAATCTGGCCACTGATAACTTTTAATCAGGATTTTGGCCAATTTCTACCCAAAATACACAATTTGGCCTAAAAACACTACAACACGTTAAATGATGTGAAATTTACATATAATTTCTGATTTTGGCCAAGGTATCCGTAAATGGGCCAATGCAATTTATGGGCTAGCTAACTTTGGTCAGATCATTCTGAGTCAAAATGCCAATTTTGCACCTAGGTGCTCTAGATTGCTCTTTCCTATCAAATCTCTTGCATGAGACACGTGCCTTTGTTATTTGTTTTTGGTAACATCCTAAATGGGATAATAGATCTAATGCATTTGACATCACCTTCCAATTTCAATTTAGTCAAATTTTAGACCAATAACAAGGAATTTTGATTAATTTGAGTAATTTGTGCACAAAGTGCTTAATAATGCTTAAGAGCTAATTAATCCAAATCAAGGCCTAATAAAAAATTCCATAAAAAATTGTTGAATAATTATTTTTGAAAATGTATATTTAATATTTGCATCATCAGGTGACCTCATTTCTTGGGAAGACATCCCTAGGCCATGAATGCCATAAATATCAGGATTCATGCCCTCCAGGCCTCATTAATGACTTCCATGATGCCCTCCATGCCTCTTAATTTCCCCTTCTTCCAATTTCATGATGATGATAATTATAAATTTAATTCCAAAAATTGAATTAATACTCAACCACACATCTCAATCTCAGGATGGATGGTTCAAATTGATTCTAGACATTCTCAAAAATCGATAAATAGGAGGCCTCACAAGATGAATTTTAAGACATGATTATGCAAAGTTATAATGCAAAATTTATTACAAATATTTAATCAAATAGTGTTACCATGACAAATTTATTTCAATCCAAGCTAAGCCACAAGCCAAAGGTGCCAAGGAGAGATGGAGGTAGTCAAGCTTCCATTGCCAAGGACTTCATGAGCACAAGCTGAGCAAGCCATTACAACAAGCATTTTAGAGCATCCAAGGAAAGTAGAAGAGGGTTTATTTTGCATTTTAGTTTTGTGTTTTATTAATGTTTGTTAACTAAGCTCTCCATAGTGTCTAGGATTAGAGATTTTATGCTAGTTAGTGTGTTTCTTTCATTTTGAAACTAACACCATATTAACCATCTTCTCTTGAGTCAAATTTTTAGATCACATAATGGCATGATCAATGGGATTAGATACATCCCAAACATAAATAAGATCATTTTTTAGCTTTAAAATCTTCATTTGGATCATTAAAACTCTTGAAAGTTAGAGTCAAATTCTAACTTTGTTTTACCATTTTTCTTTGCCACAAGTTTACACAGTAACTGATGTCGATTAGTAAAATTGGCATCAGTTAGATAGCTATCATTAGTCACATTGGTATAACTGATGCTGATTAGATAATTTTTATCAGTTAGCAAATGTAACCATCTCTAATTACATAGCCGACGTCGATCACTATGTTTTTCTTAAAACATAGACTTGAGAGCTCTTTTTTTAAAGTTCATTGTTTCAAGCCTAAAAGACCTTCAAAGCTAAAGGACATGCTAACATTTTTATTCCAGGACCAAGCTTGACATTTTCTAAAAACATGTTTAGATCACCTTTTAAATTCTTAAAATGAATTAGGAACATTATTTTGGGTGCTTAAAGTAATATTTGGGTGCTTAAGTGAGTTTTTAGCATTAGTTTTCAAAGTTACAACTAAGACCAAGGGGTCAAATGAAAACCACCACATTTTCCATTTGGGTTTAAAAATGAACTCACATTTTCAATATTTTTGTATTCACTTAGTTGTTTAAATTAAATTTTTGTTTGGAAAAAAGAGGGATGTTACGTGTATGCTCTTCTATTTGTCCCCTTTAGGGAACCCTTGGAATCAAAAGTGCCAATCCTATTGCAACTAGCCTAGTCTAAGGCTTAGAAATAAAGTCATCTAAAGCACTCCCCAAAAACTCATCAAAGTTTGGGTGACCTTGACAATGACCCTAAAGTCTTTCATATTTCATGATTTCTTTGTTTTTATGTAAATTTGGCATGCGAGGGGGACTTCATCACCTCCCATAAGTTCTTTAGAGCAACTTTGACCTGGGGTTTCACCTCCTAATATTGAATTCATTTAGCTCCTAATTGGAATTACACATGGGATGTAGTGGCACTTTAGACATCACACTACACTGAGTGAACAATAAGATGTAGTGGTTGCAAAAAGGACTAGACCTTTTTATAACAAGCAAAGTGATATGAACCCATAATCTATGATTTTATTTTGAATTTTTTGGCATGAATTTCATTATACAATTGATTCCCTTAGAATTTTTAGAAACTTTTTAGATATTAGACAAATCCCCACTTGTGGAAGTATTATTAGTGTAAGGTGCACCTCAAGGTCCATTTCATTGTACTATCATTTGAGAGAAGGGGGTGTGAAAACCCTACTATATAATGTGCATTTACTTTTGGATGAACACTTAAAATCCTCTCAAATGATGTATATTTATGGATTCCAACAATACCAAGAAACCTTGTCAGTTTAGGATCTAAGAGCGATTAATTATTTGGTCTTGTCCTAGATTAAAGTCTTGTTTGAAGTCAAAACCTAGTGTAAACAAAGAATTCAAACCAAAACACATGGTCCTCATTTTCCTTTGAATAAAGAGGTGTTATACTACCCATGTGAGATCATCAATTTGCCTTGTTCAAAAGTCCATCAAAAGCTTGGAGTCATATCATCCACTTTGGTGTAGTTATGCTACCCAATTGAGTCTAGATCTTTACCAAAGTTGTTTAAGTCTTTCACTTATAATCTAAATTCAAAATTTCACCTTTATAAATTCATAGGGTTGATGTGTTAAGTGGGCTCACCCTTTGCACTAAACTTGAGGGAATTTAGGTTTAATTTCCAATTTGGGTTGAAATCCATTTAAGACTCATAATCATTATCACCACTTGATAGACTTAAGCTACACTTGAAATTTGAGTCTATGCACCATAAACATTTTGAGTCTAGAAAAGTAGTGTTATACTGTCAAAATTGTGGAAAATTATCTTTGCCTTAGAGCGTTTTTGAAACAAACTTTTTTATCACACCTTTTGGGTAGTGTAGCATCGTTACGCTGCCCAAAACATTTCAAATATTATTTCATAGACCCTCTTACATAGAGTTCAAATTTTTTCCTATATTTTCAAATCAATTCAAGTGTACTTTTGTGATATTTTGTCTAGTAGAATTATACTATTCACTTTTTTCTAGCTTATTTGTAAAAAGAACCAAGTTTTATACCATTATTTATGAGAAAATATACTATTTCTAAAGTGCCTTTTGTTTCATACGTTATACCTAGTTGATTAAGTTCATGTCCAAGAATAAAATACCTAATGTTTGTTAGAAGTGTTTCAAATCCATTAGATTAAAACCTTCATCTATTTCAAAGTCTATATTTTGACACTATTTGGCCAAGAGTCTTAGCACATGCCTTTTTTGAGCTTAGCTTTTGACACTACATTTGGTCAAAATACCTAGCAACTTTTAAATCTCTAGATTAGACTAATTTGAAACACTTTGACCTTAGATTTTCGAATTTTGATTTTTGGTCCATTTACTTACTTATCTTTGTGTGAACAATGAAACATTAGATACTTCACGCTAGCTTATTTCCTCACAAATATTTGCATAGACCTTTTGATCTTTTTAAAAAATATAGACCATTTATAACATCATCTATTTTAGATCTTGTGTTTTTTTGACTTTGTAGAAATGTTTGACCTTTTATCATAAAGCATTGACTATGGATCCCAGTATGTAATCCTACACTCGTAGTGGACTCATGTATAATTCAAGGATTAGTAATGTGGTGGCACAGGAAGAAATGGTGCAAGACCCCTATGCAGATAATATTTCTTATGAGATGGATTTTTATTCCTCTTATAATACTAAATTAGAGGCACAAAGACAATATCTATTGGCTAACTATTTGGTTAACACACCACCTTATTCAGAATAAGACCAAGAACAAACCGCATAATTCCTAGCTACAATACCCATAGTGGACGAGCCAATTTTTCCACAGTCATATTCTACTAATATGACTGTCACGTATGATCCATATTTTTATTAGAGAACAAAGATGAGATTTTGGTTAGATCCGTAGAGGTAGGGGCCAAATTTTTAGCAGATTTTGCCCATGAAAATTTACCAATTCTAGTAAGAGTGCCCCACAATATCATTTACAATCAACATGCTTCTTCTAGAAATCCTATGGCTCTAGTCCAAAAAATGTATCAAGACCCTAATATATCTAATCAAGGTAAAAACATCATGGAAGATAACTTTAACCAAATGTAGATAGCATATCAAACCTACTTGAATCTAGCACATAATTTCAATTAGATGAACATGGTGAGTAAGCCTCTTATTGACCTAGTTCCTTCAATAAGAGTGTTGATAAAGTTAACAGGACAAGATAATTCGATTTCCAACCCATTTGTATGAAATGTTTTTATAGATAACTTGATGCATATACCCGTTATTGAAGAAATGTGTTTGACATCTACGTAGAATAGTCAGCCAAATGTAGTGGACAATGTACAAACAATGTCCAATCTTGATCAAAGTGGTACTAACACACAAAAAAATAGCCAAAAATATGTGCCTATAGTTAATCCCATGAGTAGATCATCATACCAAGGTATAGGAATTTATACATCCCAACCTTAATCAGCTACTTCCTCAAGTGTACAACCTATGAGACTAGGTAATCAAACAATGGCTAATGTCACACCTCAATGATAGAATGTGATAAATCCTACTCTTCCTCAACAAGTAATGAGTAGTATTTCACAACAACAGGCACAATCTAGTGTATCAATGCAATAGAGGATAAATACATTGCCACCTCAATCAAGGGAAACTAATGTCCCATCTTTCTATGTAATGATGAACATACCTCTTCAGTCATAGACTAATATGCCAATCCAAAACCAAACAATGACCAATAAATAATGTGAAAATATAGGTTAGTGATAGATGCTGAATCTAAAAACTATTTTCACTTCTCCACAGGGATTCATGCAACAAAGAGGTCCCCATGTTTTTGAAGTATCTAATAGACAACCATTGGTTCAAAATGTGCCACAAATTTAGAGACAGGGTCTAGGTCCACATGTTCCCACTCAAAAACAAGGTTTGATTAGTTGGTAGCATGTCCCTTTTCAACCACAATAGGAATAGTATAGTTATATCCCTCTATCCCAACCACAAAATCTTCTAAGTCAAACCTTTGTCACCAACCTAAACTAGAATATCACACAACCAAATGTGAAATTTCAAGTACATCCTAATCCACATATGCATATTCCTAGTCCATTCTCAAACCAAACCAATATACCCAAACAAGTATCTCCATCATACCCTAGTCAAAGTGTCCCACTTGTGACCTCCCAACCATCTACCCAAACCAATATTCTCCCTTAAACCAATGTTCCTTTTAGTTTCCTATCCCAAGCATTGCAAAAGATGAAAGATGTAATTGCTACCATTTAGGCTGAGAAATAGACTAAAAAGTTCAAATTGGATGACATGTGTTCCTATCCATTTAACATGGAGTATTTGTAGATACCATTTCCTCTAGGATACAAACCACTGAGATTCAACAAATACAAAGGGAAGGGTGACCTTAAGGCCCATTTAAATAAATTCTTTATCACATACCAACCAGTAGCATATAGTGACATATACATTTTGTTGTTATTTCTAAGGAGCTTGGCTGGACAAGCCTTGGAGTGGTTTTTAAAGTTACCAAAAAATTTAGTAACAAATTTTGATGATCTTTATGATAAGTTTGTATAACACTTTTCCTATAATCTCAAGCATGTGATTTTGTTAGTGGACTTAATGCAAGAAAATTAAAAAGCTGGTGAGAGTTTTGCAAGTTATCTACAATGATGGAGAGCCCTTGGAAGCTATTTTACCCATAGTTTACTAGATAAAGTATTAGCCACTATGTTTACCAAAAATTTTCATAATGAGATAACATGTCATCTAGAGTTATAATGTGCACATACTTTCAAGTAAATCATCGACAAAGGCTTGTTGATTGAGTGAGTGCTCATCAATAAAGGAGTCATAAGCTTAATTCAACTAATCAAAATCAAGGTACCAATCAAGGAAATAACCAACATCAACATCCCATTCAAATGTAAGCATCATAACTGGCATAGACCAATAAACAAGAAAGACTGAAGCAATTCAACCATAATAAGAATGTTGTGGGAAATGGAGTAATTGGATCTCATCATGTATAAAGGATGTAAACAACATTTACACCACCTTTTTAGCTTGCTCCTACCCAAAAAACTCTCCAACCAATGCTACAAGTACAACAACCAAGACTTGCACAACAAATATAATAGCCTTTAGCATTACAAACCCCTCCTCCTAGGAGAACTGTGCCTTCACATCATGTCTTTAGTGACCTATGAGAACCTTTTGAGTTTGTATTTCATAAGCTTACTACTACTAATATGATTAGTTAGCTTATACCAAAGCATTATCTATAAGGCATTCCTTATCCTGATTGGTACTGTGAAAATGACTTCTATGACTATCATTGGGTCAATAGGCATAATCTACAAAGATGTATCCAAACCAAACATTTAATTTAGAATATGTTGGAGAATACGGAGATAAAATTAGATAATAATGCTTCCATTTCCAATCAAAATCTTGGGATTTATTAAAACCCCTTTCCTCAACATAAAAATTAGTAACAGTAAAATGATTAGGAATGATAACAACAATGACTAGTGCAATATCAAAATCAATGGTATCAAAATCAAAGGCCAAACTAGTCGAATCAACAATATAAACAAAAAAACCCATAATGATAGAATAGTGGACAAAACCAAGCTCATAATAGTAACAACTAACAAACCAACCATGTGGTTTCACATGAATATAACAGGGTTGTAGGTTATATTATAGGGGGTAGTGTTAATATCATCTCTATTAATCCTATACCAAACACTAATCAACCTAGACCATTTATAAATAATAACATTCAACCAAATTACATGGATAATCATTCTTTGACCTAGGAGTGCATACATGCAAATGAATAAACTAGGAATTCCCCCTTTGGACCTTATATCGATAACTCATCCTTGCCATGTGACCACATACAAGTGCATTATCAACTGAGACTTGTCTTATCTGGTCCCACACATTCCCAATGTTGGTTAACAATAATGGTCTAGTATTTAATCCCAATTTTATAATCATAACTCAGTGGTCAAACGTTACTATCTAAGGTCCACAACCATCCACCACTTTGCTTATCATCCAACCAACCATTCAACTACAAAATAAACCATTCATTCCTAACCAAGATAAGAAGTTTGATATTATGGAACAATTACATAAGATGCCAACATAAATTTCTATTTTAGATTTGCTAAAAATGTCAATAATTCATAAGAACATCTTGAATGAGTTTTTGACCCAATCCACTATTGATAGTGACATATCCCCTAATAAATTTCAAGCTTTGGTTTGACACCTAGCTCCAGCCCAACAAGTCACATTCAACTAAAGTGATATGTCTTCCCTTGCCCTGCTCCATAATAACCCATTGTACATATAAATTTATATAAAGTGGCATAAAGTGAAATGTGTCCTTATGGACAATGGATCAGGCCTCAACATAGTGTCTCTAAAGCTTATCAAGCTTCTTAGGTATGCAATAACAGATCTCTAATGAGAAATGATAACCATCAAAGCCTATGATAATTAGGAAAGAGAATCACAAGGCACCATTAGTTTTCTAGTTATCATTGGGCCTTTGACCTATGATACACTTTGCTATGTGATTGATCTTGAGTTACCATATAATATGGTTCTAGGTAGGCCTTAGTTACATGAGATTCATGTAGTTCCATCAATGTTGCACTAATGTATCAAGTTTTCCCACTCAGGGATGGAAGTGAATATTCTAGGAGATTTACATCCATATGAATACTGCAAACATCTTGAGGCTGAATTTCAAATCTATAATTATTAGTATGACATGAATCTAAGTTCCAAGTAGGATAAAGGAAAGGCTATAATTATTGATCCTTGACCAGATAATTGTATAGATCCTAATACCTTGGATTCTCTCTCCCACATGCCACCTCCTGAAGCTTTTAATCATTTCACCATTTCAAATAATGGATAGGAGAGTATGTGACTCATGATACATTTCATATTTTTAATCTTCCTCAGAATCTAAAAACCTTTATGTGACCTAAAGTCACTCCACATATGCATTGGAAACAAAAGAACAAAGTTAAGGAACATGTCACATTTATACCAACATCTGGCCTAGAACTTGACCCTCTTGAAGGGGATGAATCATGGTTATACAATGACAACCAAGTTGATTTTTATAAAAATTCAAAGTATCCTATTCCCAATAGGATCATGGAGCATCAAAATTATGAAGGAAGAGGCCTCAGACCGAATCAACAAGGAACCATCAAGCCAATTTCCATGACTAAGTATGAAAGATCTTATGGACTTGGATTTAAACCACCTGAGGGTGACCCCACATATCTTATTCAAACTCAATCACTAGCGATTAGTGATGATGATGCTGATAATGAAGCAGAGTTTGATCATAGCCTCACCTTTGATGACCTAGCTAAAACCAACATGTTTGATAACAATGCTATTTGTGCCCTTACCTTGGCCATTCATCATAACCCATTGCCATTATATTATCCCCAACTGATAGATTGGGACCAACAAGAATCCAATTTGCCAATTAATGAGTTCCAAAATGATGAGGCATTCTATGACTTTTTAGGCCTTAGAGACAATGTTCCATTGGGAGATCACAAGTCAGGATTCTCAATTACATTGGATCTTGTAGCCTATTTTGCAGAGCAAGTGAACACCCTTAGGTAAAAAAATAAGTAAAATATTGAAGTCCCAAAGTGAAAACCTCTTTGAGGCACTTTCTGACCAGGGAAAAAGTAAAGATAAAGGTCAATCTAGTGGTGAAAACATGTTTCAAGTTCCATTATATTGGGGTGTTCATTCTTCTTTGAATTTAGACTAGGGGACCACCAACGATGAACTTGCCTGTAAATCTAAGTTCAGCTTTGAGCAACAACCATTATTTGATCAAATTATTCAATAAATTTTGACTATTTTTTTCACATGGCCAAATCTCCTATTAGGGGACTCAGATTCATCATGCCTAGGAGAAGTTGAAGAGCAAGTCCTAACGGAGGACCTACTATCCTAGAAGATGGTTCGACCCTTTTAGTCAAAGATACAATAGAGGTAAATATTAGGACTCCATCAAACTTGAAATGGATAAAATTAGGCATGCCCTTCACTAAGGAGGAACATGACATCTTTAAATCTTTATTAAGAGAATTTGTAGATATCTTTGTATGGGCCTATTCTAACATGCTAGTTTTAGACTCCACCTTAGTTCTAAACACCTTGTGGTTAATCCTAACACCAAACTGGTAAAACAAAAGCTACGTAAGATGCATCCTCACATTGTTGTATTGGTAAAGAAAGAGTTGGAAAAACTCTTAGAAGTAGGATGTATTTGATCTATTGACTACTCAAAATGGATCTCTAATCTGGTAGTAAAAAGCCTAAAGGGATTAGAATCTGTACTAATTTTTGAGGCATTAATAAATATTATCCTAAATATGATTTTCCATGACCTAGTATTGACATGATCATTAACTCCATGATAGGTTATGAAATGCTTTCACTCATAGATGGCTTTTCAAGATACAACTAAATTAGAATATCACCATAACACTAACATAAAATAGCATTCACCACTCCATGGAGAATATTTTATTATCAAGTAATGTCATTTTGCCTTAAGAATGCTAGAGTGACATATCAGGGCCATGACTATCATATCCCGTGATATGATGCATGATATTGTTGAAGACTATGTCGATGACATATTAGGAAAATCCAAAACCAAGGTTGACCATCCAACAGTGCTATGTAATATATTTGAAAGATTATAGCAGTACAAAGTTAGACTCAATCCAAAGAAATATGTGTTTAGTGTAACTTCAGGCAAATTACTTGGCTTCATCATGTCTCGTAGAGGTATTGAAGTCAATCTAGCTAAATTCCAAGCTATAACTGAGATGCCAACCACCAACCAATTTAAAGCAAATTCATAGTTTATAGGGTAAGATCTAATCAATCTGATGCTTCATCTCTTAGTTATTAGAAAATCTCCATCTAGTTACACACCTTATGAAAAAGGGAGATGCATTTCAATAGGATGATCACTGCCAAATAATTTTTCAACAACTCAAAGACTATCTTGTTAATCTACTTGTTTTATTACCTCTTATGCTAAGAAAGCCATTATTGTTATACCTATCAGCTATTGACCATGCTTTGGGGGCCCTCTTGCCTCAACATGATGACAATGAAAATGAGCATGATGTATACTACCTAAGTCGTACCTTGGTTACATATGCACATAACTATGTACTTATTGAAAAAGCTTGTCTAGCCATGGTGTTTTCAGCTCAAAAACTACACTATTACATGTTGAATAATAAGACCATGGTCATTTAAAAAGTATATCCACTTAAGTATCTACTATATAAAATATATGTACAAGGTATAATGGCTAAATAGATCATACTTCTCATTGAGTTTGACATAGAGTATGTCAATCAGAAGGCAATCAAAGGATAAGTTCTTATAGATCAACTTATGGAAGCACCTCTCACAGACACATAGCCACTCACATTTTAATTTCTTGATGAATCCATAATTATTATCATTGACACACCCATTGAGGAGTAGCCCTAGAAGATGTATTTTGATGGTTCATTTACTGTACATGGATTGAGAATAAGCTAATTATTTATTACACCATAGGGGAATCTAATCCCTAAATCATTTAGAATCACCATATCTTTTACAAACAACATGGCTGAGTATAAAGCACTTGTTTCAAGACTTTGATAGGTAGTGAATTGAAACATATCTCATCTCCAAGTTTATGGTGATTCTCAGTTAATCATCAATTAGGTCATAGATCATTTTTAGACCAAAGATGACAATCTAGTTCCATATAAATCCATGGTCAACACTCTTAAGCAACAAATTTTGAACATTCAATTTGAGCATATACACAGGGCTAGTAATAGAACTATATATGCCATGGCTACTATTAGCTCTCTAATTCAACATATAGATAAAGCTAGAGAGTATTAGTTCCTCATCAGGAATTTATCAACACTAGCTCATGAAACTTCAACTATTGCAATGATTTGTGATATTATTGGTCTTAATACTATTTGGTATTCAGACCTTTACAAATACATTCATGACTAATTTATACCACCTAACATATCTCAAAAATAAACCAAAGACTTCATTCATCATTCCACTCATTATACTCTACTTGGATCCACCCTTTATCATCATAGTTTTGATGGAACTTTGCTTCATTATTTAACTTCGGTACAGTCTACACTAGTATTAAGAGAAGTTCATGAAGGAGTATGTGGTACTCATTCTAGTGGGGTAGTCCTATCTAAAAATATTTTGCATACTAGTTATTATTAGCCCACAATGGATGCAGATGCCACTGCATATGTAAAGAAGTGAAAATATTAAAACCTAGGACCCCATTAGGGTTATTACATGATTGTGTTAGACTGGAGGCTTTGGAACCCTCCTTAACATAGTGTATTATGATAAGAGATCCCCTAATCATTTGTAACGGATCCCCATATTGGTCATGCTCCTATGTAACAAACGTATTCCCAATTATTAGTGTAGGTATGCTCTATCTTCTCTAAGCTAGGATTGATTTATAGACACGATGCATTTATGATTGCATACACAATCAAATAATTATTAATCTTGAGGATTAACCCAAAATGGGATTTATAATGCCATGGGGAACATTTTATTACATGGTCATCCCATTTGGATCGAAGAATGTCAGAGTTACATATCAAAGGGACATGATAAATATCTACATGAGATTATACATAAATTTGTGGAAGATTATGTTAATTAGTTACTTATATAATCCAAACATTGACATGATCATGTTACACATTTATGACAAATATTTAAACCTTTACCAAAACATAATGTGTGTTTAAGATTAAATAAATGTGTATTTGGGGAAGCTATTAGATTATATCATACCCTAATGAGGTATATAAGTTGATCCAAAAAGGGTCAAGGTTATTTTCAATAATTCCCCCACCTAAGGGATTAAATTAATTATGATGTTTACAAGGGATAGTTCAAGAAATTAGATAATTTATGGCTTGGTTAGTTTATAAAAGAACCAATTATAAGATTGTTAAATAAATATATGATGTTAGAATGGAATGTTTTTTTTCAAAATATTTTTGGTGAGATCAAATAATATCTTCTTAATATTCCAATCACGTTGCCTCTAATTCCAAATAAGACTTTATTGTTATACATTTACGCTCTAAAACATGCATTAGGAGACTTGTTATCACAATACAATGATGATAATAATCAATTCATAATTAATTACATTATCCATACACGTAGTGCAATAATAAATTGTAATGCAATAAAAACATTGTGTCTTTTCATTGTCTTCATAACACAAAAGCTTCAATATTACATGTTTAACAATGAGAAACATGCCATCCCAAAAGTAGACACACTCAAGAATCTCATGATGAAACCATATTTATTGAGTTGCATAACTAAGCTAGTAATGTTAATTATTGAATTTGACTTAAATTTCATATCCAAAAGATCCAAAAAAGTAAAATCAAATGTAAATTTATTAGCAACAACACCTTTACTTAACACATCACCTGTCAAAGATAATTTTTGAGATGATTTACTATCTACAATGTTAACAATGATACTTGGACTATATATTTTTATGGATCTAAGTACACTTCATGCATGGGGGTAGAGAAAGTTTTAGTTATTCTTTAGGTTTAGACCATGCCATTGATATACCAATTAGGATTCTCATGTACAAATAACATTTAATATGAGGCATTGATTTTGAACTTGTACGCTACTTGTAATTTACCAATTAACTCTATTTGATTATATGATGACTCTCAAATTATATTTAACCAAGTCGTAAATATTTACAAAACCAAGGAAAATATGTTAATTCCATATAGAGATATGGTACAAAAATTAAGGACATATTTTGATAGAATTGAACATCCTCATAAGAATATCGTCATGTCGGTGCTATAGATAGTGTAAATTCTTTACTTCATGTAGATACTACCAACTATCAATCCATATAAAAAATTTAAATTTTATAATAGCCTTTCATTATATAAGTGGATTTACACATAGTACACACACTTTGGAATAGTACAATGACATTTATAATTTCTTACACAAAGCAATTTTAGAGGGAATTTTTTAAAATGGTCATTTGATGGTCAATTAGTTTAATGCCTTAGCTACAAAGAATCCAATTATATGTTACAAGAAGTACATGATAATGAATGTGGTGTAACATTTAATAAAAACTTAATGTCATATATTTCTATGCCCTTAACCTATAGTGCATCTAGGGATATGTGTGGCTGACTTGTGCCTTACGCAACTTCATATTATCTTGTTACATTTCTCTATGTTCTTAGTATGGTCAGCCTTAGAGTATATATAGGAGGTAGTGATTAGTATTTTATCATCATATTAATAATTATATTCTTATTGCATTGTTTTGTAGGTTTCCCCATTGAAGTGGCTTAGTCATAATGTTAAAATATTTTGCTCTTTTAGAAATTGTTATTGTGGATCTATTTATTCTACTCTTAATTTTGTGATATATAATTCTATTATTGTAAATCATCTAAGTAATTTCATTACAAGTGGTATCAAACTTCAATTTGGGCAAGTTTTTGTGATGTATTTTTTTCATATCTATCATCTTGAGCACTCAAAGGCTAAAAAAACATAATTTGTGATCTGAGAGGAATTAAAATTTTTCATCACCACAATTTTGTTTGTGAGGTTTTTTCATAAAAATAAAAAACATTTTGTATGGTAAAAAACCTTGTGAAAATTAGGAGTCATTAGATTCATCTTTGTGAGATGATCATAAGTGTATATTCTATTAGTATCTTTTTCGAGTGAAAAGTTTTCAATTTTGTGCACATTAGTAGTCATTAGATTTTCTTGGTGAGGAAATTATAATGGTATCATCTATTCATACATTTTTTTAAGGTCATGACCCTACCAGGGTTTGTGCATGATAAGGTTTAACACTCATGGTCATAGGAAAGGGCAAAAAATACCTAAAACTCCTCACAAAGATAACATGGACTTAAATTTTTTTGATCCAAGTGTTGGATGGTAGAGCCTAAAATTATTAGAATGTCCAGTTCCTGATAGGGGGTGTGGGGGGTAACTCCTCCTACAATGGTCACCATGGGGGTGTAAGTATGCATTGTAGAATATTGTAATTTCATAATAAATTTGGACTATTCACTATCAGGTTATAGATCTAATGATATAAATTATGTTGGTGCATTTTTTCCCTAATGTGTAACCCTCCTTTGATATGAGGGTATTATAATCATGGAATCACGCTGTGTGTGAGTGAAGATGAGAGTTTAGTGGATGTATTATAGGTTTAGCCCTTCATTTTCTGCACTGAATAAGAAAAGAATTGGTTGTTTCTATATTGACATATCCCATATTGGGTAAACCAAATTAAATATATGTCTTTCTTGTATTGCATTTTTTGCATTTTATTTTTGTTTTTATTTCATTAATATTACTCTGCATTCTATATTCCTAACACCACATATTTAAAAGGTAGTTTAGTAACTTAAGTCACAGTTGCAAGGCATGGTGTAGAAATATGATCTTGATGTAGTTAAAAGGGACATCACAAGATTGAGAGGGGACTTGAATAACTTCTGAGATCAATTTTAATAAATCAATGGGAAATTGGCCAACTTTTCAATTTAGTAACTCTAAAATAACCCTCTATCACTTCAGTTTGGTTATTCTCCTCTAAATAATCACAATGCTAACCATGATTCAAAGCCATTATTGCCAAAAATGGACCCACACAAGTTTTATGGTAATGATCCACTCACATGGATTACTCAAATTAAAAATTTATTTGATCTACATCCAACTCCATGTTCATAAAAGGTGGTCATGGCCTCTCTATATCTAGAACCTAAGTAATCTATTTGGTATAGTTGGTGTGTGTGCTCAAAAGAAAAAGAAGGGCCTCTTGGTTTCCTGATTTGTATTTTTTAAAGAGTTACAGTTTCATTGTCTTAATAATGTCACAAAAAACTACTTTAACCAAGTAGTGAAGTTGTGCCAAACTGCGATGGTAAAGGATTACATTAATCAATTTTAGAATCTCTCCTTATGTATGGTAAACATCACTGATGAAAATATGACTGACTAATATTTGGGTGGCCTTAAAGATAGCATCCAATTAATGGTTCACATGTTTCATCCCAGTAATGTATCAAAAGTCATATCAAGGGTATTTATAGTTGAGTAAAAAGAGTTGATAAAACAAATACCTTTCACTAATGTGCATGAATGCACCTTCTTAACCCCATCATTTACACGACCTATCAAATTGACACATCAACAAGTTGAATAAAAGTGTGAAAAATATTTGTGTTTTTGATGTGACAAAAAATGGAACATGGGACATTGATGTGTTGAAAAGAAGTTTTTTAACATTTAAGGTGTAAATGAGGAGGAAGAATATGATGAGGCTTTAGGGATAGGTTTGGAAGAATCTGAGGATGAATATAAATATTCTCAATCTATTATTTCCTATCATGCATATTTAGGTATTAGTACTCCTTAAAATCTTAAGGTGGTGAGTTTCCTAAAGAAATAGAAGGTGACTATGTTAATTGACTATGGAAGTACACATTACTTCATCAACAATAATTTGGCTACTCATTTGAACTATTTCATTTACCCAGCTATATAATTTTAGGTCATGATTTTAGATGGTGATATAATTAATTGTTCTAAAAAATTCCATAGCATTAAGTTTGCTACGGGGGACTACTTTCTAGATTCCCCTATGTTTGTTATTCTCATGGGAGGAGCTAACACTATTTTGGGAGTACAATGACTCACCACTTTGAGCACTATTGAGATGAAGTTCTAGGATATATTAATGAGGTTCCATTTAGAAGGTAGGACCTTTTAACTACATGGATTATAGGATAAATTTCAACAATTGGTTAGTTCCCATAAAATGATGAAGATTATCACAAAAGGTGCAAAAGGATTTATGGCATACTTATTTCTGATATAGGTTTATCCAACCAAGGAGTCTACACATCCTAATTTGCAAAGGGTGTTAGATGACCATTTTGTTGTTTTTAGTGACATGCCAAAAGGACTTCCTCCTAATCATGCACATGATAATGCCATCAATATTATTCCAAGAAGTACACCACCCAACATTAGACCCTATAGGTATCTTTATGCCCAAAAGAGTGAAACTAAAAATATAGTAAAGGAAATGTTGGAGGTAGGAATCATTTGACAGAGCCAAAGTGAATATTCCTCCTTGATGATCATGGTGTGAAAGAAGGATGATAGTTTGAGGATGTGCTTAGACTATAGATGACTCAAAAAGTACACCATCAAATATGGGTATAATTGACTCCATCATCTATTCTAGTAATTGATGATTTGATAGATGAATTAAATGGTGCTATTTATTTTACCAAGTTATACCTTCGCTATGGTATCATCAAATTCACATCCATGATGAGGACATACCTAAAACAACTTTCAAAACTCATGAAGGCTATTATGAATTTATAGTCATGCCTTTTGGCCTCACAAATGTACCATATAAATTTTAGAGTTTGATGAATTCTTTTAAGCCAAATTTGATAAAATTTGTATTAGTGTTTTTCCTGATATCCTCATGTACAAAAAAATTGGGAGGACCATTTGAAGCATGTGAAATATGTACTTTTAGTTCTAGAATAACATCAAATTTATGACAAACCTTATAAATGTTTTCTTAGTGTCCAATAAGTGGAGTATTTGGGGCATATTTTTTTGAATGAAGGAGTGAAAGTTGATCCCAAAAAATCCAAGTGACGATGGAGTGGCAGGTTCTAAAGACCCTCAACAACCTTTAAGGATTTCTAGGGATAATTGGTTACTATTGAAGGTTTGTCAAAAATTATGATAGCATTATAGTACAAATAACCTATTTTTTGAATAAAGATTCCTTCTAATGGACTGATTTAGCTCCCAAGGCATTTGAACATTTTAAAATGGATATATGCACAACTTCATTTTTGGCTACTCTTAATTTTTCAAAAAAACTTGTTGTGGAGTGTCATGCATAGGGATATGACATGGGGGTTCTATTCATGTAAGAAGGTAGATGACTAACATTTGATAGTCACCAACTAAAGGGAAAGAATATGTTTAAATAAATCTATGAAAAAAAGATGATGGATATTCTACATGTAGTGAAATAAAGGAGACCTTATCTGATGGGTCATCACTTTCAGGTAAAATCTGATCATGATAGCCATAAATATTTTTTAGAGCAATGATTTTTATCTAAATAAAAACATAAATGGGTGACTAAAATGCTAGGATATTATTTTGAAATAGTGTATAAGAATGGAAAAGAGAGTGTGGTGGCAAATGCCCTTTCCTGATGGGATGAATTAGTTGAGACATTGTTATGTGCCATGACCATGTGGAAAAAAGATTGTATAGAGGAAGTAAGATATGAATGGGATAATGATAATACTACCAAGGATTTGAATCATAATCCTAAGTAAGTCTCTAACAAATCTAAAAATTTTACAATAAAGGGGAACACATTATGTTATAAAGATAGATTATACCTCTGTAAGCATTTTTTCTTCAAACATAAAATTCTTTTGGAACTTCATGCCTCTCCACTTGAAGGTCATTCTATATTTTTTAAAACATACCATAGAATCAATCATGATTTATTTTGGAAAGGACTCAAGGGGGAAGTCCAAAAATATGTGGCTAAATGTATGGTACGTCAATAAAATAAAGGTGAGACCATTAAGACCCCAAGTATTTTGTAGCCTTTATGCATCCCTATCTAGCATTAGGAGGAGGTTTCCAAGGATTTCATTACATGGTTACCATGGTTTAATGGTAAAAATGTTAGCTTGGTAGTTTTGTATTGGCTCACCAAGTATGTTAAATCCATTTATTTCTAGTATAGTAGTTTCTGCTTTTCTCAATACAGTTCAAAATTTTTATTGTACTCCAAAGATCATTGTAAGTGACTCATCTTATATTTACTAGTAATTTTTAGACTAAATTATCTGCATTTTTAGGCACCCAATTGGCTCATAGCTCCTCATATCATCCTCAATCTAATGTACAAACATATGTAGTCAACAAATGTCTATAAGTGTATATTCATTGTTTTATTTTTGATAAATAGGATAAATGGATTCATTGGCTACCACTCACTAAATGGTGGTATAACACTTATTATCACACTTCTAAGATGTATTTCCTTGTGTCATTGTATGGGTATCACCCCCCATCCATCAATTTAGATTTAACACTGCATCCTAAGGTTTAATATATTAATGAACACATTCACTATCAACATGAGGTGATAGTTAGTTTATGAAATAATTTAGCAATGACACAAAATAAAATGAAGCAACAAGCATATCAACACCACAGTGATCAAAATTTTGTCATAGGTGATTTGATATTTGTGTATTTTTATCCATATAAGTAGATGTATATGAATAAAAAAATGGATAACAAGTTGTCACCTAAGTATTATGGCCCTTATTAGATCTTGCAAAAACTGGTATTGTGGCCTACAAGCTAGAATTACCTCCATCCACTCACATACATCTGGTATTCCATGTATCTTGCTTAAAGAATTTAATTGGACATAGAGTTTCCACTCAGACTAAGTTGTCTAAATTGGATGAAGAAGGCTGAGTCATTATGGATCCTAAAGAGATCCTTCACATATGCACTAAGAAACTATGAACCAGAGCCATTAAGGAGTATTTGATCAAATGGAAGAACCTACATTCTGAAGGTATAACATGGGAGGATGAAGTGTTCATAAAAAAACATACTAGTTTAATTTAGCATTGATTATAATGGTTTTTTTTAAAAAGAAGGGTAAGTTATGCCCTTAACCTATCGGACATCTATGGATATGTGTGGTTAACTTGTGGCTTACACATCTTCATATTATCTTGTTATATTTCTCTATGTTCTTAGTATGGCTAGCCTATGGAATAAACTTGGCTAACTAGAGTATATATAGGAGGTAGTGGTTAATATTTTATCATCATATAGAAAATTATGTTCTTATTGCATTGTTGTAGAGGTTTCCCCCTCAAAGTGGCTTAGTCATAATATTCAAGTATTATACTCTTTCAACAATTGTTATTATGGATTTGTTTATTATACTCTTAATTATATGATATATAATTATATTATTGCAAATCATATAAGTGATTTTATAACATATATATTATTATGAATGGATTATACAATCGTAAAATGGACCAAGAATTTCATAAACATTAAAAAACATGTGTACAATTCTGATGACATAATAATTTAATCCATGCACCTTCATGAAATTTACAACCTATTGTGTCACCTTGGCCTTTTTTATTTTAGAGATTTTATTTAGTTGGAAAAATAAAGCTATTATCATTGGAGGGTCATAAGTTCTTCATCACAACAATTAAATATTTCACAAAATGGGTTTAGGTAATCCTTTTATAATCCACTACAAGAGAATGCATATGCCATTTTTTATGACTAACATCATCTCATGATTTGGATTTCACTTAGTTATCATTACGTATATTATGTCATCCTTAAATAGTAATATAGTTAAGAATTTTTTTCTAAGTATAAAATCCATAAATAAGGTAGTAGTAGATGAAGAAAAATAGATGGATTAAATGGAATATGCAATGAAGGTAGTGCATAAAAGGGATAATAGAAGAGGAAGGTGAAGAAAATTAGAATTGGAAGAAGACCACTCAAGTACACTAAGGCACATGATGTGAAATGAATGCAACATGAAAAGGAACACTGGAAAAAAATAATAGATTTAACAAAGTTTTGCTTATAGTAGTAAAGGATAAGAACATGGAAAATATGAAGAATTCCCAAGAAGAAAAGCATGGTGATGCATCAATAAGATTGGATTATGAAAAATGTGAGAGAGTTGACATAGCTAGTAAGGAAAGCACATTTATATTTACTTGCTATGATCCTAATGGGTGGATTTCACTAATGCCTCAAGGTTTTGGTGTAGCGATTCATTACATGTGGTATCAGAGCCTCTACCCGGGTTCAAGTCACAGAGTAGGTGGCTATGCTAGCATGGCAGTGTTCATCTATGGCTCATACACGTAGGGGATCTTGGTGGTATGAGCACAAATTTATCCCAGAGTCTAGGCTTTAGAAGTGTGGTGGGATGTTATGATCCTAATGGGTAGATTTCACTAATGCCTCAAGGTTTTGGTGTAGCAGTTCATTACATTACCAATGGTATAAATAATTTGAAGGAAGGAGCTAAAGTTTAGCTGAATTAGATAATAAGTGGCTAAATGGGTATCAACATAAGTATGTAGAAACTTGAGAAATGGCACAGTGAGAATAAAGGTGAATAGTGGATGATCCAAACACATATACCATGCAGGAAGTATGAATAATGAATAAGTGCATGCGTGTAGAGAAAGTATGTGTAATGGAGAGAATTGTTAAAGGTTCATGAAGGGAAGGAAGAAGGGTGTCAGAACTAGGTCAAGGGGGAAAATTTAGGTGATCCAAAAAGGATTTAAAGAGGAATGGAGAGATAGCTCAAGTGAAGCATTATGTGAATGGGAATGTCATGGTTGATGTAGTTGACCAAAAGAGTGGTTTGACCACTCAGAGCCAATGTAAGCAGGGGCTTACATTTTAATTACTTGGGGATCTAATTTAGTATCATCCTAGGCAAACTAAAAATCTTATATAAATTAAGTTTTAGAATGTGCAATAGAAAATAAAATGTGGCACCAAATGCTACCATAAGGGTTAATTGATGAAGCATGTAGGTAAACCCATTAAGAAGTATGCAAGATGATGAGTTTGAAAGTGTGCATGAATGGTGCACAAAAAGTCTAGTTAGAAGAGTCCTAAGGTGCCAAGAAAGTAAATATCATGCAAAAGGAAAAACATCTACATTAGGGGACTGTGAAAGTAATTCCATAGACATAGAGCCTAAGATCAAAAGGGAAAATGGTCAAAAAAGACAAGAAATCAATTAGGCAACTAGAAAAAGTAACACCTATAAAAGTTGGGATTGAAATGATGGTAAAGGATAATAGATATATGAGGCAAGATCTAAATTGATTACTATCATAATTTCAAGGCTTGATGTTTGACTTAGTCGAGGTACCCTAGTGCAGGCCTTTATATTTGGGCACCAAGCCTACTTGATGACAATTGCTAGTTATTTGACTGGAAGTACCAGTGATTGAGTCATAACTACTATAAAAATAGGATTCATGTCCTATTCAAGGGATAATGATGATTGAGGGTTATAAGCATCTATTTGTACTTGGTAGTTGAAATTTTATATATAAGAGGTCCAAGAGAAGGGTTAAAACTCTACCAAAATGTAAATTTGAGAGGATGAGTGAGAGAATAGATGAGGATCCTTAGGAGAGAAATGAGGGCCCTGTGTAAGGTTCAAGATCCAATAATATCTTGTGAATTTATCCATAATAATGAAAATGAGTTGAGAAACCATTGCACATAGTTAATGGTTGTGTGGTGAGGCATCCCTTCAATAGGAACCATGACACTATACTAGTTGGTATTAGAGCAAGGTTGAGATATTTTGGAAACTCTAGAGAAGAAGACCTTGTGAGTAGTGGAGTAATATAGTGATGCCATGAGATGAATGACTAGGAGATCACTAACTAGTGAGACAACTAGCCAAATAAGAGAGTTGAATGAATATCGATAGACCACTAAGCTATGACATAACTAGTGAGAAGAGTGATGTGTTAGAACATTTAATGTCTAAGTGGTGAAATTATAAATATCCTTAGTATATTTTAAGTAATTAAATAATAATATTATTTATTAACACATGTTAAAAATGTCATGTAAATAAATAATAACACATGAATTATTTATTACTTATCGGTAAAAATAAAACATACTTGTTTATTATTATTGGTAATTTAAAACATTATTAGGATGGTGGCATCCATTATTTATAACAGTCACATTCACTCACATTTCATTTTGAATAGGGTTGTACCCCTATTATGATTTAGTGTAAAAATAATATATTATAAATCATGAATTAATTGTGATTAAAGAGTTTTGTGAAGGCTATTAAAGAAGTGAGAAGGAGGAGTTTTTGTATTAGGGTGATTTGTTTTTTAAACTATATGAATATCATATTGGTGGATTTTTTACCTCTTTGAAATTTTCTCATGGTAATTCCTATGTACTGGTTCATTGATATGCGTGCTTCATTTATTATGCTTTTCTTATTAAAATTCACTCTATATCCTATCATGTGGATGTACATTATTTTATAAATTCTATCATGGTATCATGGCCTGGTGAGTGGATTTAATTGGCAAGAATATTGCATTGAGTTAAAATAATTGAGATTTTATTCAATTTTAAATATATTTAAATTTTCAAGCCTGGTTTAGCATACGTCACTGAGGAAAGAAGAAAAAAATTTATTGATCAACTTGGTGGCTTGATTCAACCTTGTTTGCATTAGATATTCATTAAAAATCATTGTATATACTTGTTAAAGAAAACAAGAGTCAATTCAAATTTGGAAATAAACCTCCAAACTCCATGTGGCACTTTGAAACTAAAAATACATAGGAAAATTTATTTCTATTTGCTTCCACAACTCTATTTTTTAGTTTAAAGGATCAAAGATTTTGTTTTTTGGCTTGATAATCCTCCCACTAAGTCTAAAGGAGGTTCAAATCAACTTTTTTGGAAGATATTATCTACTTGGGGTGCCATTATATGGTTTCTACAATAATAGAAATCTGAAAATTTAATTTTTTAAAGCAAAATCAAAATTTGAAGCTTCTGGATGCTGCATTACAAGAATTGAGGGAGATTTAGACAATTTCAAGTTGTTTGGTGGGCTATTTAATTTAATATGAGATTAAATCCTTCACGTAAAGCACGATAACTAGCTACATATATGTAGTTTTATTATATAGTTTGAAATATTATTTAAAAAATAATTTATTTTTTAATTCAAATTTTCCTATGCAAGCCACCCATGGGTCCCACTTTGGATATAGCCATTTATCAAAAAGTTAAAATTAGTAATATTTATTTACTATTTTTTTACATGCATATTAAATATTTATTTATATACGTTTTTATTATTAAAAAAATAAGATTTAAATATATATTAGTGCATGTGCTTTTTAAAGAAAGCTTGTAAAAGAATTGGTTGTTGTAATTTTGTTATAAACTTACAAGTGGGGTGGTCTAGTGTTCAAAACCATCTAAGCAAATTTATTTTGATCAAGTTTGACTTGCTCAAGTTAATTTTTCAAATTTAGTTATTTTTGAAATCCTTTTTAGATTTGCATGCCAACTTCTCATGCATCTAAAACTCTAGTTGACCTATCAAACTTGTTTCAACTTTCAATCTAGTGAATTTTTTGACAAATATATTCATGTAACTAGTTGATCTCTACGTTTTGGTACCTTTTAGACACATCTACATGGTTCATTTTTTATTTTGAAACATTATACTATTAATTTTATAACTTTTTAATAATAGTGTTTAGGTGGTCATTCTGAGTACAACACTTTTGACACCTAGTTTTGTGCCATTCTAAATTAATATTTTGCATTATTTAACATTTAAATTATGTAATTAAGTATATTTTCACTTGTAATTTAGTTTATTTTACAATTATAATATAAAAACTCATTAAATATTTTATTTTTCTTAAAATTGTTCTTACATTAGTATTATTTTGTGACACTTGCGACACCCTATTTTGTCATAATATTCTATAATTTTATAATTTGTGTAGAATTAAATTGAATAATTATTATGTGTTTGCAATTTTAAATTTGTTTTAATATCAAATTAATTGAAGATTCACACTAAAAAGTTTCATTTTAAGCATTTGGTTACTATCTTATTCAAAGAGAAGCTATGGCTTTACCTAAATTTTTCTTAGATAAATTTTAAATGATTAATATAAATAACTATAATATATGTAAAATTCATCTTAAAGATGAATTTATGGCCCAAAAACTATGGAATATTGTCATTGGGACTGAAAATTCCCCTTCTAGATGACATGTGACCTATGAGCTAACTAATGCATTTTAACAAAAATCATGAGAATTTGTGTCCATTATCTTGCAGAGTGTTAAGGATAAATTCATTCTCCATATTGATAATTAAGAGCCTCCTAGAGATTGTTGGAAAATCCTTGAATCTATACACAAGGTCACTTGTCTCTTGAATATTATTAAGTTAATCCTTGAATTGATAACTACACCTATGAAAGGTGATGAGAAAGTTGTGATTTTTTTTTGCTAAAATCAAAAACATCAAAGATCAATTAGATGGATATAATTTTAATTTGATTCAATATCAGTTGCTTTATTTTATCATTCAGTTAAATATATATGAAAATTTTAAAAATTTTATTTCAATTTTGAATTCTAAGTATCAAACTAAGCAAGATATCCCTGACCTTACCACCTTATTTGCTCTTCTAATTCAATAAGCTAAAGTTATGACAAATTTTGGTTCTAAATAGATTGCCACTAAGGTACTTATCGTAGTAAATAATGTTTTTGATAACACTAAAAGCCAAAAATTTAACCCTAATTCTTCTAAATGCAAATATGGGAATAATAAATCTAGTAATAATAATCATACACTTAGGTTTAATAGAAATTACAATTTGTGTGGTAAATTTGATCATAGAAGGGAAACCTTTTGTAAAAATAAGGATAAAAATAATTGTAGTAGGATTTTGAGCTCTATATAAATTCAATAAACTAATTCAACCCAAAAATAAAACTACCTATTAGGAAGGATTTTAGAAACAAATCAAAATGATATAGAACTTACCAAATTCCTTATTTCATCTCACCTCCTTCTAGGATGTTCAAATGGGTGATTGATTGCATATTAGACTTAGATTTTTGGCATTATGATGACATGAAGTTAGATGTTAGATGCTTGGATCAAATGATAGTTGGACATAGATTTGATATGGATCCCTAAGATTAATCTGCTAATTGGACATGGATTCCTCACAAGCTTCCTCAATTCTTAGTTGGATTGATATGGATTTGATAATGAGAATGATAGATTATTTTGACATGAAGATATTATGAGCTCCTTAGATTGTCTAATGGAGGATAGAGGTTAGTTATATATATATTTTGGAGGGAAGAGCAAGGGTTGAAATTTGAAGTTATATGAGGAGATCCAAGGGTTGTAAATTATACAAGGAATTTAAAATTCCTTAGAAGCCTCTAGACTTAGAGGCTTATAGAGAGGATATGGAGGTTTGGAGAAGGTTCTAGATTTAGAGGAGTCTAGAAGCCTTATTAGGAGTTAATTGGGCTTAGAAGGGGGTTAGATGGGGATTAGGCGAGGATTAGGTACTAGGTGTCTATGATAGGCTATGATGTAGCTTGGTAGGTGGGTAGATGGGGTCATGGGAATTTAAAATTATCAAATAATAAGTGGGATTAGATTATAATAAAATGGATTAAGAAGAAATAATGGAGTGGGATTAATAAGGTTAATATACAAAGGATAATAAAGGAGGGGGATATTAGTTAAATGGATAGGATTAGATTAAATTAGTAGGATAAAGGAGGATATTAGAATGGGGAGATATAGGATGAAGAATATGAATTCAAATTAAGCAGTGAGCTATAGATTGATGATGCCCCTAGTAAAAACATATGCAGAAGGAGTAGAGATGATGGGTGTCATGGTTGTTGACACATCTCAAAAGGAATCAAATGTAACATGACGATGATAGGATAAAATGGATACCATCTGTAGACACCGAAATCGTGTCGACTCCCCTGGTCATTCCCCGTCTTATTCTTCTTCGCCTATTTAACCCTTGTCGATCACTTGTTCCACCAACCTTGACCCTGGCAGCATGTAAAAATGAGCACATAGCTAAAGCTAGACTCTATCCCCATTATGCATCTGCCGACGACGGTCTTTACCCGGCCGATGTCGCTGACGTCGGTCACCTTGCCATTATCCGTTACCAGTTATCATTCGGTTTCCCGAAACGGTTGACGAACCGTCTCTGGAACCGTCCCTCGCCTTCATCAGCCTCCGCCAACCATTTGAAACGCTGATAAATCGAAACCCGAGCAATCATTCAATCAACCTGCGAACTCCGACATCAACACTCTCGCGATCAACACTCTCGGCATCAACCAATCTGCACTCAATCCGGCACTGCACAGACAACTTCAACTATGGCTTTCATCACGTCTTCTAGCAGGTAAGTATTTACTCTGTTTGTTTTATTTCTTCTTGGTTATTCTTTGTTTATCAGTTCTGTCATCCTGATTCTTCAAACCACAGACCCAACATCTCTCGTTTACATCCCTGCCTCTGTCCAGACTAAAACCCCCAGACTCTGTCCAAACCCGACCTTACCTTATCAGACCCTGTCCCGACTCTGTCTAAACCTTGTCCCGACCCTGTCAAGAACCTGTCCTGACTCTCTCAGACCCTGTCCCGACCCTGTTCAGACTCTGTCCAGAACCTGCCCCTACCGACGCCGGTCACTACCCCGACCGACGACGGCACCTCAACCGACGTCGGCACCTTTTCTAACCGACGCCGGCACCACAGAGACCGATGCCGGTGACTGTGCAGAATAGTGCTGCATATCAGGTATGCACTTTTATTTTTTGTCATTTATTTTTGTCATTATTATCTACTTTCGTCCAATATTTTGCTTTTTTATCAGTGGGTTGATATCCTTCTAGGAAGTCTTCATACTTCCAGGATCGGGCGTTCGCTTGACAGCCCACCATATCTTTGACTAACATTTTTCCGTGTTTTAGCCTTTTCTTCACAGGTGTCATTCCTCCACAGCCAAAGAGGAGAATCTTCCAACGTCTGATTTCGGTGCGCACGACTATATCAGGTACTTCTAGCCTTGACCATTTCTTTTAGTTTCTTTATTCATCTTTTGAATGTAGAAAGCAATTTTGCATAGAAACATTCTGGCACGCCCGGTGGGACCCTAGGTCCTCCTTGGGTTCTTTCTTTCTTTCCTTCATATAGGTGCATTAGGTTTCTTCCTTTTTGCCTCCTTTCGTCTCTTCTTAAATGACATCATAAGCAGGACTAAAACGAACATTTCTTTCTTTTTTGCATTTCTAGACTAGCTAAAACTCATATCCTTCGACTCTTTCTCCATTCGTCTTCATACGAACAAACATTTTGACTTGGGCATTAAAACACTTTGCATTCATTTCTATTTGCCTGCATCTTTTAGACCACACATAGTAATTAAACCGCATATTGAATTAATCTAGATCACTTGATGTTACACGACCAAACCACCTGCACAAAACAAACATTTTAACTTACCTGAGACAAGGCCCGACTGGGATTTCATCCCCCAGTGGATACCTTACCCGTCCCGGCGATCTTACTTGGATTTCATCACCAAGGGGGAAGCCCACTCCGTTCTCTGATGGAGTCTAAACTCTAGGCGAGGTATATTTTGGCTAAGCGAAACCAGCTAACCACTGGAATCGTGAAGTGAGGGGAGCTTGCTCCTTAGCACTAGGCTGCGTACCGAACCTAACACAGACTTCTTGAGCACCTAAAACAAAACCCGAAACCATCCATAGACTGCTTCTTCTAGGACCTGAATCGCAAAACCAATCTTCCTCTACACACATTCTAAGGCATAAGCCACTATAATCCTAATAATTTACTCTTAGGGTTTTAGGATCTGCTTGTGTCTTCATCTTTTTTTAGTTCTTATCTGCTTGTTTGAGCTTGTGAGGACGTTCTTTCTTGCCTTGAATGGTTTTGACACGTAGTCAAACCAAGGCTCTTCTTGACCACGCTAGCCATCAATCGCTTTCACCTACCTCGTCTATAAACAATCATATAATGGAGTTCTACTCGAAGACCGAAAGAATTCCTACCAGACCATCTCCAACCCAGACGCCTATCATCCCAGAAGGGGACCAAGATTTTGCAAGATTCTTGGACCTCAATACTGCAGCCCTCCAAAACTATCTCGCGAGAAACCCAATGCGGGACCTTTCGGGCGACGTGGCGACAACATCAACACCGTTCGCCACCCTACCTTTTACGAGACTACCTTTCGCCTCAACCATTAACCCGACAATGGCCAATACGCAAAGTTCGGCCTCCTCATCTATTTTTAGACCAACCTCCACCGGGGTTTCATTACCCCCTCAACCACCTGCAATTCAACCAAGTTCTACATTATACCAGAACTTGATTGTCTCGACCCCACACACTCTTGCACCTATATATGCAGGAGTGCCTACCTCGCCCTTTGTCAATGCCATCACACAACCTCCTTTGGCGGTATATAGTCAGCCTATGCCTTCTACCTTCATAACCCAACCACCCTTAACCTCTACTTCTGCCCCTGCGACTAGTCATCCGTACATTGTACAACCGGCTATGTCGCACGCCTCCTCTAGCCTCTTCCAAGCGCCTTACAACTTAGGGGGCGCTCAACCCGCCAATCCGTCAGCAGATCTTATCAAGTTGCTGATGGATAAAATGTCCAGTCTCGAAGCTTCTATCTTCGGTTCGAGTAATGTCTCTTCATATGACCAGATTTATAACGAGCCCATCCACCCTTCTGTCCCTATCCGACCATACCCCAACCACTGGGAGCTTCCTAAATTCACTCGCTTTCAGAGTAAGGAAGACCCAAAACAACATCTAAAGGCATTCAGACATGCCTGTTACCTTATTGCCCATGATGATGCGTTGCTTTTACGCACGTTCCCTATGTCGCTTTCTGGCCCTGCCCTTGACTGGTATAGTTCTCTTGCCAGACATTCTATCTTTTCATTCATTCATCTCGCCCAACTATTCGTTGACCATTTCTCAATCAATATCACTAAACAAGTTTTGATCACAGACCTTTACTCTATTAGGCAAATTGACGACGAATCAATAGTCGATTTTGTCGCCCGTTGGAGAGGCCTGATCAACCAGCTCTCCTTCTCCTTGCCTCAACCCGAGCTCATTGAGCTCTTTTCTCGAGCATGTGTCAGTCACATCTCGTCCACCTTGCGGGTTCAAACATTCCACACTTTCGACGAGGCCTTCACCATGGCCCGAAAGCTTGAACTCCACGCCATTGAAGAAGATAAGGTCAAATTGTGTAACACTAACACAAAAACCAATGACCATTCTTCTTCCAGACCTTCTTCTGCCCACTCTCACTCCAAGGAGTCGACAAACACTGTCATCTTTAGACCATCATCTTCAACAATAACCAACCGATCATCACCTTCAACATTAGACTACATCAATAAACATTTTCAACGTCAATCCATACAGCGTCAATTCACTCCAATTGAGGAGTCATATGCCTCTGTCTTGGATAAACTCGTCAAGCAGGGGGTCCTCAATCTCCCTCCAATCCGACTACATCAATTTGACCCCTCAACGCCTATCCCTGCATGGTACAGGGAGAACCACTTTTGCAACTATCACCGTGTCAAAGGCCATGACACAGATCACTGTCAAACTTTCAAAAACATCATCCAGGACATGCTCGACAAGGGGGATCTTATTTTAGATAACCCGAACGCACCGCCCAACCAAAACCTCGACATCTTCAAACACCCTTTTCCAAATCACCCGCATAGTCAAGACAACGTCCAAACCATGATCAATGACCCTCAAGACCATGATATACACACGGTCGACACTATCTTTTCTCTTATCCCTGACCAAACTTTTTCATAGGTGGAAGACCTTTCTTCCCCTATACCTCCTCCACATGGCGAAGAACTTTCTCCTCCCACTTGTCCTCCATCAACTTCTCCCATATTGGAGGACGCTTTGACCACATCAACACCAGCTGCCTCACCTTCATCCTTATTATCATCCATAGACGATCATACCTTTTTGACTCCCCAACCACACACAGAAGCCATGACTACTCCAGAGCTCTTTCCACTTAAAGAGCCCACACTTTTAATCCCTTCTCCATTGAGAGAAAAACCATCCACATCTAAGTCCAAACCCGCGCAGGCGTCCATCATGCCCAAAGAGACTAAACCTCTTGGTGTTTGCCCCACATCTAATCTCGCCTCGCACAAAGGTGGTCCTCAACCCAAACCAAAGAAGGCTACTAAACCACACCGGAGGCCTCCTCCCCTATCTTCGTCATTACCTTCAATCTTGGGCCCACATCCGTATACTTTACTCGGAGTGCTTCTCACTCCCATACTTCACAGAGGTAAGTCACCTCCATTATTCTATCAACCCGTCAGACTTATACCTCCTTCAAACCATCGACCTACGCCTCCTTCGCCTCCCAAACCAACGTCACCAACCCTCACTGCAATAAAACATCCCGACCCGTTAGCAGGTTCTTATGCCTTACTGTTACGGCAATTGTTGCAGTCCTCTCGTCTCAATCTCCTGCCTCTTAGACCATATCACTCTCTCGGACCAAAACCACCATGGTTCGATGACACTCACATTTGTGCGTATCATCGCACGCCTGGGCACGACACGGAACATTGTCATGCCCTCAAGGTCATCGTTCGCCAATGTCTGGGGAATGACACCTCTCTTCTCGACCATGTTATCAACAAACCTTCAACACCACCCCACTCATCAACTCTCGGATCAAGGCCATCTTGGTTCGACAACTCTAAATTCTGTCATTATCATAACATTTCAGGACATGACACTGAGTGTTGTTGCGCTCTTAAAGCTGTCATTCGTCACCAACGGAGAAAGGATTCCTTTCTTATCAAGGATCCTCTTGCCCACCCCTTTGACAAATTATCAACACCGACCCATACCTCTCCAACCTCATCACCTAAATCAGGATCCCCACACCAGACTAGGGTCCCTTCGCTGTCTTTAACTCCTTTATTTAACATCAACACAGTCCATCTGACCACTAAACCTCAATTGACCTTAACCAATCTGTCAAACATTCTCCCTAGCCGCTGGGGGAATTCAACCTTCATCCAAACTTTGACCAATTTTTCAACCCAGTCTCTACCACATATCAATCACTCTTTCAACTTAACCTCAACCAGACTAGCAACCAAACATTTAACCCGAACTCAACCAAACATTTGACCCAACCAAAGACCAAATACCAACCAATCAACCCTCGACCAACCATTGACCACTTATCAAATGACCAAATCTCAACCAAATATTGACCAATCTTTTTATCAAAACATTCAACCAGCCTCGATCAATCAACAACCATATCAACCAACTTCACATCCACTCATCAATCAACACCTGACCAATCTGGAAAGAGGAAAATGGGGCAAGTTTGCTCCTAATTGACTCGGACCTTATCACGCACAAGTATACACTAGGGACTTATCAGACCTTGAGCCTCTTAATGCGTTGCATCTGCGACCGTTCTACTGCTAGTCGAGTATTCATCCACTTGACACTTAACTTGAGCTCGTCCCTTAAGCAATCCCCGTTCCTCTTAGTCCTCCTTCCTTTCAACCCTATTCCTCTTAACAATTCCTATAACCCTTTTATGATGTATGGATGCTTTGTCCTAATAAAAGGGAGCCCTTGACCTTCTATAATCTTGTCCATGAGTCACATTTCTATAAAAACAAATCAAGATGTCAAAACATATCCATGGTCACTATATCAATATCAAAATCAAAAAAATAGACTGCTCCCTCGAAGGACAGCTGTACTATCATTGCTGTAATTAATAGACTGCTCCCTTGAAGGACAGCTATTCAAAAGCCTTTATATTAAACAAAAATCTAGACCACTCCCTCGAAGGATGGCTATGACTAATCTGGAAATAAACAACAACTTATTTTAGAAGCTTCCCACATTGATCAGCTTCACAACCTGACCACTAAATCAAATGACATCTCTATGCAGGCTTCCCGCATCAGTCTGTGCAAAAAAAAAAAAAAAAAAAAAAAAAAAAAAAAGTCATGGACTTGACTTATAGTTGTCTCAGGGTTTCCTATAAAAAGGGGCATAGTTATCTCTGCTTTTAAAATGGGTTACCCTCTTTCCTCCTCCTATTACCTGCTCAAGGGACTTCGAGCTCACTTTAATGTCTAAGTGATTCGATTACCGCTCTAACATAACTATGGTCAATGACGTCACGCATGAATGGGGCTCTTGGTTCTCATAACCCCTATCTATGCTTTCTTTTTGGTCCTTGTCAATGAAAGAGCAATATGCTTTTCACTTCTTCTGCACTTTGGTCACATTCACCTTCATCACTTGTCAATCAACTCAAACTCTCTTTTCAGACCATCAACATGACCTAGCCTATTCACCCTAGTTTCTATGGACACCAATACACATGGAAACTATCGACCCGCCGCAATTTATGTTCAGCATAAACCAATACTTGCTGAAGCATAAATAGACCTCAATTCATTTTTAGCATACATCCATCACGAATATGGAATATTGCTAGGGATGAAAAACCCATCAACCAATATTGCAGAATACACCATTTGGAAAAGGCTGCAACATCTTTTTTTTCCTCGTCATTTCATCATAACCATGACCAATCTATCAACCATTTTAACCACCTGTCTACCACTCGGACCCTTTGTCTGAACTACATTGGTCTGAGGCCCTTCCACAGGGGCTATGTAGGTAGCACTCAGATGACACGACTGTCTTCTGGGGTTAGCTCGACCATTCTCGTTTGTTCGTCTCTCTGATGGAAAAACCTTCTTGCCTTCTTTTAACCATAACCTTGCCCTTCACCACGACCCATTTCCATCCCTTTGACCCTTCCTCCCTTCTAGGGAGAACTACATTGGCGTGAGGCCCTCTTACCAGGGCTATGTAGGCAGCACTCAGTTGACATGGGGTCTTCTGGGGTTAGCTCGGCCGCATCCTTTCGTCCATTCATCCATCCATCGACCACCAACCATTGGAGATCATGCCTATCTCCTCCGACCTCGACCACTTCCAAGACACTGTTGCCTTGGTTGTTTTTGTATGTATGCTACCTCATGACTGGTTAGCAGGATTGTGCACAGACCTTTTGGACCCTCACAAGTATAGGATCGCAAGCTGGTTGATCCACACTACTTGTGACTTTTTCGTGATTCTAGGAGCACTTCCTGAGCCCAGAATACCTAGAACGCGACGACCCATTTGGAGCTTCAGCTTAGATTGAGTAACCCGATCAGTAGACGACTCAATGCTGGGGCCTGGTTACTTCAATTTTGGCACTCCTCAACCCTTGACCTGTGACACTTTGGCCTGACCATCTCGTGCAGTGGTATGCACGCAATCACGACCTTTGCAGCGTTCACCCTCACCCCTTTTTCATCCACTCTTTGTCAAATCAGCACCCAATTCTCGGTTCTCTTCCCTCGACTCCTGCTTTGAGGGGGAATACCTTATCCTTACTCGGGGCATTTTGCTTCCTATTTTTGTCTTGCAGTTCATTCGAATAACCAACAAGACGAAATCAACCTTATCCCTCACCTGGGGCAATCACTCCTGTTTTTGTCTTGCAGTTCATCCAGAACAACCAACAAGACAAAAAGGGGCAAATGTAGACACCGAAATCGTGTCGACTCCCCTGGTCATTCCCCATCTTATTCTTCTTCGCCTATTTAACCCTTGTCGATCACTTGTTCCACCAACCTTGACCCTGGCAGCATGTAAAAATGAGCACAGAGCTAAAGCTAGACTCTATCCCCATTATGCATCTGCCGACGACGGTCTTTACCCGGCCGATGTCGCCGACGTCGGTCACCTATCGACCGATGTCGGCAATCCTGCCGACGTCGGTCACCTTGCCGTTATCCCTTACCAGTTATCATTTAATTTCCTGAAACGGTTGACGAACTATCTCTGGAACCGTCCCTCGCCTTCATCAGCCTCCGCCAACCATTTGAAACGCTGATCAATCGAAACCCGAGCAATCATTCAATCAACCTGTGAACTCTGACATCAACACTCTCGGCATCAACCCACTCTCGGCATCAACCAATCTGCACTCAATCCAGCACTGCACAGACAACTTCAACTATGGCTTTCATCACGTCTTCTGGCAGGTAAGTATTTACTCTGTTTGTTTTATTTCTTCTTGGTTATTCTTTGTTTATCAGTTCTGTCATCCTGATTCTTCAAACCACAGACCCAACATCTCTCATTTACATCCCTGCCTCTGTCCAGACTAAAACCCCCAGACTCTGTCCAAACCCGACCTTACCTTATCAGACCCTGTCCTGACTCTGTCTAAACCTTGTCCCAACCCTGTCAAGAACCTGTCCCGACTCTCTCAGACCCTGTCCCGACCCTGTTCAGACTCTGTCCAGAACCTGCCCCTACCGACGCCGGTCACTACCCCCCGACCGACGACGGCACCTCAACCGACGTCGGCACCTTTTCTAACCGATGCCGGCACCATAGAGACCGATGCCGGCGACTGTGCAGAACAGTGCTACATATCAGGTACGCACTTTTATTTTCTGTCATTTATTTCTGTCATTATTATCTACTTTCGTCCAATATTCTGCTTTTTTATCAGTGGGTTGATATCCTTCTAGGAAGTCTTCATACTTTCGAGATCGGGCGTTCGCCTGACAGCCCACCATATCTTTGACTAACATTTTTCCGTGTTTTAGCCTTTTCTTCGCAGGTGTCATTCCTCCACAGCCAAAGAGGAGAATCTTCCAACGTCTGATTTTGATGCGCACGACTTTATCAGGTACTTCTAGCCTTGACCATTTCTTTTAGTTTCTTTATTCATCTTTTGAATGTAGAAAGCAATTTTGCATAGAAACACCATCTTTAGATGTATCCCAAGAAAAGATGGATGTAAGGGAGAGAAATAGGCTAGGATAATATGATGGCTTGATAAGATTAATGATGGGAGTAGCTCAAAGCTAAATTGATCAAGATGATTTAGGTGGTGAGAGAGAAGAAATGATATGGTCAAGTGACCAAAATAAAAAGGATAAGAATTGGACTACATGGCATCAAATCAATGATCCATAATGTGATTACTAGTGGGGATTACCCTAGCAAGGACACATGCCAGGGAGTGATAGAGGGGATAGTGGCTGAGTTACTTTTTGACATTGAAAAGTGACCAAGTACTACCTATATAGTTTGAAAATATCTCATGACAATGTAGTTCTAACTCAGGGTTAAATGATAATTGATGGAGTAAAAGATGATGATGATGACGATGATGACTATGATTAGTGATTAAAGGATGATGATGAAGATGATTAGACTTGTTAGTGATCAAAGGATATGACTCTGGTGATGAGATGAGGATAAAAGATTGGATGTTAGTCAGATGAGTTGAAAAGATTAGATTAATGATGGGAATAAGGATGATTAGGGGAATGATGAGGGTGGAGGTGATCAAGCAATCATAAATATCATAAGGCTCATCAAAGTCTAAATAATACATTAAATATATCACTTGGTAGTATGCCCCATGATATAATCATGACCAAGAGGATGTTGTGCCAAAGTATATGAGAAAGTAGTGAACTCTACATCCTTGATGGCACTTTTGGTGTCCTCATAGCATCCCCATTCATTGCCAAATAGTCAAAAAGACATGATACAAACAAAACACAAGATATATACATGATAAAAGACATGTAAAAATGATAAACAAGTAACACACACATAAGTATCTACATGTAATATCACAATGTCTTATCAAAGGATGGTGTAGACACCAAAATCATGTCTACTCCTTGGTCGACTCCCCCTTGGTCCCCTTCATCCTGTTCCACTTCTAACCATGCCTAACCTATGTCTTATTAATTTAAAATAATCATCTATTTTAAATTAATAATTCCCTCTCTCTCTCATGACACCTCACCCCTCCTTGGATACCTCTCCTTGGATGCCATCCCCTACCCCATGCCAAGTCTTAAATGACTTAAGACCCCATTTCATTCTCCCACTCATCCTCTCATGCTCATTTAACCCGCCTTCGACCGTTTTCCCATGACCAGCTGACCTTGGCAGAAGGAAGAATGGACAAAAGGCTATTTTTAACCCTTTTTCCTATTCTTTGGCTGCCAACGTCGGTCAGTAGTCAGCCAACGTCGGTGATATTGCTAGCGTCAGTTGCCTTTAAAATTGCGTTTAGCACCCCAAGTGCAGGATCTTGAACAATCTGCCAATCTTTCAATCCTTCAATCTTGAACAATCAGCCAACCTTCCAATCTTCTGACCTCTCTCGCTCCCTCTCTCCCAAATGCACAGCAAGCATCACAGGGTACAGGGACTCTACATCAGTCACTCCACTCTTCAGTTAGTCTTCTACATTAGCAACATCAACAACAGGTCTCCTACACTTCTTCTTCAGTAGGCAAGAGGTAAATATTCTTCTTTTGTTTCATCTCAGTATTTTATAATGCTTTGATAATCAGTCCCCATTTGCGAATTCTAAGTGCTATGAACCAAACTCAGCTATCAATAGACCAGACCTGACTGTCTTCCTGGAAAGGCTGAGAAGCCTTCCCTCATCCTTATTCCTTCTAACAACCTGCCCATTACCCCTTTGTCCCTTTTTAACACTCTGTCCATTGTCCCGCATCCCTACAAAGACTCTTAGACCATCCAAACAGACTTGCAGACCATTCTGTCAACCATATACCTATCCAAACCCTATTCAAGGCCATTACCCTGACTGATGCCAGCCACCAGGCCCACTGCCCCTACCGATGTCGACAGACTAACCGACGTCGTTGACCTTAACCAATCGATGACTGTAGACTAATCGGCATGGTGACTGTGGAAGGTAGACAACACAATACAGGTATGCACTACCTTTATTTATTTTGTTTAGTCTTTCGTTATTTCTATCTAACAACATTATCTTTTATCAAAAGTGGAATGCCATCCCTCGAGGAAGTCTTTACACTTCTAGGATCGAGCTTTGCTTGGCAGTCCACCATCCATCTATCTAACAATCTCTTTGTTTAAGTCTTTCTCTCTACAGGTGTCATCCTCCATAGCCAAAGAGGAGTCCTTAAAATCATCTGGATAATGGTGCACAAACTTCATTCGGGTATCATTTAACTCTTGACCATCATCTCTAGTTTCTTATTCCTTTTGAATGTGAAAGTGAAAAACTTGTTAGAAACATTCTGGCATGCCCAATGGGACCCTAGGAATTTTCCTTGGGTTCATACTTTTTCTTCTAAAAATAAACATTCATATAGGTGCATTAGATCTCTTCTTGCATCTTTTTCTTCTATCTCTTTCAAAAGACACCATCAGCAAAGTTAAAAAGAATCCTTCTTTTTCTTTCTTTCTTGCATCTTAGACTAGTCAATTCATACTCTTCAACCTTTTCTCAACTTGTCTGCATCCGAACACACATTTCAATTTGGGCTCAAAATATATTGCATCTCATTTCTGTCTAAATGCATATTTATTCCACACATCTAGTAATTAAAATTGCATCATGAATAAATTGTAGCACACTCATGTTACACGACCAGACCATTATCACAAAATCAAACATCTTAACATACCTGAGACAAGGTCCGACTAGGATTTCATCACCTAGCAGATACCTTACCCTTCCCGACAATCCCACTTGGACTTCACTACCAAGGGGAGAGCCCACTCTATTCTTTGGTAGAGTATAATCTCTAGGGGAAGTATATACTAGCTAAGCAGCCCTAGTTTATCTCTGGGCTCGTGAAGTTAGGAGAGCTTTCTCCTTAGCACCAGGCCATGTATGAAACCTAACATAGAATCTTGAGCACCAAAACTAACCTAAAACCAACCATAGACTACTTCTTTTAGGACCTGTTCTAACAGCCAACTTCCAAAACACACTCTAAGGCATAAGCCACCAAGACTCTTAAAACTTATTCTTAGGAATTTAACGTTTAGGGTCTGCTTGCCTTCATCTTCTTTTCTATTCTTATCTGGTTGTTTGAGCTAGTAAGGACATATTATCTTGCCTTGAATGGTTTTGACACATAGTCAAACCAAGACTCTTGTTGACCACGCGAGGCAACAACCCCTTCTGCCTTCGCTCTCCATAACTAGTCCTCTAATGGAGTATCATTCAGAGACTGAGCGAACTCTTATCCTGCTGACCCCAACTCAACCATCCATTGTCCCCAAAGGGGACCAAAAATTTGAAAGGTTCCTTGACCTCAATGTCAAGGCCCTTCAGCATTATCTCGCAAGAATTCGAACACGAGACTCCTTAGGCAACCTAATTTATGGGATGCCAACCTCTTTAACTGAAGCGGCAATGATATCAACAGCGTCTGCTACCCAACCCATGACCACTCTGGCCTTTGCTTTGACCATCAACCTGACCATGACCTATCTTCAAAGTGTGGCTTCTCCTTCTATCTTTGGGCCCACTTCCATCAGGGTTTTAGTCCCCCATCAACCACATACTATTCAACCAAGTTCTACCCCTTTCCAAAATCTAGTTGTCTCCATCCCGCCTACACTTGCCCCCATCATCACCAAGGTGACCACCTATCCTTCAACAAGTGTTGCCACCCCTCAACCACTTGTGATGGCCCCTATTCAATTTATGCCTTCTACCTTCATGACACAACCACCCTTGGCTTCCACTTCTGTCCCTATGGCTAGTTATCAATACGTTGCACCCATACAAGCGCAACCGACTACGTCATATGCCCCTTCTAGCACCTTCCAAGTGCCTTACAACCTAGGGGGCACCCCACCTACAAATCCATTAACTGATCTTATCAAGATGTTGATGGACAAAATGCCTAATCTTGAGGCTTCTATTTCTGGTTCAAGCAATGTCCTTTCATATGACCAAATTTGCAATGAACCCATCCATCCCTCCGTCCTAATTCGACCGTATCCCAGTCAGTGGGAGCTTCCTAAGTTTACTCACTTCCAAAGTAAAGAAGACCCACAATAACATCTACGAGCATTCAGACATGCTTTTTATCTTATAGCCCATGATGATGCGTTACTGCTACGCACATTCCCCATGTCACTTTTTAGCCTTGCCCTTGATTGGTACAACTCTCTTACCAGTCACTCCCTCTTTTCATTCACTCAACTCGCCCAATTATTCCTTGACCACTTTTCGATCAATATCACCAAAAAAGTCTCAATCATAGACCTCTACTCTATCAGACAGTTTGATGACGAATCAATAGCCGATTTTGTCGCCTGTTGGAGAGGCTTGATCAACCAGCTCTCCTTCTCATTACCTCAACCTGAGCTCAACAAGCTCTTTTCTTGAGCATGTGCCAAGTACATCTCATCCACCTTGTGGGTTCAAACATTCCACACTTTCGATGAAGCTTTCACCATGGCCCAAAATCTTGAACTCCACGCTATTGAAGATGATAAGGTCAAATTGCGTAATACCAATGCAAGAGCCGATGACCCTTCTTCTTCCAGACCTTCTTCTTCTACCAATTTCAAGTCCAAAGGAGTGGCCAACACTGTGGTCGTTAGATCACCATCTTCAACAACAATTGACCAACCTTAACCTTCAACATCTCAAAGCATCACATAACAATTCCAACAACGCTACATACAATGTCAATACACTCCAATTGGAGAGTCATACGCTTCCGTGTTGGAAAAACTCATCAAGCAGGGGGTCTTCAATCTCCCTCCAATCTGACCACCTCAATTCAACTCCTCAAAAGCCCTCCCTACATGGTATAGAGAGAATGACTTCTATCACTATCACCGTGTCCAAGGCCATGACATAAACAACTGTTGAACCTTCAAGAACATTGTCCAAGACATGATAGACAAGGGGGATCTTGTTTTGGATAACCTAAATGCCCCACCCAATCAAAGCATAGACATATTTAAACAACCTTTTCCAAATCCTCCCCCAATCCAAAAGAACATCCAGACCATGATCGATGACTCCCAATAGCATAATATACGCACAGTTAACACAGTCTCTCCTATCATGCCTAGCCAACCTCTCTTGCAAACTGAAGAGGTTAGTCAACCTACCCCTCCATCATAGGTAGAAGAGCCTTCTTCTCTTTTTAGTTCTCCATCGACCTCTCTTATATTAGAGGACACTTCGACCATACCAACACCGTTAGCCCCACCTTCATCCTTATTACTACCAATGGAGGACCCTACCCTTCCTACTCTTCAACCACAAGTAGAAGGCATGATCATCCCTGCCCTCTACCCTCTTGAGAAGCCACATTATCCTATTCCTTCTCCACCAAGAGAAGAACCTATCTCTTCACCCACTTCAACCGAAGAAGACCCAGTGACGGTTTTCTCTTGCCTTTTGCCTAAGATCGCTACATCTCACTCACCTCCATCCACATCTGAACCCAAACCCACACAGGCGTCCATCAAGCCAAAAGAGATTAAATCTCTCAGTGTTTGCCCCATATCTAACCTTGCCTCACACAATAGTGGCCCTCAAACCAAACTAAAGAAGGCTACTAAACCACACCAAAGAATTCCTCCCCCACCTTCAGCCTTACCTTCAATTTTGGACCCACATCCATCCACCTTAATAGGAGTGCTTCCTACTCCCATACCTCATAGAGGCAAATCACCTCCATTACGACCAACACCTAACAAAAGCATGCCTCCTCCAAAACATCCAATGCCCCTCAACACAAAAGTGCCATCTACACGTCTGGCTACACTGCCAAACAAAAAGATGGTACGACCAATGCCTCCTACAACTCCAAAACAAAAGTCATCAACTCTTACTGCAACAAAATGTGCAGAACCATTAACAGGTTCTTATGCCTTACATTACAACAATTGTTGCAGTCTTCTTGCATCAGTCTCCCACCTCTTAAACCGTACCAATCTCTCAGACCAAAACTCACTTGGTTCAATGACACTCAAATTTGTGCGTATCATCACACACCGGGACATGATACTGAGTATTATTGTGCCCTCAAGGTTGTCATTCACTAATGCTTAGAGAAAGACACCCTTCTCCTTGACCATATTATCAATAAACCTTCAACACCGTCCCATGCCTCCCAAACCTCGTCACCTTCACACTCATCAACTCTCTGATCAAGACCATCTTGATTCGACAACACTAAGTTTTGTCACTATCACCACACACGTGGACATGACACTGAGCATTGCTGCACTCTTAAGGCTGTCACTCGTCAACACCTGAAAAGGGACACCCCTTTCATTAGCAACCCTCTTGACCTTTTCAAAAAACCACCAACACCATCCCATGCCTCCCAAACATCATCATCTAAATTGGGATCTCCACACAAGACTATGGTCCCTCCACCGCCTTTAACCCCCTTATTCAAACCTCAACTGACCCCGACCAAGCCTCGACCGACCTCAACTAAACATCAACAAAATATCATCGACCAAGCCTTGACCAAACATTGACCAAACACCAACCAACCAAACAATAACCAAACCTCGACCAAACATCAACCAGACATCGACCAAGCATCGACCAGGCCTCGACCGACCTCAACCAAACCTTGACCAAATATCAACCAACCTCGACCAAGCATCAACTAGTCTCAACCAATCAGTGACCAAGCTTCGACCAAACATCGACCAAGCATCAACCAAACATTGACCAAACATCAACCAACTTCTTAATCATCCTTACATCTAACATCAATCAACACATGACCAATTTGGAAAGAATTAAATGAGGCAAGTTTGCTCCTAATTGGCTTGAACCTTACATCATCACGCACAAGTATGGGTCAGGGACTTATCATCTGTCTTCTCTTGAAGGCCGACCAGAACCTAGGCCCCTTAATGCCTTGCATCTGTGACCATTCTACTATTATTCGAGTACTTGTTCACTTGACATTTAACTTGAGCTCGTCGCTTGAGCAATCCCTGTCATCTTAATCCTTACTCCTTTCAACCATGTTCTCCTAAGCAAACCCCATGTAACCCTTTTATAAAGTATGAATGCTTTGTCTTAATAAAAGGGAGCCCTTAAACTTCTATAGTCTTGTCCATAACTCATAATTCTGTCAAAAATAAATTCGGATGTCAAAATATCAAAAGGTCACAAACTCTAAAAGTAGATTGTTCCCTCGAAGGATAGATGTACTATCATTACTGTAGCTAATAAATTGCTCCCTCAAAGGACAACTATTCAAAGCCCTTAAATGTATAAAACAAAAATATAGACCACTCCCTCGAAGGATGGCTATGCCTAAAATCTTGCTACAAAAAACACTCTCAAAAGCTTCCCGCATCGATCAGCTTCACAACTGACCACAAAACAAAATCACATCCCTATGTAGACTTCCCGCATTGATCAGTCTGCCAAAAAAAAAAAAAAGGTCATGGACTTGACTTGTAGTCGTCTCAGGGTCTCCTATAAAAGGGGCAAGGTTATTCCTGCCAAAAAGGGTTACCCTATCCTCACATATCACATCACCTACTCAAGGGACTTCGAGCTCATTTTAATGTCAAAGTGATTCAATTACTTTTCTAACACAACCAATGGTCAATGACATAATGCATGAACGAGGCTTTTAATTCTAACAACCCCTATCTATGCTATCATTTATGGTCCTTGTGAATGAAAGAGCAATGTGCCTTTCACTTCCTACACACCTTGGTCACAACCAACCCAACCAAACCAATTCAAACCAGACCAAACCAACAACATGACATCAAGACATCATATAACATGACATAGTCCATTTCACATAGTTTCTATGGACACCAATACACATGGAAACTATCAACCATATAATTTATGTTTAGCATAAGCCATTACTTGCTAAAGCATAAATAATCTCAATTCATTTTTATCATACACCATTACCAATATAGAAAATTGCTAGGGATGAAAGACCCCTCAACCAATGTTACAGAATACACCATCACACAATATGGAAAAGGCTGTAACATCATCTTATCCTCATCATTTCAACACATGACCAAACCAACCTATCAACCACTTTGACCTCCTACTCGAACTACATTGGTCTGAGGCCCTTACACTTAGGGCTATGTAGGTATCACTCAGATGACATGACGTCTTCTGGGGTTAGCTCGGCCACATCCATTTGTTCATCTATCTGATGGACAAACCATCTTACCTTTAACCTCAACTCAACCTAACCAAAACAATCATCTACCATTTTTCCTCTTAGCCTGAACTACATTGGTCTGAGGCCCTTACACATAGGTGCTATGTAGGTAGCACTCAGTTGACACAACATCCTCTGAGGTTAGCTCGACCACCCTCATTTGTTCATCTACTTGATGGACAAACCATATCCTCCTTTGACCATGACTTGACCTGGACCAAAGTAATCCATAACTTTGACCCTTCCTCCCTTTTAAGGAGAACTACATTGGCCTGAGGCCCTTCACACAAGGGCTATGTAGGCAGCACTCAAATGACATGACGTATTTTGAGGTTAGCTCGACCATATTCCTTCGTCTGTCCATTCATTCAACCAATTATCTATCTCGACCCACCTCAACCAATGACCTTGGAGATCATGACTATCTCCTCCAACCATGACCATTTTCGAGACAACTTTGCCTTAGTTGTTTCAATTGCATATATGCTACCTCACGAATGGTTAGCAAAATTGTCCACATCACATTTTGACCCTCACATGTATAGGATCACGAGCAAGTTGATCCCCACTACTTGTGACATTTTCATGTTTCTAAGAGCACTTCCTAAGCCTGAGATACTTGGAACACGATGAACATTGGAGCTTTAGCTTAGATTGAATAACCCGATCAGCTAAGACTAAATTCTGGGGCCTGATTATTTCAATTTTAGCACTCTTTGACCTTTGAATGTGACAATTTGACCTGACCATCACGTGAAGTGGTATACGCACAATCACAACTTTTGTAGCGTTCACACTCACACTTTCACCCTTTCCATCCACTCTCTATCAAATCAGCACCCGATATCAGGTTACCTTCCCTCAACTCCTACTTTGAGGGGGAATACCTCATCTCACATCTGGTGCAACCAACACTTATTTTTGTCTTGCAGTTCACTAGAACAACCGATAGGACAAAAAAGACCTCATCCCATACCTGGGGCAGCTTAATCCTATTTTTGTCTTGCAGTTCGTCAAGAACAACCAACAAGACAAAAAGGGGCAAATGTAGACACCAAAATCGTGTCTACTCCTTGGTCGACTCCCCCTTGGTCCCCTTCGTCTCATTCCACTTCTAACCATGCCTAACCTATGTCTTATTAATTTAAAATAATCATCTATTTTAAATTAATAATTCCCTCTCTCTCTCATGACACCTCACCCCTCCTTGGATACCTCTCCTTGGATGCCATCCCCTACCCCATGCCAAGTCTTACATGACTTAAGACCCCATTTCATTCTCCCACTCATCCTCTCATGCTCATTTAACCCACCTTTGACCATTTTCCCATGACTAGCTGACCTCGGCAGAAGGAAGAACAGACAAAAGGCTATTTTTAACCCTTTTTCCTATTCTTTAGCTATCAACGTTGGTCAGTAGTTGGCCGACATCGGTGATATTGCTGGCGTCAGTTGCCTTTAAAATTGTGTTCAGCACCTCGAATGCAGGATCTTGAACAATTTGCTAATCTTTCAATCCTTCAATCTTGAACAATCAGCCAACCTTCCAATCTTTTGACCTCTCTCACTCCCTCTCTCCCAAACGCATAACAAGCATCACAGGGTACAAGTACTCTGCATCAGTCACTCCACTTTGTAGGCAGTCTTCTACATTAGCAGCATCAGCAACAGGTCTCCTACACTTCTTCTTCAATAGGCAAGAGGTAAGTATTCTTCTTTTGTTTCATCTTAGTATTTTGTAATGCTTTGATAATCAGTCCCCATTTGCTACTTCTAAGTGTATGAACTAGACTCAGCTATCAATAGACCAGACCTGTCTGTCTTTCTAGAAAGGCTGAAAAGCCTTCCCTCATCCTTATTCCTTATAACAACCTACCCATTACCCCTTTGTCCCTTTTTAACACTTTGTCCATTGTCCCACATCCCTGCAAAGACTCTCAGACCATCCAAACAGACTTTCAAACCATTCTGTTGACCATAGACCCATCCAGAACCTGTTCAAGACCATTGCCTCGACCGACGCCAGCCACTAGGCCCACTGCCCCTACTGACGTCGATAGACTAATCGATGTCGTCGACCTTGAGCAAATGATAATGGCAGACTAACCAACACCAGTGACTGTGGAAGGCAGATAGCATAATACAGGTATGCACTACCTTTATTTCTTTTGTTTAGTCTTTCATTATTTTTGTCTAACAACATTATCTTTTATCAAAAGTGGACTGTCATCCCTCGAGGAAGTCTTTACACTTCTGGGATCAAGCTTTGCTTGGCAGTCCACCATCCATCTATCTAACAATCTCTTTTTTTACGTCTTTCTCTCTATAGGTGTTGTCCTCCATAGCCAAAGAGGAGTCCCTACAATCATCTGGATAATGGTGCGCAAACTTCATCTAGGTATCATCTAACCCTTGACCGTCATCTCTAGTTTCTTATTCCTTTTGAATGTGAAAGCAAAAAACTTGTTAGAAACAGATGGGATGCGTTATTGGACTGAGTTGGTTATGATGATGATTAGGGACATGGATGAACTTAGATTGGGGATGAACTAATGATAATGATGAGGATTGACAATTGATTTAGATAAAGTTATGGACTTGGATGAGAGACTAGGATTAGGATAAGGATGTGGATGAGGATATGGATGTGAAGATGACCAAGGATTATCAATAGACAAGGCCTTAAAAGAGTCCCATATAGGAGAAGGAGGATTGATAGGATCAAATACCTATCACACTAGCAAGGAAATGATTTGATGGGTGTTATGTGCAAAGAAGAAATGATAAGGAAGGTGATGGGATCAATTACCTTTCATACTAGCAAAGAAGTGAGTTGATGGGTGTTATGTATGATGAGAGGTAATGATAAGGAAGGTGATTGGATCAATTACCTTTTATACTAGCAAAGAAGTGAGTTTATGGGTGCTAGATATGAGAAGGCAACTGATAAGAAGTGATTGGTGTCAGATTAAATTCTTTGACAAGGTGATGCATGTTAGTAACACTTAGTAAAAAAATGAGGAAGATATAGGGAGATGGGTGACCACTCCTATTTGGTTTTAATATGGAATATATGAGACATATTAAGATGGATTCAACTAGGCGATTAGGCATAAGACAAGACACAATGGGCTATTTTTGGCTTTTTCAAATTTTATACTTTTTAGGGTTTTGACATATTTCACTTTTTAGTGTTTTTTGGGATATGTATGTACATTATACAAATAGGGTTACTAGCAAAGGGAATACCAAGCCTAGAAACTAGGGTAAGGATGGATGGAATCATGGATGGGATGGTGGATGAGATGAAAAAAGGGATGAGGGTAATGCAAAAAAGGGGATGGGTACTAAAGGAGAAAGGAGTAGGGATCACCAATGATCACATCATGAAGGAACCAAATAGTTGGTTACTTGAATGTCTATTGGAGGATATGCTAAGATGGTTTTGGGACAGTTCTCAATACACCTTCCATTTCCTTATGAAGGTCAAGAAAGGAAGGACATAATGGGATATATGATATGATGGTGGATAATGGATAAATAACCATGAGAGGGGGTAGAGAAGGGATGGATGGATTTTGTCCCCATGTGTTGAGGGATTATGTGGATAATATATTATTTCACCATGATGCTAGAAATTGGTTTTCATCATGGTATTTGCTAAAGGCATCATAAGACTATTTTTAAGCATTAGACGAATGATTTTTTTTGAATTTTTTGACTTTGATTGGGCATCTTAATTTATTGGAGAAGGTTGAGATACAATATGTTGGCATCATTGTGATCTTTAACCAATGCCTATTCTATTTATATGTGATTCTAGGATCATGTTTCACTGACCTTTATTGATTCTTTATTTAACATCCTCTAAACATTTTGAGCAGGTGTCTTTTTAACCCTTATGAGGGACAATACTGCCCAAGGATTTGAGATATGGTATAGATGAGATGATGTTATGATTTTGATGATGGGATAGAGGATGGGAAGGAGGGATGTGATTTTGAATGATATGTTTTGGCCCCTAAATTTTGACTAAGTGTCATCCTTTTTTGGTATGAGATTGACACAGTGTGGAAGGACCATAGTGCAAGAGGACCATGGTGCATAGCTGATAGGTGAAAAGTATCATGGTGTGGAACCTAATGGGAAAAAAAGGTAAATAGTGTAGAAGGACCAACATGAGAGGACCTAGTAAAGAAAGAACAAGTCATGGGGAACCCAAGAACATAGGATTTAGAATGGAAGTGAAATATTAGGGGAGTGTGTGGGAAGTAGGAAGTAGTTGGAAGAATGCTTCATACGAGTCACTCCAACCTTATTGATAAGAAGGTTTTCACTAGATTGTAAGGAAATAAAAAAATGACCACCAAGATATAACATAGAGAATGGATCTAGGGGGCATTGAGGTTTGGGTTTTTAGGAAGAACTAGTTGTAATTACCATGACTCTCAGTTTGTTGAGTGTTTGTGTGCCAATTCTTCATCTCATAAATTATTGTAACACTTGGTAGGGGAAAAAAGTATAAATACCCTTGTTTTAAAGTATTGCATGATTGATTCAGATATAGATACATGGATGAATGGATTTTGGAATGATATTGTAATGCACTTTTACTTAAAGCCTCATATATGAGATAATAGGTTTGATCAAACTTGTGTTATTAAGAATGATGGTGTGGACTAAGGGTGTAGACTTATATATATGTTATACCATAGTTTATTTTATTTTCTAGTTAACTAATGCTACTATAAGAAGATGGTGATCTTTGTAGTAATAATAATTGAACCTAGAAAAATAATCAAGGTAATCTATCTATGCATCTTACCTGTTTAAATGATATAAAGAGAAGGATATGAACATGCCATTAGCACTATGCATCAAAACCTATGAGAATTGGTCTTTCACTGTGCACTTCAGGTGAGTGTGTGAAACCTAATCCTCAAGTAAAAGGGCCAACATGTATCTAATTGGGCTAGAATTCAGCACTGAAGCTAAAACTAACTAAAAGAACCCAATATTTTGGTTCCATTACTAGGACATAAAGCACTTGAAACACAGTGATGAAAAATTGTTTGAGCCTATTATGCTAGAGAATATAGAATAATGGGTTACCAGTGTTGAATATAATTTTTTAGTTCCTTATCTTAAGCTAGAAATATTCACATGGTAGTGGGTAGAGCATAATCTCTCCAGTCCATAGTATGAAACTTTATTTTCAGAGGCCCTGATTCACTTACATGCATGGTTGATAACATATGCTCAAGGATGATGAAGGAATCTTGGAAGGATGTAGTTTTGGATGCTAGAATGGAAAAGGGATTTAGCATGACTTAGAGCCCCATGGATGTGAGTAGTCAACTTTTTGTGGAAAAGAGTTATAAACATCTACATTCTTGAGTACATTATGACCACCTATTTGTGCCCTAAAGAATCCAAGTTATAATTCCTTTGAGAACCATGGGGTCATTATCTTAAGCTTTTTTATTTTTAAATCAAGAAGTTACTTATTGATCTTAGACTAGAAAATATACCAATGGAGGGATAAATTCTCTTGTTCATGAGCCATAAATTTGGAAGGGGAGAATAGGGGTTGATAAAAGATTGTGGGTTCAAAATGGCAGCCATCCAACATGCATTGAAGAAATTAAAGTATGATGAATCTTGAAAAAGGATTATGGGAGTTAGTAGCATGAGAAGAGATTGGGAGAACTCAAGTAGTGTTAGGAGCTATAGGGAAGTATAAACACATGAGGATCCTATCACTTTTGAGCTATGTTATATGCAACTTCTATCCTGTAAAGGAGAAACAAGCTAGATGATAGGATCCAAGGAACTAGGTATAAACTAACCTAGTTCCCCTAATATAGTACATGCTCATGCCTTTAAGTTAGATGGAGTACACATTCAAAATTGGGACATAGATAATTTCGAGTCAAAAGTTGAACCGATAAAGGATATTGAAACTGAGCTAGTTGATGCTTATTTAGATTTAACACTATCTTTTCCTCTTCAAGGGAAATATATGGCACAACTTAGGATGCTTGGTGGACCTAGCCCTCAAGGATAGAGTATAGTCCCAAACTTATTTAACCAACTAATTATCACACCCCATACCATGATCACTACTGATGGAGGTGATGGAGGAAGATTAGGTGGTGGTGCAGGAGTACTAGGTGGTGGTGCAGGAGGAAGTAAATTACCTCCTTAAGGTATTAGAGTTGGAGATTCTGAATAACCACCCATTTAAATACCTCATCCAACTATGGTCTACTATGAGATTACATTACACTTACCTAAATATTGAGGGGTGGAGAATACAGTTGAGCATGTCCATAAATACAAATTGATTTGGAGGGCATGAGGAATTAGTTATTTTGAACATAAGTCCATGTAGTTCACAACATTTCTATAGAATGTATCCTTTGTTAATAGAGTGATAGATATCCTTAGGAAATTTGAAAGCTACTTGGACACATGTAGTGGACATGTGGTGGAAAGTAACACTCAATGGTTATATTTAGGAATATGTTGTCTCTACATAATCTTGTTTAGAGGAAGGACACTTTAAATTTCTAATGAAACCACACTAGAGGTATCTCAAATAATTTCCTTTAAATATTAATAAGCTTTTAGTTGATTCTAGACTTGAGAGCTTCACCATGGATGGCTAAAATATCTCTCATATGAGTAGTGTAAATGATGGGGAAATTTAGGGGTATGCATCGATATAGGATTGGAAGTTCAACATTGAAGTTAGATAGTGAGAACTATAGAATAATAAGTATGATAAATCTAAGCATAAGGCTATGCGAGGTAGTGATTCTAGATGCAAACAAGATGATATTGAATGTGCCAAATGAATCTACTAGAGGGAAAAAAGGCATGGTGAGTAATCCCTAACCATGGATTCATGCCCTTTGTTAACACAAGTATGTGTGGAAAAAGCACAACAAACATTTATAGTAGAACCAAATATAAATATACCCAATTCCCCTACCATAGTGCATGCTCATGCATTTGAGTTTGATGTAATTATTATTAGAAATTACTATACAGATAGTGTAGAATCTGAAGTTGAATATGAAATTAAATTGTAGAGGAATCTCTAGAAGTGAAAGATCAAGATAACACTTTACCATTAATTTATACATTTTTTTATAATAAATACCTATGACTCATCTTGGAATTCTTGATGGACCAAATTTAACTAGTGGGAATATTACATTCCCAACAATAACTAATCAACCTCCCCTAGTGCCTACTATCTTTAGTGTTCCTATTGTTGTAGGAGGCATGAGAAGTAGTACTAGTGATGGTTCTAGTGGAGTTAGAGGATAAAGAGGTGATGTAGGAGGCATTGATAGGCCTCCACCATAGGGTTCAAGATAAAGAATAGGAGGAATTCTAGAACAAGGTCTACTATAACCACATAGTACACCTATAATCTACTATGAGATGACACTTCACTTTCTTGAATATCAAGGTGTCAAAAATGCAACATAACATGTTCATAAGTGTGAAATATTTTGGTGAGCATGGGTTATAACTCATCCTTATAAAAATGAAAATTAGTTTGATACTAATTTATTATATGGTGTGAAAAAATGGTATCTAAAATTTGATCCCCAATAAGCAATTATGAGTTATGATTTATTAAAGACTATTTTTCTCCAAGAATTTGATATACCTAAATTTGAGTAGCAAAGTGTTGTTGACTTAAAATATATAAATAAAGAGCTCAATGATAGTGTGTGAATATATGATGCATATTTAAAAAATGATTTTCTTGAAACTATAATTTGAGATTAACCTAACATAACATGCTTAATGGTTTGTGTGAGATTTATTTCTTCCATTTTAATGAGCCTTATCTCGCAAGATTTTCATAGAACCGCATTAGGCCCTAGAAGCTACCCTTTATGCTGAAGCCATGGGAATTATAGATATGGTGATCAACCTATTTATGGATGATCATGTCTTCTCACATGGAGAATATTATGGCCAATAATACTCATGACACTCATAGTGGCTTGTGGTGTGTTGATAGTAAAGTGGAAGGCCATAACAAGAACAATTGTCTACAAAAGAATGTTCATGTTGTATTCAAGAAATCATATGATATATTCAATGAAGATCATGATGTAAGTATTTGTCCCTTACTTAAGCATGCCACCCAAGCTAAAGTTTCACAATATTGTAAAATATGGAATGCATATATGCATGATACAAATGACTGTCAGGTCATTAATGAGAGTCATGATGTACACACCCAAGGTATTTACAAAACTTACATAGCTAACAATAGGAGGATGGTGGAGGTCAATATTTTAGAGGTTGAGGGAATGGAAATGGATGAATAGGTGGTTTTTTTTCACCTCATACATGTTACAATTGCATATCTCTATACCATTGCTAGCATGACTGCATGTTCTATCTAACTTGTACCTTTTTTAAAAATGAGCATCACCTAGAATAATTTCTTGATTTATATGCTACCATTACTAAATAGTGGAATTATAAGAGGACCAACAAGATACGTGTTGAAAAAATACAAATTGTCAATGGATAAAATTCCTTACTACTCCGCCAACTGGACCCAAGGTCAATATTACTACATGGAGTAGAACTCATTCCCAACCAATTTCAAATCCACTTAATAAAAAAGTTCTACATGAAGAAAATGCTGATAATTTGGCCTCTTAGGCCAATTTTCAACCCCTATGATTCAAAACATTTCTTGTCATGTCACATAATCTTATGTATGGTAATATTATGCCTTGTAAATTCCCCAAAATAGCCTTTTCAAGCCTTGGTTAACATGGTTTAAGGTTGTTTTTATAAAAGTAAGGTAAGTGTTATTCTTGACCTTATGGTTATATAGTCATTTCTAGCATGGTCAATTGGGTCCAAGGGTGTTAAATGGTTTAAAGGGTTCATGTTGAAACTTTTCAGGTGGTTTCTAAGTCATATCACACCTCCTGTAGTTTGTATAACTCCTAAGAAGGTGACAAATTAAATTTATAACATTGCATTCCACTCTCAAGGTGTTTTATTATCCATTTGGTAAAGTTCAAGAAGGTTTTTCAAGAAAAAGACAAGTGTACAGAAGAAGGGAGAGATGGAAATATCACTAAATGTCTTTATAAGAATTTATAAGCTTCAAAATCACCTAAAATATCATCTCCATTATTTTTTAGTTAGAATGGAGAGTTTTCATGGTAGAAAGTGGAGGTTTTTAGGTGGTCTATATAGTTCTATCAAATCAATATCATGTTTAGACATGCACATGGATTATTTTATGCCTCCTAGGACTAGGTCCATGATTTTAATGTATTTTCAAGTAAAAAATATCAAAAAATGATCCCTTTCTTCTATCAAGCTCTTTGGTAGCTCATAAGAGCTAGTTAGGTTTGTGAATAGTATAAACATGAGAGAGAAAGTGAGGACCTAAGATTTTGGTCAGAGGATAGGACCCTAGTTGGATTCCATTTTTTGGAATTAGTTCTCATATTTCCTCCACCTCCTTTATGAAAAATCACTAAGAAGGTGGAGGACTCACAATATCTCATCCATCCAGGTAGGGTTCCATTTTGCTTCATTTTCTCCATTTCTTAGCATGATGAAAGAGGAATGGAAAGTTGGGTGACTTATCAAGGGTTTGTAAAAAATTTATACACCATAACCATTAATTAATTAACATGTGTGAGCCATAAGGAGATAAGAAACCTAATTTTGGGGTAATTTACAAGTTGATAACAATGGGATTCTTGATACTTTAGGGTTTCCAATGGTTGCAAGTGTTGGTAATGTCTCAAGAATCTTAAAAAAATCATTGAGTCTTTTCAATATGAATTTTTAATGATTACATGGACCAAAAAACCACAAGATGGTGATCACCTGTAGTTTCAACTGAGAATCAAGTAGTCTAAATAAATCAATGAGTTTGCAAACCTACCTAAAGGTTAACAGAATAATGTTTTCAAGGTTTTAAAAAGCATAGAAATCTCTCTCTCATCCCTCAGATAAAAAATTTAGAAATAAATAATAATGGTGGTTAATCTACATCTTGAGAAGGTTAAGTGAGTCTCAAACTTGACTAAAGAGCCATGTGAGCTAACTATAGGAATTATTCCTCACATTTTTAGGAATAACCATGTCACTTGTTAGATTCAACATCATCTGAGGTTCATTTTTAGAGATTAAGGTTATTTTGAGGTTTAAAATTTTATTTTTAAATTACATAAAATCATCCAACAATTTTATGTCATGAGACTACTTGTGTAAGGGGTGATAAGAGTATCTCGTAAGGTTTACTGGGTTCAAAATCATTTAGTCAATGTTTATAATGGCTATAGACTTGATTAAGATGTTAAGTCAGTTATCCTATATTTTTTGGATGGTATCATAAAGATTAATCAAACTTGGAGAGAGAAGGGTCAAATAAGGATTAAAACATCAACTCTCCCTAAGAAGATAAACTTAGTCAAGGCTTGAATGCAAACATGACTATGACAATAGATTTGGAGGAACATTGATGGTGTGATGAGAATAAGGAGGTTAATAGGGTTATAAATAGTATTTAAAGGTCATAAAAATGTTGATGTCAATCAAGGAAATAATAAATCATAAAAAAATGAAAAACTTATCTCTCAAATGGACACACACAATCAAGATCACAAACTGTCTCCTACAGGTTCGTATGAGAAGACAAGGTATATGAGTAGAGGATGGCTTAGTTAAGAAACTCATAGGCATATATAGATAAGGTGAACTTATGAAATATTATTTCAAGGATCATAAACCAAACAAGAAACCAACCAAGGAGTCCATTTGAAGAATTTGCAGTCTTGAGGCCAAGAGTATGTATAGGCTTATGGTAGAATTGAATAAGCCCTTAAAGAGGTTTGAGGTTGTATGATGTTGAGACACATGTGAATTAAAATTTTAATTCTAATATACCTTCACATATTTTCACTAAATAAACCAAAGATAACCTAAGGGATAGACGTCCAACTACGCCTAGTAGGCTTAGATAGATAGTCACAGGCCTGTGGGTACATATGTGAAATGATCAAGGTTTTCATGAGTAAAAATTAGCATGTAGGATGTATATGAATATTTAAGGAAATTCTCAATGGTTTCAAATTTTATAAAATACCATAGGCTCTAATTTAAGAAAACATATGCACTTACTCAGTCAAGAATTCATAATTATTACCTACAAGTAGGTAGGCAAAGTAAGGGAGATGTGTTGAACTCGAAATAACTGGCTACTAAGAGGTTAAAAATAGGGTCTCTAATTTTTTTTATTAAGGATATCAATATACAATGAGCACTTTGGTCCTTTGAGATAGGGAAGAGAGATCTTAATGGCCTAATTAGGCATGTTAGGCCTAAACTGACATGTACAAGTCTAGACATAGAATCTAAATAGTTTTGCATGCTTGGGGGTGTTTTAGGGTTGAAATCATTAGAGAAGGAAGTGATAATAAATAATAATGGATCTCATGATTACAAAATCCCAAAGTTGAAGAAGGTAGACGTTAAACTAGGCCATTAGAGCTGCACAGGCCATGAAGCCTACAAACCCTAAACAAGAGCTAATGGGGTTGTAGAGGACCCAAAAGGAGAGATGGTAAGGAATAAACATGGGAATTGGTCAATAGGGTTTTCACATACCTCTATGTGGTTTTGTAATATATAAACAAAAAAAATTTCTATTTTACATCCTTTTCTCTCCCTTGACCTCCTATAATGTAGGGTTTTCAGCCCGAGAGCAAATTTTTTCATGTTGGAACATTAGGGAGAAAATGCATGGGGTCCTCAATTATTAGGTAAAGTTGAATAAGGTTGTATAATTCATGTTCTTGGAATTTTTTTTTAGGTCAAGCCCTTAAAGCTATGAATAATCGATAAGAGATCATGCCACTCAAAACCTACCTAAACCAGTCCTAATGACCCAATGGAGGAAAACTTGAGACAAATGCACCCAAATGCCCTAATTTGGCTTTGGAAATAGTTAAAACACATTATGAACTTTGAGGAGGTCCCATTAATGATAATAGTATATATAAACATCTATACAGATTCATCATAAATTGTACTCTTGTAAGGTTTTGGGTAGAAAATAGGGTTTTGAGCATATTGAGCTAATGAAGGTCATTTAGGAGGGTAGCGTGAAGCATATTTCACCTTTTAAAGTTAAAAACCACTCTAAATTAATATTATAAATTCTTCTATAGTTCTAATCTAACAATCTAGTCTAGAAATGCTAAGTAAGAGGTGATCTAGTCACCTAAATGAATAATAGTTGAAAGTAGCACTATTTGAAAGGCATAAGTCACACTATGGTATGCTAGTTTAGGCTTGAAACATGAACATTTACCCATTACCAAAGTCTTATGTATCTATCATGTCCATCCAAGTATCAAACACCAAGTGACTAGGCCTAGTTTCCTAGTAGGCCTATTTGGTCAACTAAAGAAGATGAGTATTGGCATAGAAGGATATTGAAAGAGTAATTTGTTGGAACACAACTAGATACTGAGAGGGGGGATTGAATTAGTATATCAATTAAAACTAGTCCTTTAAATATTTTTAATGAATATTAAAATATATTTATAGATCATATCAAATATGTACAGATCACACAAACACAAATACAATTGACACCAAATTATACGTGAAAAACCTAAAGAGAAAAGCCATAGTGAGAATAGATGCAAGAAATTTTTTTCTAATCCAACATTATTGACAAAACTCATTGGTATAATTTTAAGGTCACTAACCCTAAAGAGACACCAATCCTCAATCTAAACACCAACTTAATTGAACCTCACTAGGTACAATGTTTAAGGGCACCAACCCTAAGGAGACACCAATCCCCTAACCAAACACCAACTTGGCTTGTTTGATGGCACCAACAAATCAGATCTCTATGGAGATACAAATCCAATTTACAAAATATATTCATAAATGAATCCATCTCTTTTCTCTCTATTACAAGTCTAATAAATAACTGATCATTCTCTACATATTATCTCTTTATGCTTTTCTTATCATTACCCCTCTATCTCTATGTCTAGTTATACCTCTATTCGACACACTTCATCTATGTCTCACTTTGCTCCTCTATGTCTCTATATTTTCTATTTAACACACTTTAATAATGGGTCATCCTCTTTATACTTCTACCTATGTTTATATATTCTTATATATGACACAATTCCAATTGCTCCAGCTGCATATACCTTTATCCTAGATGTCATATATATAAAATTTGGTCTATTTCTTCATATCTTATGTGTGTTCACAATCAGACTATAACATATCATGATTTTTTATGGACTTAGTTACAATTTCTTGAAATGCAAGTTTCTCACGTCTTGAACTCATGTTCCACCACCATGATTTTTGGTCTTTTACTATATTTAACAAATCTCAAGCTCTAGTTATGATGCACATGCACATTTACATAGATTTGATCAGTTACATCGATCAATCTCATTGTCTATATCATAATATATGGCTTAATAATAAGTTCTTGCATGTTCTAATGCTTGACTTTTAATTTAATAATAATATTAAATCTTGACCTTTGAACTTAACTTTGGCACCATGATCTGATGATCCGTTTTTAATTTGTTCATCTTTAAATTGTGTCTATTTGATTAATCTCTTACAAGATCATGTTATTAATATGATCTTTTTATTATTTCAAACTTTATCTTTGTCAACTATAAAATGTGTCCATTGATCTTCCTGATTCGAGCTCCTGCATACCATTAGATCTCCAAACTAGTACAATATTTATATCTTGATGTTAAATGTTGAGTTTTTTAGTCCATCTCATTGCTTCCTACATTTTTGGATCACTTTCACTCTATTGATCTTCTCAGACTTGCTCATTATTTAACTCATCATTATGTTGATAAACCTTGATCACTTTATTACATATGAGTCAACTCATTCCATTGGATATCCTTTATATGGTCATCCACTCACCATCAAATCTTTTGATAAGCTTAATCTTTATCTCTAATTAGCTCTTGAGAATGTGACGCTTGGCATTAGCACGTGACTTGTAGACATTGTTATCAATTTTATCTATTGATACACTTGGTATCCTTGCATTTTTCATTGATGATTTGAATTTAAACCATACCATAGATTAACTGAGTAAGCTCTGTGATTGTGACACTTGTCACTAACACATTTACTTAGAGAAGCCTTTGACAATTTGACTTTACTATGCTCTGTTGGTTCTTCTGTGTATGATTAAATTATATCCATTGATCAAGATGGGACAAATATTAAGTATAAGACTTAGGAAATATTAAGTTCATTGATCACTACTAGAGCTAGTAATTGCTAGGTCGAGGGGCTAGTTTTACAATGATAATGAAGGTGTACGTTATAACTTAAGCTACCGAGTCTTGGCTATATCCATTCAACATCAAAATAGAAAATGCATGTTAATTTCATGACTTAAACCCTTAGGGTTAATTGAAAAACCCTATTTTCTCTGAGAGTAAAGATAATTAATTTCTAAGGTCATTCCTTCTCATTTGAACCAATGGACCATATGTCTAGAATGCTCATGAAAAACCCATAATAGATCTTCTATATGTTTCTTTTGTAAATGCCCATAAATTTTCTTTGTAAAATCATGAATTTTTTTTAATACCTTTTGCATATTTTGACTAAGTATGAGGACCATTTCAACATGCTTGGAAAGCTAAATTTGCACCTGCATAACTCTTGTTGTGTTTAGTTACATGACCTATAAATTAGTGCATATGATCCTTTTACATAGGAAATTCCATCTATATATCCATTTTCTCTTGAATCCTTCATATGCAAAAGATATTACATCATCAAAGTGCTTACTTATTTTTATCTTGCAACTTATGTCAAAATGCATGGGAGCCCTACTTTGCTCAAGCATATATTTTATGGTGCTATGTCATGTGACCTGAGATTTAATACGTAGAAACTATACACAAAAGTGAACATACCCATATGATCATTTTTTCATGTCACATCCATGTGTGCAAATGTTTACCTTATCAATATGATTACTTGGCTTTGTTGAACCCTTTTGAAAATTTGGCTAAGCATTGGAACTTAGTGAATTCTATCCAAATAGCCAAATTTGCATCCCCATATATTCAACTATGCTTCATCACATGTATTCAAATCTGGTGCAAAAAAACTAGGGATTAGTGTGATCACAACCATGTGACCAACTCCCTATACTCATTCACACATGGAAATAGTGATGCCAACAAAATGCCTTCTCATCTTTTCCTATCATAAACCCAAAGTGTCTAGATGATTAATATGAAGAACCATATGTATTCCACTCATGCATATAATCACTCCAATCATCCTTGACATGTAATAGGATCACCATATTCATCCCTAAGTATTAATAACATCAATATCCCTTTTGAGATTAATGACATGCTCATAATGTCCCTTTTGACATCAATGATAATCATATTTCCAACAATCTCCCCCTTTATCATTGATGGAAAAATAAATGCTTTGATATTCTAATATTATACTCCTTCTCTACCATTGCTTGCATTGGCTTCTAATGAGTATGAGTTGAAGTTTTTCATACCAAAATTTATCCCCCTTAGTTAATGGTACATTTGCCTAAACTCAGCTTGGGCACTTACTCTGCTTCTTGTTTGACATTTGCATTATAGAGAGCATTTGCTCTTTTTCTCCCCCTTTGACATCAATGGCAAAGGGACTCTTTTCGATAGTTTATTCAAATGTTTCTCCCCCTTTATTAGATAAAGGAGTTTTTCCAAGAATCTACAACCATGAACTCATTAAAAATTTACACAACATACATACCTGAGTTGCCATTTCTCTTCTTCTTTTAGGGATTAATAAAGCTTTTATGGTACTTTCACTTTACTTATGGTTGTATGCACCTAAAATCACTTACTTCATTATTGTTGACCAATATTTATATTAGTCAACACTAATTTCACCTAAACTATTATATCTCACTAATTTATCCTAATCCCAACCATATATCTAATATCTCCATCTATTATCCTTTATTCACTATCCTTAGTCTAATCCCATTCCCTCATTAATTCTTCTAAATCTCCCATTATCCTAATCTAATCCTAGTTATCCACTATAGGGGCATTTAAAACTCCCATAACCCCACCTAACCACCTAATAACATACACCCTAGTCATTCCTACATCCCTATGAATCCTATTCCTAATTAATCCATATTTAATATCCCTCATCATCCCATAAACCTATGGAAAAGTTTCTAGAATTGGAGAAGCTCCTCCAAGTCTCTAGAAATATCCAAAGTAGAGACTTCTAATAATTTTTAATTCTTCTAAAATTCCCTCCATTTGCTAATTTAAACAAGCTCTCCCTCCACCCTCAAACCAACTTGGAAACCCATATCAAAGCTATGTCAAAATAAAAAACCAACTATAAATTCATAGCTAATCTATGTCAAAATAATCCTACCATCCATTATCAAATCCTTTATTCATTTCATCACTACGTCAAATCTAAGTTTAATATGCAATCACAAATCCTGGAATGAATCTATAAGGAGGTGAGGTGATGGTAAGGAGTTATTATTATGCTGATTAGCTTTCTTATTCATTCTTATTAGTGTGTTTAAAATTTTGGATTCTTATTATTAAACTTTAGTAGTATAGATTTAATCCAAAATTTAGAGCATACAAATTGTGACCATGGTGGGAGCAGCTCTCCCAATTTAATTATTTTTATTTTAGTGGTGTTTTTGCAAGCTTGTAGCATTGATAAAAGAAGGATAGATAGTAAAATCCTAAAAATTCATCATATATAGCTTGTTGTTACAGATTGAACTTGCATCACTTGTATTGGATATAGAATCAGACAATATTTTTTCAACTTAAAATAATTGAAATAGTGTTTTATCTTTTTTTTAATAGTTTACTAATTCACGTAGAATCATAGTATTTTGTACATATTTTTGACCTTGAAGTATTGTTCCTATATAATTCAATTTATCCATATTAGCTACTGTGCAGATTGTAGTACTAGTAAAGTATCTTATGAATATTTATTTTTAAGTAGTTAATATCACAATCCATAGTAAACTATAGTTCTATGACAAGTCATTCAAAATCGAAGTGTTAGATTTTGTACGAAGAATCAAAATTAAAATGAAATACTATAATTTCATCTTGTTAATCTAGTATAGTTATGTGAAATCATAGTTTTCACTTCAGTTCTATAGGTCTCAATCTAGGAGGATAGGAAACATTACTTTTGTTTGTTGTTCTTGAAGACATTGTGCTCCTTTGAAATCTTGTCACATATGGTCCTCTTACCCTCTTCAATAGATCTGATCCCAAATCATATGACACCTACACATTTATCCATCACACTTAAAATTTGATCATATGCTTAGCCAACTCTGGACATTGTATTTTGATTCAATTCAACTCACTTATGATTTTCTTTGTTCATCCATCATTATCTATTACATGTCAATATTAAATATTTTGCATTGAATAAGGTAGATCTTGTGCAGGGTCAGGCTAGAATACAACAATGTTGATCAAGAATTTACTAGGTAGCAAACTCCAAGACATTAACACTTGTTTCCTTAATTCTTTCATGGATTTTTGACCATTTTTGGTTTTTTGAAAGATGTTAGATTATACAAAATATATATATTTGTGTCCAAAATGTTTTTTTCTCTATCCATATATTTTTTCAAGGACAACAAAGGGATAAGGGAAATGTGAGTTTTTCTTGGGATTTATTTACTTGCACTCATATGACCAACTATGATTGGGGTTTTCCCTACACATTTTGGTGAGCTAAGCATCATCTTCTGGGTTGTGTGATAAGGGAAGATTAATCTGATTAGGGATTGTTTACTAGAAACCTATGGAATGTTAAATGAAATGACTTAATGATAAATTTTATAGTATACAAGAGATGATTTTTTATATGCTACTTCATGTAGATTTATACCATGTAGAGAAAAAATACGTCAGACACCTATTGGTTATATTGCATAAGAATTAACCCATATCTTTGTAAAACCTAATAAACTTTTGCTTTTAGTTCCATTTTAGAGGTCTTTGATAGGCATAATTTTTGTATTGAAAGAATGTTTCTACTAAATGGCATTTTTGGCCTTTTACACAAGTAATTATATTGAAAATTGTATGGTATTTTATTTATACAATAGTGAAATAAATATTAACATCCAAGATTGATCAAAATCTAGGGATATTAATATTAGTTAGGAGTGACAGGACCTTTGAGCGAGATTGATAGGTATTTTAAGGAAGCTTGAACAATAATTTTTAGTTGTAAGAAGAAACATTGATATCATTATCTATCAATAAAACCATATTATCTACATTAATATCACCAACAAACAACAACAATAAGTGGGGCTGGTAGGTGGTGATAATAAATGATTTTAGATTGAAACTTGATCTTAATTAAGAGTTGCCAATTAAACAATTTTATTTTGGGCTACTTGTTTGTGGTGAATTTAAAACTAGAAATAAAGATAGTTGAATTTTTTGTCTCTTGTATAATGAAATAGGGATTGGTTTGAGTAAAATAGTTAGAGTTACAAGGTCCAAGGTCCCCATAGGTTGATCAACCTAATTATGATAAGCTGTTCTCAAATATATACATCATAAATAAAACATTTAACAGATATATTTTTAGAAAATGCAATATTTAATGTAGGATTTAGAGAGTGTTTATTTTTATATGATTTTTCAAATTTTATCATATAAATAAAGGTTAATTTTTGATTAACTCACTAGGAACACAAACATTGAAGACCAAAACTGTCAAACTACTAAATGATTTTTTTTGGAGGATCGATTGCCAAAGTCATAAATTTACCTACAGAGTGAATGATCAAAGGCCACTTATTATTAAAAAAACTATTAATTCTTGCTTAAAGGAGACCTATCTCTTTGAGTGCCAATCAAAACTACTAACTTGTGTGCTTGCAGGCCGCTAGTCAAAGACCCATTTTGGCACTTTTCACATCATTTTAATCATTTTGTCTTATATATCATTTTTGATTATATTATTATGTGTATATATATTTATTAGATTTATCCTTAAATAATCATTGTATCATGCCCCTCACATAGGTATTTAATTGATAAATTAATTGTATCTATTGGGGATCAACCAACAATATGATTACACTTATGAAAGCAATAAACTGCGGAATTAAATCAGATAGATAAGTAACTAGAATCAGATAATAGAAAAGAACAAGAGATACAAGAAACCACCCTGAAAACTTGTATTAAACTCTTTACAGAAGGAATACAATTGAAGAAACTTCTTTCTTCCACACCTCTCTCAGATGCACAAGATCTCTCTCTAGATCTTTATCCCTCAAGAGCTCTCTCTCTCAAGTACAATCAACTCTAACAACCTGGATTGATACAACTCTGTACTATTCCTCAACATTCACATACAATGAACTACTACAACTACAATAAGCTAAGAAGATCTAATTCTACATATAGAATTAGGAGAATTGAGCATGCACTTACAACCAACAGTTAAGCCTCTTGAACAAGGGCTCTAAAAACAATCTTACTAATAATAGAGATGTGAACTTAAGACTAAGACTTAAACTCATCATGCAAACACTCAGTTTTGTCCTCAGAAATAACATTCTGGATGCATAGGTAACCGACGCCGATTCCTGCCTGCTTGCCTGTGACTGACGTCGACCGATCCCCTGCCGACGCCGACGTCTCTTCAACTGCACCTGACCGATGTCAGTCGCTCCTGACCAAAGCCGGTGACTATGTAAACCCGAAACTATCAAATGTGCTCATATGTGAAGCTTTTAGGCTCCACACCTTAACAATCTCCCACTTGGAGATAAACAGCTGCACCAGTACCTATACAGTAATATCTTCTAGCTCTTCCATCTTCAACTCAATCATGAAGACCAATAGAAGTTGAATGAAGATTCAACTTCTCCTTTGTAACCAGCTTGGTTAACATATCATTAGGATTCCTATCTGTATGGATCTTCTCCAGCTTCAACTCACCATCTTCCAATACCTGTCGTATGAAGTGGTACCTTAGCTGTATGTGCTTGGTTCTTGAGTGAAAGGCTAAATTCTTAGCCAAATGGATTACACTCTGACTGTCACTTTACAATCTGAAACTCTTCTTCTCCCTTCCAAGCTCTTCCATGAACCGTGTCATCCATATCATCTCTTTGCTAGCCTCTGTGGCTGCAATATACTCTACTTCTATAGTTGACAAGGCAACAACCTTTTGCAACTTTGATATCCAACTAACTGCCGTTCCACCTACAGTGAAAACATATCCTGTGGTGCTCCTCCTGCCATCCAAATCACCTGCCATATCTAAATCTACATAAACATGTAGAGAAGTATCTGAACCTCCATAGCACAAGTGCCTACTGTTGGTTCCTCTTAGATATCTAAGGATCCACTGAACTGCTTTCCAATGTTCCTTACCTGGATTGGCCATATACTTACTTACAACTCCCACTGCTTGGGTAATATCCGGTCTAGTACAAACCATTGCATACATCAAACTCCCTACTGCGGAAGAATATGGAACCTTACTCGTGTACTCTACCTCATCATGTGAATTAGGACATTATTCTTTACTCAACTTAAAATGTCCAGCCAAAGGTGTGCTTACCGGTTTAGCATCCTGCATATTGAACCGTTTCAACACCTTGTCCACATAATCCTCTTGAGACAATATCAACCTGTGATTTTTCCTGTCTCTCTTAATGCTCATGCCAAGGATTTTCTTTGCTGCTCCCAAATCCTTCATAGCAAACATTTGAGCTAATTTCACCTTAAGCTCAAAGATATCCTGCATGTCTGATCCTACAACCAGCATATCATCTACATACACCAATAGAATAATATATCTACCATTATCCAATCTCTTAAAATAAACAAAATGGTCAGATTGACACCTACTGTAGCCATGCTCAGGCATAAACCTGTTAAATTTCAAATACCACTGTCTAGGAGCTTGCTTGAGGCCATACAAGCTTTTCTTGAATCTGCACACTAACTTCTCCTTACCTTTGACCTCAAATGCTTCCGGCTGTTCCATATAAATTTCCTCATCCAAATCTCCATGAAGAAACGTTGTCTTAACATCTAGCTACTCAAGATGCAAATCCTCAATAGCAACCAAAGACAGTACAATCCGTATAGAAGTCATTTTAACAACAGGAGAAAAAATCTCACCAAAATCAATACCTGGCTTTTGTGCAAATCCTTTCACTACCAACCTAGCCTTATATCTCATCTGTCCATTCTCACCTTTCAACCTGTAGGTCCATCTGTTCTTCAGTGTTCTCTTACCAGCTGACAACTCAACCAAATCCCATGTTTGGTTCTCTCTTAAGGACTCCATTTCCTCAACCATGCCACGCTCCCACTAACTCTTGGACTCCACCTGTAATGCTTCTTGAAAGCTCTTTGGTTCTCCACCATCAGTTAGTAATCAATAGAATAAAGAAGGAGAATATCTAATTAGAGGCTTACTTACTCTTTCTGACCTCCTGATGGGTGTTTGAGACTCATTCACAACACACTATCCACCTTAATTCTCTGACAGTGACCAACCTCGGTCACTTTCAGGCCTGTTACTAGCCGACGCCGGTTCTTCCTGATCGACGTCAATGCTTGTTCTGTCGAAATCGGTCTTTGTATGACCGACATCAGTTTCTGTTTTGTCGACGCCGATTCATTTCCTGCTGACGTCAGTCTCTGTGTTTTCCTACAATTGATTATTTATTTTTCTCACGAGCTCATTTTGGACCGTCACCTCATCCAATTCACCATTGCTCTGCCCAGATTGATTCAGCTTCTTCAGCTGATCACTATACATCACTTTTTCATTGAAAACAACATCACGGCTCCTAATTATCTTGTTAGTTCCTAGATTCCAAAATTTGAAACCAAAATCATCTGAGCCATAGCCAATAAATGTGCACCTCATAGACTTAACATCCAGCTTCTTTATATTTTCCTTATCAACATGCACAAAGGCTTCACAACCAAAAACTTTGAGAAAAGAGAGATCTACCTTTTTACCTGTCCATGCCTCTTCTGGAATTCCACCATCCAGAGCTGTAGAGGGTCCTCTATTAATCAAGTACACTGTAGTGTCAACAGCTTCTACCCAAAACTCTAAGGGCAAACCAACATGCAATCTCATACTTCTTGCACACTCCATGATTGTTCTATTCATCCTTTCAGCAATTCCATTCTACTAAGGTGTCCTTGGAACTGTCCTTTGCCTATGGATTCCATGCATATAACAATACTAGTTAAACTTATAGCTGCAGAACTCACTGCTATTGTTAGATCTCAGGCACTTCAATCTTCTGCCTATTTCATTCTCAACCATAGCTTTCCAAATATTAAAAGTCTCAAATACATCAGATTTCTTCTTAATATAATAGATCCATACCTTTTTTGTAGCATCATCTATGAATGCAACATAGTACTGTGATCCTCCAATAGAAGCTACCAGAGCCAATCCCCACACGTCTGTGTGAACAAGCTACAACTTATGCTTCTTCTTTGTAGACCTAGTCTTGAGAAAACTAACCCTTTTCTATTTTCCAAATACACAGTGCTCACAAAATTCTAGATCCATGCTTTTCAAATCTGAAAGCTTACCTTTAGACTTAAGAATTGACATTCCCTTCTCACTCATGTGGCCAAGCCTTGAGTGCCACAATTTTGCATCCACATCTGAAGTAGATAATACAGAAGGAGAATTGTTAGTAACACAATTACATAAATAGAGAGTACCTACTCTCTTACCTCTGGCCATAAGAAGTGCACCCTTGGTCACCTTCCAAGATTCTGCAGTGAGAGTTACTGTACAACCCTCATCCCCTAACTTTCCTACAAAAATCAAATTTCTCTTCAAGCTAGGAACGTGCATAACATCTCTCAACGCCCATGTGTTGCCATTCTGCATTTTCAGCTACACTTTACCTTTGCCAATAATTTTACAAGGCTCATCATCCCCTAGATACACTATTCCAAAATCTCCATGGATATAGTCACTGAAATATTCCCTATTAGGGGTAGCATGAAAAGATGCACCAAAATCTAATACCCAAGATTCTAGATTATTATGCAAAGAGAATATTAAAGCATCTTGTGCAATACCTACAACCTTTGCTTCTTCTTTTCCTTCGTGCAGATTATCCTCCATAGGCTTTGACCAGTAATCTCTGCTTATGTGCCCCATCTTTCCACAATTCCAACATTGTGGCTTCCTGCCATTTCTGGATTTGGATCTACCTCTCCCCTTAGACTTAAATCTTGATCTCCCTTTTTTGCTCTTCTCTTTTTGCCTTCCCCTGCTCTCAAAACTTAAAGCGTTCCCAGATGTCTCTTCTATGCTTTTCCTGCAAATTTCCTCATTCAAGATAACACTAACAACATCCTCTACTTTTAAAATATTTGATGCAGATGCAGTACTGCTAACTGCCATTACTAAGCTATGCCAGCTTTCAGGCAAAGAACATAATATTAAAAGAGCTTTTATTTCATCATCAAATACAATTTTGACTGAACTTAATTGATTTACAATTCCATGGAAATCATTCAAGTGATTAGATACAGATCCACCTTCCTGCATATGCAAATTAAATAGCTGCTTCATAAGATATACCTTATTAGAAGCTGAGGGTTTTTCATACAAATTTGCTAAATTAGTCATCAACTCTAACATTGTTTTTGCCTGTGATAAATTAGATATCACAGTAGATGCTAGACTCAGTCTTATAGACCCCAAATCCTTTCTGTCAAGAACTTCCCATTCTTCATCATCCATGTCTGTGGGCTTCTTTGCAATCCCACCTAATGGTAAGCATAGATCTTTTCGATACAGATAGTCCTCTATCTACATTCTCCAATGTTGATAATTTTTGCCATTGAACTTCTCCATTCTCAGTTTACTTTCTTCTGCCATTGCTTCTCCCACTCAAACAAAAATCCCTACAGAAACCCCTGTGAGCAACCTATAATCAATACACACTACACAGATCTGAACCACCTGTTAGTGAACCTGAGCTTTGATACCGATTATTGGATATCAAGCTCTAAACCTACAACCAAGGCTCTGATACCACTTGTTGGGGATCAACCAACAATATGATTACACTTATGAAAGCAATAAACCATGAAATTAAATCAGATAGATAAGTAACTAGAATTAGATAATAGCAAAGAACAAGAGATACAAGAAACCACCCTAAAAACTTGTATTAAACTCTTTACAGAAGGAATACAATTGAAGAAACTTCTTTCTTCCACACCTCTCTCAGATGCACAAGATCTCTCTCTGGATCTCTATCCCTCAAGAGCTCTCTCTCTCAAGTACAATCAACTCTAACAACCTGGATTGATACAACTCTATACTTTTCTTCAACATTCACATACAATGAACTACTACAACTACAATAAGCTAAGAAGATCTAATTCTACATATAGAATTAGGAGACTTGAGCATGCACTTACAACCAACAGTTAAGCCTCTTGAACAAGGGCTCTAAAAACAATCTTACTAATAATAGAGACACGAACTTAAGACTAAGACTTAAACTCATCATGAAAATACTCAGTTCTGTCCTCAGAAATAGCATTCTGGATGCATAGGTAACTGATGCCGGTTCCTGCCTGCTTGCCTGTGACCGACGTCAGCCGATCCCCTGCTGACGTCGACATCTCTTCAACTGCACCTGACCGTCATCGGTCACTCTTGACCGATGCCAGTGACTGTGTAAACCTGAAACTGTCAAATGCGCTCATATGTGAAGCTTTTAGGCTCCACACCTTAACAGTATCATGTGTTTTGCCTATTTGTTAACCCGTTCCCCTCTAGGATAACACGTGACTTAGAATTGAAACCCATGTATGGGATTAGTATAGAGGGGTTAGTGTTGTGGATTTAATCACTGTGCACTAACCAAACTCCATGATATTATGAAGTATAAAAATCAAGGATAATTTTATTTATGCTAAACAATTGACCCCATACAGGGCATCCATGAAGGGGAAGAGTTAACTCTCTAAACTAGGCATTAGACAACACCCTATATAGACTTGGGCCCCATTATAACTTTGTGTATATCAAGGATACCCTTAGATCTCCATTTTAGCTTAGTATAGGACCTTTCAATAGTAATGGGTGTGCCACTATAGGAGTTATTATCATCTCTAAAGTAGCCATCATGTGTGAGTAAGGTTGAGAGGGTTTAGTTGATAACATAATAGGTCACTAGCCTATAGTGCCACCTATGAATTTGTTGGATGGTGTGGACATTAGGTTACACACCCTTGAGTTTACTAGTAATAGGTTATGGATTTCTTTCTTAGGTGTGTGTTGTGCTAAACATGTGTTGTTTGTGAGCCAAGTTAGTCTCTTGGCTATTTATACCTATCTAGGTCCTTTGCATATATCACCTTGTATATTCGATCCTCATCATTATATCACCTTGTACATTTATATCCCTTCCTCATTTTTTTACATATCCTAATAATAATCTTAATCATCATCACATTATACATAACATATTTTTATATCTTTATCTAGGTCCTATCTTATGTCCCATCTTATCTAGTCATACCCACTCTTCATTGGTCACACCCCCATCAACCTATACCTTCTATCCTTTACATCCTTGCCATATTATCTATTTTACATAATTTTATACTATCTCCCATCACCACCTTCTCTTAATCCACCCATCATTGGTCATGCCCTTATCACTTACATATCCTTAATCACATATTGACCTAAAGAACACCTCCTCCATAATCAATCAGACCCCACCTTGAATTGTCTAATCCCATAGTCCAAATTTAAACTTATCCATATTAATTTTACCATCATATCCATATAAATTCATCATCTTGTTATAGCCTTTTTCATCCCATCCCATATCTTGTCATCATCCCATCCAATCATCATTGACCACATCCCCATCACCTATATCATTGTCTTGTACATCTTACTGTTTCTACGCTATTTCGCTTTTTACATTCAAAGAATGAATTAAGAAACTAAGAAGAATGGTCAAGGTTAGATGTTACCTGGATGTAGTCGTGTGCACCAAAATCAGACGTTGGAAGGTACTCCTCTTTGGCTGTGGAGGAATGACACCTGCAAAGAAAAAGAGACTAAAACATGAAAAACGTTAAATGAGGAGATGGTGGACTGTCAAGCAAAAGCAAAATAGAAGACTTCCTTGAGGGATATCAACCCACTGATTAAAAATAGAATATTTGACAGAAACAGAAATAGTGAAAGACAGAATGAAAGAAATAAAAGACAAAAAGCAAAATGCATACCTGATATGCAGCGAATTGCTCTGCATAGTCGCCGGTGTCGGTCTTTGTGCCGGTGTCGGTCAAGGAAGGGTGCCGACGTCGGTTAAAGTGCCGATGTCGATAGGGGTAATGACCAGCATCGGTCGGGGCAGCAATTTTTAGACGGGGTCTGGTCGGGTCTGGACAAGGTTTTAAGATTGCAGAATGGTCTGAAGTTTTCGTCTGTGGGTTAGGGAGCCGGTTTGGGAGTCAAAGGGATTGTTTGGGGGGTTTGTGCAGAAATCAGGACAGAGTTACAGACTATATATTCTGAAAAGGATGGATAGAGGTGATACAAAAGGAAGTCAAGTTGGGTTTGTAATCTAAATCTAAGTCGAGGTGGTAATATCAATTAAAAACAATAACCAGAGATCAAAATAAAAGCATAGAACAAATGCTTACCTATTACATGCTGAAGATAGAGTAGGACACATAATTGATGTTGTTGATGTGTTGCAGAAGTTTGATGTAGCAGACCTCCAGCGAGATGACTGAAGTAGAATACCTATACCGGAGAGAGAGAATACCATAGATTTGATTGTAGATTGATTGGATGCAAAAGTTGGCTAATCATTCTGAAGGTCGAGTGAAAGAATGTTTTGAAAGAAGGTTCGATAACCGATCAAGAAACTGATTGGCAACCGAATAACGAAGCCCAGATAATAGATAATGGATAACAGATCTTGCGTTCGGGTCAAGAACATAGTATTAAGGATAACCGACGCCAGCAAGACCACTGACATCGGTCGAGTAGTGATCGACGTCGGCCGAGTAGTGACTGACGTCGGTAGATGTAGAATTGGGACAGAGGCTAATTTTAGCTTTCTGCTCATTCTAACATGCTGCCAGGGGCAAGGCTCATGGGAAAATGGTCGACAGGGGTTAAATAGGTGTGGGAGAATAAAATGGGGGTTAAAGAGAGGATGACAAGGGTTAGACACAATTTCGGTGTCTACATTTGCCCCTTTTTGTCTTGTTGGTTGTTTTGGACGAATTGCAAGACAAAAATAGGAGTTGGTTGCCCCAGGTGTGGGATAAGGTCAATTTTGTCTTGTTGGTTGTTCGAATGAATTGCAAGACAAAAATAGGAGGTGGATTACCCCGATTATGGATGAGGTATTCCCCCTCAAAGTAGGAGTCGAGGGAAGGGAACTGAGAATCGGGTGCTGATTTGACAAAGAGTGGATGAAAAGGAGTGAGGGTGAACACTGTAAAAGTCGTGATTGCATGCATACCACTTCACGAGATGGTCAGGTCAAATTGTCATAGGTCGAGGGTCAAGGAGTGCTAAAATTGAAGTAACTGGGCCCCAGCATGTGGTCGTAGCTGATCGAGTTATTCAATCGAAGCTGTAGCTCCAATGGGTCATCGTGTTCTAGGTATCCCAGGCTCAGGAAGTGCTCTTAGAAACATGAAAAAGTCACAAGTAGTGTGGATCAATCGGATTGCGATCTTATACTTGTGAGGGTCCAAAATATAGTCTGTGCACAATTTGGCTAACCAGTCATGAGGTAGCATATAGGCAAAAACAACCAAGGCAACATTGTCTTGGAAGTGGTTGAAGTCGGAGGAGATAGGCAAGATCTCCAATGGTTAGTGGTTGAGGTGGATGAATAGATGAAAGGATGTGGCTGAGCTAACCTCAGAAGATGTGATGTGATCTGAGTGCTACCTACATAGCCCTTGTGTGAAGGGCCTCAGGCCAATGTAGTTCTCCCTAGAATGGAGGAAGGGTCAAAGGGATGGAATTGGTCTTAGTTGAGGGCAAGGTCATGGTCAAAAGGAGGAAAGAAGGTTTGTCCATCAGAGAGATGAACAAACGAGGGTGGTCGAGCTAACCCCAGATGATGTCGTATCATATGAGTGCTACCTACATAGCCCAGGTCATAGGGCCTCAGACCAATGTAGTTCGAACTAGTTGAGAAGATTGGTCGATGATTAGTTTGGTCATGTGTCGAAATGATGAGGAGAAAAAGATGTTACAGCCTTTTCCAAATGGTGTATTCTGCAACATTGGTTTAGGGGTCTTTCATCCCTAAAAATTTTCCATATTCATGATGGATGTATGCTAAAGATGAATTGAGGTCTATTTATGCTTCAACAAGTATTGGTTTATGCTTAACATAAATTGCATCTGGTTGATAGTTTCCATGTGTATTGGTGTCCAGAGAAACTAGTGTGAATAGGCTATGGGAGTGGCCTGAAAAGAGAGTTGAGTTGAGTTGATTAGGTTTGACAAGTGATGAAGTTGAATGTGACCAAAGTGCAGAAGAAGTGAAAAGCATATTGCTCTTTCATTGACAAGGACCAGAATGACAACATGGATAGGGGTTATTAGAACGAAGAGCCCCATTCATGCATGACGTCATTGACCATATGTTGTGTTAGAGAGGTAATTGAATCACTTTGAATCCCTTGAGCAAGTGATAGGAGGAGGATAGGGTAACCCATTTTAGAGCAGAGATAACTTTGCCCCTTTTTTATGGGAGACCCTGAGACAACTATAAGTCAAGTCCATGACTCATTTTTTTTTGTCACAGACTGATCATTACGGGAAGCCTGTTTAGAGATGTCGTTGTGCTTGGTGGTCAGTTGTGAAGCTGATCGATGTGAGAAGTTTCTAAGATAGTGCTGTTTATTTCCAGATTAGTCATAGCCATCCTTTGAGGGAGTGGTCTAGAATTTTGCTTAATATAAGGGCTTTTGAATAGCTATCCTTTGAGGGAGTAGTCTATTAGCTACAACAATGATAGTACAGCTATCCTTTGAGGGAGCAGTCTGCCTTTTTAATTTGATATTTATATGGTGAACGTGGATATTTTGACATTTTGATTTGTTTTGACAAAAATTTGAGTCATGGACAAGATTATAAAAGGTCAAGGGCTCCCTTTTATTAGGACAAAGCATCCATACTGTATAAAAGGGTTATAGAGGAATTGTTAAGAGGAATAGGGATGAAAGGAATTAGGACAAAGAGGATGGGGATTGCTCAAGGGATGAGCTCAAGTTAAATGTCAAGTGAACGAGTACTCGACTAGCAGTAGAACGATCGCAGATGCAATGCATTAAGAGGCTCAGGTTCTGTTCCTCCATCAAGAGAGGACAGACGATAAGTCCCTGATCCATACTTGTGTGTGATGATGAAAGGTCCGAGCCAATTAGGGGCAAACTTGCCTCATTTACTTCGCTCCATATTAGTCACGTGCTAATTCTCTTTGAGGATGAGGTTTCTGATATTGAAATCTCGTTCTCGCAGATTTTTGTCATAGGCTCGCTTGATGCAATGTTGATAGACATGGAGATGAGTAAGGGCAGCAAGACGGCGCTCGTCAAGTAACTCAAGTTGAGCTAAGTGATCATGATGAAAGTCATCATTGGAAAGGATGTCATGTAGATAAATGCAGAGAGATGGGATCTATACTTTGAGAGGTAGGACAACCTCTATTCCGTACACGAGAGAGAAAGGGGTAGCACCCGTAGAGGTTCGGATGATAGTGTGGTAGGCCCACAAAGCAAAATGAATGTGAATGTGCCAGTCCCTTCCTGTGTCGTTGACCACCTTCATGAGAATTTTAGTGAAAATTTTGTTGGAAGCCTTAGCCTGCCCATTTGCTTGTGGGTAGTAAGGTGAAGAGAAACTGAGCTTGATGCCAAATGAGTCGCATAGCTTTTGGACAGTTTTTTTTTGAAGGACTTGTCATTGTCAGTGATGATCTTATGAGGGACACCGAAATGACAGATGATGTGGGTGCTGATGAAGTCGACGATCTTGTCAGCTTTTATGGAGATGAGAGGAATGGCTTCCACCCACTTGGTGAAATATTCAGTGGCTGTGATGATGGATTGATGACAAAGAGACAAATGAGGGTTAATCTCACCGATGAGATCTAAGCCCCACTGAGAAAAAGGCCAGAAATCCTAAGCAATTTGTAAGGCATGGCTGGGGAGATGAAGCAAGTTAGAGTGCTGCTGACACTTGATGCAACGCCAAACATAGTCACTACAGTCTTGATGAAGGGTAGGCCAATAATAGCCCAGATGAAGGATGCGCTTGGCAACTAAATTCCCACTGAAATGTCTACCACAAATCCCATCGTGGACTGCTTAATGGCCTGAGATGCTTTGGTGGAGGTGAGATAGCGAAGAAGGAGGATTTCGAAGCCTCGCTTATAGAGAAGACCCCCTAGCATGGTATAGCGAGCGGTACGCTTGATAAAATCTCACTGCGCATTGCTAGAGAGGTTGGGAGGAATGACAAAAAAAGATAAAAAGTCCACAAGTTGCTTATACCAATCATCTCGTGGGCTAGAGTCTATAGTGTTGACATGATTAATGTTAGGAGAGATATAAGAAGGCAACGACACATGATGCACCATGACAAAAAGTCTGGATGTAGATGAGGAAGATGGGATATGCGAAGCGAGAGAAGCCATGGTGTCAGCAAACTTATTCATGGATCGAGGAACAGTCTGCAGGAGGTAATTGTCGAAAGATGCAAGGAGAATGTCAGTACAATTTTTGTACCTTTGCAAAATTTCATTTTTACAGAGGTATGAATCGTTGACATGATTGACGACGAGCTGCAAGTTGCCAAAGATGTTGATGGAATTGATGCTGAGAGAGAGGGCAGTCTGAAGTCCCAAAATTAAGGCCTCGTACTCGGCCATATTATTGGTACAATCAAAGTCAAGCTTAAAAGACAGAGGCATGGGCTCCCCTTCGAGTGGGATGAGAATGACCCCAGCACCCCCACCGAGTTGACATTTGGAGCCGTCAAAGAACATGGTCATATGATAGACGGTGTCATCAGTGGAAAGCACGATGATAGATTCATCAAGAAACTCACACTGCAAAGGTTGATTGTTAGGAAGAGGGGCATCTGCTAGTTGGTCAGCAATGGTTTGCCCCTTGATAGATTTCTGCTGGATGAATTTGAGGTCAAACTTAGCAAGCAGCATGAGCCACCGAGCCATACATTGATTACGATATGGCTTGGAGTGCATATACTTGAGAGGGTCAGTGTGGGTGATGACAAAGGTCTTGTGGTTAAGAAGATAATGGTAGAGCTTGGTAGCGGCAAAGACTAATGCCAAACAGAGTTTCTCGGTATGAGTGTACCGAGTTTCATAGTCGATCAGTGTTCGGCTGATATAATAGACTGCTTGTTCATGGTGATGCTCATCTCGATGCATGATCATGGCACCTAACGAATGATTAGTGGCTGAGACATAAAGGTAGAAGGGTTGGTCATCTTTAGGTGGAATGAGGACTGGTGGAGAGACCAGATAGCATTTAAGGGCTTCAAAAGCCTCTTGATAGTCTTTATCCCATGTAAAGGAGACGTCCTTCTTAAGGAGATGATGAAAAGGTTGGCAGCGGTCAGAAAGTGAGATGAAATGGTGAATGGACTGGAGCTTCCCTTGCAAACTATGAAGCTGCTTGAGATTGGTCGGGGGCAGCATTTCGAGGATAGCGTGAATCTTGGCAGGATCTATCTCAATGCCACGAAAAGAAATGATGAATCTGAGAAGCTTGCCAGAGAGGACCCCAAAGACACATTTCTTAGGGTTGAGGCAAACATTATATTGAAGAAGACGAGAGAAGATGATCTTGAGAATGGTCAGATGGTCATGGCGAAGCTTGGACTTGCCTAGTAGGTCATCCACATAGTCCTCCATGATTTTGTGGAGGAGATCATGGAAAATGTAGGTCATGGCATGCTGATAAGTGGCACCTACATTCTTCAAGCCGAAAGGCATGACTCGATAGCAAAAAGTCCCCCATGGGGTAATGAAAGTGGTCTTGTGCTGATCTTCTGGAGTAATCAGGATTTGATTGTATCCTGAAAACCCGTCCATGAGAGATAGCATCTCATGGCCGGCTGTAAGATCAACAAGCTGGTCAATGTTGAGAAGAGGAAAGTCATCTTTGGGACAGGCTAGGTTAAGGTCATGATAGTTCATGCAGATTCAGATTCCCCCAATTTCCTTGGTGACTGGGACGATGTTAGAGACCCACTACAGATAATCAATGGGTTGGATGAAGGAGATAGAAAGGAGGCACTGAAGCTCCTCTTTGACAAGGAGGGCAATGCGAGGATGCATCTTTTGAAGCTTTTGCCTGACAGGCTTAGCCTCTGGTTTGGTGACAATGTTATGGGTAGCGATGGTGGGGTCGATGCCAGGCATGTCACTGTAAGTCCAGGCAAAGGCCTTGCTATGGTCAGAAAGGAACTGGATATAGTCAAGCTGCTCCTGAGCGTCTAAAGATTGGCCAATCTTTAAGACATAAGGAACATCGGAAGAAGGAAGGTTGATGTCAATGGTTGATTCATTTAACATAACCTGGGTCTCAAAAGGGAGGGAGCGCTAGAGGAAAGAGTCATCGGCACCCATGTAAGAAAGAATGGCATCGTCGTCAATGCAGTGGACAGTGTGAATGGTCACTGACTCATCTTCTATCATGCTGGGAAAAATGAGAGGGAGAGACCTGGACACCCCGTTTAGCTGATAAGTCAAGGGTTCCAGGTGGATGGTGTTTATGCAAAAAAAAAAAACTAGGAGGAATGGAAACCACCGACTCCGTAGGTGAAGGAGGAAGAATGGGCGAGCGTGGAGGAGATTGGTCAATGGTTGATTCGAGACAAAGGTTTGCAGGGTCTTGAGTGGGGTCATGATATCCCAGACCATATCGTTTCTTGGCATTGTCATCGTTGAGCGGCTCAATAGGCTGATGGGAGCCCTAATCATAGCGTCTGAAACCAAAACCCTTCCATCCACACCTATAAAGGTAAGTGTGTGCAAAGGCGGGATTGCCAAGAAATGAGAAGTCTGATGTGAAAGGTTGAGGTGAAAAAAAGGATTGCCATCAGTAGGAGCTTGATTGAGCCCCCCATAGACAAGATTGGTTCAGAGTTGAGGAGGACCATAAGGCACGATCATCCTGATCTGATGGTCGTAACTAGGGCTATGATGAAGGCGTCCATACTCTTGCAGAGTTTGGAACATGTCTAAGGTCAGAAAGTGATACTCCCCCAATGACAGTCTTTGGAAGATGTCTTCTATGGGGTCTGTGGTCATCGCTTGAAGGGGAGGTGTGAGGGCGATCGCCTGTTGTGAATTGGTCGAAGCTTTCGCAGATGGAGGCGGTGCCGAGATTGATGTCTTGATAGGAATGAGGATGTCATTTGGATGGTAGGTGGTGTTATAAGTTTTGAAGGGTGAAGGCTCAGCAGGAATGGTGTGGACTTGCCCATCGTGCTCAAATTTCACACAACGGTGTAGGGTGGAGGGGACACAGGCCATGGTGCGGATCCAGGGTTGGCCCAGCAACATGTTGTATTGAAACTCTCCTTCGATGATATAGAAGAGCTCTAGGACTGTGTGTGGACCAACGCGGATGTGAAGGATGACTGTGCCAATGGTCGTGGTAGTGGTGTCATTAAAGGAGCACAAGATTGCATCAATTTTGGAGATGCAATTCTTGGGAAGAGCCAACTGATCAAAGGCATGGGTGGAGATAATGTTGATGCTAGCGCCTCCATCGATCATAACGTGTTTAATGCGTGTCTGATCAACATAGGCAGTGATGAAGAGGGCGGCGTCCTGATCTTCTGTGTTGGATGTGGGAATCTCAGAATCGCTAAATGTGATGGAGGCAACAAGGGCTAAAGAGTGGACAAGGGCAACAAGTGGCTGGGGGTCTTTGGGTTGGACCTCCACTACCTACAGGGCTCTGATGAGGGCTTGACGATGTTGAGGTGAGGTTTGGATGAGGTCACAGAGAGAGATCTTCACAGGCGTCTAGTGAAGCTGTTTCAACATGGAGTCATGAATTGCCCCTAAAGAGGAAGAAGAAGAGGGTTGAGGTGCGCCAAGGATAGAAATATTAGGCTTGGGCGGTTGAGGTGGATTGACGAAAGGGTAGGTCCAAGGAATGGTGGATTTTTATTTCGCCTTGTCCTTTTGTGACCTAGTAAATATGTGAATGGCATTGATTTCAAAGATGTAGGTGAAGGAGATAAAGGGGTTGTAACCTGTTGATGAGATGTTGATGGGTTTGAAGAGGTTGGAGGGTTATGAGAAGGAGTCAGGGGTTGATCGAGAGTGTCCTCAAAGAGAAGGGTGTCTTTCTCTAGATAGCGGTGAATGACAACCTTGAGGGCACATCAAGTCTCGGTATCATGTCCTGGCGTACGATGGTATAAGCAAATCTTCATGTCATTGAACCAGGAGGGCTTAGACCCAAGGGGTTGGAAAGGTCTGATGGGTGGAGGAGTTATGCTGGAAGTCTATAAATGTTGGTGCAAGATCAAAGAGTATGAGCCCACTAAAGGGTCTGTGCTCATCAATGTGTGCGATGCAGGTGACTTTTGCTTGGGTGGAGTTGGAGGAGGCTTCCGTACCACCTTCTAGATTGATGGTGCAGCGACAGACGGAGATGGTACTTTCTTTGTTAGATGTACCACCTTTTTAGGAGAGGGTAGGCTAGAGGTAGGCAAAGGAAGCAAAGGAGGCAACCGGTTTTGATTAGAGGTCAGAGTGGGAAGGACTCTAGTCAAGGTCAAAGGATGGGGGCCTAAAATGGAGGGCAATGGTGACGGGGGAGGAGGAGTTTGCCTCTGTGGTCTCGCAGTATTCTTTGATTTGATTTGAAGACTACTATTGGTCGAGGTCTGGTCTAAGTCCACCTTCACTTGCGGATGAGTGAGGTTGGAGACAGGGTGAACACTGAGTGACTTGATTGGTTTAGACGGGGTAGATGAGGGTTTCGGTCCTGATGCGGTTGATTGAGGTGTAGAAGGTCTAGAAGTGGAAGTCTAGTTTTTGTTGAGAGTCTTGGGAGATTCTGCCATGGGAGGATTAGTAGCATGAGATGAGAGGGCATGGGCATGTTGAAGAGCTGTGAGACGCTCCCACAATACCTGATGCTCCACTTTCCTTGAAGGGAGAAGTTTGAGTTTCTCCATTAATCGGGAAAATGGCTGAGAAGATGTTGGATGAGGTTTGGGTTCTTGAGAAGATGTTGACGGTTGTGGGACTAAAGGTGTGGTAGTCTCGGTCCCAAGGCATGATGAAGTCATGACAGGTTCGTCCTTGGTTGGAGATGAAGGAGAGGCAGGTTCTTCCCTGGGTGGAGAATAAATTGGAGATTGAGGCTCCTCAAGTGGGTAAAGGGCAGGGATGATTGTGCCCTCCACTTGTGGTCGAGGAGTAGGAAGGGTTGGGTCCTCCATGGGCAGTAAGAAGGAGGATGGTGAAACTGGCGGTGCTGGTAAGGTCGAGGCGTCCTCCAAGATGAGAGAGGTTGATAGAGAATTAACCAGAGAAAGAGGTTCGTCCACATGTGATGGACTGATGGATGGACTCACCTCTTGAGGTTGGTCAGAAATGAAGGGTGAGACCGTATTGACTATTTGAATGTTGTGTTCATGAGTGTTGTCAATCAAGGTCTGGACATTGTTTTGAGTCGGTGGATGATTGGGAAATGGTTGCTTGAAGATGTCGATGCCCTAATTAGGTGGTGCATTGGGATTGTCTAGGATGAGGTCACCCTTTTCAAGCATGTCTTGGATTATATTTTTAAGGGTTTTACAGTTGCCCGTGTCATGGCCTTTAACACGATGGTAGTTGCAAAAGTCATTTTCCCTATACCACGCAGGGATGGTGAGTGAGGGATCAAATTGTGGAGGTGGTCAGATCTGGGGGAGGTTGAGGACCCCCTGTTTGATGAGTTTTTCTAGCACAGACGCGTATGATTCTTCGAGTGGAGTATACTGTCATTATACGTATCTTTGCTGGAATTGGTGGGTGATGCTTTGGGACATGGATGGTTCAGGCTGGTTAGTTTAAGGGGAAGAGGAGGAAGATCTAATGACCACAACATTTACTAAAGCTTTAGATTTAGGATTGGATGAGGAAGGCTTAGAAGAGGGGTCATTGGTCTTGGAGTTGGGATTCTTGCTCTACAACTTGAATTTATTCTCCTTGATGGCACGTAACTCAAGTTTGCGGGCCATCGTGAAGGCTTCATCAAAAGTGCGAAAGGTCTGAACCCTTAAGGTGGAAGAAATATGTTTGGCGTAGGCTTGGGAGAAAAGTTCAATAAGTTCGGGTTGGGGTAAGGAAAAGGAGAGTTGATTGATGAGGCCCTTCCATCGAGCGATGAAATTAGCAATGGATTTGTCCTCGAATTGGCGGATAGAATAGAGGTCTGTGATTGAGACCTTCTTGGTGATGTTTATAGAGAAATGATCAAGGAAGAGATGGGCCAGTTGAGTGAACATGAAGAGGGAATGGCTGGCAAGGGAGCTGTACCAATCAAGCGTAGCACCTGAGAGAGACATTGGAAATGTGCATAAAAGCAATGCATCATTGTGGGTGATAAGGTAACAGGCATGTCTGAATGCCCGTAAGTGCTGTTGTGGGTCTTCTTTGATTTGAAAATGAGAAAACTTAGGAAGTTCCCACTGGTTGGGATATTGCTTGATCGGGATAGAAGGATGAATGGGTTCATTGCAAATTTGTTCGCATGAGAGAGTATTGCATGAGCTAGAAATAGAGGTATCTAGGCTAGACATCTTGTCCATCAGCATTTTGATGATATCTATTGACAGATTGGTGGGTGGAGTGCCCCCTAGATTGTAAGGTGCTTGAAAGAGGCTAGAAGAGGCATACAATGTAGTCGGTTGTACCAGTAAGGGCGCAACGTACGGATGACTAATCGTAGGGATAGAAGAGGAGACTAAGGATGGCTGGGTAGAAGGCATGGCTAGGCTCGATGTTGCCATGGGAGGTTGGTTAGTGGTAACATGGGCCAATGGATAGGTATCCACCCTAGTGTTGATAAGAGCAAGGGTAGGTGGAATAGAGACAACCAGATTCTTAAAGGGGGTAGAGAGTGGTTGAGTGGGCTGAGGTTGATAGGGGGCCGAAACCCTAGTGGAAGTGGGCCCAAAGATGGAGGGAGAGGCCACACTTGGATGGTTGGTCAAAGGCTGGTCATTGGTTGAGGCAATAGCCTAGGTGTCTAAAGGTTGAACTATGGATGCTGTTGATATGGCCGCAGTCTCGAGAAGAGAGGTCAACATTCCGTAAATTGGATTGCCCAAGGAGTCTCGCATTCGGCTATTCACGAGATAGTGCTGCAAGGCTTTGATGTTGAGGTCCAAGAATCATGCAAAATCTTGGTCCCCTTTTGGGATAATAGGAGTCTGGGTCAGGGATGGTCTAGTAGGAGTTCTTTCAGTCTCCGAGTGGAACTCCATTATAGGACTAGTTATGGATGGGGTAGACGGAAGTGGATGATGCCTCGCGTGATCGACTAGAGCCTTGGCTTGGCTACGAGTCAGAACCATTCAAGGCAAGAAAGAACATCCTCACAACATTAAACAAGTAGATAAGAATAGAAAAGATGAAGAACACAAGCAGATCCTAAAAAAAACCCTAGGAGTAAATTATTAGGATTATAGTGGCTTATGCCTGAGAATATGTGTAGAGGAAGATTGGCTTTTGAGTCAGGTCCTAGAAGAAGTAGTCTATGGATGGTTTCGGGTTAGTTATGGTTCTCAAAAGTCTGTGTTAGGTTCTGTACTTGGCCTGGTGCTAAGGAGCAAGCTCCCCTCACTTCATGAGTCCATTGATAAGCTGGTCTCGCTTAGCCAAAATATACTTCCCCTAGAGATTAGACTCTGCTAGAGAACAGAGTGGGCTTTCCCCTTTGTGATGAAATCCAAGTAAGATCGCCGGGATGGGTAAGGTATCCACTGGGTGATGAAATCCCAGTCAGGCCTTGTCTCAGGTAAGTTAAGATGTTTGTTTTGTGCAAGTGGTTTGGTTGTGTAACATAAAGTGGACTAGATTAATTCAATATGCGATTATTAATTACTAGGTGTGGTCTAAGAAATGCAAGCAAGCAGAAATGAAAGCAAAGTGTTTTAAGCCCAAGTCAAAATGTAAATTTGGAATGAAAACAAGTTGAGAAAGGGTTGAAGAATATGATTTTTGACTAGTTTAGAAGTGCAAGAAAAGAAAGAAAGTTCTTTTTAGTCCTACTGATGGTGTCATTTAGAAGAGACGAAAGAGGTGAAAAGGGATAAACCTAATGCACCTATATGAAAAAAAAGAAAGAAAGAACCCAAGGAAGGCCCTAGGGTCCCACCGGGTGTGCCAGAATGTTTCTACGCTATTTCACTTTTTACATTCAAAGAAGGAATTAAGAAACTAAGAAGAATGGTCAAGGTTAGATGTTACCTGGATGTAGTCGTGCACATCAAAATTAGACGTTGGAAGGTACTCCTCTTTGGCTATGGAGGAATGACACCTACAAAGAAAAAGAGACTAAAACATGAAAAATGTTAAATGAGGAGATGGTGGGCTGTCAAGCAAAATCTTGATCCTTGAAGTACAAAGACTTCCTTGAGGGATATCAACCCACTGATTAAAAACAAAATATTTGACAAAAATAGAAATAGTGAAAGACAGAATGAAAGAAATAAAAGACAAAAAGCAAAATGCGTACCTGATATGTAGCAAATTGCTTTGCACAGTCGTCGGTGTCGGTCTCTGTGCCGACATCAGTCAAGGAAGGGTGCCGACATCGGTTAATGTGCCAGTGTCAGTAGGGGTAATGATCGGCGTCAGTCGGGGCAGCAGTTTTTGGACAGGGTTTGGTCGGGTCTGGACAAGGTTTTAGGATTGCAAAATGGTTTGAAGTTTTTGTCTGTGGGTTAGGAAGCTGGTTTGGGAGTCAAAGGGATTGTTTGGGGGTTTGTGCAGAAATCAAGGTAGAGTTATAGACTATATATTCTAAAAAGGGTGGATAGAGGTGATACGGGAGGAAGTCAAGTCGGGTTCGTAATCTAAATCTAAGTCGGGGTGGTAATATCAATTAAAAACAATAACCAGAGAACAAAATAAAAGCACAAAACAAACGCTTACTTGTTACATGCTGAAGACAGAGTAGGAGACATAATTGATGTTGTCAGTGTGTTGCAGAAGTTTGATGTAGCAGACCTCCAGCGAGATGACTGAAGTAGAATACCTGTACTGGAGAGAGAGAATACCAGAGATTTGATTGCAGATTGATTGGATGCAAAAGTTGGCTAATCATTCCAAAGGTCAAGTGAAAGAATGTTTTGAAAGAAGGTCTGATAACCGATTGAGAAACTGATTGGCAACCGAATAATGAAGCCCAGATAATGGATAATGGATAACGGATCCTACATTTGGGTCGAGAACGCAGTATTAAGGATAACCAACGCCAGCAGGACCGCCGACGTCGGCCGAGTAGTGATCGACGTCGGTGATGTCGACCGAGTAGTGACCGACATCGGCAGATGCAGAATGGGGACAGAGGCTAATTTTAGCTTTCTGCTCATTTTGACATGCTTCCAGGGGCAAGGCTCGTGGGAAAATGGTTGATAGGGGTTAAATAGGCGTGGGAGAATAAAATGGGGGTTAAGGAGAGGATGATAAGGGTTAGACACAATTTCGGTGTCTACACTTACATCTCATCATCATGTAGAACATACCTTATTCTCTTTTACATCCTTAGGCTATTATCCTTTTGTACATATCAACCTATTATCTTGTATACCCTTGACATCATCCATTTATCCTATCCTCTCTCATCTTGTCTTCATCCCATCTAAGCCTAGTCATTCTCCCTTCATAAGTCAATCATTATCTTATGCATCCTCATCATCATACCATTCCATGTATTATATCCTTTTAACATTATCTTATATCATCCCCTATATTAATATAGTCATATCCCATTCATCATTCTTGCATATACTAGTCACACCTTGTCACCCATATCTTGTCTTATGTCTATTACATCCATAAATCCTAATCATAATCCTATGTTATCATCCCATCAACTTCCTTTTCATCTTACATATCGTTATCCTATTATATTTTTGTGCATATCACTTTGGACCCATATTATATATACTTATCACATCATCCTTTTGTACATATCTTTATCTTAATCTCTTCCTCATCTAACCATCACCCCATCCCTCACATACATCTTAATCACATCTTGTAAATCCTAGTCTCATACCCTTATACATAATTAATTCTATTGTGCATCATAATAGCCCTATCCCTTCTTAGTCTTACCTATCATTTTTTCATTATCTCTACCATATCCTATCCCATCATTGAGTTTCTACCCACTAATTGCCCATTTTAGTCATCATTTTGTCCATCCTTATCTCACTATTACCATACACATATCACCCTTTTTATATTTTATCCCATATACCATTTTGTCTTAAACATATTCACCCATCCTTAGTCATACCTCTATCACCAACATCTTGTACATCCTTATCATTATTCTCTTGCATATATCCTTTCATCTTGTGCATCCTTTTTTGTACATATTATCCTCTTAGATCCTTGTTATTATCCTTATCCCATCCCATATATTTTCCTCATCCCATCACACCCACTCATCGTTAGTCACATCACCTATATCTTATCTTATACATCTTTATCCTATTATCAACCTTTTGTAAATATCATTCTCTTACATTTTTCTCATATTTGGAATCCTTGATTTTTTCCCATCTTGGTCATTTCCATTCATAATTAGCCACATCCCCCATCATCATTATCACATTTTGTCTATTATTAACATCATATTGTACATATTGTCCTCTTATACATCCTTTTTGCCTTATTCTTGTCTTAGTAAAACTATATCCACCACATCTTCAAAACTTGACCTTATCCATGTTTGTTTCACCATCATCCCCATATCATTTTGTCTCAATTTTCCTTAATTTTTTTATATCCTTGTCATCATTGTTTTGTATAATTTTCATCGCATCCACTCATCATTGGCCATATCTCCATCACCTACATCTTATCTTCAACATTATTTGTTCTTTTGTATAACCTCTAGTCACATCCTATCATATCCCATCACTTGTAGTTTATCTTATGCATCTCCAATTCCCCATATTTCCTTCATCCCATCCTAATTTAGTCATATCCACCCATAAATTAGTCATCCCCCATCTCTTTTAGACAACTAAATTTGGCCATCGATAACCTCTAACTAGGATTTTGACCAATTTCTACCAAAATGCATAATCTGGGCTAAAAAAACTAAAACACATTAAATGAGTTAAAATTGATATAATAAAGTTCCAATTTTGGCTAGGGTATCACTAAATGGGATAATGTAATTTATGGTCCAACTAACTTTGATAAGATCATTTCAAGTCTAAATGCCAATTTTGCACCTGGGTGCTCTGGATTGTTCTTTTCTATCAAATATCTTGCACGAGACATGTGCCTTTGATATTTTGTGTTGAAAACATCCTAAATGGGATAATTAATCCAATACATCTAGCATCAAATTCTAATTCCAATCCAATCAAATTTTGAACCAATAACAAGACACTTTGATCAATTTCAGTAATTTGTGCACAAAGTTCTTAATCATGCTTAAGAGATAATTAAACAAAATTAGAGTCTAATTAAGAATTCCATGGAAAATTGTTAAATACTTGTTTTTAGAAATTATTATTGAATATTTTCATCATTAGGTGACCTCATTCCTTGGGAAGGCATCCCTAGGCCATAAATATCTAAACCAAGCCACCCTATGCCTCATCAAAGCTCTCCCATGCCTAGTTAATTCCCCTCTATCCCAAATATTGATGAGCATATTTATGAATTTTAATTGAAAAATTAGATTAATACTTAGCCATACATCTCAATCTTGAGATAATGGTTTGGGTTGATTCTATACATTTGCAAAAATCTTTAAATAGGAGGCCTTGCCAAATGAATTTTAAGCTTGATTTGTGAAATGTTATAATGCATAATTTATTCTCAAGCCTCATGAAAATTAGTTTTATGATGATAAAATATTGAGCTAAGCCAAGCTAAGCAAGGTGCCAAGGAGAAATGGAGGTATCCAACCTTCCATTGATGCATACTTCATGAAGACAAACTGGGTAAGCCACTACAAAAAGCATTTGGAGCATCTAAGGAAGGTCAAGGATTACATTTTTTCCTTGATTTTTAGTTGTTATTTTCATTTTTTTTTGTTATAAAGCTCACCATAGTAACTAAGCATGAAGGTGTTAGTTTAGTGTGCATTTGATTTGATTTATCCACTAACATGATACTAATCTCTCCTTCATCATCAAATTCTTAGTTCACATCACTCACATACCTTGATCATCACCTTGTATATCCTTGTCTTACCTTTTAAATATTTTATTTATTTTATACATCCTACTAGTTATATCTTATCCTAATCCCATTTATCATTCATCATCCCCCTACCATCCCCTAATCACATCTCATCTCATTATCCATAGTTTTATGGTGTCAAAATATTGAGCTAAGCCAAGCTAAGCAAGGTTCCAAGGAGAGATGGAGGTATCCAAACTTCCATTGATGCATACTTCATGAAGATAAACTAGGTAAGCCACTACAATAAGCACTTGGAGCATCCAAGGAAGGTCAAGGATTCCATCTTTTCCTTGATTTTTAGTTGTTATTTTCATTTTTTTGTTATAAAGCTCACCATAGTAAGTAGGCATTAAGGTGTTAGTTTAGTGTGAATTTGATTTGATTTATCTAGTAACATGATACTAATCTCTCCTTCATCATCGAATTCCTAGTTCACATCACTCACACACCTTGATCATCACCTTGTATATCCTTGTCTTACCTTTTAAATATTTTATTTATTTTATACATCCTACTAGTTATATCTTATCCTAATCCCATTTATCATTCATCATCCCCCTACCATCCCCTAATCACATCTCATCTCATTATCCATATTCTATCCTAGGTCCACTTTATCCCTTATCATTTGTCTTGACCTTGTCTTCATCACCCATATAGCCGAACCACATCCTATCTTATCCTGATTGGCTCTTTAAGTCACATATAGGTTTAGACCATTACTATCCCATTTACATCATCCCTTATTATCATCCATCATCATTGTATTATCTTCATCACCTTCATCACATAATCACCTACCATTATACCTTGAGCAAATTAGTCTAAATTTTGAGCTAGTCCTATTGCCCTATCCACACCATATTATCATCCTAATCCACATGATCAAATCTCATACCTAGCCAATATCCTGTTAGAATCTTATCACTTTGTTGGTCTCAATCTAGAAAACCCATCATCATCAATCTAATTAAATCATCCTTTTCTACTCATAAATAACACCCATCATATCATCATCTTGCTATTTTTGAATCTAGGCACCCATCAAATCCTTAATCCTTTTGATAGATTGACAACTAGACGTTGTTGATAGGTTGTTAACACCTATTAAACTACCAGTTTAAAATTTGATCATAGTATTTAATCCATCAAGTCTCTCCCATCCTCATTATGATCTATCATACTAGCTCAATCCTTTGGCCTTACTTTGTTCAAATAATCTCTAGTCTACCTTCATATCATCATCCATCTTTCCCCATGGATTTGGACCTGGTCCTTATAGAACAATACATCTTGGCCAATAAGGATGAAGTCCTTTTGTGGGTACTAGAGTTAGGTGCTAGCCTACCCTCAAACCTTGATCCTATTCACCCCAAATAACCATCTTGTATCCCCAAAATATTAGTCTCAACCTTCTTTGGTGTGGTCACCCTAATAAATCAATACATCACAAAAAATAAAGATGAATTCCTTTTATGGTTATGGAAGATGGGTATTTGATTTCCTTATGATTTTGACCCCATGAGCCTTAAATCACTTCCCAAATAAGTCCAACATCAACCCTTATCTCATTCCCCTCCACCATACAATAACTTTATTAAAAACCCCTTGGTCTTAATTCATACCCATCCACATTCAAACCCTCCATCTACTAATCATAATCCATCACCTTTGTAACCCCCTACCATACAATTGGACCCATCTCTCATAGACCAATACATAGCTACCAATAAGGATGAGATCCTCTTGCTATTTATTATGATGGGTGTTCCACTTCCTAAAGGTGTTAACCCACTTTAATGTATTACATATCTAACACAAACCCCTTCATGTAAGTCTAATTCCAATCACCCATCCAATAGTCATAACCAATCATCTACCCCTTCCCCTATTAGCAAAGGGAATCCAATTTTATCCACCTGTCCATCCATCTAGGCACATCAAACACCATCTGATCTAAAGTATAATGCTTCAACAACATAGTCACAAAGGAAAATAGGTCCTTATACTCCATTTCTTATATCCTTGGAATCTTTTTTCTAGCATCTAGTCACTACCAACATGATGGTTTATCCACCCATTCAACATCTTGATCCTACCAATCCTAAGCCCTCTTGGAATAAAGCAAACCAATATAATCTATATCATCAAACTTAGGGGTACTCTCTTAAACAATGTCAAAGATCATGTCCAAGACCTTATTAATCATGGTGACATATTAATTGACAATGAAGTAGATGAATATCTATCCCTAGGTGAAAAAGAAGAGGAATACCAAGATTCGATTCCTGATCATGATCAAGCCCTTCCCCTTCCAAGCTAAGGTCAAGAGATCCTATCTATCCTCCATGATCCCCCTATCTTTAACCCCCCATCCATTCAAAACAAGTCTATTCTAAATAATCCTAGCCATCCCATATCCCATTATTCCCTTCATGGCCCTCTCTTTCCTCAACCCATCATTCAACCATCATCTCCCTCTCACCCATCACATCAAATACCCCCTATTAAGAGGATGGTCATAGAAAATCACTCATTTACTCATATCATTACTATTGTCACTTGAAATTTTACCCAATGAGGAGATGGGATGAGTTTCTCCTCATTCAAGTGAGACAATGGAACCACCTTAGGGCTATGGGTATCCCTATTAAGAGGTGGATCTCTAGATTAGGTGCTAGTTCCGTTTGATACATCACTAAAGCTCATATCTTACTACTAACATTTAGGGGATGAAAAGGGATAAGGATAACATGAAATTAAACCTAGTATATAGGAGGTGATACATAAAAATAGTTTCTCTACTCATACCTTTAGCATGCACTTAGAGCTAAGGATGAGTTGCACATACACTTCATCCAATATCAATCTTCCTTCTCACATCAATGCTTCAACATGGGGTCTCAGAGATAGCATAGGCTAGGAGGAACTAGACAATAGGAATTATAATACATTCTATTGAGTAACCTACTCAATGCACCTACAATATAATTTGACACTTCTTGTTGAACTGTAAAAGAGAGATTACAAACACACACGTTACTAAGGAGGGTAACATGTAAAGATAAACCAAAACTTATACTTGCACAAGAGTAACATCCATTATATACACTTAGTGAAATATTCTAATAAAGTAAAAACCTTGTCTTTATTATCTCATGTCAAAATTTTGGTAGTGATTTTCCATACCCAAGTAGAGAGATTAACTACAATAGCCAAGAAGGCTCAATTTATCGAAGATATGAGAGGAGAGAGAGAAGGGGAGTCCAAGAGTCACTTGGACATGTGTTAAAAATGTGAATATTAGTTAAAATTACATGGGAGAGAGGGATGGGGTGAGCCATATAGTAAAATTAGCTAAAAGTGTCATCTCCAATCATTTAAGACTTACAAAATGGTCAAGAAATTCCTTTTCTATGCATGGAAAACTACCCCTTATGGTTGGCCTTCTTATGGTTGGCCTTCCAAAAATTCCCTATAATTACAATTAACTAGGTATAATGATGGATTTTAGTAAGAGGTGTTACAAAAAAATTCTCACCTACATTGGTGAGGTCCTAAACCACTCATTATCATTTGGCCATGCTTAATCATCCTTGGCAGTCCCGAAATAGCCTTTTTCCTTACACCTCTCACACTTGGAACCTAAAAACTCTTAAAACATACAATATGATCAATATAAGAAGAGTAATGACATTTTTCCCAAGTTTACATGGAAAAATTTACTAGAAGCAAGCCTTAAAAGGCTTTCCAAATGAAGATTCACCATTTTCTCTAAGTCTTCCCTAGCCGGCTCATTGGATTGGCTAAAATGAGAGAGATGGTAGGCACACTTATGAGATTATAAAATTTATAAAATGACCATGAGGACTTATAAAAAGTCCAAATATTCCCTCCAAAACTTATTTGTTCTCTTGAAAGTTCATCATGCCTACAAAACACAAAAAATGGTTAAAATAATCCCTATTTTTCCCTATTTTATATAGGTCCATACACCTAAGTCACATGTGAATAATATATCGAAATTATTATGAATCATCCAAGTTTTTTAATGGTATCTCCATACCATCTAGATTTTCAAATTTCCTCATCTTCCTAATCGAGTCGAATGGAGGGTTTGCAAGGGTTTTGAGTGGGTTCTGGTCTTAACCTTTGTTCATAAAGGTTTTACATTAGAATTCTCTCCAAATGCCAATTTTGTTTTCGTAATTATCCCCTAAATCATCCCCAAATATATCCATGTCCCATGAAAAGGCTCATGAAATATATGAGCATTCCAAGATGACCATTCAAGTCAATTTTTCACAATTAACAAGGTTTAAGCACATTCTAGGCCAAATGATGGCTTCTTGGTGGATCTTGTTGGGTGAATATTTTATCACCAACTAACTGATGGAAAAATAGGTATATAAACCTTAACATAAGGATATTTGATAGGCAAAATGTGTAGGTTTACCATAGCATAATGAGATAAATGTCTCCTCTCATCAAGGGGAGGTTCCCTATAAACTACTATATACTAATATAAACTGAAAATAGACTCGGGTGAGATAACATCATCCATCTCTCTTTTTTTAGAGATGATGTTCACAGAGTAAAGAAAAATTCTTGGGTAATTGATGAAGGCATTTATCTTCTTTTAGAAATGATGTTTAGAAAACCAGAGGAAGACTTCGTGGGTAGTAATTATAACCACAAGAAACCCATGAAAGCACAGTCTTTCATTGCTTCTCTTACTGAAACAGGACATAGTAACACATTTTAATATAGTGTAGCACAAAGTCCCCACCTCAACTAAAACAAGATAAAAGTTTATGAAGGATAATGGGATCTCAAAGTCTCTCCAATATCCTTTTCACTGAAACATAAAACATAGACTAAAGATAATTGTGGCAGCACAAAGTCTCCCACAGTCAGCTTCAAGACACCTTTCAGATTATTTCCACTAATTATACTTATTTGATTAAATGGACAAGATTGTATTTAGGAAATAGATATAAGAATACTTTCCTAGATAACACAAGTTATTTCAACACAAAGTTTGAAAGGTCACTTGCTTTCTCATTCATTTGATAAAATATGATTAACAATCTGAGCTCAAAGTCTCAGGAATGCCTTTCAATTTGGGCAGAGTTTTTCTTTTGATAATCAAGAGATCTCCCTTACATAAAATGAGAGATTACAATATATATCAGACAAAATAAAGACTTTGGCAATTGTTTCCAATAAATGGCTAATGCTGCATTCAATCCCTTGAATGCATTTGAAATTCTATGAAGGGGCCATGCTGGAATAGGTCATTAGCCTTAACTTTGGCATTCTAATTCATCTCAAATGTCTCCTCCAAAGTATGGGCCTCTTGGTCCTCTTCAAGATATTTACACAACTATTCATTTACTTTTACTTAAAGGGAGAAAAATAGGCTGTGCCATTGAATGCTCATGCTCTCTAATGTCCACTTGGTGGACTGATACACCTACTAGATAAATCTTTGTAGATATTTATAGATTCTCTATATAGTTCCCTCTTTATTTTCTATATTTTCTCTTTCTAGTGATTTGAGCTCTCGAGATATCTTCTCACTTTCTGCTGGCTCTTTTAGCTCTTTCCTTAGCTGGTCACTGAGTTTGTTCTCAGGTCTGTGCCATATTTGAAAATCAACAGTTATTTCATAACCTTGAATTTGACATCCATGAGGACATCACTGGTCACTGGTTGCTTGAACCGCTTTGAACCTTGAACCTTGAACCTTGAACCTTTCAAAGTGCACTGATTCAATGGTTCAATAGTTCAGGTGGTTGAATCGGCTTGTCAGTTCAATATTTATTTCAAAGAGCCACATTCACTTAGTCTATTTTGGGAGTTCAACGTATCATTGAACCAATTGTTTGAACCTTTGAACCACTTTAAAATCTTTGGTAGTTCAATGGTTCAATGGTTCATCGGTTCATTGGTTCAAAGGTTCATCCCATATTATTTGAACTCTTTTGAACCTTCACTCAAATATTCCACTTGAACTTCTTCTAGAATCTTCCACTTGAACTTTGAACTTTAAACTCTGTGAAGCTTTCAAAGTCATTGAACCTTTGGTGGGAGTTGTTGAACCCATTAAACCCTTTGAACCTTTAAACTTGTTTGAACATTTTAGAGTTCAATGGTTCAATAGTTCAATGGTTCATTCCAACTCTTTGAACCATGCTAATGCACCTTTTGATTGAATCTCAATGTTGAACCATCCTTGTAACATTTAGGAAACACCTAAGTGTTTAGAACTTTCTTTGTGAAAGCTTGCTTGTTAAACCTAGGATTTCCTTAGCTAAAAAGGCTTGATTAACTGAAAAACTTGACTGCTCAAAACATTTTTGAGAAAGGAAGAGATCATTTTGGCCTGCAGGACCAAAATTGTTGACATGTTGTCTGCAAAAACAAGTGATGGATTTTGGGAACAACAGTTGGCTCTAGTTGGGGAACTTCCAACAATTGTAAAAATGATGAAAGGGAATAGAATCCAAGCTCTTAGTGCATTTATCTATGTGATTAGGCTATAGAGTCATGCCACCCAAAAAGAAAGATGCCAAAAAATGAAAATGAATAACACAAAACATAACTAAAGGATATACAAATATACAACCGATCTTATTTGATACTTCAATGATTGAAGTCCTTTAGATTCTACCCATTATGATGCAATGAAAATGGCATGCCCTCTTGATACTTCAGTAAGAAACTATTCTCACCATTTACTAGGTGAATGGCAAATGGACCTCTCCAAAGGGAATCCAATTTTCCATGCATCTATTTTGGTTCTCTCCTCTTGTCCCATAACAAGACTTGATCTCTAATCTAAAAATCATGAATCTTTACTCTCTGGTCGAAGAGCTTCTTTACCAGACTTTGATGTGTAACAATATGGTCCATCACCATAGTTCACTACTCATTTAGTTCAGTCAAGCACATGGTCCTCTTGTTAATGGAATATTCAAATGTTTGATATTTGACAACCTTTGCCAACTTTAGTGCTGGTAGTTTTAGGGTGATTAGTATCTCTATATTCAAACCATACATAAGTTGAAATGGTGACATACCTATTACCCTCTTGGGTGTAATCCTATCTGCCTATAAAGCATCAAATAATGATTTATGCTAGGTTATCTTATTGTCATCTACTAGCTTCATGATAATGGTCACCAAGAACTTGTTGCTTGATTCTACTTAACCATTTCCTTGCAGATAATAGTTAGAGGAGTGGGAGAGGGTAATCCCATAATTGTAGCAAAATTAGGTAATCTCATGAGAAGAGAAATAGGCTACATTTTTTGTTACAATCTTGGTTGGGACCCTAAACTGGGAAATAATATTTTTCTTTATAAAATTACATACCACCTCTGAAGTATCATGCTTGGCTGGAATGGCTTCCACCCACTTGGTGAAGTAGTCTGTGGTTGTGAGAACATAGTCATGTCTATCACTTAAGGATAGGTTTATAGTGCCAATGAAATCAATACCCCATTGTTGAAATGGCTCTTTGATCACCACAAGCTTGAGAGGCAATGTGGCCAACTTTTGTCTCCCAATGAATTGTTGACACAACTCACATCTATGCATCGAGGTGTATGTTTATTGAAATAGAGTAGGCCAATAATACATGGCTTGTAGAATATTATGAGAAGTCACAAGTGCAAAAAAATGTCCACCATAGGCTATATTGTGGAAAGACTCTAAAATTTTGGACAGTTGCACTTTGTCCACATAATGAAGGAACACCCCATCAAGGCTTCTCTTGTACAAACCGTTGTCCCACAGGACATAGTTAGTAGCCTTCAATTTAATAGTTATATTTTCTTTATGAGATAGGTGGGTAGGACAGTCACCATAGATAAGGAAATGAGTGATATTGGAATACCACTCATTCATAGTAGTGACAAAGAGAACTATAGGCATGCCTTCAACCTTTGTTTTTTCATGCCCTATTTCCTCTGGTATGTTATCAGTAATTAATTGGCAGAGGCCTCTTCCTCACAAAAGCTTCATAGGCTTGATAACAAGATCAAACTCTTGGATTTTATTAATCCAATTGCCCTTCTAGTACCAAACTCCTGTTGAGTTAAAATGGACTTTACTATGGTATCAGGTACCAAAGCAATAGTGTGTGAGTTCAGGATGTAGAAATGGAAGTGTTTCACCACCTTAACCACAACATAAGCATGCTTATCCATGTTTTAATATTTGAATTCATGAGCTTTAAGAGGACAAATCATGAATGAAATGGGAGATTCCACACCTTCTTTGTTTTGTTGAATCAGAATGTCTGAAAGCATGTGTTCAAAAGCATAACTATACACTATGAAGTCTTTGGTGTAATCTGGGCAAACTAGGACTAGGGCATTGGTGATAGCTTTCTTGATATCTTTAAATGTTGACTTGCCTTCTTCAATTTAGTAAAAAGTAGCTTTTCCCTTCATCATGTCAATGATGTGGTGAGTCTTTTCTATAAACTCAGGAATGAATCTTTGTAGAAAATTCACCTTTTTGAGGAAAGAATGAACTACAGTCTTACTAATAGGTAGAGTAAGTTCTTGGATGGATTTGACTTTGTCTAAGTCAATTTTTAGGTCTTCTTAGGATATGGTGTGACTAAGAAGTTTCCCTTCTGTAACCCTAAAAACTATTTTTTTAGGATTAAGGGAAATGCCATTCTGTCAACACCATTCCAGCATTTGTTGTAGATGGTGCACATGATCAGGGTGATGTTTGGAAAAGATAGTTAGGTCATCGAGATATACCACAATAAAATTTTCCATTTCATTCCTAAAGGTAAGATCTATGGCTCTCTAGAAGGTGGCATTAGTATTAATCAAACCAAAAGACATTCTGTAATATGCAAAGGTGCCCCAAGATGTTAGAAATCTAGGTGGAATGATGGATTGAAAAAATTATCCTTGCATTTAACATTTTCTGAATCTTAGACAGAATAGTACCTAATATTGTGGGGTTGTACTACCTTGATTTCTACTTGTGAGGTAATAAACTAATTTTGAGAAGAATTTTATGCTGAACTGAGAGAATTCAGATCATCATAAGAGTACACAAAACATCAATGTAATGGCAAAGCAGAGTAATGAATTTGAGTTTTTTTATCAGGAGTGCAACACTTCCCAATGTTTACCATCTTGGGATTTTTTTTAGTACTCAAATTTATTTGGTCAAACTTATGGGAGGAACTTGAATCCATTTGTTACTACTTGATGAACCTGTAATGCTTATCAAACAGTTTCTTAAGGGAAACAAATCATTTTAGGATTTTATTCCCTTTGAGCTGAAGGAATTCTTCACTAGCATTTAAATTTGTTTCATGAGCTGATTCCTATGGTGGAGACTTACTGCCTTCAAAATAAAGCTCCTCAAAGCTATCCATTTATTCTAGAAAGGCAATGATTTGGTTATCACCATTGAATACCTGCCAATGGTTGGTGTTATCTGGCACACTTGGTCAAAAGACTAGTTCAATAGTGTACATGTTCTCTTTGAAATCAGGGTGAGGAACCATGAGGGTTGAAGAAACAACTAATGAATCTGATCAATCATTAAACTCTCTGGGCATCGTAGAGATACTGAAAGCATCAAATGTTTCAATGTAGTCCCATACCAAATTGTGATAATGGTACAATATTTCATTCTTGGTTTGATACAGGTTCCTCAATTGAAAAACTACTAGTTCAGTGTCTCCTTTGGCATGAAGAAGTTTAACACCTTTATCTTGATCTACCTTCAACCTGAGTAACAAAGATTCATACTCGACGGTGTTTTTGGTGTTGCTAAACTGCAATTTGTATGAATAGGAGAAAATATCTTCTTGAGGAGATATCAGAATTTTTTTTGCTTTAGAACTAGTAGAAGAACAACTTCCATCAAATTCTAGAATCCAAACATCATCAAAAACTGATCTTTTCTTAGATTTCTCTTCATTAAGGAGGGAGGATTCTTTTGCACCTAAACTGTGCTCTACCAATTCTTCCATTTTTTGTCTGAACTTTTTGGATTGTCACCTATAGGAATTTCATTTGATGACATAGGAACATCCTCTATAGATAGGAAGTAATTACCCAATCCTAAAGATTCAAATAGAATTTGAGCTTCAGGGGCTGATGTTTGGGTGACAATGTACTTTGACTCCTTTTTAGGAAGTAGCCTTTGCATGATGCCTTTCATAGGTATTCTTGCCTCAGATAGGTCTATGCTCAAATTACCACCAACATCTTTGCAAAAATTTTCTCCCAGTAGAATGCCATAGGAAGCTGGAATGTCGGCCACCAGGACTATCATTTTAATCCTTTTTTTTGGAAAAGCTGAAAATGTGAATTGGGCATCTTTGATCTGACCCAATAGAGGCACTTGTTTATTTTCCATGGAGAAACATCTCCCAAAATTTTTAGTTAGAGTAAGGCTAAGAGATTCTACCACCTTGGTAGGCATGACGTTTTCTAAATCTCATGAGTCAATTATGCAGTTGCTCAGCTTGTGTCCATTTATAAATAGGAAAACATAGAAAGGTTCTATTTTCCCAGGGGAAACAAGAGGAGTAATGACAAGGTTATTTGGGGTGGATGTTGGAGTCACTTTTGGAACATCTGGTCCTATAGGGATGGCTTTATTCTTCACATATTCAACCAACCTATCCAACTGCTTAGGGTTGGCTTGTAAATATTCAAACTCAGTCATTTGAATTTTGGTCTTTCTAGTATGGTCAATTATATCAAATGACTGAAATAGACTAGGAATAGAGGAAGGAAGTCCATCATTTTCATTTTTAGGGGGTGTGATACTAGTTTGATAAATTAAAGCAGAAGGTACAAGAATATTTGAGGTACTTACTTTATTAGCGATCACTGGGTCTTTTGATTGGAAAGGTAGAGAAGTCCCTCATTTAGAAATTTAAATTGCTAGTCAAGATTCTTCCACTATTTTCCCCTTATTAGCTTGTTGGGTTGACTGGTGCTGGGACCTAGTAAATACAATGCATGATCTATCAAACATTTCTTCCTTGCTTGGAGCTTCATCTTGGTAATTCAGGAAACCAATGTTGGGGTCACTAGCTAATTCTTCTTCTCCTTCTGTGAAGAGATTAGCATCATATTCTTGATCAAACTCAAGTTAGAAAGAGGAATCATGTTCAAATTCATGATAACCAACTATTGAGTTAGGTGGTACTACTTCAATGGCAAGTTTCCCCTATGGGGGAGGAAGAGGATTTGGTTTCCCTTGATTTCTGGTAGCATTGCCTTGATATGACTAGTTGGGAAATGTCCTCCTTGGTATATCCTGATAAGGAGGAGAAGACATCCGTTGTACCATTTTCTTTTTTAGAGCTATCAATTTATTTGCTAGCTTTTGCACCATAGGATTAGCGGTGCCTGTAGAAGAATATTTAGAAGATGAAGAAGATTGTTTTTGTTAGGATCTCTTCTTATCTTTCCTGCCAGGATAAGATCATCTTCAACCTTAGTAGCCCAATCTTGAGTTGCAACAAGGTCTATGTGGCCAGCCTACCTCAACAAGAAACTCACTTTAGGAAGCTGAGAATTTATGAAGTATCTAAGATTTTTAGGTGTTGGCTGAACAATTGTAGGAATCTTGTTCCTCAGCTTGTCAAATTTAGCAATGAAGTCTCGCATAGGCTCATGAGTCTCCTTCATTTGTGTAAGCTGAGCCAATAGAGCATGTGCATCTTCTACAGGTTTGAATCTAGCTTCAAACTTGGCTTTGAGAGTGTTCTAATCAATTACAATCTTTGCTTACAAATGATAGAACCAGTCTGCAGTAACACCTTGTAACATTTCTATAAATAGTTTGATTGTTATGTCTTCATTCATATTCCATGCCTATCACACCACAAGGTATGTAGAAGGCTGAAATATGCTCATCAGGATAAAATCTCCCATCACCAAAGAACTTGGGGAAATTATTCCTTGAACTATGAGGTAGTTTGCATAAGGGTGGAGTTAGATTCAAGGAACCAAAGGTGTTACCCCAGGGGCCTTCAGCTATCATGATATGATAATGGAAAGGAGGGATAACAAATCTTCATGGGGTATGTATAGATAAAGCTCTACTAGCAGAGGAAAGAGAAGCTTTGCTTGGTATTAGAGACATGATGTTGGTAGGAGGAAAACTCCTAGTTCGCTGAAGGTGAGTTTGTGGAGGGGAAAGATCAAAGTTATTTTGCTACACAAACTCACATGTAGGGTCAACAATACCTTGAGATCTCTGGCTTCATGTATATCGTGGATCTACCAGAGTGTAAAATAGAAATGGAAAATAATTGGAACTGCTTCAATTTGAAGCTTGAGTCTTCAAATTGCACGTTTTTCCCCAATAGAGTCACCAAAAATTATTAGGTGAATATTTTGTCACTAGCTAATTCATGGCAAAATAAGCATATCAACCTCAGCATAAGGAGATTTTATTAGCAAAATGTGTAGGTTTATCACAACATAATGAGATAAATCTCTTCTCTCATCAAGGGGAGGTTCCCTATAAACTACTATATACTAATATAAACTAAAAATAGACTTAAGTGAGATAACACCATCCATCTCTCTTTTTTTAGAGATGATGTTCATAGAGTAAAGGAAAATTCCTAGGTAATTACTGAAAGCATTTATCATCTTTCAAAAATGATGTTCAAAAAACCAGAGTAAGACTTCTTGGGTAGTAATTGTAACCACAAGAAACCCATGAAAGCAAAAAGTCTTTTGTTGCTTCTCCTACTAAAATAAGATGCAATAACATAGCAGAATGAAGTGTAGCATAAAGTCTCCACCTCAACTACAACAAGAAAAAAGGTTACGAAGGATAATAGGAGCTCAAAGTCTCTCCAATATCCTTTTCACTGAAACATAAAACACAGACTAAAGACAATTGTCGTAGCACAAAGTCTCCCACAGTCAGCTTTAAGACACCTTTCAAAATTTTCCACTGATTTTGCTTATTTGATTAAATGGACAAGACTATATTTAGGAAATAGATATAAGAATAATTTTCTAGATAACACAAGCTATTTCAACACAAAGTCTAAAAGGTCACTTGCTTTCTCATTCATTTGATAAAATATGATTAATAATCTAAGCTCAAAGTCTCAGGAATGCCTTTCAATTTGGGCAGAGTTTTGCTTTTGATAATCGAGAGATCTCCCTTACATGAAATGAGAGATTACAATATATAGTAGCCAAAAGCAAGACTTTGGCACTTGTTTTCAGGAAATGGCCCATGTTGCATTTAATGCCTTGAATGCATTTGAAATTCTATGAAGGGGCCATGCTAGAATAGGTAATTAGCCTTAACTTTGGCATTCTAATTCATCTCAAATGTCTCCTCTAAAGTATGGGCCACCTGGTCCTCTTTAAGATATTTACATGGTTGTCCATTCACTTTTACTCAAAGGGAGAAAAATAGGCTATGCCATTGAATGCTCATGCTCTCTAATGTCCACCTGGTGAACTACTCCACCTACTGGATAAATTATTTGTAGATATTTCTAGATTCTCTATATAGTTGCCTCTTTCCTTGTTGTATTTTGTCACTTCTTGGTGATCTGAGCTCTCGGGCTATCTTCTCACTTTCTACTCGCTCTTTCAGCTCTTTCCTCAGCTGGTCGCTAAGTTTGTTCTTAGGTCTATGACATATTTGAAAATTAATGGTTATTTCATCACTCTAAATTTGACATTCACAGGGACATGACCAGTCACTGGTTGCTTAAACCACTTTGAACCTTGAACATTTCAGAGTGCACCAGTTCAATGGTTCAATAGTTTAGGCAGTTCAATCAACTTGTCAGTTTAATATTTCTTTCAAAGAGCCATATTCACTTAGTCTATTTTGGGAGCTCAACATATCCTTGAACCAATTTTTTGAACCTTTGAACCACATTGAACTCTTTGGGAGTTCAATGGTTCATTGGTTCAAAGGTTCATTCCATATTATTTGAACTCTTTTGAACCTTCGCTCAAACCTTCCACTCAAACTTCTTCTAGAATCTTCCAGTTGAACTTTGAATTTTGAGATTTGTGAATCTTTTAGAGTCATTGAACCCGTTGAACCCTTTAAACCTTTGAACATTTTTGAACATTTTGGAGTTCAATGGTTCAACGGTTCATTTTAACTCTTTAAACCACGCTGATGAACCTTTTGATCGAACTGTTTCTATGCAAAATTGCTTTCTACATTCAAAAGAAGAATAAAGAAACTAAAAGAAATGGTCAAGGCTAGAAGTACCTGATAAAGTCGTGCGCACCGAAATCAGACGTTGGAAGATTCTCCTCTTTGGCTGTGGAGGAATGACACCTGCAAAGAAAAGGCTAAAACACGGAAAAAATGTTAGTCAAAGATATGGTGGGCTGTCAGGCGAATGCCTGATCCCGAAAGTACGAAGACTTCCTAGAAGGATATCAACCCACTGATGAAAAAGTAGAATATTGGATGAAAGTAGATAATAATGACAGAAATAAATGATAGAAAATAAAAGTGCGTACCTGATATGCAGCACTATTCTGCACAGTCGCCGGCGTCGGTCTCTGTGGTGCCGGCGTCGGTTAGGGAAGGTGCCGACGTCAGTTGAGATGCCGTCGTCGGTCGGGGTAGTGACCGGCGTCGGTAGGGGCAGGTTCTGGAAAAGTCTGAACAGGTTTGGGACAGGATCTGAGAGAATCGAGACAGGGTCTGGGCAAGGTCTGAGAGAGTCGGGACAGGGTCTGGGCAAGGTCTGAGAGAGTCAGGACAGGGTCTGGGGGTTTGAAGAATCGGGATGATAGAACTGATAAAGAATAACCAAGGAAGAAATAAAACAAACAGAATAAATACTTACCTGCCAGAAGACGCGATGAAAGCCATAGTTGAAGTTGTCTGTGCAGTGCCGGATTGAATGCAGATTGGTTGATGCCGAGAGTGTTGATCACGAGAGTGTTGATGTCAGAGTTTGCAGGTTGGTTGAATGATTGCTCGGGTTCGATTGATCAGTGTTTCGAATGGTTGAATAGCGTTCGGGGTCGGGTCTCGAATGGTTGGCGGAGGTTGATGAAGGTGAGAGACGGTTCCAGAGACGGTTCGTCAACCGTTTCGGGAAAACAATTGATAACTGATAACGGATAACGGCAAGGTGACCGACATCGGTAGGATTGCCGACATCGGCTGATGGGTGACCGACGTCGGCGACATCAGCCGGGTAAAGACCGTCGTCGGCAGATGCATAATGGGGATAGAGTCTAGCTTTAGCTCTGTGCTCATTTTTACATGCTGCCAGGGTCAAGGTTGGTGGAACAAGTGATCGGTAAGGGTTCAATAGGCGAAGAAGAATAAGACGGGGAATGACCAGGGGAGTTGACACGATTTCGGTGTCTACATTTGCCCCTTTTTGTTTTGTTGGTTGTTCTGGACGAACTACAAGACAAAAATAGGAGTGAGTGCCCCAGGTGAGGGATAAGGTTGATTTCGTCTTGTTGGTTATTCGAATGAACTGCAAGACAAAAATAGAAAGCGAAATGCCCCGAGTAAGGATAAGGTATTCCCCCTCAAAGCAGGAGTCAAGGGAAGGGAATCGGGAATCGAGTGCTGATTTGATAAGGAGTGGATGAAAAAGGGGTGAGGGTGAATGCGGCAAAAGTCGTGATTGCGCGCATACCACTGCACGAGATGGTCAGGCCAAAGTGTCGCAGGTCAAGGGTCGAGGAGTGCCAAAATTGAAGTAACCGGGCCCCAACATTTAGTCGTCTGTTGATCGGGTCACTTAATCTAAGCTGAAGCTCCAAATGGGTCATCGTGTTCTAGGTGTCCCGGGCTCAGGAAGTGCTCCTAGAAACACGAAAAAGTCACAAGTAGTGCGGATCAACCGGTGTGCTATCCTATACTTGTGAGGTTCCAAAAAGGTCTGCACACAATTCTGCTAACCAGTCATGAGGTAGCATACATGCAAAAAACAACCAAGGCAACAACGTCTTGGAAGTGGTCGAGGTCGGAGGAGATAGGCATGATCTCCAATGGTTGGTGGTCGATGGATGGATGAATGGACGAAAGGATGCGGCCGAGCTAACCCCAGAAGACCCCATGTCAACTGAGTGTTGCCTACATAGCCCTGGTGATAGGGCCTCAGGCCGATGTAGTTCTCCCTAGAAGGGAGGAAGGGTCAAAGGGATGGAAATGGTCGTGGTCGAGGGCAAAGTTATGGTTAAAGGAAGGCAAGAAGGTTTGTCCATCAGAGAGATGAACAAACGAGAATGGTCGAGCTAACCCCAGAAGACAGTCGTGTCATCTGAGTGCTGCCTACATAGCCCCTGTGGAAGGGCCTCAGACCAATGTAGTTCAGACAAAGGGTCTAAGTGGTAGACAGGTGGTTAAAATAGTTGATAGATTGGTCATGGTTATGATGAAATGATGAGGGGAAGAAGATGTTGCAGCCTTTTCCAAATGGTGTATTCTGCAACATTGGTTGATGGGTTTTTCATCCCTAGCAATATTCCATATTCGTGATGGATGTATGCTAAAAATGAATTGAGGTCTATTTATGCTTCAGCAAGTATTGGTTTATGCTGAACATAAATTGCGGCGGGTCGATAGTTTCCATGTGTATTGGTGTCCATAGAAACTAGGGTGAATAGGCTAGGTCATGTTGATGGTCTGAAAAGAGAGTTGAGTTGAGTCGATTGACAAGTGATGAGGGTGAATGTGACCAAAGTGCAGAAGAAGTGAAAAGCATATTGCTCTTTCATTGACAAGGACCAAAAAGATAGCATAGATAGGGGTTATGAAAACCAAGAGCCCCATTCATGCGTGACGTCGTTGACCATAGTTATGTTAGAGCGGTAATCGAATCACTTAAACATTAAAGTGAGCTCGAAGTCCCTTGAGCAGGTGATAGGAAGAGGAAAGAGGATAACCCGTTTTAAGAGCAGAGATAACTATGCCCCTTTTTATAGGAGACCCTGAGACAACTATAAGTCAAGTCCATGACTCTTTTTTTTTTTTTGGCGCAGACTGATCAATGCGGGAAGCCTGCATAGAGATGTCATTTGCTTGGTGGTCAGTTTGTGAAGCTGATCAATGCGGGAAGCTTCTAAAATAATGCTGTTTATTGCCAGATTAGTCATAGCCATCCTTCGAGGGAGTGGTCTAGATTTTTGTTTAATATAAAGGCTTTTGAATAGCTGTCCTTCGAGGGAGCAGTCTATTTATTACAGTAATGATAGTACAGCTGTCCTTCGAGGGAGTAGTCTGTTTTTTTTTTTTGATTTTGATATTGATATAGTGACCATGGATATGTTTTGACATCTTGATTTGTTTTTATAGAAATGTGAGTCATGGACAAGATTATAGAGGGTCAAGGGCTCCCTTTTATGAGGATAAAGCATCCATACATCATAAAAGGGTTATAGGAATTGTTAAGAGGAATAGGGTTGAAAGGAAGTAGGATTAAAGAGGACGGGGATTGCTCGAGGGACGAGCTCAAGTTAAGTGTCAAGTGGACGAATACTCGACTAGCAGTAGAACGGTCGCAGATGCAACGCATTAAGAGGCTCAGGTTCTGGGCGTCCATCAAGAGAAGATAGACGGTAAGTCCCTGGTGTATACTTGTGCGTGATAAGGTCCGAGTCAATTAGGAGCAAACTTGCCCCATTTGCCTCTTTCCGAATTGGTCAGGTGTTGATTGATGAGTGAATGTGAAGTTGGTTGATATGGTTGTTGATTGGTTGAAAAAGGTTGAATGTTTGGTCGGGAGGTCTGGTTGATTGATATTTGGTCTTTGGTTGGGTCGAATGTTTGGTTGAGGTCGGGTTAAATGTTTGGTTGCTAGTCTGGTTGAGGTTAAGTTGAAAGAGTGATTGATATGTGGTCGAGACTGTGTTGAAAAATTGGTCAAAGTTTGGATGAAGGTTGAATTCCCCCAGCGGTTAGGGAGAATGTTTGACGGATTAGTTAAGGTCGATTGAGGATTAGTGGTCAGATGGACTGTGTTGATGTCGAATAAAGGGGTTAAAGGCAGCGATGGAACCCTAGTCTGGTGTGGAAATCCTGATTTAGATGACGAGGTTGGAGAGGTATGGGTTGGTGTTGATAATTTGTCAAAGGGGGGGTCAAGAGGATCCTTGATAAGAAAGGAATCCTTTTTCCGATGGTGACGAATGACAGCTTTAAGAGCGCAACAACGCTTGGTGTCATGTCCCGGAGTGTGATGATAGTGGCAGAATTTAGAGTTGTCAAACCAAGATGGCCTTGATCCGAGAGTTGATGAGTGGGGTGGTGTTGAAGGTTTGTTAATAACGTGGTCGAGAAGAGAGGTGTCATTCCCTAGACATTGGTGAATGACGACCTTGAGGGCATGACAATGCTCCGTGTCGTGCCCAGGCGTGCGATGATACGCACAAATGCGAGTGTCATCGAACCATGGTGGTTTTGGTTCGAGTGAGTGATATGGTCTAAGAGGCGGGAGATAGAGACAAGAGGACTGCAACAATTGCCGTAAGAGCAAGGTATATGAACCTGCTAACGGGTCGGGATGTTTTATTGTAGTGAGAGTTGGTGACATTGGTTTGGGAGGCGAAGGAGGCGTTGGTCGATGGTTTGAAGGAGGTATAAGTCTGACGGGTTGATAGAATAATGGAGGTGACTTACCTCTGTGAAGTATGGGAGTGAGAAGCACTCCGAGTAAAGTAGACGGATGTGGGCCCAAGATTGAAGGTAATGACGAAGATAGGGGAGGAGGCCTCCGGTGTGGTTTAGTAGCCTTCTTTGGTTTGGGTTGAGGGCCACCTTTGTGCGAGGTAAGATTAGATGTGGGGCGAACACCAAGAGGTTTAATCTCTTTGGGCATGATGGACGCCTGGGCGGGTTTGGACTTAAATGTGGACAGTTTTTCTCTCAATGGAGAAGGGATTAAAGGTGTGGGCTCTTTAAGTGGAAAGAGCTCTGGAGTAGTCATGGCTTCTGTGTGAGGTTGGGGAGTCAAAAAGGCATGATCGTCTATGGATGATAATAAGGATGAAGGCGAAGCAGCTGGTGTTGGTGTGGTCAAAGCGTTCTCCAATATGGGAGAAGTCGCTGGAGGACAAGTGGGAGAAGAAAGTTCTTCACCATGTGGAGGAGGTATAGGGGAAGAAAGGTCTTCCACCTGTGAAAAAGGTTGGTCAGGGATAAGAGAAAAGATAGTGTCGATCGTGTGTATATCATGGTCTTGAGGGTCATTGATTATGGTTTGGACGTTGTCTTGAGTATGCGGGTGATTAGAAAGGGGTTGCTTGAAGATGTCAAGGTTTTGGTTGGGCGGTGCGTTCGGGTTATCTAAAATAAGATCCCCTTTGTCGAGCATGTCTTGTACGATGTTTTTGAAAGTTTGACAGTGATCCGTGTCATGGCCTTTGACACGGTGATAGTTACAAAAGTGATTCTCCGTGTACCATGCAGGGATAGGTGTTGAGGGGTCGAATTGATGTGGTCAGATTGGAGGGAGATTGAGGACCCCCTGCTTGGCGAGTTTATCCAAGACAGAGGCATATGACTCCCCAATTGGAGTGAATTGACGCTGTATGGATTGACGTTGAAAATGTTTATTGATGTAGTCTAATGTTGAAGATGATGAGCGGTTGGTTATTGTTGAAGATGATGGTCTAAAGATGATAGTGTTTGCCAACTCATTGGAGTGAGAGTGGGCAGAAGAAGGTCTGGAAGAAGAATGGTCATTGGTTCTTGTGTTAGTGTTACACAATTTGACCTTATCTTCTTCAATGGCGCGGAGTTCAAGCTTTTGGGCCATGGTGAAGGCCTCGTCGAAAGTGTGGAATGTTTGAACCCACAAGGTGGACGAGATATGACTGGCACATGCTCGAGAAAAGAGCTCAATGAGCTCGGGTTGAGGCAAGGAGAAGGAGAGCTGATTAATCAAGCTTCTCCAAAGGGCGACAAAATCGGCGATTGATTCATCGTCAAACTGTCTGATGGAGTAAAGGTCTATGATTGAGACTTGTTTAGTGATATTGATTGAGAAATGGTCAACGAATAGTTGGGCGAGTTGGATGAATGAAAAGATAGAATGTCTGGCAAGAGAACTATACCAGTCAAGGGCAGGGCCAGAAAGCGACATAGGAAACGTGCGTAAAAGTAACGCATCGTCGTGGGCAATAAGATAACAGGCATGCCTGAATGCCTTTAGATGTTGTTGTGGGTCTTCCTTACTTTGAAAGCGAGTAAATTTAGGAAGTTCCCAATGGTTGGGGTATGGTCGGATAGGGACAGAATGATGGATGGGCTCGTTGTAAATCTGGTCATATGAAGAGACATTACTTGAACCGGAGATAGAAGCTTTGAGACTGGACATTTTATCCATCAGCATCTTGATAAGATCTGCTGACGAATTGGCGGGTTGAGCGCCCCCTAGGTTGTAAGGCGCTTGGAAGAGGCTAGAGGAGGCGTGCGACATAGTCGGTTGTACAATGTACGGATGACTAGTCGCAGGGGCAGAAGTAGAGGTTAAGGGTGGTTGGGTTATGAAGGTCGAAGGCATAAGCTGACTAGATACTGCCAAAGGAGGTTGTGTGACGGCATTGACAAAGGGCAAGGTAGGCACTCCTGCATATATAGGCGCAAGAGTGTGTGGGGTCGAGACAATCAAGTTCTGGTATAATGTAGAACTTGGTTGAATTGTAGGTGGTTGAGGGGGTAACGAAACCCCGGTGGAGGTTGGTCTAAAAATAGACGAGGAGGCCGAACTTTGCGTATAGGCCATGGTCGGGTTAATGGTTGAGGCGAAAGGTTGAGTCGTAAAAGGTTGGGTGGCGAACGGTGTTGATGTCGTCACCACGTCGTCTGAAAGGTCCCGCATTGGTTTTCTCGCGAGATAGTTTTGGAGGGCTGCAGTATTGAGGTCCAAGAATCTTGTAAAATCTTGGTCCCCTTCTGGGATAATAGGCGTCTGGATTGGAGATAGTCTAGTAGGAATTCTTTCGGTCTTCGAGTAGAACTCCATTATATGACTGGTTGTAAGTGGGGTAGACAAAAGCGATTGATGGCTAGTGTGGTCAAAAAGAGCCTTGGTTTGACTACGTGTCAGAACCATTCAAGGCAAGAAAGAATGTCTTCACAAGCTCAAATAAGCAGATAAGAACTAAAAAAAGATGAAGACACAAGCAAATCCTAAAACCCTAGAAGTAAATTATTAGGATTATAGTGGCTTATGCCTTAGAATGTGTGTAGTGGAAGGTTGGTTTTGTGAGTCAGGTCCTAGAAGAAGCAGTCTATGGATGGTTTCGGGTTTTGTTATGGTGCTTAAGAAGTCTGTGTTAGGGTCTGGTACGCGGCCTGGTGCTAAGGAGGAAGCTCCCCTCACTTCACGATTCCAGTGGTTAGCTGGTCTCGCTTAGCCAAGATATACCTCGCCTAGAGTTTAGACTCCGCCAGAGAACGGAGTGGGCTTCCCCCTTGGTGATGAAATCCAAGTGGGGTTATCGGGATGGGTAAGGTATCCGCTGGGGGATGAAATCCCAGTCGGGCCTTGTCTCAAGTAAGTTTTATGTTCATTTTGTGCAGGTGGTTTGGTCATGTAACATCAAGTGATCTAGATTAATTCAATATGCGGTTTAATTACTATGTGTGGTCTAAAAGATGCAGGCAAACAGAAATGAATGCAAAGTGTTTTAATGTCCAAGTCTAAATGTTTGTTCGTATGAAGATGAATGGAGAAAGAGTCGAAGGATATGAGTTTTAGCTAGTCTAGAAGTGCGAGAAAGAAAGAAATGTTCGTTTTAGTCCTGCTTATGATGTCATTTAAGAAGAGACAAAAGGAGGTGAAAAGGAAGAAACCTAATGTACCTAAATGAACGAAAGAAAGAAAGAACCCAAGGAGGACCTAGGGTCCCACCGGGCGTGCCAGAATGTTTCTATGCAAAATTACTTTCTACATTCAAAAGAAGAATAAAGAAACTAAAAGAAATGGTCAAGGCTAGAAGTACCTGATAAAGTCGTGCACACTGAAATCAGACGTTGGAAGATTCTCCTCTTTGGCTGTGGAGGAATGACACCTGCGAAGAAAAGGCTAAAACACGAAAAAAATGTTAGTCAAAGATATGGTGGGCTGTCAGGCGAACGCCTGATCCCGAAAGTACGAAGACTTCCTAGAAGGATATCAACCCACTGATGAAAAAGCAGAATATTAGACGAAAGTAGATAATAATGACAGAAATAAATGACAAAAAATAAAAGTGCATACCTGATATGCAGCACTATTCTGCACAGTCACCGGCGTCGGTCTCTGTGGTGCCAGCGTCGGTTAGGGAAGGTGCCGACGTCGGTTGAGATGCCATCATCGGTCGGGGTAGTGACCGGCGTCGGTAGGGGCAGGTTCTGGAAAAGTCTGAACAGGTTCGGGACAGGATCTGAGAGAGTCGGGACAGGGTCTGGGCAAGGTCTGAGAGAGTCGGGACAGGGTCTGGGCAAGGTCTGAGAGAGTCGAGACAGGGTCTGGGGGTTTGAAGAATCGGGATGACAGAACTGATAAAGAATAACCAAGGAAGAAATAAAACAAACAGAATAAATACTTACCTGCCAGAAGACGCGATGAAAGCCATAGTTGAAGTTGTCTGTGCAGTGCCGGATTGAATGCAGATTGGTTGATGCCGAGAGTGTTGATCGCGAGAGTGTTGATGTTGGAGTTTGCAGGTTGGTTGAATGATTGCTCGGGTTTGATTGATCAGCGTTTCGAATGGTTGAATAGCGTTCGGGGTCGAGTCTCGAATGGTTGGTGGAGGTTGATGAAGGCGAGAGACGGTTCTAGAGACGGTTCGTCAACCATTTCGGGAAAATGAATGATAACTGATAACGGATAACGGCAAGGTGACCGACATCGGCAGGATTGCCGACGTCGGCCGATAGGTGACCGACGTCGGTGACATCGGCCGGGTAAAGACCGTCATCGGCAGATGCATAATGGGGATAGAGTCTAGCTTTAGCTCTGTGCTCATTTTTACATGCTGCCAGGGTCAATGTTGGTGGAACAAGTGATCGGCAAGGGTTTAATAGGCGAAGAAGAATAAGACGGGGAATGACCAGGGGAGTTGACACGATTTCGGTGTCTACATTTGCCCCTTTTTGTCTTGTTGGTTGTTCTGGATGAACTGCAAGACAAAAATAGGAGTGAGTGCCCCGGGTGAGGGATAAGGTTGATTTCGTCTTGTTGGTTGTTCGAATGAACTGCAAGACAAAAATAGGAAGCGAAATGCCCCGAGTAAGGATAAGGTATTCCCCCTCAAAGCAGGAGTCGAGGGAAGGGAATCGGGAATCAAGTGCTGATTTGATAAGGAGTGGATGAAAAAGGGGTGAGGGTGAACGCGGTAAAAGTCGTGATTGCGCGCATACCACTGCACGAGATGGTCAGGCCAAAGTGTCGTAGGTCAAGGGTCGAGGAGTGCCAAAATTGAAGTAACCGGGCCCCAACATTTAGTCGTCTGCTGATCGGGTCACTTAATCTAAGCTGAAGCTCCAAATGGGTCGTCGCGTTATAGGTATCCCGGGCTCAGGAAGTGCTCCTAGAAACATGAAAAATTCACAAGTAGTGCGGATCAACCGGTGTGCGATCCTATACTTGTGAGGGTCCAAAAAGGTCTGCGCACAATTCTGCTAACTAGTCATGAGGTAGCATACATGCAAAAAACAACCAAGGCAACAACGTCTTGGAAGTAGTCAAGGTCGGAGGAGATAGGCATGATCTCCAATGGTTGGTGGTCGATGGATGGATGAATGGACGAAAGGATGCGGCCGAGCTAACCCCAGAAGACCCCATGTCAACTGAGTGCTGCCTACATAGCCCTGGTGATAGGGCCTCAGGCCGATGTAGTTCTCCCTAGAAGGGAGGAAGGGTCAAAGGGATGGAAATGGTCGTGGTCGAGGGCAAAGTTATGGTTAAAGGAAGGCAAGAAGGTTTGTCCATCAGAGAGACGAACAAACGAGAATGGTCGAGCTAACCCCAGAAGACAGTCGTGTCATCTGAGTTCTGCCTACATAGCCCCTGTGGAAGGGCCTCAGACCAATGTAGTTCAGACAAAGGGTCTAAGTGGTAGACAGGTGGTTAAAATAGTTGATAGATTGGTCATGGTTATGATGAAATGATGAGGGGAAGAAGATGTTGCAGCCTTTTCCAAATGGTGTATTCTGCAACATTGGTTGATGGGTTTTTCATCCCTAGCAATATTCCATATTCGTGATGGATGTATGCTAAAAATGAATTGAGGTCTATTTATGCTTCAGCAAGTATTGGTTTATGCTGAACATAAATTGCGGCGGGTCGATAGTTTCCATGTGTATTGGTGTCCATAGAAACTAGGGTGAATAGGCTAGGTCATGTTGATGGTCTGAAAAGAGAGTTGAGCTGAGTCGATTGACAAGTGATGAGGGTGAATGTGACCAAAGTGCAGAAGAAGTGAAAAGCATATTGCTCTTTCATTGACAAGGACCAAAAAGATAGCATAGATAGGGGTTATGAAAACCAAGAGCCCCATTCATGCGTGACGTCGTTGGCCATAGTTATGTTAGAGCGGTAATCGAATCACTTAAACATTAAAGTGAGCTCGAAGTCCCTTGAGCAGGTGATAGGAAGAGAAAAGAGGATAACCCGTTTTAAGAGCAGAGATAACTATGCCCCTTTTTATAGGAGACCCTGAGACAATTATAAGTCAAGTCCATGACTCATTTTTTTTTTTTTTTTTTGGCGCAGACTGATCAATGCGGAAAGCCTGCATAGAGATGTCATTTGCTTGGTGGTCAGTTTGTGAAGCTGATCAATGCGGGAAGCTTCTAAAATAATGCTATTTATTGCCAGATTAGTTATAGCCATCCTTCGAGGGAGTGGTCTAGATTTTTGTTTAATATAAAGGCTTTTGAATAGCTGTCCTTCGAGGGAGCAGTCTATTTATTACAGCAATGATAGTACAGCTGTCCTTCGAGGGAGCAGTCTGTTTTTTTTTTTGATTTTGATATTGATATAGTGACCATGGATATGTTTTGACATCTTGATTTGTTTTTATAGAAATGTGAGTCATGGACAAGATTATAAAGGGTCAAGGGCTCCCTTTTATGAGGATAAAGCATCCATACATCATAAAAGGGTTATAGGAATTGTTAAGAGGAATAGGGTTGAAAGGAAGTAGGATTAAAGAGGACGGGGATTGCTCCAGGGACGAGCTCAAGTTAAGTGTCAAGTGGACGAATACTCGACTAGCAGTAGAACGGTCGCAGATGCAACGCATTAAGAGGCTCAGGTTCTGGGTGTCCATCAAGAGAAGACAGACGGTAAGTCCCTGGTGTATACTTGTGCGTGATAAGGTCTGAGTCAATTAGGAGCAAACTTGCCCCATTTGCCTCTTTCTGGATTGGTCAGGTGTTGATTGATGAGTGAATGTGAAGTTGGTTGATATGGTTGTTGATTGGTTGAAAAAGGTTGAATGTTTGGTCGGGAGGTCTGGTTGATTGATATTTGGTCTTTGGTTGGGTCGAATGTTTGGTTGAGGTCGGGTTAAATGTTTGGTTGCTAGTCTGGTTGAGGTTAAGTTGAAAGAGTGATTGATATGTGGTCGAGACTGTGTTGAAAAATTGGTCAAAGTTTGGATGAAGGTTGAATTCCCCCAGCGGCTAGGGAGAATGTTTGACGGATTAGTTAAGGTCGATTGAGGATTAGTGGTCAGATGGACTGTGTTGATGTCGAATAAAGGGGTTAAAGGCAGCGAAGGGACCCTAGTCTGGTGTGGAAATCCTCATTTAGATGACGAGGTTGGAGAGGTATGGGTTGGTGTTGATAATTTGTCAAAGGGGGGGTCAAGAGGATCCTTGATAAGAAAGGAATCCTTTTTCTGGTGGTGACGAATGACAGCTTTAAGAGCGCAACAACGCTCGGTGTCATGTCCCAGAGTGTGATGATAGTGGCAGAATTTAGAGTTGTCAAACCAAGATGGCCTTGATCCGAGAGTTGATGAGTGGGGTGGTGTTGAAGGTTTGTTAATAACGTGGTCGAGAAGAGAGGTGTCATTCCCCGGACATTGGCGAATGACAACCTTGAGGGCATGACAATGCTCCGTGTCGTGCCCAGGCGTACGATGATACGCACAAATGCGAGTGTCATCGAACCATGGTGGTTTTGGTCTGAGAGAGTGATATGGTCTAAGAGGCAGGAGATAGAGACGAGAGGACTGCAACAATTGCCGTAAGAGCAAGGTATATGAACCTGCTAACGGGTCGGGATGTTTTATTATAGTGAGAGTTGGTGACATTGGTTTGGGAGGCGAAGGAGGCGTTGGTCGATGGTTTGAAGGAGGTATAAGTCTGACGGGTTGATAGAATGATGGAGGTGACTTACCTCTGTGAAGTATGGGAGTGAGAAGCACTCCGAGTAAAGTAGACGGATGTGGGCCCAAGATTGAAGGTAATGACGAAGATAGGGGAGGAGGCCTTCGGTGTGGTTTAGTAGCCTTCTTTGGTTTGGGTTGAGGGCCACCTTTGTGCGAGGCAAGATTAGATGTGGGGCGAACACCAAGAGGTTTAATCTCTTTAGGCATGATGGACGCCTGGGCGGGTTTGGACTTAAATGTGGATAGTTTTTCTCTCAATGGAGAAGGGATTAAAGGTGTGGGCTCTTTAAGTGGAAAGAGCTCTGGAGTAGTCATGGCTTCTGTGTGAGGTTGGGGAGTCAAAAAGGCATGATCGTCTATGGATGATAATAAGGATGAAGGCGAAGCAGCTGGTGTTGGTGTGGTCAAAGCGTTCTCCAATATGGGAGAAGTCGCTGGAGGACAAGTGGGAGAAGAAAGTTCTTCACCATGTGGAGGAGGTATAGGGGAAGAAAGGTCTTCCACCTGTGAAAAAGGTTGGTCAGGGATAAGAGAAAAGATAGTGTCGATCGTGTGTATATCATGGTCTTGAGGGTCATTGATTATGGTTTGGACGTTGTCTTGAGTATGTGGGTGATTAGAAAGGGGTTGCTTGAAGATGTCAAGGTTTTGGTTGGGCGGTGCGTTTGGGTTATCTAAAATAAGATCCCCTTTGTCGAGCATGTCCTGTACGATGTTTTTGAAAGTTTGACAGTGATCCGTGTCATGGCCTTTGACACGGTGATAGTTACAAAAGTGATTCTCCATGTACCATGCAGGGATAGGTGTTGAGGGGTCGAATTGATGTGGTCGGATTGGAGGGAGATTGAGGACCCCCTGCTTGACGAGTTTATCCAAGACAGAGGCATATGACTCCCCAATTGGAGTGAATTGACGCTATATGGATTGACGTTGAAAATGTTTATTGATGTAGTCTAATGTTGAAGATGATGAGCGGTTGGTTATTGTTGAAGATGATGGTCTAAAGATGACAGTGTTTGCCAACTCCTTGGAGTGAGAGTGGGCAGAAGAAGGTCTGGAAGAAGAATGGTCATTGGTTCTTGTGTTAGTGTTACACAATTTGACCTTATCTTCTTCAATGGTACGGAGTTCAAGCTTTCGGGCCATGGTGAAGGCCTCGTCGAAAGTGTGGAATGTTTGAACCCGCAAGGTGGACGAGATATGACTGGCACATGCTCGGGAAAAGAGCTCAATGAGCTCGGGTTGAGGTAAGGAGAAGGAGAGCTGATTAATCAAGCTTCTCCAACGGGCGACAAAATCGGCGATTGATTCGTCGTCAAACTGTCTGATGAAGTAAAGGTCTGTGATTGAGACTTGTTTAGTGATATTGATTGAGAAATGGTCAACGAATAGTTGGGCGAGTTGGATGAATGAAAAGATAGAATGTCTGGCAAGAGAACTATACCATTCAAGGGCAGGGCCAGAAAGCGACATAGGAAACGTGCGTAAAAGTAATGCATCGTCGTGGGCAATAAGATAACAGGCATGTCTGAATGCCTTTAGATGTTGTTGTGGGTCTTCCTTACTCTGAAAGCGAGTAAATTTAGGAAGCTCCCAATGGTTGGGGTATGGTCGGATAGGGACAGAAGGATGGATGGGCTCGTTGTAAATCTGGTCATATGAAGAGACATTACTTGAACCGGAGATAGAAGCTTCGAGACTGGACATTTTATCCATCAGCATCTTGATAAGATCTGCTGACGGATTGGTGGGTTGAGCGCCCCCTAGGTTGTAAGGCGCTTGGAAGAGGCTAGAGGAGGCGTGCGACATAGTCGGTTGTACAATGTACGGATGACTAGTCGCAGGGGCAGAAGTAGAGGTTAAGGCTGGTTGGGTTATGAAGGTCGAAGGCATAAGCTGACTAGATACCACCAAAGGAGGTTGTGTGATGGCATTGACAAAGGGCGAGGTAGGCACTCCTGCATATATAGGCACAAGAGTGTGTGGGGTCGAGACAATCAAGTTCTGGTATAATGTAGAACTTGGTTGAATTGTAGGTGGTTGAGGGGGTAACGAAACACCGGTGGAGGTTGGTCTAAAAATAGACGAGGAGGCCAAACTTTGTGTATAGGCCATGGTCGGGTTAATGGTTGAGGCGAAAGGTTGAGTCGTAAAAGGTTGGGTGGTGAACGGTGTTGATGTCGTCGCCACGTCGTCTGAAAGGTCCCGCATTGGTTTTCTCGCGAGATAGTTTTGGAGGGCTGCGGTATTGAGGTCCAAGAATCTTGCAAAATCTTGGTCCCCTTCTGGGATGATAGGCGTCTAGATTGGAGATAATCTAGTAGGAATTCTTTCGGTCTTCGAGTAGAACTCCATTATATGACTGGTTGTAAGCGGGGTAGACGAAAGCGATTGATGGCTAGCGTGGTCAAGAAGAGCCTTGGTTTGACTACGTGTCAGAACCATTCAAGGCAAGAAAGAATGTCCTCACAAGCTCAAACAAGCAGATAAGAACTAAAAAAAGATGAAGACACAAGCAGATCCTAAAACCCTAGAAGTAAATTATTAGGATTATAGTGGCTTATGCCTTAGAATGTGTGTAGTGGAAGGTTAGTTTTGTGAGTCAGGTCCTAGAAGAAGCAGTCTATGGATGGTTTTGGGTTTTGTTATGGTGCTCAAGAAGTCTGTGTTAGGGTCTGGTACGCGGCCTGGTGCTAAGGAGGAAGCTCCCCTCACTTCACGATTCCAGTGGTTAGCTGGTCTCGCTTAGCCAAGATATACCTCGCCTAGAGTTTAGACTCCGCCAGAGAACGGAGTGGGCTTGCCCCTTGGTGATGAAATCCAAGTGGGGTTACCGGGACGGGTAAGGTATCCGTTGGGGGATGAAATCCCAGTCGGGCCTTGTCTCAAGTAAGTTTTATGTTCGTTTTGTGCAGGTGGTTTGGTCGTGTAACATCAAGTGATCTAGATTAATTCAATATGCAGTTTAATTACTATGTGTGGTCTAAAAGATGCAGGCAAACAGAAATGAATGCAAAGTGTTTTAATGTCCAAGTCGAAATGTTTGTTCGTATGAAGACGAATGGAGAAAGAGTCGAAGGATATGAGTTTTAGCTAGTCTAGAAGTGCGAGAAAGAAAGAAATGTTCGTTTTAGTCCTGCTTATGATGTCGTTTAAGAAGAGACAAAAGGAGGTGAAAAGGAAGAAACCTAATGTACCTAAATGAACGAAAGAAAGAAAGAACCCAAGGAGGACCTAGGGTCCCACCGGGCGTGCCAGAATGTTTCTATGCAAAATTGCTTTCTACATTCAAAAGAAGAATAAAGAAACTAAAAGAAATGGTCAAGGCTAGAAGTACCTGATAAATTCGTGCGCACCGAAATCAGACGTTGGAAGATTCTCCTCTTTGGCTATGGAGGAATGACACCTGCGAAGAAAAGGGTAAAACACGGAAAAAATGTTAGTCAAAGATATGGTGGGCTGTCAGGCGAACGCCTGATCCCAGAAGTACGAAGACTTCCTAGAAGGATATCAACCCACTGATGAAAAAGTAGAATATTGGATGAAAGTAGATAATAATGACAGAAATAAATGACAAAAAATAAAAGTGCGTACCTGATATGCAGCACTATTCTGCACAGTCGCCGGCGTCGGTCTCTGTGGTGCCGGTGTCGGTTAGGGAAGGTGCCGACGTCGGTCTCTGTGGTGCCGGTGTCGGTTAGGGAAGGTGCCGACGTCGGTTGAGATGCCATCATCGGTCGGGGTAGTGACCGGCGTCGGTAGGGGCAGGTTATGGAAAAGTCTGAACAGGTTCGGGACAGGATCTGAGAGAGTTGGGACAGGGTCTGGGCAAGGTCTGAGAGAGTCGGGACAGGGTCTGGGCAAGGTCTGAGAGAGTCAGGACAGGGTCTGGGGGTTTGAAGAATCGGGATGACAGAACTGATAAAGAATAACCAAGGAAGAAATAAAATAAATAGAATAAATACTTACCTACCAGAAGACGCGATGAAAGCCATAGTTAAAGTTGTCTGTGCAGTGCCGGATTGAATGCAGATTGGTTGATGCCGAGAGTGTTGATGTCGGAGTTCGCAGGTTGGTTGAATGATTGCTCGGGTTCGATTGATCAGCGTTTCGAATGGTTGAATAGCATTCGGGGTCAGGTCTCGAATGGTTGGTGGAGGTTGATGAAGGCGAGAGACGGTTCCAGAGACGGTTCGTCAACCGTTTCGAGAAAATGAATGATAACTGATAACGGATAACGGCAAGGTGACCGACGTCGACAGGATTGCCGACGTCGGCCGATAGGTGATCGACGTCGGCGACATCGGCCAAGTAAAGACCGTCGTCGGCAGATGCATAATGGGGATAGAGTCTAGCTTTAGCTCTGTGCTCATTTTTACATGCTGCCAGGGTCAAGGTTGGTGGAACAAGTGATCGGCAAGGGTTCAATAGGCGAATAAGAATAAGACGGGGAATGACCAGGGGAGTTGACACGATTTCTGTGTCTACACGAACCTCGATGTTGAACCATCCTTGTAACATTTAGGAAATGCCTAAGTGTTTGTAACTTTCTTTGTGAAAGCTCACTTGTTGAACCTATGATTTCCTTAGCTGAAAAGGCTTGATTAACTAAAAAACTTAACTGCTCAAAATTTTTTTTGAGAAAGGAAGAGATCATTTTGGCCTGTAGGACCAAAATGGTCAATATATTGTCTACAAAAACAAGTGACAGATTTTGGGAACAATTGATATCATAAAAACCAAACATTGGAACACCTCTAAATATGTCCTATAGAAATTCTACCATCACTATAATATCTCCCTTGAAGATAGAAATGAAATTGACTCCTACTTTAGAACCATGTCTAGACCTTTCCAATGGGTTTGCTTGTGCCTTGGACTCAAAATGGCTCTCAAATGGAATAAAATACCTAAAAATGGTTCCAAAACTTCAATTTCACCTTTATTAAGGTTACCCAAGTCATTGATATTCTTTTTTAAGGCCCAAATTAGAAATGACCCTTCATTTGAGATTAGGCCTATTCCTTACCTACTAGGTATGAATGCAAATATCCTTATGTAGAGAAACCTAATTAGTATCAAAACTTATAGGTTTATTTTCATGTTTATCTTGGTGTGATACAACTATAAAAACCTCCATTTTAGCTTACTTGACCTCTGGTCCATGGTTTGACCTATTTTCATGAAGTGGCAGCTTCTATGCAAAGGGAAAAGTGCCCCTTATCTGAGACAAAATAGGGGGAACTTAAATTGTTATTATTGAAAATTTTATTATTGGGTAAACCTACTTATCCCTCAAGGGTACTCTATACCAAAAATCAACCCTTAACTCCAAGCATAAGACCTCAATCCTTGCATATTTCTAAGGTAGACTTTGGAGTGTAAGGTTGTGCATGGTAGGCAGGGTATGACTTATTTTACCTTTGAAAAGGTTATTATTTTTCTTTTTTAACCTTTAAAGATGTCCATAAAGTGTTTTTTATTCATTTTAAAACCTTTTTTCAATCATTTACCAATATGGTTCTCACTAGAACCTTCATATACCTTGTTTTAATATGTTTTATGCATTCTAAGCTTGCCTCTAGGTTACTTTGGTGACAAATGGACTTGGTCATCGGTATTTAGAGTTTTCATGAACTTCAAAAACTCATTAAAAATCCATGATAGCTATATCAACCTTGAATTAGTTACCAACTCCTCCAACCTCATGCCAAGGTCACTTTCTCAATCATTCAACTAACTATAGGTGGTTGTCATCAAGCCTATAGGGGTGTTTTAGTGATGTTTAGAACTATTAAAAGTTGTTATAAGTTATCATGATTGTCTTATGTTCACCACATACCCTATTTGACTTTGTGATCTCAAAGAAAGGTCAAAAACCTAACCTTTCACATCACTGTTATATAACCCTGCTTACTGTGCTTCTTCCTAGGCCTATAGGTGTATATGTGAAATCCTAAACTCAATGTTTGAAACCCCTAATAAAAACAAAAAATTAATTCCAAATTATTTTTAAAATACTCAATTGAATTTGGGTGGCATTAACCTCATTTTAAACATTAATTCCAACTCACTACCTGAGTGTTCAATATGACTGTGTTTCAAGGTGTTTAGACTTGCTTGTAGATTGTTATATGTCATTGATAACTTGCTTGAAGATGATCTAACCTCCCATAAATTTATTGGGATAAAAAAAATGCTATTATCATTGGAAATCTATAATAAGATCAAAAACTTAACCTCCAATTCGCTGTTTGAAACTCTGCTTGTAAGTATCACTCCTCAAGACCGTGTACAGATAAAGGGGAGCTTGGGGTGTCTCAAAACACCAAATTTCACCTTTTCTCTAGTATATTGGCTTATTAACATCATTTAAAACAATTTTAATTATTAAAATTTGATGGTATAGTTTAGGAAACTCAAATGACAAGAAAGGTGAACTTTCTTTCAAAATCTTGTAGACTTTACTACTTATTTTCAATGGATTTTTGGCCATTTTTTGAGGGTCTAAATGACCATCTCCCTCTTATCCTTTTAACCCAAAATTTGGCCTAGATATTGTATGTAGATATGGATATTAAACCAAGAAATTAGGATATTTTAAAAAATATTTGACTATGATATGCAATATCTCAAAAAACCCTGAGGATCTCTATTTAGTCCCTTTTGGGATAGTGGAACCAAAATCAAAGTCAGTTGGATTTAGCATGGTTTATCCTCCACTTGCCACTCTATCTCTTTTCAAAGGGTAGTTGTGACCTAAAACATATATTATGACTTAAATTAAAGTTACATTTTGCATTTCAACACCTTCAAAATGGCACTATAGATCTTTAATAAGACACTTGTAGGTAGTAATGGCTACCAAACTGAACAAATTGCATATGACTATAGTTCTCACCCTTCTTGCACTATATGGAGGATTTCTCACCACCCCATGTTGATATAGGATACATAAATATTTGAAAACCTTAAAAACACATTTATGGACATCTCAATAACTTCCACAAACCATGACCAAAGCTCAAGAGCAGATGGGCGCTGACTGAGTATGGGAAACATAATAATTTGAGCATTGGCTTGCCATTTTATGGTTTGAAAACTAGTTCCAACACTTGAAAATGTATATTAAAGGATTCAAACATCTATAAAAATTTCCTCTTCCTCCACCCATTGTGATGAAACTCTTTCAAAGCACCTAAAGTAGCTGCAAGTGAGGGAAAACTAGTTTGGATCACCTACAAGCCTAGAAGAGGATTTCTTAGACTTTTGAGATTTCCAACACAATAATAATCATGGGAATGTATTTAAAATCATGTATAAACACTTTCAACACATAAACCCATTAGAAAAAATCAATAAAAATTGAGACAAGATCTATAGTGACCCCCTCATGGTTGTAAGCCCATAAAAAGCTACCTGGAGTGTTACCCATTGTTATTAAAGGAGGAGGCACCAAATCCAAAAATTTTGTTATGGATTTGAGCTAAATTCAGATTAATATCCACCTATAGAATAAATCCTCCCAATTCTACTTGTATGACCCATGCCAAGCATTTAAAGTTGACCATTTTTTATTTTCCAAGATAAAAAGGAGGAAAAGAAGCAAGAAATGAACTTTCTCATGCATTATATACAAATCAAACATGTAAATGGATTTTGGGAGGTGAAGAGGCACATAAATAATTTTTCCACCCACAAGTGAGATGATCCATTCCATACAAGTGACCAAAAGGCCCTAAAAATAAGGGGAAACTACCTTTCTCTAAGCATAAATGATTCTTGGACTATCATATGCCTAATTCTGAAATTATCTGACCTCTCCCACATGAACCACAACTTAATGACAAGTTTTTCTCTTTATCCATCCGTACAAGTCCTCTTTCTTAGCTAAAAGGTGGTCCCACAAGGCATTTTTAACATATTTAACACGGTGAGAATAATTAAATAACATATAGAGATATTAAATCATATTCAAAAACATATTAGGACCAATACAACATAATTTATACCTTTGACTAGGTTTGACCTTGTTTGACTAGGGTTGACTTTCATTGGCTTGACTAGTACAAGGGGGCTAGGCTTGAACCAAGGCTAGGCTAGGGATAAGTAAAACATCTAGGTTAATATGAAACCCTTATAGGACATGAATAAAATTTTAAAATTTTAAGGAATGTATGGGTTGACTCAAATTTTACCAAAGGTCAAATTTGGTTGACACTTTTGCCAACTCTTAGGGGTAATATGTTTACCTATGTTAAGGACTTCTAGCCTTATCCCTATCCATTGGGTAAGGGAGTCAGAATAGATTTGGAAATATTAGAACTAGACCTTTCATTGACCAAAAAGATAGATTATATTACCTTAAAACACAAAAAGGGAAATAATGACACATAAAAAATTTAACAACACACAAAATAAAGATACACTTGTGCTACTAAACACTTGGGGAAAACAAGACACAATTGAAAATAAACAAATATGTACATTCAACTTGATCATACCTCCCTTCTTAGATCAAAAGGGAATTATCTTAGGTCTCCTTCCTCACTATGAGTGAGGATGCCAAGCATGCTTCTTCTTGGATAGGGTAATATATGACTCTTGCTTTGTCTTTGCTCTTTGTCTCAGTACATCATCCAATGGTGTCATCTCCCATACATTCTCAAAGTAGGTAAGGTCCTGTTGAACCTTGAATCATACTTCAAACTATTGTCCCTTCATCTTGTCATGAAAAATTTATGTGTCCATACATGGGAAAACTTGTTGGAAGTCAATATCTCTTTGAAGGATCTCATCATATTTCTCAATGGTCACAATGTCTTAAAACTCTTCAAAGGGCATTGTATCATGACCATGTGGAAGTGTTACTTTCTCACATTTTTATTAGAAGTTGGTGGAGGCAGCTTCATAGGAGGTTATTGAATCAAAATTCAAATCATCATTCAAAATTCCCATGACCATCATATATTGATCCATTATGATCTAGGCTCTCTTCATGATGATGCTCCTCAACACATACATGCTCTTCATCATCTTGGACTGATTTGTTTAGGAGTTTGGTCTTCTCATAATTCTCATATTACTTGAACATTTGAACATAGGTTTTCCACATGTCCCGCTCTTGAGAGACAACTTATTGCTTGTAATGGCTTGAAGTTATCTCCTAAGAGCTTGTAAGCTCTTTGAGGGTTTCACCTTCATTGCATATTCTCTAAAAAATTTGCCATAGATCATCATCTTGTGACTGGTCTGACTCATGAAAAGGAGAAACAACAAAGACCTTTTCCTCTTCTTTTTTGGGGTCCAAGAGAACCCCTTTCAAGACCTCTTATTCAACACAAGGAGTATCTTATTCCTTCTCTTCACAACCTAAAATCAGCCCATCTTCCTCTTCAATCCAATCTAAGATTTCAATCTCGTCTTCCCTCTTAGTTATGTCAAGATTAGGCCCTTCAAAAATAGAGAATTTGGCCAAAGGGGATTCCCAAGAAGCAACACAACTTTAATCATTAGAGGGGAAACCTTTATTAGTTAGAGGAGAGGGGAAAATGAGTTTAATGGCCTCTTGAGGAGGGTTGGGAGGGAGTTGAATGATTTCAAGTCTCTCTCGCCTAACAAGTTATCCACCTAAGGATGATTTTTTCCTCTCTTATCTAGCTGCCAACACCTCTTTCCATCTTAGGAAGGTGGGTTTAAAGGTGTCTTCATGTGAATGAGGTGATAGTGAAGAAGTGAATGATATATTTAGGAAACCTGAATTCTCTTTGGGGTTGGCATCTTGATGGCAACTTGGGGAAGTGAGATTTGAGTGTTCACCTTTAATTGCCATGATGTATTGTCTAAAAACTTGATTGGCTAATTCAAGATATCTTTCAAGATGATATTTAAAAGTTAAAACCTCTTTCTCACTATGTCCTTCAAATGTACCAGCCTTTTCCACCATGATATCCTTCTTCCCTTGGCTACTTTCTTGAATGGGTTTTTAAGAGGAGAAGTTTTGGGGAATGGACAAAGAATTTGGGATAATTTGAGGATGCCAAGATGGAGTTGGTTCATGAGCTCTCAATCTCTCCTCTAGATGGAAAATTAGGCCACAACAATCAAACACCTCATAGGTAATATGTGTCTAATTAGCTTTTTATATAGGTATCCACTTGTGATTTGTTCTTAAGCATTCCTTACACTCCTAATAAAAACACTAGGGATGACTTGGTCACTACCATATGTAGTGTCAAGATCTAACATGTAGTCTTGATAACCAATGAGAGTCTTTTTGAAACTAGCAATGGAATGGCTTGGAGAAGATCTAAGTGGGCTAGATGGAGTACAAAATTGATAAGGTTGGTCATAGGAAACATATGCTTGATGAGGATCATGACAAGATTGGCCAAGAAATTGCTTATAATTTAGGGGAAGGGGAAAAGAAGGATATGTTTCCTCCACTTATGTTAAGACAAAATCAAACTCACAATTCTCCATTAATTACTCACAAACAAGCATGAAACAAGAAAACAAATTTTAATAGGTATACCTAGACTGCTCAACCAGTAGATATGTACTTGGAGTCACCATTGGTGCTTAGTGAATTACCTCCAAAGGCTACTATCTTGAGGAGAACACCAAAACTCCTCAATCTCTTGGAATAAGGGTCCCATCAGGTAGGTCAATTAACTACCTTTGGTAAAATTTGAGTCAACCCCTACATTCCTAAATTTTTTATAAGTTTATTCATGTCCTATAAGGGTTTCATATTAACTTAGATGTTTTACTTATCCCTAGCCTGGCCTTGGTTTAAGCCTAGCCCCCTTATACTAGTCAAGCCAATGAAAGTCAACCTTAGTTAAATAGGGTCAAACCTATTCAAAGCCATAAATTATGTTGAATTGGTTCTGATATGGTTTTGAATATTATTTAATATCTCTCTAAGCCATTTTATTATTCTTACCATGTTCAATATGTCAAAAATGCCTTGTGGGACCACCTTTTAGCTAAGAAAGAGGAGTTGTATGGATGGCTAAAGAGACAAACTTTTAATAAATATGTGGCTAATGTGGGAGAGGTTAGAGAATGTTAGAATTAGGCATATGATAGTCCAAGAATTAGTTATGCTTAGAGAAAGGCAGTTTCCCCTTATTTTTAGGGCCTTTTGGGCACTTGTACAAAATGGATCATCTCACTTGCAGGTGGAAACATTAGTTATGTGCATCTTCACCTCCCAAAATCAATTTGCATGTTTGGTTTGTATATAATTCATGATAAATTTCATGTATTTCTTCTTTTCCTCCTTTTTGTCTTGGCAAATAAAGAATGGTCAACTTCAAATGATTAGTATGGGTTGTACAGGTAAAATTAGGAGTGATTCTATAGGTGGATATCAATATTAAATTACTTCAAATAAAAAACCAATAAATTTTTATTTAGTGATTCTTCCTCTATGAACAATGGCTAACACTCCATGCATCTTTTTATGGGCTTGCAACCATGAGGGGGTCACTGTTCAAGCTTGTCTCAATTTTTTTTGAATTGGTCTAATGGGTTTACATGTTGAAAGTGTTTATGAATACTTTTAAATACATTAAAATTCTTATTATTGTGTTTGAAAGCTCAAATATCTAAGAAAGCCTCTTCTAGGCTTGTAGGAGCTCCAAACTAGTTTTCTCTCACTTGCAGTTGCTTCAAGTACTTTGAAAGAGTTTTGTCACTTTGGGTGGATGTATATGACATTTTTATAGATTTTTAAATCATTTAATATACATTTTCATGTGTTGTAACTAGTTTTCAAACCATAAAATGGTAAGCCAATGCTCAAATTACTATGTTTCCCATACTCAGTTAGCCCCCATATGCTCTTCAACTTTGGTGATGATTTGTGGAAGTCATTGAGATGTATATAAAGGTGTTTTAAAGGTTTTGAAATATTTATGTCTCTTATATCAACATGGGGTGATGATAAATCCTCCATATAGTGAAAAAAGGGTGAGAACTATAGTCATATGCAATTTGTTCAGTTTGGCAACCATTACTACCTATAGGGGCCTTATTGAAGAGCTATGGTGCCATTTTGGAGGTGTTGAAATGAAAAATGGAACTTTCCTTAAAGTCATAATATATGTTTTAGGTCATAACTCCCATTTTAAAAGAGATAGAGTGGCAAGTGGAGGATAATCCATGCTAAATCCAACTGACTATGATTTTGGTTCCACTATCCCGAAAGGGATGAAACAAAGATCCTTAGGGTTTTTTGAGATAGTGCATATCATATTCAAAGAGTTTTAAAATGCTCCTAATTTGATATTTTAATATCCATATCTATATACAATAACTAGGTTAATTTTGAGGTCAAAGGGATAATAGGGAGATGGTCATTTAGACCCTCAAAAAATGGCCAAAAAACCACTGAAATAGGCAGTAAAGTCTACATGATTTTGAAAGAAAGTTCACCTTGCTTGTAATTTGAGTTTACTAAACTATACCATCAAATTTTAATAATTAAAATTGGTTCAAATGATGTTATTGCACTAATATACTATATAAAATGTGAAATTTGGTGTTTTGAGACACCCCAAGCTCCCCTCTATTCATATATAATCCTAAGAAGTGATACTTATAGGCAGAGTTTCAAATAGTCAATTATAGGTTAAGTTTTTTTTTAAATATTATTATAGGTTTATAAGGAGAATAGAATGTATTGTGATCCTAAGACCTTTGTGGGAGGCTAAATCATCTTTAAGCAAGCTATCAATGACCTATAACAATCTATAGGTAGGCCTAAAGACCTTGAAACACAATCATATTAAACACTCAGGAAGTGAGTTGGAATCAATGTTTACAATGAGGTTAATGTCATCCAAAATAAATTGAGGATTTGAAAAATAATATGGAATTAATATTTGGTTTTCAATATGGGTTTTAAACATTGAGTTTAGGATTTCACATATACACCTACAGGTCTAGGAAGGAGCACAATCAGCAAGGTTATATAATAGTGATGTGAAAGGTTAGGTTTTTGACTTTTATTTGAGATTACAAAGTAAAATATGGAATATGGTGACTCAAATATAGTCATGATAAGTTATATCACCTTCCAACAGTTCCAAACATCACTAAAACACCCTTATAGGCTTGATGCCAACCACTTATAGTCAGTTGACTGATTGAGACAGTGACCTTGGCATGAGGTTGGAGGAGTAGGTAAATAATTAAAGGTTTATATAGGTAAAATGGATGCTGAAGGATTTTTGGAATTTCATGACAACTCTAAATACCCATGACTAAGTTCATTTGTCACCAAAGCAACCTACAGGCAAGCCTAGAATGCATAAAACATAGTCAAACAGGGTATATGAAGGTTCTAGTGAGAACCATGTTGGTAAATGATTGAAAAAAGGTTTAAAAATGAATCAAAAAAAATTTATGGACATCCTTAAAGTAGACAAAAGAAAAATAAGAACCTTTTCAAAGGTAAAAATAAGTCATACCCTGCCTACCATGCCCAACCCTACACTCCAAAGTCCACCTTAGAAATTTTCAAGGATGGAGGTATTGTGCTTAGAGTTAAGGTTTTATTTTGGTTCAAAGTACCATTTGGGGTTAAGGAGGATTCTTAAATAATAAAAATATCAAGAATAATAGGGGAAGTGCCCCTTATTTTATCTCAGATAGGGGGCACTTTTCCCTTTGCATAGACCTTGCCACTTCATGAAAATAGGTCAAATCATATACCATGGGTCAATTAAGATAAAATTGAGGTTTTTATAGTTGTATCACACCTATATAAAAATTAAAAATAAACCTATAAGGTCTGAGATTAATCAGGATGCTCTACATAAGAAGGTTTGTAGTCATACCTAGTAGGCAAGGAATAGGCTTAATCTCAAATGAAGGGTCATTTCCAATTTGGACCTTAGTAAAGAATATCAATGACTTGGGTCAGATTAATGTAGGTGAAAATGAATTTTTTGATCCATTATTAGGTAGGGGAATCCATTTGAGAGTCATTTTGGGTCCAAGGCACAAATAGACCTATTGGCAATGTTTATACATGGTTTCAAATCAGGAGTCAATTTCATTTATATCTTCAAGGGATATATTATATTGATGGGAGAATGTTTATAGGACATATTAAAAGGTTTTCTAGGAAGCCATCATTTGGCCTAGAATATGCTCAAACCCTGCTAATTATGCAAAATTAGCTCGAATGGTCATCTTGGAATGCTCAAATATTTCATGATCCTTTGCATGGGGAATGAATATGTTTGAGGATGATTTAGGGTGTATTTAATAAGACACAAGTTAAATTTGGAGAGGATTATAATGTCAAACCTTTATGAATAAAGGCTATGACTAGAAACCAATCAAAACCCTTACAAACCCTCTATAGAGACTTGATTGGCAAGATGAGGAAATTTGAGCATCAAAAAGGTATGGAGGTGACATGAAAACACTTGGATGATGTATATTAATCTCTAGATATTTTTCACATGTGACTTAGGTGTACAAATCTATATAGAATTGGGAAAAATAGGGATTATTTTGACCATTTTTTGTGTTGTGTAGGCATGATGAACTTACAAGAGACCAAATCACATTTTGAGGGAATAGTAGGACTTTTTATAATTACTCATGGTCATTAGATAAATTTTATAATATCTTAAGTATGCCTACCATCTCTCTCATTTTAGCCAGTCCAGTGAGCCAACTAGGGAAGACTTAGAGAAAATGGTGAATATTCATTTAGAAAGCCTTTTAAGGCTTTTTTATTGTAAATAATGAAATGAAAACTTGTATCACATGTAATTAATCTTATTTTATGGATTTTATTTTAGGTTTGAAGATTTTTTAGGTGCCAAGTGTGAGAGGTGTAAGGAAAAGGGCTATTTTAGGACTACCAAGGATGATTATGCATGGCTAGATGATCATGAGTTGTTTATTACCTCACCAATTAATGTGAGGACTTTTTTGTAACCCCTTTTACTCAAATCCATCATCATACCTAGTTATTTGTAGTTATATGGTAGTTTTGGAAGGCCAATCATGAGGGGCAGTTTTCTATGCATAGAAAAATAATTTATTAAACATTTTGTAGGTCTTGGATGATTGGAGATGAAACTTGTATCTCATTTTTATATATGTATCGACACATCCCTCTCTCCCATGAAATTTTAACTGGTCTTCACATTGTTGACACATGTCCAAGTGACTCTTGGACTCCCGTTCTCTCTCTCTTCTCATATCTTCTATAAATTGAGCCTTTTTGGCTATTTTAGGGAATATCTCTATGTGGGTATGGAAATTACCTTAAATTTTTTTTCCTTGAGATATTAAATATTATTTTCTCACCTCATTCAAATATTACACTAAGTATACACAATGGATGTTAGTATTGTGCAAGTGTAAGTTTTAGTTTACCTTCACATGTTACCCTCCTTAGTACCTTGTGTGTTTGTAATATCTATTTTTTAGGTCAATAAGAAGTTTCAAAGTAGATTTTAGGTGTAGTTAGTATGATACTTAATAGAGTGTCTTAGAATGCCTATTGTCTAGTTCCTACTAGTCTATTGTATCTTCAAGACCCCATGTTAAAGCATTGATGTGAGAGGGAAGATTGATATTGGATGAAGTGTATGTGCAACTTGTCCTTAGGTCCAAGTTAATGATAAATTTATGAGTAGAGAACATATTTTGGTGTATCATCTCTTATAGACTAGGTTTACTTTTATGTTATCCCTATCCATTTTCATCCCCCAAGTGTTAGTAGTACGATATGAGCTTTAGTGATGCATGAAGGGGAACTATCCCCTAATGTAGAGATACACCTCATAATAGGGATACCCATATCACTAAGGTGGTTCCATTATCTCACTTGAACAAGGATAATCTTGTCTCATCTCCTCGTTGGGTGTAAGTTCAAGTGACAATAATTACATCATGTACATCAAAGTCAATATTGGAGTAAATTTTTTTTAATTATCTACATCTAGATCATGTTTCACACTAGTATCTGAATTAGATTTATCATCAGAATCATCATCCCTTATCAATATTATAATAGATGATGATAATTCCTACTCTTTTAAAAATCCCAATCAAGATGATGAAGTCATAACTCAATTTTTAAATGCTTTATCTATTTAATTTTTTTAGAGTGGATCTGATCCTACGTTAGAAATATGTCTTAATGATCCTTTTGATATTTTTGAGGACACTATCTCCAATGTTGAGGCTAGGTATCCTACTAACCTTTATGATTAATATGCTGCCCATTATCCCCTTAGTCCATCCCATCACGTTAATCCTCCATATTTTATCCATCATCCCTCTATCTCACTCTATGAAGGGGACAAACAGGAACATGCATCATTAGATTCCCCTTTGCATTCAACATCATGTGCCACAAATACAAAGGTTTAAGACTATATTCCAAAAACCATAAATTTTCATAAAATTATATTTGCTCCCATAAGCCAAATTCAATAAAATTTAAATCATCGACCTAATAAAATAATGTCTTCTCCTAGTGAAGCCTAATATTAGGCACTAGAGGGTCATCAAATTCAAAATAATCATTATACATCAAGTTAAAAATCAATCACCTCTAGTGAAGCTCAAAAACTAGCATCATGGGGAAATAAAATCAAAAATAATATGGCCAACCATCCTCTTAATGTTTGGATCAAAGAACTAGTAAATCAAAAGTTCTTGGATCCCTTAATCTCCTGGCACCAATCTAAAGAATCCCCTCCACCATATCCAATTATGTATGCAATTGTTGAACCCCATTTCTACTCTTCATCCTATCATATTATTCATGATCACATCCCTCCTTCACATCTTATATCCCCTCATCACATTCATTTCATCCTCCCATCCATACCATATCTCAAATCCTTGGGTAGCATTATCCCTCATAGGGGTCATGAAGACACCTAGTTAAAATGTCTAGAGGATGTTAAATCAAGAGTCAATAAAGGTCACCATCACATGGTCCTAACATCACCTTTATCCTAACTAGGTGTTGGATAAAATATCCATTTATCATCAACATCTTGCATCTCACCCATCACCAATAAATCAAGATTCCATCTCTAAAAAATAAACTAAAAAATCATTCATATAATGGTGAAAACTAGGATTTTGGTGCCTTGGAAAGCACCATGATGAAAATTGGTTTTTAGCATCATGGTATAATAATTTAGTGTCTATAGTTTACCTCAAAACTTAGTGGCATAATCTACCTTCCTTGTCACATCCCTCATCAACCTATTCCTTTATTCATTCCTTACCATCATCATGTATCCTATTTTGTCCCTCCCTTTTTGTCTTGTCCTTTTTAAGGAAGTAGAAGGTGTCTTGAGAACTATCCTCAAACCATCTTGGCATATCCTCAAATGAACACTCAAGACCATTAACATTTGGTTCTTTCCTGATATGGTCATTGACACTCCATCTACTCTTCCTTCCTTCCCATCTCCTTTTCAACATCATCCATGTTTTTTGACATCCCATCTATCTTTCCATCCATCCTCACCCTTTTTGCTAGGATTGATAATTTGTCTGCTAGTAACCCCATTTTTACAGTGTATATACATATCCTAAAATCCCTTAAAATTTGAAAAATGTCAAAAACCCTAAAAAGCATAAAAATTTGACATATCCAAAATAGTCCATTATGTCTTATCTTTTGCCTAATCCCCTAGTCACATCCATCTTCATGTCATTTGTCTCTTCTTATCCCCCATATTTAGATACAACATCTAGTCTTGGCACCAAATTAGAGAGATCACACATATTTTCATATCATCATCATCATCATATTTTTAGATAGGTGTTATTGACATACATTACCTTATAAAATATTTTAATCTAGCACCCATCACTTCCTATCAGGGCCTTTTCATACTTGGCACCCATACAATTACCCTTTGCCATTATGAAAGGTACTTGATCCCATTACTATCCTATCATTACCTCTTCATACCTATCACCCATCCAATTACTCTTTACTAGTATGAAAGGTATTTTATCCCATCATCTCCTAGTCTCCTTTCTATATTGGATCCTTACAAGGCCTTGTTTGTTGGTAATCCTTGGTCATCACTTGTCTAATCACCATCTTTGACCACTTTTCAATTTGATTTCAAGACTAAGTCAGTATTGAAAGACATCATCACATCATCTAGGGGCAACATATTAGCCTAATCCTAATCATGATCACCCTATCCAAATCCAAGTACATCCTATGTCTAAAATCACATCATGATCATCCAATGCATCACCCAATCACTCACCCTATCATTAGGCAAGACATTATGACACTGCATGTAGATACTTGTGTGTGTGTGTGTGTGACTTATTAGTTCTATTTATTTTTTTTACATGTCATGTATATATCTTGTTTGTCTCATGTTTTTCATGTTTCTTTTTGTTTATTGGGAAATTAATGAAGATGCTATGAGGACACCAAAAAAGTGCCCTCAAGGATTCAGAGTTTGTCACTTGCCCCTACACTTTGGCACCATGTACTCTTGGTCATGTCTATATCTTGGGGAATACTAATAAGTGCCATATTTAATGGATTACTTTGAATATGATGAGCCTTATTAAATTTATGATGTCTTGATCACATGCACTTTTATCACTTATCTAATTATCTCATCATCCTTCTCCCCATCACAACCCATCTAACTAACATCCAATATTTTATCCTCATCCCATCATCTAAGTAATATCCTATCATCACTAATATAATATTTTAATACCTAATCATCATCATCATTGTCTTCTATCCACTACTTATAACTACATCAACCTGAGGTCTTGTCAGACTATGTAGGCAACACTTGGTCACTATTCGATGCCCAAGGATTACTCAACCAATATCAGTATCTTTTCTCTCACTCCCTTTCATGTGTCTTTCTTAGGGGCATTATCCCAATCCTTTTTGTAACTTGATCATATCAATTATTCTCTATCACCATGTTAATCAATTTAGCTTTGGGCTACACCCATCATTAATCTTACCAAATCAATCTTATTCTAGCATATTTTCTTGGGATATGTCTAAATCTTACATCATTTTAATCCTATCATCATTATGTTATGATTGATTCCACCTTAGGATGTATCTACAATCATGAAACCCATCATATCTCCTCCCTATGCATGTGTCCTTGCCAGGGGTATCATCAATTTATAGCCCATTTCTTAAGTCAAATCACTCATCTTCTTTATCTTCTATCCCACCTCTGATATCCCATCCCCTCATCTATCCATCTCATCCCACCCATCATTTCTTCTTTTGAGTGGACATATAGCTCATTCTTCCCTACATGTCCTCTCAAGGGGGCATCATATCCCCTTAAAACATTACTAACATTCATCCATGACATGGTTTTTTTTGAAATACCATTACTCCTTTCACTTCATCCACTTCCAATGCCCTTTTAAAGATGGGAAAAATTTATGCACCTAAAATAACTTACTTCATTATTGTCAACTGATATTTCTATTAGTGAACACTAATTATTCTTAACCTATTTTATCCCACTAATTTATCCTAATCTTAGCCATATATATGATATCCCCATCTATTATCCTTCATTAACTATCCTTAGTCTAATCCCATTCCCTCATTAATTCTTCTAAATCTCCCATTATCCTAATCTAATCCTAGTTATCCACTATAGGGGAATTTAAATTCCTATAACCCCACCTAACCACCTTCTAACCTACACCCTAGGCATTCTTCATCCATAAGAATCCTAATCCTGATTAATACCTATCTAATCTCCCTCACTATCCCCTAAACCTATGGATAAGCTTCTATATTTGGAGAAGCTCCTCCAAATCTCTAAAAATTTCCAAACTAAAGACTTATAATAATTTTTAATTCCTCTAAAATTCCCTCTATTTGCCTATTTAAATAAGCTCTCCCTCCACCCTCAAACCAACTTGAAAACCCATGTCAAAGCTATGTCAAAATAAAAAAAAAACCAACTAAAAATCCATAGCCAATTCATATCAAAATAATCCTAGCATCCATTATCAAAATCCTTCAATCATGCCATGACTACTCAAATATGAGTCTAATATGCAATCATAAATCTTGGAATGAAGCTATAGGGAGGTAAGGTAATGGTAAGGAGTTCTTATTATTTTGATTACCTTTCTTATTCATTCTTATTAGTGTGTTTAAAATTATGGGTTTTTATTATTAAACTTTAGTAGTATAGATTTAATCCAAAATTTAGAGCATACAATGATCTATCACTAGTAGCTAGTGATGTGATGTAGGAACTTCCATACAAACTTACTATCATTCTCTCTAGTCTCAACTATACAATATTCTAATCCTAGGAACTGACCAATTTGAAAAGTTCCTCTATTCTGAGCCTTTTTTATCATGATAGATAGAACAATCTAAATCCCTCTTGCACTATGCATAGCTTCTCAAGATATTCATGGTATCTGAGTTAGATCCCCTAACTCCATGCTCCATATTTGCATCAAGGGACTACCTATAACACACCATAACTTCATTTAGCACATGCATATAATCATTATACACATGTTCTCTAAGTTTGGTGACCCAAATCATTGCAAAATAGAAGATACATAATGTCAATGGTTTCTTGCATTAAAATCCTTATGCCAAATGAATATATAGACCATATATATAATATGTACTCCAAAAATCTCATTGTGTCATGTTGAAACACTCATTCTATCCCTGTAGACAATGCATACATAACATTTGACTTGGTTTGATCAAGTCATCATCACAACCTACTTGAGTTCTCATTTAGAGTAGACATCACTTGCATCTCCACTAAAAGGGGTCTCTTAAAAATCATAGATAGAGACACCTCACTTCACAACATCCTAGAACAATGTGAAATAAAGAGTTGCCCATAACTTCTCATATTCCTTCTCTTCCTTGGTCATCTTGTGTTTTATATTATTTTTCTTCTTCTTAGGCTTAAGATAAATAATATGCTCATCCATTACACCATTCTCTTTTAATTATATGATTGGATTAACAATACATGGAGACAATATAGATTCATGACATACCTATTCATTTGATGAATCTTCCTTATAGCTTGAAATATCATCACTTGGCATAGAATACTAATGTTTTATGCATGAAAATTGTTCATAAATAATATGATGGTCACTTTAATCTATACATACCTTAGAAATATCATTGGTCAACACCTTAAACTTCTCCTTGATCTTGGTCTTCTCATTCTCAACATGAGTAGACATTGAGAACTCTTGATATTCTCCAAACTCTATAACATTGGATTGATCTTTCATTTTACATACATGTTTGGGTTTATTATGTCCTTTTTTTATCTTTATCAGAGACTTGTGAACCCTTATTCAAACTAAGAGTCATGCCTTTCTTCTTACTCTATACTTTTGATCTTATAAAGCTTGTTCTACAATGTTTAGATATGTGACCAAAATAACTGTGATTATAGGACATTAAATTTGTATCTAATAAGGGTGTAAATGAATTTTTTATTAAAAAATTGGTTTTCCTTGTAATTAAAATTCTAAAATTACTAGCCTTATGACCAAAATGATTACAACTATAACAATAACCATAAAAATATGAGGAATACTTGGTCATAAATTTACTTTATGCTACACCCCTAACCTATCGCATGTATTAGGATAGGAATAGTTTAATTATGGCTTACTTATTCCTCTTTGATGGTATATCACATTTCTCTATGCATTCATTTGGTTAGTAGGTCAGCCTATGGAGTAACCATGGCCTAGATAGACTATATATAGGAGGTAGTGGGTAATTGTTTATCATCATATTGTGAATTCTGCTCTTATTGAAACTTATGGAGGTTGACCCCTCAAAGTGGCTTGTATATTATCATATATTATGATATATTTTAGTGGTATTTGGATCTATTTCTGATATTATAGTATATTTTTTAATTATTTTCATTACAAGTGGTATCAAAGCTACGATTTGGGCAATCTTGTGGGCAAAACCCTAATTTTTTAAATTTGGATATAGATAAAAAATGGTCACTAATTTGGATATAGATAAAAAATGGTCAATAATTTATCCTCTCAGACTTGGTCAATATTTAACTCACCAGTGTGTTGATAATCCTCAATCACTTTATTCCATCTAAGTCCACTCACTCCATTGGATCTCCTTTATATGATCATCCACTCACCATCAAATCTTCTGACAAGCTTGATCTTTATCTCTTCTTAGCTCCCAATAATTTGACACTTAGAATTAGTGCATGCCTTCTACACATTGCTATCAGTTCCTAATATTGAGACACTTAGCATCCTCACATTTCTCATTGATGATTTGACTAAAAACTGAACTGTAGATTAACTAAACAAGCTCTGTGATTTTGATACTTGTCACTAGCAAATTTACTTAGAGGAGCCTTTAACAATTTGACCTTATTATGATCTATTATATCTTATATGTATGATTAAGAGAGTAATTGATAAATCTGGGACAAATAATAAGTTTAAGAGTTAGGAAATATTAAGTCCATTAATCGCTACTTGAGCTAGTAATTTCTAGGTGAAGGGTTGGTATTATAATGACAATGAAGGCTTAAGTTATAACTTAAGCTATTGGGTCCTAGCTACATCTAGTTAACATCAAAATATAAAATGCTTGTTGATTCCATGACTTAATCCCTTGGGGTTTAACTGATAAACCCTATTTTATCCAAGAGCAAAGATAATTCATTTCTAAGCTCATTCCTTCTCATTTGAACATGTGGACCATATATTTAAAATGGTCATGAAAAAAACATAAAAATTATTCTATTTATTTCCTTTGTAAATGAAAATAAATGTTCTTTGTAAAAGCATGAGAAATTTATATGACCTTGTGCAGATTTTGACTAAGTATGAGGACCATTTCCACATGCCTAGAAGGCGAACTTTGCACCTACATAAATATTGTTATGCTTAGTTTCATGACCTACAAATTAATCCATATGATACGATTACATAGTGGATTCTATCCATATATCAATTTTCTCCTGAAGCCTTCATATGTGCAAGATATGACATCATCAAAGTTCCTACTTGTATTTATCTTGCGACCTGACAAATTTGACTAAGTGCTGGAAAACATTGTCAAAATACATGGGAACCCTACTCTGCTCAAGTTTATGTTTTATCATGCTATTTAATGTGACCTAAGATGTAACACATATAAACTAGGCAAAAAAGTGAATAGACACATATGATCATTTCATTCTATCATGTCTATGTGTGAAAACATTATTATTGTTAATATGCTTACTTGGCTCTATTAAACCCTTTTGTAAATTTGGCTAAGTGTTAGAACTTAGTTAATTCTATCCAAATAGCCAACTTTACATCCCCATATCTTCAATTATGATTCAATGCATGTCTTCAAATCTGGTGTATAACAACTAGGGACTCCTATGATCACAACCATGTGACTAGCTCCCCCATTCTCATTCACACATGGCAATGGTGACATTAAAAGACTACCTTCTCATCTTTTCCTGTTATACAACTAAAGTGTCTATATGATCAATATGAATAAATGGATGCATTCCAATCATGCACACAATCAATCCAATCATCATTAATGTCTAATAGGATCACCATATTCATCCCTATGGATCAATGGCATCAATCTCCATTTTTACATCATCTCCCATTTGACATCAATCCCTTTTGACAGCAATGAGATTATCATAATGTCCCTTTTAACATCAATGAAAATCATATTTCCAACATAATTATAAGGCCATAACATCCTCATGATTGCTTCATGTAGGTGAGTAGGCACACTTCATGGCCATTATGGAGGATCAGGGGGTTTTAGGATTGGTCAACATGCACAAGGGGAAAGACAAGCTACTTAATACTTCATGTAGGCCTAATTAGGCCACATTTTTACCTTTGTAGCTGTCATGATCATTTTGTGTATGGAGTAAACTTGGCCAATAATAGACATCCAATGCCCAAAAGGCTCATTAAAGACCACTCACCACCAAAGTAATGAATGGAGTTATGGGGGCTAGTTGTAACTACTCATTAAGTTAATTATGGTAATTCATGACCTTTCCATGCCTCATCCATGCCATATTATCTTTTCTCTCTTGCTCATGTTCTATAAATTAAGGATCTAAGGCCATTTTACTTATCATCCCTCTATTAGGAATGAAGAAATTCTACCTAAGTTTTTACCTTTTAACCTCTTTAACTAATAAAAGGACTATTTTAGATTCTCTATACTAGTCTAGTGTGTTTATGCTTATTTGATTTTCATAAGTCTTAGGTTTGTCTCCCTTTGCATGTCCTTGTCTCACCTATATTCTAGTACATTGTCATATGTAGGTCACATAGTGTGTGAACGTGTTAGTGTTTGAGATTGGAGTGGAATTTGATTGGTAAATATCTTGAATTAAACATTCTATTCATAACCCTCAAATTATGATCATCTAACACAACTTATATATAAAAAATTGATGCTTATAAGCCCTTGGAGAGAGTGGATCTTTTACTTTTCTTGTTAATTAGTGTTGTTAAAAGGTCAAATAGAGTGGACATAGTATATTGGTACAACAACTCTAGTAGCATAGGTTTCATTTCATGTTTCCCTTCTATCCCTTTTCATTGTCAAAATAGGTAGGTTTAGGAATTGATCTCAATTGATGCACTAGAGGAGATAGCCCCATAAATTATAGGTTTACCTCGTCAACTAGGCCACCCACACCTAGAGGTGATCCTATTATGTTAGTTGCGTAAGGTAGGGCTTGAAACACCACTGCCTCAAAGGGTGAAGTCTAGACTGATAAAAGTTTCTATCATACCTAATGGGACTAGATTAAATAATCTTGGAGTACATTCCATCATCATTTGGTGATATCAAGGAGATGCAAACATTAAAGAAGCAGACCAACACTCAAAATTTCATCCCAAGGGTCATTATAAGGTCTTCATTTAAGGGTAAGAATAAGCTGTATTTATTCATGGTTTCTTCTATTATTTTTTGACTCATGATGCTTAATGGTTGGAGATATAGGATAAATTTGTCCTACATTTCCTTATCATCCCTATGTCTACCCATACCAACCTCACTATGAGACCTATCAACCCTATAATTAACCTATCAAAAGTATGATGGCTCATACTAGCCTTATGGTACCCACTATTAGTCTCCTTGGTAACATTCCTATTAGGAGTACTACCCTTCCTTCCCTCCCCAACCACCATTTCAAACTACACCTAGTTTCTCCAATGATTTGGTGGAGTTAAAAAACATGAGTCAAATCATTACTAGTGAGATATTAGCTTTGAAGGAGTAGTAGTATCAATGCAACCAATCTTATTGAGTTTCCACCTCCTTATACCACATACCAATATCCTTGGAATACTACTCCCATGCCAAACCCAAAACAAGAAGAAAGAAAGGTTTCAATAGTCATGACAAGGAGGTTCCTAAGCTTTCAAAACCCCTCACCTCTTCCGTAATCCCAAGTTTTCCATAAATGCCTAGGAGTGTAAAGAAGGATGTTGTGAGTTCTAAGCTTAAGAATTTACCAACCTTTCAAAGTGCCTCCTCATCCCTTAAACTCACTCAAGAGTAGCCTATAAAATATTATGTTCCAAATCCTCTAGTTATACATTCCTACCCTCCCATCATCTCCCTATTGAGGGAGGACCTATGGTTTGGAGAGTAGATGAGGAGTATCAAAATAAAGAAGGACCTATCTTTTAGGGGATAAATGAGAAAGGTTAGGCTATAGTCATAGATGATGAAGGTGATTCAAATCATTTTGAGGAATATATTCTCACTAGGACACCCCTTGGTGAGGAGAGACATAAGTTATCTTTCAATGATACAAGAGAAGATGAGTTTCATATAGCTCAAGGTAAATCTGATTTGACCTCTTTCCCTCTCACCCTCTCCTTCTATGAAGAGAGGCCAATTACATTGAAGGATGAATTGGAGCATCTAAATGTGAGAGGGAATTTGATGAGTAACATTGATGAGGTGATAGTCCTTCAAAGGTATAATTAATCTTAAAAAGGATACTTAAAATACCTACCATGAGGAGACCACTATTGGCACTCTTATTCATCCTAAAAGATCAAAGTTTGAGGAAAAATGAAAATTGGATGATGTGCAGCAATCAAAATGGCATGACTTTGAGGTGGATGAAATACATGTAGCTTCTCTTCTAAGAGACAATCATGAAATATCCTTCATGAACCCCTCATTGAAGATAAAATTACTTCAAGTGATTTGGATGATCAAGTTGTAATAGAGCATGAGCCTTAGCATGATCTTATTGGAAAATTAGAGGCACTTGATCAACATGCTACCCACAAGGAGATGGTAAGAGTGGTAGTGGGGTCCATGTACTTTTAACTAATCATGATGATATTACCTTTTGGGAAAACATAGAGACCTTTGTTCAAGTTTAGATGATACATATCCACCTCATTAATAGAATTTTAACATTGTCAACTTGAGCAATGAGCATGGTGAATAACTCAATGAGGGTCCTAAGGAAAACACTATGGCAACTGGTCTTGTTGAGCCTCAAATGAAGACCTAAGGTCCTAATAAAATCAAGTAGTCCTACTTGGACATGATCAAGGAACATGAAAGAGAGGTACTTGATCATCCTGTAATAGATAGTCATATAATTGAGGGTATTCAAGTGATCAAATGACTGGTTTAGAGCTTGAAGAAATACTCCTTGAGCTTAGAAGGTAGTTTGAGATTGTGGTTACAGTGAAGGATGAAGTATTTGAAGATGACCCTAATCATATGCTTCAAAAGGAAGGCTTGATTATACCTGATCTACTATGTACCTAGGGATATGTTATATTAATGTATATGGGTTGATGGAGATGTCGACATGTGGCACACATCCCCTTAGTTATATGGGTACAATGTATTAGGATAATGGAGTAACTTATAGAATTATTACATTGGGTAATTTTTAGCCTACATTGGGATTAAGAGGTTACCCATCCATGGGTTAGATAGATGTCTATATATAGGAGATGATTATCATGGAAAAGATATCAAGTAAGCGTTGAGTCTTCTATTGTAAGAGGATATTGGAGGTTGTCCCCTCGAAGAGATATTGTGGAATTATTCCTTCCTAAAAGAGTATTATATGGCGTTTCCCTACCTTAAGGGTATTTCTACATATATTTAATATTTGAATCATATCAATATCTTATTAAGTGGTATCAGAGCTTCGATTTGGGCAATTTGTGTGGAGTGAAATCCTAGTTTTTTTTAATCATCGATATCTTTTGATTGGTTGTGAATTTTTCCACAATTGTTTTGTTGGATATGGATAATATTTTAAATAAGTCACAAGAAAAAAATAGAGATTTTTTGATTATTTTTGAGGGAGTTATTTCTATTTTAAGGTTTATAATCATTTCGCTATATCTTCAGACGTAGAAGGAATTTTTATTCTAAATTTTTACTAGAGATGTACAAATATATAAGAGAAGCACAGTAAAAATATCAGAATTTTTGGAGTTATTTTGAGTGATTTGTTGTGATTTTATGTTTTTTCATATATTCAATCTACAGGTCAAAATTTGTGACTTTTTTTCAAAAAATTTTGATTGAGGTTTAAATATCATAAGAGGAAGCTATAGTAAAAATTTGGGACTTTTTGGATCAAATTTTTAATGAGTTATTGATATTTTAGGGTTTCATGAACCCTAATTTTTTTTGTAGATCATGAAGTTGCAAAAAATTTCAGGGGAAGATGATGTTGATGCTAGAGAATGGTGGTTAATTTTAAAAGAGAATAATACTAAGGAAATTTTATGGAAAATATAATTATCTCTTTCTTTTTCTAGGCTTGCACATCATTGGTGGTTTAATCAATTGAGCTTTGCACAAAAGTATTCTTCATCTGAAGCAATGGAACAAACCTTCCTAGATCGATGGGATATAAAATAAAAAGAGGATGTAGAAGAGGAAGAAAATAATGATGATAAAGAAGAAGAAGAAGAAGAAGAAGAAGAAGAAGAAGAAGAAGAAGAAGAAGAAGAAGAAGAAGAAGAAGAAGAAGAAGGGTTCAAATAATTTTGCTCTAAAGAAATCTGAGTCAATTTTTCAATTTCATAGATGCATTCAAAAGAAGAAGGTGGTTGTGTCCATAACCCTACCAACAAGTATAACATTATTAACATGAATGTGGCCAAGTATCTACATGTTCAAGAAAATAATATCAAGGAGGTTCAAGTAGATGGTAAAAATATTTCAATGTTTGAATATTTGAAGCTCATTATTGAAAAATATGTTTTGCATTCAGATTTTTATGCTTTGGATATGGATGATGTGGATATAATTTTTGGATATCCATAGTTAGAGACATTGGGAAGAATGAATATTAATGTTCAAAACAATTTCATGAAGTTTTGGTATAGGAAAAAGAAGATCACTTTATAATATATCATAGTGAAAAAGGTACCAATAACAATCCAAGTAGATCATGAGGATGAGATTGAAACAGGTGATGAAGAGCATGATAAATATTTAGATGATATAGATAAAGACACACTAAAAATAGAAATAAACACTTCATATACTAAAGAGACACAGAAGGAAAAGGTGGAAGAGGTAGAAGTAAAGGAGGATAAGGTCAAAATATTGGAAAAAGTTGAGGTATATAGACACCCACATCATCATGAGAGGAAACAATCATGGAACTAGGTGAGGAAGTGTCATAGCAACAATCATTTTTTCTATACAAGAAATAAAATTTCCAATGATTATGGATATGCATTGAATCCAATGAAAAAATAAAATTTCACATGGAATGAATGGGGAAATCATTATGACTATGCATGGAAGAATACCTACTATGGTCGTGGTTGGAATCAGAGTAGCATAGTAGAATATTGTACATGGAAAAAAAAGAGGAAAAATTATGCTTGGACACCAAAGTAGTATAATTATGATCATGAATGAAATTAGAGGAACACAATGGAATTTGGAAACAAGCTTGGAGAGCTATCACCTACCAAGATCACATATGGATGGCTAGATGATTGAGATTGGAGACAAGTGTGCAATGATTTGAAGCACACTCATTATTTGGTTTCTTCCTATGTTTTGGGGATGAAACATGTCAAGGAGGGAAGTAATGCTATGTACCTAGGGATATGATATATTAATGTATATGGGTTGATGGGGATGTTGACATGTGTCACACATCCCCTTAGTTAGTTATATGGGTACAATATATTAGGATAATGGAGTAACTTGTGGAATTAGTACATTGAGTAATGGTCAGCCTACATTGGGATTAGGAGGTTACCCATCCATCAGTTAGATAGATGTCTATATATAGGAGATGATTATCATGGTAAAGATATCAAGTAATCATTGAGTCTTATATTGTAAGAGGAAATTGGAGGTTGTCCCCTTGAAGAGACATTATGGAGTTATTCCTTCCTAAAAGAGTATTATATGGTGTTGCCCTACCTTAAGGGTATTTTTGCATATATTGAATATTTGAATCATATCAAGATCTTATCATGATCTTTTTGAGATAACAACTAGTCAATATGATGGAGTTCTAAAATGTAATGGTTTGCTTCAAGTGGACATGTCTAACCAAGGGGAGTCTATTTCTAGGGAAAATATGGTGTTGTTTGTACCAATAACCTAGATTTGGAATGAATATGAATTTATCCTTGGTTAATATAGAAAACCAATACACAAGATAATAAAGTAATAATTAATGGCTAGTACATCAACATCTTAGTATGTGAGTGGAGGTTCTCACTCCATAAGCAGTACATGATTACACTCCACTCAACATATGGCAATCCAATCTCATGGGAACATGATGATCTAATAAGTTTCCTCTTTGATCTAGGAAGAGGAAGGATTATTCAGGATAGTTTTACATAGTCAATTATTTTATTATTTTCTTGGTTTCTAATAAGTGATATCAACACAAGTGTGGTGTGTTAGTTTCCTTATTTTCTTTGTTGTCCTATATTATTACTTTCTTAGGTGTTTAGGTGTTGTTTTATTTTGGTGTCTTTACGTGAGTGGTTATTTTTACAGTCCTTAAAGGTTTTATAAGGTGCTATATCTGATTGGAAACCCAATAAAATTAGTCATCTAAGTCATGTTTCCAAGTGTGAGTCTAGTTCCTATCATGTATGAGATAGTTGGTTCTCTTGACCAACAGGTTGGTTAACCCCTATGAATCACAAAAAATGTTGATAATTTGGCCTCCTAAGCCAAATTTCAACCCTTTTGATTCAAAACCTTGATTTTCATTTCAACTAACCTTGTGTATGGTCATCTTATGCCTTGTATATTCCTCAAAATAGCCTTTTCAAACTTACTTAGCATGGTTTAAGGTTGTTTTGATGAAATTAATGTAAGTGTTATTCTTGGACTTATGGTTATATAGTCATTTCTAGCATGGTCAAGTGGGTCCAAGGGTGTTAGTGGTATAAATGGGTAATTTTGAAACATGTTAGGTGGTGTCCAAATCATAGCACACCTCTTATAGTCTGTATAACTCCTAGGAAGGTGGTAAATTAACTTTATAACATTGCATTCCACTCTGAAGGCATTTATTACCCATTTGGTAATGTTCAAGAAGGTTTAAGAAAAAAATTACAATTTTACAGGAGAAGGGAGATATGGACATATCACTACATGTCCATATAGGTATGCACAAGCTTTAGAGGCACCTGACATATCATCTCAATCAGTTTTTAGTTAGAATGGATGATTTTCATGGTAGAAAGTGGAGGTTTTTAGGTGGTTCATACAAGTATTTTAGAGAAAGATCATGTTCAAAAACACACATGGATTATTTTATGTTTTCCAAGCCTAGATCCATGATTTGGAGGGAGTTTCACATAAAAAAAGATCAAAAATTGACCGCTTTCTTCTATCAAGCTCCTTGGAAGCTTAGAAGAGCCAAATAGATTAATGAATGGTATGAATAGGAGAGAGAAATTGAGAACCTAATATTTTTGGTAGAGTAAAGGACCCTAGTTGGCTTCTATTTTTTTAAAGTATTTCTCATATCGCCTTCCTCTTCTTTATGAACAACCATTAAGAAGGTAAAGGACCCATAGTGTCTCATACATCCAGGCAAGGCTATGGTTTGCTTCATTTTCTCTATTTTTGAGCATGATGAGAGGAATGAAAAGTTAGGTGACTTCTCAGGGATCTTCAAAACCTTTATACACCATCCTCAAGACTCACTTCACATGTGTGAGCCATCAAGAGATAAGAAACCTTCTTTTGGGGTAATTTGTAAGTTGATAAAAATGGGATTCTTAATACTTTAGGGTCTCTAATGATTACAAGTATTGTTAAGGTCTCAAAACTCTTTCAAACTTCCTTGATTAATTGACATAATGGATTTTCAATGATTACATGGATCAAAACCCCATAGGATGGTGATCACATATAATTTCCACTCACAATAAAGTATTCTAAACAAATCAATCAGTCTAAAGACTTACCTAAAAGTTTCCATAACAATGTTTTTAGGGTTTTTCAAAGTCTATAAAATGCTCTCTCACCCCTCAAATAATACCTTAAGAGATGAATCATAGTGGTGGTGAATCTATGTCTTGAGAAGGTTAAAGTGAGTGTCAAGCTTAACTAAAGAGCCATATGGGCTAACTATATGAATGAGTCCTCACATTTCTTAGGAAGAACCATGTCACTTGTTAGATTCAACATCATTTGATGTTAATTTTCATGGATTAAGTTTATTAGGAGGTTCAAAATGTTTTTTTTTAAGTACATAAAATCCTCCAATAATGTTATTTCATGAGACTACTTGTATAATGGGTGATAAGAGTATCTCATAAAGTTGTGTAGGGTTCAAAATCATTTAGTCAATGTTTATAGTGGTTATAGAATTGATTTAGATGTTAAGTTAGTTAGCCGAGATTTTTTGGAGGGGATCACAAAGAGTAATCAAACTTGGAGAGAGTAGGGTCAAATAAAGAGCAACACCATCAACTCTCCCCAAGAATATAAACTTAGTCAAGGATTCAATGTAAATAGGACTAGGACTATAAATTTTGAGGAAAAGTGATGGTGTGATGAGAATAAAGAGGTTCATAGGGTTAGAAGTAGCAATGAAAGGTCATAAACATGTTGATGTCACTCAAGAAAATAGTGAAGCATCAAGAAAGGAGAAACAATCAAGATCACAAATTGCCTCTTATAGGTTTGTATTAGAAGGCAAGATAGTTGAGTGGAGGATGGATTAGTCAAGAAACTCAAAGGCCTATATAGATAGGGGTACCTTATGCAATATGATTTCAAGGATAAAAAACCAAACAAGAAACCAACCTAAGGAGTCCATTTGAAGAATTTATAGTCTTGAAGCCAAGAGCACCTATAGGCTTATGGAAAAATTCTAACATACCCTCACAAAGATTTACTAAATAAACCAAAGACAACCTAAGTGGTAGAAGGTCCAACTATGTCTAGTAAGCCTAGATAGATAGTCATAGGCATGTGGGTACATATGTGAAAAGGCTAGGGTTTTAATTTTAGACACTAAAAAACATCCCCTTGACCAATTTTTAATGTCAAACTACCTTGAACCTATTATTGACCTTTGGTTAGCTATTTACCTAGTTAACTCACACTTAAACACCTCTTCTACTTCAAAATTCATTAACAAACCTATGACACCTTGGATAAACATTTTAAAAACTTAACTTAGAGCTTATTTCACCCTTTTATGTTTGGGGGTATGACTTTCGATGATCAACCTAACTATCAATAGTTATCTTGACCATCGATGTTCAGGTATTCGAGTTTACGAAACAAGAACTTCTAGTTGTAAGCAAGATAAGCATGGGTGAAATAGAAGCTTTCCCATGCAAACCTAAAACTTACCAACTATTTAATTGGAATATTTATCTTAGACCAACTTATCAACTTCCTTCTTCTTCACTTAACAACTTTGTGTTATAAATTGAGGGCTCTTGAAAGAGAAAAGGATCCAAAAATTGCATCGAAGCTCTTTTCTTTTCTTTTCTTTTCTTTTCTTTCTATAGGCATCCAAGATCTTGAAACTCTATCCACATGACTTTTAAAGGTTGGAATATTGTTATGCTATCCAATTTCATTCAGCTTGTCATTAGCTTCTACTTTGCATCATACAGGTATTTTGTTCTTGTTTTTAATATTTCCTTTCTCCACTAAATCTTTCTATCTTGATCAATCAACTACACATTATCCCTCACATTCAAAACCCATATTTAAACTTTTTACCACTTTTTATTGTACCCCTAAATCCATTTTAATACCCTTCAAACTTCCATAGTCAACCATCACAAGTTGTTGCAACTGTCAGTAGTTACATCAACCATCATCAGTTACCTAACCATCACCAGTGAGGACAACCATTGATAGTCAGCCTAATCACCGATGGTCACTCATCAAGGAAAATAATAGATTGCTATTTCTTCCCCTTTTACACCCAATCAAACCCTATCTTTGTTTTTGGACTATCTACAAACCTTGCTCAGATCTTCTAGACTTGACCTTGATCCACTTATGCATGGTATTGACCCACTATGTTATATTTTTATTGAAAAGGTACACTATTTATTTCTCACATAATCATTTATGTTATTACCAATTTGCCACATTTAATTTCTATTATCAAAACATTTTTATCATTAGGGGAGTGGATTGATAGCCATCCAAGGGAACTTTCACTTCTTGGATCTAGCATGTTGCTAGGCAGTCCACCCTTCATACTCATCTAACAAACAAGTTAGTTTAATGTGGTCTTATTGTAGGTAGTACTTCCTCACTAAAAAGGAGCTCCCACTTTGTATGATCATAAATGAGTGCAATTTTTTAACTAGGTACATACCCCTCATCTATTATTTCTCTCCTTTTTCCTAAAAGTTAGAAATAGAGTAAGAAATAGTAGGAAACTTTCATGAGTAAAAGTCAGCATGGGGTATCTATAGGGATATTAGAGGCACTTACCAGTGGTGTTCAATGTTATCAAAATACCAGAGCATCCAATTCAATAAATATCTACACTTAGTCAAGAATGCATAATTGTTACCTATAGGTAGGTAGATAGCTTAAGGGAGATGTGTTGGACCCTACACAGAAGTGGATGCTAAAAGAGTAAAAATAGGGTCTATAACTTGTTTTATTAAGTCTCTCAGTCTACATTTAGTGATTTGATCCTTTGAAAAAGGTAAGAGAGAGCTTAATGGCCTAATTAGGCCTAAACTAACATGTATATGCCTAGACATAGAATCTAAAGACTTTTGCATGCTCTAGGGGTGTTTGAGGGTTGAAATCATTAGAGAAGGAAGTGAGAATACATAAAAATATCTTTCATGATGACAAGATCCTCAAGTTAAATAAGGCAAATGCCAAATTAGGCAGTTAGGGCTACATATGCCATGAAGCCTACAAACCCTAAGCAATAGCTAATGGGGCTGTAAAGGACCTAAAAGGAGAGATGGAAAGGAATAACCATGAAAATTGGTTAGGAGGGCTGTTATAGACCTATAAGAAGTGTTGGAAGACATACCCAAATAAATTTTTCTCTTCACCCTTTTCTCTCCCTTGACCTCCCATAATATAAGGTTTTGAGATTGAGAGTAACTTTATTCATGTTATAACATTAGGTAGCAAATATATGGGGTCCTCATCTACTAGGGAAAGTTGAATAAGGTTGTATAATTCATTTTATTTGATTTTTTTTTTCAATTCAATCCCTCAGAGATGTGAACAATTATTAAAAGATCATGCCACTTAAAACCTACTTTAAACAGTCCTAATGACCTGATGGAGGAAAACTTGAGACAAATACACTCAAATGCCCTAACTTGTATTGGGAGATAGTTGAAACACATTATGAACTTTAAGGAGGTACCATTCATGATAATATTTTGTATGGACATCTATACAAATTCATCAAAAATTATATGCTTGTAGGGTTTTGGGTAGAAAACAAGGTTCTGGGCATATTCAGATGATGCAAGTCATTGAGGAGGGTAGTGTGAATCATATTTCAGATTTTCAAATCACAAACCAATCTTAGTTACTCCTATAAATTATCCTACAAGTTTGAACTAAAGAGTAAGTCTAGAAATGCTAAGTGAGAGGTGACTTAGTCACCTAAATGAATAAGAGTTTCAAGTAACACTATTTGGAATGCATAAGTCATGGTGTGGTAGGTTGGTTCAAGCTTAAAACATGATAATTTACCCATTATAAAGGTCTTATTAATTTCTCATGGCCATCCAAGAAACAAACACCAAGTGACTAGGCCGATTTACCTAGTAGGCCTATTTGGTCAACTAGAGAAGATGAGTATTGGCATGGAGTGTTGCTAAGAGAGTAATTAAAGGGTCATAAAGTATTTATGAATAATCCATGGAGGTGATTAGGCACACTTCATGGCAATTATGGAGGATTAGGTGGATTTAGGCCTAGTCAACATGCACAAAGGGAAATGAAATCTACTTAATGTTTTATGGAGGCCTAATTGGACCACTTTTATGCCTTTTTAACTATCATGAGATGGGGTAGTTGGCCAATTTGGAATGATCATGTTGTGTATGGAGTAAATATAGGCCAAAAATAGACATCCAACACCCAAAAGGCTCATTAAAGACCACTCACCAGTAAGGCAACACATGAAGGGAGTTATGGGGGCTAGTTCTAACTTCTCATTAAGTGAATTATGGTCATTCATGACCTCTCTATGCTTCTCCATGCCACATCATCATCTCTCTCTCTTATTAATGTTCTATAATTGAGACTCTAAATCCATTATACTTATCCCTTTACTGGGTATGAATAAATTATGTCCAATATTGTAGCTTATAACCTCTTAAACTAATAAAAGGACTCTTTTAGATTCTATAAACTAGTCTGGTGTGTTTATGATTATTTGATTTTCATAAGTGGTAGGTTTCTCTCCATTTGTAGGTCATTGTATCAATTTTATACTGTTACATTGTCATATGTAGGTCACATATTGTGTGAAAGTGTTAGTGGTTGAGCTTGGAATGGAATTTGATTGTTAAGTGTCTTGAATTAGACCTTTTATTCATAACCCTCAAGTTTTGATCATCTAGTATAGCCTCTATGTGAAACAATAATGCTTAAAATACTTTATAAAAGTGGTGTAGTTGCTTTCCTTGTTCATTAGTTTTATTGAAAGGTCAAATAGAGTGGACACAACATATTGGTGCATCAGCTCTAGTAACATAGGTTTCATTTCATGTTTCCCTTCTATCCCTTTTCATTATGAAAACAAGTATGTTTAATATTTAAGATAAATTAATGAACAAAGGGAGATATCCCCAAAAAATATAGGTTTACCTAATCAACTAGGTCACCCACACCTAGAGGTGATCCCATTATACAATCTGGATGAGGCAGGGCTTGAAACACCACAACCACAAAGGGTGTAATCTAGACCAATAATAGAACCTCATTCACAACGCTATCCTAATTATCAAAGTTATAAAGAAGTGTTGCATGACATAATGGCCTTATTTTGGGAACTATAAGGACAAATTAAATTCTTAAAAGATGAGGATGCTAATATGTGGGGTAAGTTGTAAATAAATATGGTACCCATAGATTTAGGGCATGATGAGTTCTTAGAGCTATGAAAAATATTACTTAAAGAGTACATCATCTTGCTCCTCAGTTATTGATTATGAGAAAAAGTGGTAAACCCTTTGAAGGATCATTATTTGAAACATGCACAATGATAGGAGACCTGTATTTAACCAAATATGTCATGTGACAAAGAGGTCTTTGTCAATGCATCCATTAATGGATAGATGATTCATGACATCCTAGTGGAAACTATCATGGAGGTTATTATTATAACCAAAGATTCCTAAAAAAATATAGGGAGCCCCACCTTGAAACCCTACCCACATGTCTTGTTCATGGCCAACAAGATACATGCACTGCCCATAGGTGTTATTAATGATGCCACCATCAACATATTAGGAGTCACATTCAAGGGTGATTTCTAGGTGATCAAATTTACTAAATATGATGACTGCCTACTCTTTTGGGTCAAAATTGGTGCTATGTGACAATGCTAACTTGTGTTTCAATTATAATGACACAAAACACATAGTCATTCCTATAAATAACAAGGACCCCCCTTTGTGGAACCCAATGATGTTGATGAGGATGTTAATATCATTTATAACATTAATTCCCAAGTAAATGAAAATGTGGATCCTAATCCTTATGGAATCTTGAAATATGAATATGATCGGTCTATTTCTAACACTACCAGTGTCTTTTGTGACCAATGGGATCAAGGTGAATGTGATTTAATAATATGCATCTATGTCTTAGAATTCTAACTAATATCCTCCATAAATCTTGCTCAACATCACAAAACCATTTGCCTCATTGGTGGATAACTAATGGATAGACCACCCTTACAATTGTAATAAGAACCTACTTTTCATGGCTAGATGGAGGTCCAAGAATAGCTATAGTATTTACATGCTTAATATGTTAATGAGGATGAAAGGTTCTACATGATAAACATTTAATTTCAAAGGATGGCTTCTCGATGGTGGTCTACTCATTGATACCAACTAGATACATGGGATTAGTATGTACCAGTTGTCGGGGAATCCAAGAACAAACACACTTATTCTGATCCCACTTGTTAGGATCTTGCTCCTTAGAAAGAGAAAAATATGATTACCAAACTTAAGCAATTAAACATGCGGAAATATACCAGAAGCACAAGTAACTAGAATTCACAAATAGCATAGAATATGAGAGACAATACACTATCTTGTATTAACATTTGTATAGAAAAGAATACAATAAAGAGCCGCCACACTCTTCCACCTTACAAAGGCTTCCCACACCTAAAGTTTATTTAATTCTTCTTCAAGACACTCTACTACCAAAAAACGGTCCCAACACACAACTCACACATAGAATTGGTGTTCACCTCTCCAACCAGTCAGTAATAACCCTGCCAGTACACCAAGCACTCTATAATACTTCAAGTTGATCTCCCATGAACCTAAAACCTGCAATTCAATAGACCATACTCACACTTGTAGATCTCCTATGAGCTTGCAACAACCTGCAACTCAATGATCCTACAATGGAAGGATCTTCCTTGCCTTCCTATCTAGCTCATTAATGGAACTAGGAGAAACACACACTTTGTTCTCTTCACTAGCACACACTACAATACATGCCAATGGGTCTATAAATAGATCCCAAACTTAAACAATAACTTAGACTCTTAGTTTACTATAATTATCCACGCAGCTCAAGACTCGAAATAGCCTTTACATGAAAACACTCCGTTCACTTAACTAACTATTCATGCAACGAATAGTTCTGGAACACACATGCGATCGACGTCAGTCCCTGCTTTCCTGGTGCTGACCGACGTCAGCCGACTTCTTGCCGATGCTAGTTGCCTTCTACTTCATCTTGACCAATGTCGGTCATGCTGCCGATGCCGGTTCTCTTGGATCTTCAGCAACCTCCTTTTCTTCATCTACAAAGTTGAAGCTTTTAACTCCACAACCTAACAATTAGTATGTACAACCATGCATAATCACTTCTACCATGATTACTATGTTCATGTTACTCTGATTTATAGTGGTATTACTTATCTAGAATGATATATAACATAATGTGAAAGCCTATGGAACAATGATGAAACTATATGCATCTAAATTCACTTGCTTACATTATTGTCATTAATATTCTCATTATTTGACACTAATTCTGCTAATCTAATTTATCCCCTTTTATCTTGCTAATTTATCCTCCCTTCCTAATATTTATCTAACATTCCTCTTTATCCCCATTCATTCACTAATCTTATTCTATCCCAATTCATCATTAATTCCTGTAAAACATCCTTTAATCCTATCGTAATCTATTTTATTTATTATTTGGGAATTTTAAATTCCCATGACCCACCTAACCACCTACTAATCCTATTTCTAGGCTCTCCTACACCCCTAGTCCCTAATTATCCACATAATCCCTATCTAATCCCTCATCTAGTCATAATTAACCCCTAAGAAAGATTATATAATCCTCCAAATCTATAACCTTCTCTATTCTCACCTCTCCTCTCTAGAAGCCTCTAAATCTAGAGGCTTCCAAGGAATTTTAATTCTTTTAAATTCTCCACCCTTGATCTCCCTTATCCAAATTTGAATCTCATCCATTGATCTCTCCCTCCAAAATATATTTAAATAACTCCATTCCTCCATATAAGGCCATCTTAGAAGTCCATAACATCTCCATTCTAAATCAATCCATGAATCCATCATCCATAATCATGCCATCATAATGTCAAGTTTCTAAGTCTTAGGTAATCTTAATCCCAATCCTCTTATTTTTTATTCTATTTAATCATGGTTTGGATAATCTAGCTTTAGGATTATAATGCTGATTTGAATTGTGAATTCATTTATTGCATTTGTTTCTAATGAATCTACATCTTACCTAGGTAGTTTGATGTTTGAGTTGATTAAATTGCATAGTTTAATCTATTAACCTCAAATTTTAGACTACATTTTGGTGACCACAATGGGACCATTGCTCCAAATTTAATCATTAAGTTTGTTGGAAATGTTTTATCAAGTCTATAGGATTAGCTGGTGGAAGAAAAAACTTAGAATTTTAAAGTTTTTCATGCACAAGTGAAAGATGAGATATTGTACTAGTATTCAAGACTTTGTAGTCATAGTTTTGTCCTCATAAGTCATGGTTTTGTGTTGACCATTTAACTTAACCATTAACTATCATGTAGGTTCTTACCTTTTGGTAATATCACTAGTCATGAATTGTGACTTTTTTAGGAGAGTCATGATTTTGTATATATAGTAATGATTTCACTTTAAACCACTAACATTATGTTTCACAAGTAATTAATAATAATTAAATTTAATGAATCATGATTTTGTATAGGCAATTGTGATTTTTCCTTATTAACTTGTAGTTTTGTAGGTTCTGAACATAACATAAAATCACTCATTTCATCTATTAATTATCATCTTGTCTAACTCCTAGGTATTATCTTGTGTGTGTTTTGAAGGTTTTAACTCCCTCTATGAGAAATCTAGGAAAGAATTAGCATTAAGAAGTCTAGTAGTCAAACTCTAAGACACAAAATCATTGATACTAGAATAATGACCTTGACTTATAAATCCTGACATTATGGTTGAGAATTGTGATATTGTAATTTTTTATAAAAACACTAATAGTTCTTTGTTGTCTCATGATCTATAATTTTATCTTGAAAATTCTATGTCTTGAAGGGGACCCATTATCACCAAGACTGGCATATAGCACTCTTTGTATTTATATTTTATTCAAGGGGATTTTGACATAAATACATACCTGTTGCTGACCCTATTTTGTAAGAGGTCTTTTATATCTATGTGATCTATTTGATAGGCCCAGCTAGAAAGGGGCAAGGTAGGGAAATCACCCACAGTCACAATAAAACACAATTTTCAGCCTTTTTCCCCATTTTTATAAAACCGAAGATCATGAAATATTCACAATCATGATATTTCTCTATGGAATCATGGTATATTAAGCCCAATAGTGATTTTTCACTTTTAATCTAATTATATCATTATTTTCATTTTAAGTCAATTGTGTACATTGGTTATTATCTTTAGGGTAGATTTAGGACAAAATCTAACTAATACAATCTCTAGATTCTATAAATTGTTCTTGATTATGCCTATTTTTGCTAATTGATCAAATTTTGATACTTCATAATTAGTATTTAATTTTAACTGATTATCTATAAATAGGCATTTTTGGCATCTAATCCATCTGTTATAACATGCTTAATCATTTGTCTAGTTCATATTTTTTTTGGGTGTTTTTATTAAAAACTATTGGATTAACATCTTATTTCTTGTAATAGTGAACCTATAGGCTATTTTGTTTTATCTAAAACCTTCTTTTGTAGGTCATATTTTGGTATAAAATTTTATCTTACAGGTCTCCCCTCATCATAATCACTAAAAATACTAAACTTTGTGTTGCAAGTTACCTCTTTTGAGTACCTAAATCAAACTACTAACCATGTGCTTGTAGTCTACTTGTCAAAGACTATTTGTGGCACTTTGACAATCATTTTTGAATCACTTTAGTAATCTTGTATATATCATTTTCATCATTTTATCAAGTATATATCTCTTTGTTTTATATATTCTTATCTTTCATCTTATAGGTACATTACATCTAAATCATAATCAGTTAATTAATATTTTTGTGCTTGTTTGATTATCTCTCAGGGTTACAGTGGTGTATGCTCTCCTACTTGAATCTTTATGACAATTCCTAGATGATCAAAAACCAAGTATAAACCCCTTCCTTTTTTTTATTTTTAGGGGTTTGTGACATATATTTCACCAACATGCACTTAACCAAACTTTGTGTTTTAGTAGAGTATAAAAATTAGGAGAGCTATCATTGGCATGAAAGTGGAATTCCCCATAAAAGGTTCTATGGAGTGAGAGGAATTTAAGCTCTAAGATATAAGGTAGTTATAAAACATCCTATATATACTTGGGCCCCACTATACCTTCACATATATAGGGGATGTACTTAGAGATCCTTGTGTAAACCTAACATAGCATCCTTATATCGTAACATGCATACTGTTACCTAAATTACTACTAGCTCCTAAGTAGTCATCATGTGTAGATGGGGTCAAGAGGGTTCAATCAATTCTGTAATTGGTCACCAACCTATAGCCTCACCATGAAGCCATTTTATGGTGTAGGCATTGAGTTACACTACCTTTAATTTACTAATCATAGTATTGAGGCTTGCTTGATTTGGTGTGTGTTGTGCTAAACTAGTGTTCTTTATGAGCCAAGTTAGCATTTCAACTAAACCTAGACACACCTATCTAGGTCTTTCATAAAATAAAGTTGTATATTATTACGTCATCATCATCCTTTTGTACCTATAGTCTTTGTCATTATCCTATTGTACATATTATTTTTGTATATATTATCTTTTTCCTATCCCATCTCATCTTGTATTAATCTCACCTTATTCTAGTCATCCTTACCCCATCACTCACATATTATAACTATTATCTTGTATATTTTTGTCTTTCCCTCTGGTGCTTATTGTTTTACATCCTTTTCCCCCCTCTTATCACTAAAACCACTAATCATTAATCACACCCCCACCACCAACATCTTATCCTGTATATCCTTGACATCATCTTGTATATATTGTCCTTGCTTTACTCTCATCCTAGTCTAGCCATATAAACCCATATTTTTTCATCCCCCCATCACCTACATATCCTAAGCACATTGTATCTTAGCATCCACATCTTATCCTAAATCCACATCTTGTCCTAATCAACCTTTTATCTTGACCTTGCCTTAGCCTAATCACCTCAAATCCCATCTAGTCTCACCTCATCCTATCTTATCCTAGTTGGATTTATATTTCAATCAAACCCATATCCAAACCATCCCCATCATTACCCCTCATCACTTCATCCTCATTTATCATCATACTTGTCCTTGTCCCATTATCCTAATCACCTTCATCATATAATCCTATCCCCTCCCATATGAGTAAATTAGACTAGGGTCTTGAGTTAGTCCTTCTTGCCCATCCATATCATCCTATAACTTTAGTCCTCTATCATTTATCATCTAGTCAAATCCCATACCTAGTCAATATCCTGCTAGCATCTTATCACCTTTATCAAATTCAATCTAGCAAACCCATCAATCATCAATATAATCATCTTGCCTACTCATAACTAGCACCCATACAATCATAATCTTGTTAGTTTTAACCTAGGCACCCATCAAGTCCCCACTCCTTTTGCTAGCTTGAAAACTAGGCATTATTGATAGATCACTATCACTTACTATACTACCAGTTTGAAATATGATCCTAATCTTGCATCATCTCCATCTCATCCTCACCTGTGACACTAGATTAGTCATTTAGACCTAATTTTTTCAAGAAACCATTTATAACATTTAGTTTACATGAATTTAGACCCTTTTATCCTCCATCATCATGAATTTAGACCCTACTCTCATAGACCAATACATATTTGTCAATAAGGATGAGATGCTCTTATGGTTCCTTATGATGGGTGTCCTGCTTCCTAAAGGTGTTGACCCCATTCAACTCATTGTACCTAAGGCTCAAACTCATTCATATGAGTCACAATCAAACCCTCCATCCCTTAGTTATAGCTAATCATCTACCCCTTCTTATACTAGCAAAGGGCATCTTACCCTGGCTACCTCATCTACTACTATTCCATCCACCCAATCACATTAATCACCATCTGATCTATAGTCCAATGCTTCCACATCTAGGTCATGAAGTGAAGTGTGTCTTTATACTCCCCTACCTATATCCTTGGAAACCCCTTTCTAAAAATTAGTCATTACTAACATGATGGTCCATCCACCCATATGACATCTTGATTCCACTAAGCCTAAGCCATCTGGGTACCAAGCTAATAAATATTATGCATATCATCAAACCTTAGGGCATACCATCAATCAATGTTATAATTTCTAAGACTATGTCTAAGACCTCATTGACCATGGTGACATAGTAATTTAGGACAAACTAGATGAGTCCATCTACCTAGGTGAAAAAGAATAGGGATGTCAATATTTCATTCTTGATCATAATCAAGCCCTTCCCTTTCCAAGCCAAGGTCAAGACACCACACTCACCTTCCATGATCCCCACATATTTGATGAATATTCTATCGAAGATGAGTCTATCCCACATGAACCTAGTCCTCATGAACCCTCCCATGGGCTTATATTTTTCAAATACATTGATCCTCCATCATCTCCCTCTCACCCATCATATCAAACACCCCCAATTGAGATTCAATTATAGACAATGAATATACTACTAGCAATGTTTCATTATGTACATTAGAGTTAACATTAGAGTCAACACATATCTTATCTGCATCAAGATCATGTTCAACACTAGTATCCAAATTAGATTCCTCATCAAGAACATTATCCCTCATCAATATTGTAGTAGATATTGATAATATTCTTGCCCTTTTGGAGATATGTCCATTTTGGATAATAATGCCTCAGTAGACATACCTTTAAATCCAAAACATAATGATGTAGTCATAACATAGTTCTTACAATATTTATTTGTTGAATATTATTTGAGTAAATTTGATCCTAATTGGGATACACCTATTACAGCTAGTCCTAGTGATCTTTTTGCTAATCTTGAGGAGATTTTATTTGATTCCAAAACTAGGTCTTCTAGAAACCCCTATGAGGACCATGCTATCCCATCACCACTTATAAACCTCATCATATGATATTCATAGCCTTAATCTACCATTGAACCCTTTCTTCCTATGAATAATCATTTAATCATCTCCCTTCATAAGGATGAATAGGAACATGCATCATTAAACCCTTGAGCAATATAAAGTGTGCCATGAATAAAAAGGTATAAGACCATATTCAAAATGTCAATCATAATAATCAATCAATCTTTGATCCCATAATTTAAAGTTAATAAAATTCAAATCATCATCATAATCCACAAGTGCCTTCCCTTAGTGAAGCCTAAAATCAGGCACTAAGGGACTATTAAAGTCAAAAATCCATCTCCTCTGGTGAATCCCAAAGTTGGGAACCAGGGGGTAGTTAAATTTAAATCTAGTCAAAAAATAAAAATAATGCCTAAAAAATTATTAACATGGTCTATCATCTTTCAAATAATTATATTAGAGATTAACCTTGAAGTTTAAGTGTCTTGGATCTCCTATAATCTTTCATCATGTAGTACCAATCAAATGAGGAATGCCCAACATTTCCAATGATGTATTCAACTACTAGTCCTACTCCTCCATCATCCATCCTAACATCCTATCATGATCCTATCATCCATGAAAATCCCATACTTCCTCATCAAGATCTAATCAAATCCATATCTCCCATTAGCTTCTCGAGCAACATTATCTCTCCTAAGAGTGATAAAGACACCTAGTCTAGATATCTAAAGGGGTTGTAATCAAGAATCATCAAAGGTCACATTAACCTCAATAACAATGACATGATCCTAGCATCACATATCCATATAGAAAGTATTGGTTAAATATTCAAGCAATGTTTGTATCCTACATCTCACCCTTCTCCAATAAATTGAGATGCCCGAAAAGTCTTTAAAAAATCACTCATCCAATGGTGAAAACTAGTATTTTGGCACCTTGGGCAAGTACCATGATTAAAATTAAATTCTAGTGTCATGGTAGAATAATTAATTATCTACATTGTACCTCAACACTTGAGGTCACAATCCATCCTTTTTAGCCATCAAACCCATTGCTTGTCAAATCCCATCTATAACATATCCATCTGTCCATATCACACATCCTATTGTGTCATCCTTTATTATAATCTTGACCTTTGTAAGGGCATATAATATTCCTTGAGAAATATTCTAGAATCATCTTATCATATCTTTTAATAGACACTCAAGCAACTAAACATTCGTGGTCATTGGTAATCCCTAATCCCTTCTTCTTTAGTCTGCATCCTCTTTTATGCATCACCCCCATCATTTTGTTGTCCCATCCATAATTCCATCCATTCTCATCTTAGTTCTAGGCTTGATATTCCATTTTATATTAACATAATTTATATAACATACACATATCTCAAAAATCCCTAAAATTTGAAAAATGTCAAAAACACTTAAAATCATAAAGTTTAAAAAATCCAAAAATAATCCATGATGTCTTGTCTTATTTTTAATCCCCAAATTGCATCCATTTCAATTTCATTCATCTTTCATCACATTTGATATCCATCTCATACTTCGTATTATTTGGAAATAACATTCAGTCTTGGAACCAAATTTGAGTGGTCACCCATCCCTTAATATCTGCATCATCCTTTTGACATGGTATTATTGACACACACAACATTGTCAAACTTCTTAATCTAGCACCCATAGCTTCCTATCAGTGCCTTTTCATACCTATCACCCATACAATCAATACTTTGCTAGTGTGAAATTTGTTTGATCCTATCATCTCTTATTCTCCTTTTTAGATTGACTCTTGTAGGGTTTTATCTTTTGGTAACCCTTAGTAATTATAATATTTGAATCTCTTTTCTAAACCACCATCCTTTGACCACTTTTAAATTTGATTTTAAGGTCAAAATAGTATCCAAAAAATTCATGCCCAATCATGATCATCCTATCCAAATATAATTCTATCTTAAGTCCATAATCACATCCTAGTCATCCTAGTCTATTCCATCACCCAATCACTCATCCCATCATTTGAAAAGATGTTGTGACACTGCATGTAGATACTTATGTGTGTTACTTGTATGCTCTATGTTGTTTGACTTGTTTGCATCATTTATATATCTTATTTTTCTTATGTTTGCATCATGTCTCTTTTTATTTATTGGGCAATGAATGAGGATGTTATGAGGTCACCAAAATAATGCTTATAAGTTCCCTTGATGATGTAGAGTTTGTCATTTTACCATGCCCTTTGGCACAATGTCCTCTTAGGAATACTTATAACATGGGGCATACTACCAAGTGCCATATCTTTTGGATTGCTTAGACTATGATGAGCCTTATGATAGTTGTGATGACTTGATCACCTAACCACTCATCATTTATCCAATCATATTTATTTTCCATCAATAATCTAATCTTCCTAATCCACTTGACTAAAATCCATTCTTTTATCTCCATCTCATCATCTAAGTCATATTATCTAATCACTAATCATCATCATCATCATCATCATCATCATCATCATCATCATCCTCCTCCTCCTCCTCCTCCTCTAGTCATAACTACATTATCCTGAGGTCTTTTTAGACTATGTAGATATCACTTGGTCACTTTTTCAATGCTCAAAGATAGCTCATCCACTATCTCCTTTCTCCCCATCATCTAACATTATCATCTCAATCATATCTTCTCCACCATCTTTTGGTCACTTGATCATATTATGTCTCCTCTATCATCACCTACATCATATTGATTTATTTATCTTTAAGCTACACTCATCATTAATCTTGTCAAATCCTTGTCTTATCTAGGCCAAACATCTCTCCTTTACAAGAGTCCTTACTTGGGATATATATTAATCTTATGGCCTTTTTAATATTATCATCATCATGTTATGGTTGATTCCCCCTTGAGATGTTTTGATAACCATGACTTAGTCATGTCTATTCCCTATGCATATGTCTTTATCAAGGGCATCATAAATTTGTAGCTCAAGTCAAATTCATCTTGTTAATCTTCTATCTCTCATTGGAATCCCATCCCCTTGTCTATCCATTTCATCTCACCCATCATTCCTTTTTTCGAGTGGCCATCCATCTCATTTTTCCTTGCATGTCCCCTCAAGGGCGCATCATACCCACTAACATTCATATATGACATGGTTTTTATTTGAAATACCATTACTCTTTTCACTTCAATTCACTCACAATGCCCTTTTAAAGAGGGGGAAAATTTATGCATCTAAATTTGCTCGCTTACATTATTATCACTAATATTCCTATTAGTCGACACTAATTTTACTAATTTCATTTATCCCCTTTTATCCCACTAATTTATCCTCACTTCCTAATCATTTATCTAACATTCCCATTCATCACCCTTAATTAATTAACCTTATTCTATCCAAATTCATCATTAGTTCCTTTAAAACATCCCTTAATCCTATCCTAATCTATCTTATTCATTATTTTGGAATTTTAAATTCCCACGATCCACCTAACCACCTACTAAACCTATTCATAGGCTCTCCTACACCCATACTCCCTAATAATCCACCTAATATCTATCTAATCCCCCATATAATCATCATTAACTCCTAAGAAGGATTCTAGAATCCTCCAAATCTATAACCTTCTCTATTCTCACCCCTCCTCTCTATAAGCTTCTAAATATAAAGGCTTCTAAGGAATTTTAAATTCCTTTTAATTTTCCGCCCTTGATATACCTCATCTAAATTTTAATCTCATTCATTGATCTCTCCCTCCAAAATCTATTTAAACAACTCCATTCCTCCATGGAAGGCCATCTTATAAGTCCATAACATCTTCATGCTAAATCAATTCATGAATCTATCATCCATAATCATGCCATCATAATATCAAAATTTGGAGTCTAAGCTAATATTAATCCCAATCCTCTTGTTTTTTATTTTGTTTAATCATGGTTTGGAGCATTTAGCTTTAGGATCATAATGTTGATTTGAATTGTGAATTCATTTATTATATTTTTTATAATGGCTCTAGATCTTACCTAGGTATTTTGATGTTTGAGTTGATTAAATTGCATAGTTTAATCCATTAAGCTCAAATTTTAAGCTACCAAAACATTTTTACCAAAATTATTATAGGTACATGTATTTTATGGTACCCTACATACCTAGCCTAGGGCACAGTAAATTCACCAATAAATGCATAGAGACATGGATACCTAGTAGTTCATCAAACACAGTTTACTTTCCACCTTTGCATTTTCTTCACCAGAGACATAATTGAATTTATCTCTACATGTGATCCATCTGGTGGTTTTAGGTGGTCAAGCACTAGTTGAAGACCATATACAACACATGAATGGCATAATTGAGGATTATTTATCCTTATTCTAAGAACTTGATACTCTTGTCATGGTTTTGTTGGAATTTAAATCTCAATCAAACCATGCATATAAGGAAAAAATATGATAGCTTAAGTAAAAGGTTGTGTACCGAGTTTATGAGAGTACCAGTTCTAATCCACTAGAGCCATTATTCAAAAAATTATATATATATATATATATATATATATGGAATGTGGGGTATGTGATGTCATACATAAAATGTATACCAATAAAAAATTGTATTACACACCACTCTAAATGGTTTAGTAAAACATTGGAATGGATGATGCATCAAAACTAGCCACTGTGGGAGATTACTAGTCTAATGTTGAGACAACCATTTTTTTGAACTATTGCATGAATACTAGGATGTTTTCATACACAAATAAACAAAAATGAAAGGAGCGCACCCATTATTAGGAAAGATGCACTTAAATTTGGTTTAATTTAGTTGAATAGTGAGTAAATGACCATATCAAATGAACCCAAATCTGTGTACTTGGGTCAAACAGGAAATTGATAGCATGTTGTGAAATTGAGTTATTTCTACCATTGATGAATATGAATGGGTTAGTATAATATTTGTCAACATCAATAAGGATGGTGGCATTAAATTTTGTGTGTATTATAAGATACTCAATGTGATAAGTGTGATAGAGCCTTTCCCAATGCCTTTCATCAAGGAAATTTTGGAAGGTGTTGTTGGGAGCAAAATTTACACATTCACCAATGGTTTTTCTAGATATCACCAAGTACAAATTTTTGAATCAGACAAGACAAAAATAAATTTGCAATTAAATGGGGTTATTTTTCGTATAATGTTATGTATTTGGGCCTACAAATGCACTAATTATGTTCTCACACATTGTGGTGGAAGCCTTCAAGGATTTCATTCACAAGTTACTATATGTGTACTTAGATGACTGCACCATGTATGGTTTAGTGCATGAGCATTGTGATAATATGTCCCTCATACTTGAATGTTAATGCCATCTTCAAATTTACTTGAATTTGAAGAAGTGCATTTTTACCACCCCATTTAAGATCCTATTAGGCTATATTATTGTTGGGATGAACTCTTAGTGGATTTGACTAAAATTATAGTCATTATCCAACTCCCACTACCAACCACTCAACACAAGGTCCATGCCTTTTTAGGTCACATAGGATACTTTCATAAGTTCATTCAAGGTTATGCTACTATAGCCACACTGATGGAAGGACTAGTTAAACACAATGGCCTATTCTTATGGATGGCTCAGCACCAACAAGTGTTTGTGGCCTTAAAAGAGAAACTGGTAATTGTACTCATTCTCTAGTTCATAAACTAGAATCATCCATTTTATGTACATGTCAATGTTTTAGGCATGGTAGTCAATGCTATCCTAAAACAAACCTATGAGGGAAACCTTTAGCATCCTATTTATTTTTCTATCTATAAACTAACACTAGTAGAATGAAACTACTCTACAATAGACTGTGAGGCCTTGTCTATGGTTTATACACTTCAAAAGTTTTTCCAATACTTGTTGGAAAGCCCATTTATCTTTTATACAAACCATGAATCGCTCAACTATCTAGTAAATAAACTAGTATTACATGGGTGCATCTACTAATGGATTATCCTCTTCTAAGAGTTCTAGTTCTTCGTGGTCATTAAACAAGGCAAAGTTAATTTTAAACTTGACCATCTCTCACATGTTCAATTTAGTGAAATATCATGTACCATAAAGGATGTTTTACCTAATTTAATTTTTTTAAAGTTACATGAATACATGAATAACTATAGGAAATTTTATATTTTCTTATAGTAGACTAAACACTAGATAACCTTATGAACTAAGAGAAAAGCAACTAGTTTCACATGCTACTCCTTTCTAGCTTATTGGTGGAGACAAGTACAAAATTTGTCAAGATGAAGTAATAATAAGGTGTGTAATTTATGACAAGCATGTGGAATTATTTAAATATGTCAATAAGGTGTTGTAATAGGACATTATTCTAGTGATGCAACAACATTAAAGGTTATACTAACTGGGTTATGGTGTCCCAACTTATTTAAAGATACTAAAGCTTATGCATGCAAATGTGATATCTATCAATGCATAGTTAAACCAAACAGAAGGGATGTTATACCTGTTCATACCATACTTTCTCATCAATAATTTTAAAAATAGGCTATTGATTTCATTGAGCCCATTTAACTAACTTTGTGATAGACTGACATAGGGTACATCATTACTGTCATAGACTATCTCACATGCTAGGCTGAAGTAGTGCCCATACGTGATTATAATACTAAATTTTCCACTAGATTTTTATGGGAAAATATAATCACAAGGTATGGATGTCCTTGAAATTTAATTAGTGGTTGTGTAAATCACTTTATAAGTTATAAAATGTGCATCCTCTTGGTTGAGTTCATGATTATGCACTATACGTTCAAAATACCACTCTCAAGAAAGTTGCATAGATAAAGCCTTAAACAAGATCCACATATTGAATAAGATTTGAAAAATTAGTCACATTTATTGGGATGATCAAGTTTATGTCATCTTATGGACATATCAAACCACATACTAAAGGTTAACAAGAGTACTCCTTTTAATCTTATCTTTAGCACTAAAGTAGTTTAACCAATAGAGTTCCTTGTACTTTCCTTGTGTATTATGCACATTATAAGATTAGATGATAAGGATTCCATAAAATAATTATTGGATTCTCTAATTTATCTAGATGAAACACACTTTCTCACACACTAGAGCCAAGAAGTTGAGAATCAAAAACAAAAACCTAATATGATCGATATATAAAAACAAATGTTTTTCATCTTAGTATGCATCTCCTAGTCTATGATTCAAAGTTTTGTTTGAGAGTTTTCAATAGTTTCATTTTAATTTTATGGAGGTTTTTAGGTGAGTGGATGAATTTTTTTGATATTCCAAGTAAAAATGACAAAGTGTGTAATGTTCTTGTCCTAGTATGCTTGGTTGATCTTCAATTTTGGAATGGTTTGAGATGATTAATTATGAGTCTAAAGTATTGATCATGTGAAAAGGGTTATATTAGAGGTTAAATATGATTAGATATATTATGTTCATAAGTGGAATTAATCTAGTATTTTATATTTTTCATCTAAACATTTTGGGTCTAATGAGATAAAATTTGAGTAGGTAGTTTGATGATGTCATAATTACCATGTGTGGATGAGTTAGGGGAGTTGTTCATATGGCTGTGATAAAATTATTCCCATGTTGATATGCACTAAATTTTAGGTCATGTGATTAAGTGGAAAAAAAATGAAACTTTAAATTTTGGCTCCCAGGTAGTTTGACAGTGTTTTCTCATACTTAGCCAAATTTACTTGTGGCAAAAAAAGTTGAGTAGGCATTTTGATGTATTCACATTTTGCATGTGTGAGAGTTTTAAAAGAATTTGATCATATGGGTTTATTTATTTTTATTAATATTTGAAGTTAAATAAATTTAATATCATGTGATGAATCAAATCGTATGATATGCATGTGCAAAGTTGGCCTTCCAAGTAGTTTTAGGCATAGTTGGCTCTATGGCAAAAAAATCTGAGTGAGCAGATTAATGAAATTATATATTACATGGATGAATGATTTAGGAGATGATTAATAAATTTTTGAATTATTATTTTAAAATATAACATATGGTCCAGATTTTATAACATGATAGTGAGCGAGGTAAAATATATGACCATGCAAAGTTGGTCTTCCAAACAGATAACAATGGTCCCCATAGTCTATTTTGCATGATGTTAAAGATCAGGTTCAGATAGAGATATAATGGATCAATGGTAATCATATAGTGAATATATATGGTGAATTTTTATTCAAATTATTCAAAGTTTTTTTTGGTTAACTAAGTTAAATATTGAGATCCTTACAAAAGGATCAATGGAGTGTGTTTATTCTAAGGTGTCAGGAAGCAGCGAGATGAAGACAAGTGTTTAAAGTTTAATGTTGAGTAGAGTTAAATATCAAGATTATTATAATATATAAGTGAGTTTATGTTATTATATACATGTCAATAGTGCATATTGATCGAGATTATTTCAAGGTATCCAATGTTTAACACAGATAAAGATCGAGCTACGTATAAGAGATCGACATAGCACATTAAATCAAATAGTCAAGATGAAGATCCAATGATGAGAGATGAAAGCTAAAGGTTTAAATAATTAAAATAATATATATGGTTCATTAATTATCTAAGTATCAAGGACATAAGATGATTTTTAAGTGACCAAAGTTTAACTATGACCGTTTGAATTCAAATATTTGAATTTAACAAAGAAAAGATCAGTGTCTGGTTTTTGGGCAATGTCTTTTGATATAGGTATAATTTTATCATGGTGTAAAAAGATAATTTCTAGATTAATCCAAGGAAAATATTTTAATATATATTTTATGGTCTGAAAGTGTTTATAATCAAAGTTATGAAGGTTCAAAATTGACTATGTTTTTCATGTTTGCTCTATAAGTAACACAAGAAGGTTAATTGAGTTATGATTATTGGTATATCAATGTTTAAAGGTGAGATAGATATTATGGTATATTTTAGACTCCATTAGGACCATATTTTTGAATTATTAAGTTTTTAACAATCATATGTAGCATGATCAAAGGGTTGAAAGTTGATTGTGTTTTCATTCATAATGACTATGTGTACAAAAAGGTGTTTGAGCGAATTGAGTGTTAACATAAGGGTGCTGTGGTGGATATAAACACTTAATAAGTACCTATGTATCATGTGTCATGGGTACATGTACTTGGAAATTTTTCTTATGTTCTTAATTTGCTTAGATAAGTATTAAAGAGGTGAATGGGTCTCCATAGGACCTAAAAAGTGACTTAGGCTTATTTGAAAGAGAGTTATGCTTAAGTGTGACCCATGTTAGATGATTTAAGGGTGATGTTATGTATTTTGGATGAAAATAAAATATTTTGGACTTGATAATTCATGAAGTCTCTATAAAAAGTAAAACCAAATGTGATGGTTTATAGATTTGAAGAGGAGTGTGCATGTGAGAGTTATGGAGCGAAGGAGAGGGTGTGTGCCCAATGGATGGCTTAATGAGAAAAGTAGTTTAAGGACTATGTATATGACTTATAGGTCATGTTTTTGATGCAATAATAGTGATATTTTAGGTTTAGGATGAGTGAAGAGGTCTGGAGTGATCTAAAAGGATGTTTTTAATGTCTTAAGAGTGAGTGAAGGATAGATGGTGTCTGTGTGAGCTTGGTGGCTGATTTGAGAGAAAGATTAGAATGTGGATTATGTGTATGAGAATATATTAATTTTTTTGATGTGGTGATAGAGTTTTTACTGAAGAGTGTAGATTGATCCAAAAAACGGCTTTAGATCTAGTGAGAAGGTGTGATAAGGTGAGTGTGAGTGAAGGGTTGAAGAGTGGGGTTAGTTGGGATATGTAATGTGTCCTAATTGATATGTATGTGTTGGTTTAAGTATGTAATGTAATTTATCCAATATGGAGAGTTGGGTGAAAGAGTAAAGGTGAAGAGTGATAATCATAGGTCCATCATCAGATGTTGAAGATATTAGTTCAAAGGTGGATATGTTCATAGGTGTTTTTGTGGTTGTAGATGACAGGATAGTTTTATTGTGAGAATGTTATCAATGATATCAAGGTTTAGGTAGTAGATGCCAAGACAAGTTTGAGTTCAAAAGAGGAAAGTTATTCAAAAAAAAAAGGACATCATGTTTAATAAAGAAACTTGTCATAATAGTAAAGAAGATGAAAAGAAGGAAGAAGGAGTTGATCTCATGAGTGCACTTGGTGAACTAAAGGAGTAGAAGAAGAGGAATCATAAAATAAGGAATATGATCAAAGGTATTGAAGAACAAGTTGGTTCTCTTGAGGGAAGTCTGTTAGGCAAGTTTGAAAAAGAAGAGAAGAAATATCAAGAACATATCAAATTTATTGAAGTACACGCATATATATTGAAAGACATGGCTAATAAGGCCAAAGAGGATGAAGATAAACTCAGTATTCTTGAGGATAAGTTAAGGAATACAAATGAAAATCTGATAGAAAGAGATGATGAGTACACTCTACTAAAGATTGAGATGGAGTCATTAAAGAGTGAGCATGGGCTAGTTATAGTCAAGTTGGATAAGCTAGAAAAGAAGCATGAGAAGCCTGAGTATGTCAAGGAGATTACAAGAATTGAAAGAAATGAAAAAAGGTCTGTTAAACAACCAAATGATTCAAGGTATGCTAGTTTATTCCATGGTCATTATTATATATGTAATAAGTATGGTCATAGAGCTAAGGACTGTAGAAGGAAGTTAGTCAAGAATGAGTCCTTATGAAGCCTTGGAAGAAGAAGCAATTGGTCTTGGAAAAATCATAACTCAGATTAGTTAAGAGGTATGTTCAATGATATTATTTTCTATAGTTGCAATAAAATAAGACATATTGCCAAATTTTGCAAGAATAGTTTGAAGATGCACTAAATTTTTGATAAGAATAAATATGCTCCTAAAAGTCACTCAATGGTATTAAGACCAAAGACTATGAAGTATATTAATGATCAAGATGTATTTCTTTCTACAATAAAGAATGAATCATATATGAAGAAGATATGGAATTTTTCTTCTACCCAAATTGACAAGGAAGATCACAATCGTCATTAAGCAAAAGGTATGAGTGATCTTATTTGATTCAAATGTCATAGAGTTGGTCACATTGCTAGATACTATAAGAAAAATAAAAATAAGGTATATGGAAATCTTAGTGTGCAAGGAAGAGGTTACACATTGGTTTGGAAACCTAAGTTTGTAAGGAGAGATTAGTTTGAGACCAAGGATGGTTTATTTGCCATGATAGACAAAACAAGAAATCAAGAGTTTATGTTGTCAGCATTTATTGACAAAACTAAAGCAAAGAATGAAATCAATAAATTATTAAAAATCAATTAGATGATGAGGTAGGACTAAAAGTTAGAGAAAGATATGGATATATGGGAGTCTCATAAGTTTTGGGACTTTTAGTCTCTCTATGTCAAAGGGATGTCTCTATCTAGGCTTCAAGGAGATACTTGTCAGTCAGAGGAAGCTTGGTGGATGTCAGATATCATTTGATGAGAATGCATGAAAATAAGGTATGTTTGTGCATTCTTTTTATATATCTATTTATTGGATAAAAGAAGCTTGTGAAGAATCTTAGTGGTCCTACTTTGATAAGGAATTAGCTTGTTGATCATGGTTTGGATGCTCTAGTATAAAGGTGTTTTTTTAAATATATATCTACATATCAAGTTATGGTAGATGTTAGGTGAGACTGTAAGTTAAAGGCCTCTCTTCTAGGCTTATGTCCTATATCTTGCTAAGCTTATTAAAGGCTTGTTGAATAGTTGTGTATGCCATGGAAGTTCATATTGTTTTGAAGATGAGGTGTCTTTATATAAGTATTGAATATTATTGGATAGTATTTGAAGACTTTTTGAAGATGTCATGATCCAAGTGAAGCATGGACTTAAGGTGAACTTTGTAATTTGTCAGGTCCTAGGATCAGAGGATAGAGTAGCTGAATTTGAGAAAGAAGGTATGAAGGTTTTTATGTGATCTCGAGTTTATATGTCTTATTTTAGGTCAAAAGACATGGTATAAGAAGTCAAGTTTCCAAAATTTATGAAAGCTCAAATATTGGTGCAAAAGTGTGTGATGGTTATCTTCAGGTGTGCATGAAGTTTTAGAGGTGGATGTTGATAGAAAGAGGTTTAGTTGACCTTGTTTGTTTTAAGGTTCTAGGGTTTTAAGCTCTGCTATAAAAATGGTTTGATTTATGAGTTAAGGTATGAGGCTTATTAATATATTGAATGGTCCAAATGGGTTTTAAAATCAAGCTTCAAAGAGAATTGAAGGTTTGTTTTTTTTCAAATTGTTCATGTATTTGTCAAGATGGAGGCCTAATTGGTAAGTTAGTTTATGAAAGAGGTATATTTAAGAGGATTAGATAGTTGTTTAAAATTTATTTGCTTGATGGGGTATATAATAGTGCTCTAGATATGAAGCTTTAGGTCTTGAATGTGTGTCTAATAAAAGTTATGGGCTATGCAAGTTCTAGGTAGGGCTGCAAGAAGACTAGACAGGCCTAGTATGAAGATTTGATGTTTTTTCTTAGTGTTTCCAAAATATAAAGGAATTATTGTTTCAAGGAGAGTTATTAATTTGATTTAGATCATTTTTTATGTTTGGTGAGTGGCATGAAGTTCTTTTGGTGGTTCTTGAGGTAGCATGAGAGAGAAGGCTAGTAAGCCTGTGTGGTGGTTCTTCATGGTGTATAGAGATTTGAAGATGCTTAGGAGGTAAAATTTCTATAAAATATTGGGAGAGTCCCTCTTAGATTTTTCTTGTTGAGTTACATAAGATTTAATTATTTTTGTGTTCTTTCTTCATTGGTTGCAATGGTTGGTTGAAGAAGAATATTGGTATGTAGCAAGAGGAAGGTGTCAATGCAAGAAGACGTAGGCTCAAGGTGAGGAGGAGTTTGTAATATATTTATAATATGTTATTATCCTATTGGTAATATTTTTAGGTCTTTAGGATCAGTTGATGCCCAATTTTTCATTGTGTCAAAAGGGGAGAAAGTTCATATTGTGAGAGTGCTTGAAGAGAGAGAAGGAAGGTGAGATGTATATTTCTATATGATGGTTGTTGACATAAATGACAAAGGAGGATATTTTTGGAGAGTTATAAATGATGTCATGGAGGTATTCATTTGAGTGGATGAAGTGCCTTGATAGTTTAATTGACAATGACAAAGTGTTCAATGTGCTTGTCTTAGTATGCTTGAAGTATACTTGGTTGATATTTAGTTTTTGAATGGTTTATGATGATTAAGGATGAGTATAAATTAATGAGAATGTGCAAGGAGTCATATAAAAATTCAAGGATGATTAGATATATTGTGTATATAAGTGTAATTCATCTACTATTCCATATTTTTTGTCTAGAAATTTTGGGTTTAATGGCATAAAATCTGAGTAGGTAGTTTGATGATGTCATAATTACCATGTGTGGATGAGTTAGGGGGAGTTGGTCATATGGTTATGATCAAATTATTCCTAAGTTTCTATGTGATAAATTTTAGGTCATGTGATTTATCACAAAAAATAATATGTAAGTGCAAATTTGGGCTCCTGTGTAGTTTGATAGTGTTTTCTCATACTTAGCCAAATTTGCTTGTGGTAAGAAAAGTTGAGTAGGCATTTTGATGTAGTCATATTTCACATGTGTGGTAGTTTTAGGATAATTTGATCATATGGGTTTTTTATGTTTTATTCCTAGTTTATATATGTTAAATTTTATGTCTTATGATTTCATGTGCAAAGTTGGCCTTCTAAGCAGTTCTATGCATAGTTGGCTTTATGGTAGAAAAATCTAAGTGAGTAGATTAATGGTGTTATATCTCACACATGTGAAGGTTTTAGGAGTGATTAATACATGGTTGGATTTATATTTTAAAGGATAAAATATTTTACAAATATGATAACATGCGAGTGAGTGAGGTAAAATATATGACTATGTAAAGTTGGCCTTCCAAGTAGATAGCAACGGTCCCCATACTTAGTCTATTTTACATGATGTTAAAGATCAAGACCAAATGGAGATATAATAGCTCATGGGTCATTATAAAATTAATATATATGGTTCATGTTGATTCAAATGAGTCAATTTTTTTTGGTTAATGAAGTTAAATATTAATCTCCTTATAAAATAATCAATGAAGCATGTTTATTCCAAGGTGTCAGGAAATAGTGAGATGAGGACAAGTGTTTGAAGTTTAACATTGAATAGAAGTAAAGATTAGGATTATTATAAGATATAATAGTGAGAATATGTTCATACATATATAAATAAATGGTGCATACTGAGCAAGATTATTTCAAGGTGTCCAATGTTTAACGTAGATAAAGACCAAGCTATGCATAGGAGATCGATGAAGCACATTAAGTCAAATAGTCAAGATGAAGATCAAAAATTGAGTGATGAAAGGTAAAATTTAATATCCTTAAAATAATAATTATGGTGTTTTATTCATCTAAGAAGTGAGAAAATGAGATTCATTTTAAATGACTGGAGTTTAACTATGACAATTTGAATTCGAATATTTGAATTTAATAAAGGAAAGACCAGTGTCAAGATTTTGGGCCATATCTTTTGATATAGGTAGAATTTTCTCATGGTGTAAAAAGAGAATTTGTATAGGAATGAAATTATCATCTATAAATATATATTTTAATGTTTTAAAGTGTATACAGTAAAAGTTATGAAGGTTAAAAGTTGACTGTGTTTTCATGTTTGCTATGTAAGTAACCCAAGAAGGGTAATTGACTTGTGCTTGTTGGTATCTCAATGTTTAAAGGTGATCTAGATATTGGAGTATGTTTTAGAATCCATAATTTATATATATGTGCATTATTAAGGTTTGAAAAATCATATGTAGTATGATCAAAGGGTTAAAAATCAACTATGTTTTTGTTCATAATGACAGTGTGTATAGAAAGGTGTTTGAGATAATTAAGTGTTAATAGAAGGGTGTTGTGATGGATATGGAAACTTAATAAGGACCTATATATCATGTTTCATGGGTACATGTACTTGTAAAGTGTTCTCATTTTCTTAGTTTTCTTAGAGAAGTATCAAAGGGGTGAGTGGGTCTCCATATGACCTAAAAAGTGACTTAGGCTTATTTGAAAGACAATTATGCTTAAGTGTGACCCATGTTAGATGCATTATGGGTGAAAGAATTTATTATGGATAATAATGAAATATTTTGGAATTGATTATTCATTAATGATATATATAAATTAAAATCAAATGTGATGGTTTCTATATTTTAAGAGGAGTGTGCATGTGAGAGTTGTGGAACGAAGGAGAGAGTGTGTGCCCATTAGATGGCTTAATGAGTAGAGAAGTTTGAGGAATGTGTATGACCTATGGGTCATGTTTTTGATGTTATAATAGTGTTATTTTAGGTTTAGGATGAGTGAAGAGGTCTATAGTGATCCAAAAAGATGTCTTGAGAGTGAGCGAAGGATAGATGGTGTCTATGTGAGTTCAGTGGCTGATTTGAGAGATAGATTAGAGTGTGGACTATGTATATGACCATCTAGTCATGTTGTTAATGTGGTGAAAAAATTGCTATTAAATATTATAGAGTGATCCAAAAAGTGTATTTGGATGCATTGAGAGGGTGTGATGAAGTGAGTGTGAGTGAAGGGTTGAAGAGTGGGGTTAGTTGGGATATGTAATGTCTCCTAATTAATCTTTATGTGTTAGTTCAAGTATTTAATGTGCTTTGGCCAACAAGGAGAGTTGGGTGAAAGACTGAAGGTGAAGAAAGATAATCATAGATCCATCATCAAGTGTTTAAGACATTAGTTCAAAGGTATATATGTTCATAGGCATTGTTATGGTTGCTCAACATCTAGGGTGTTACAGCCTCCTTGTAAGGTGAAACTTGATAAAGGTCTAGTTGTTGTGGCAACTTAACTAGACATGTGTAGTAGCTCCTTATGGGATTTCAATCTCGCTAAAATAAGGGATGGTATTTCCTTTATCAATTGAATCTGGTCTAAATTGGTTATTATTATGGGATAGTAGTCCAATTGTAGGTTCTAGTGGGGTTTCTCCCCCAAGAGGGTTTCCCACATATTACATGTGTTATGCGCTTGATCTGGCATTATCTCTCTAGTTCATTGATATGAATGATGTGTATGCTTCATGAATACTTATGGTAATTGATTAAGAGTTTTAAAAGGTTTAAAATTGAAGTTGGATTATTTGGGCTCATTGATTCACCCCCCACTTCTCAGTGATTGTACCTTCAACAAGTTTGTGCATCATTTAGGTAAAATATGAATCTGGTGGGATGGTCTATTTATTATTCATGTTATTCATTTGATAGGTGCTTGTAAATTAAAAATATTAAATGACCAATTCCTACAAAACCATTTCAATGGTAGTCAGCTCTGACCCTTCTAATCTATGTAATTATATAATTCAGTGAATAAGGTGTATGCCACTAGGTTAGCCTAGGATTTTGTTTCATTTTCAAATAATCATGGCATTGGTTGTGAACTTTTTTGTAATTGGTTTGAGACTTTTTGATATTATTTTGGTATTTATCACTCTCTCTTTCTTTCTTGACATGAATTGCACTATGTTATGATTTGGAAGACCATGCATAGATTTTAATATGGGATAGGTTTTAAGGATGGATAAGTTATTTAAGATACAATCACATAATAGGAGTCATGTAGAGGAGGTACATGAATAAATCATGTAAAGGATGCACACAGATGAGGTGTGTGAAAGAGGAACATAAAATAAATAATGTAAAAACCATGTGAGATTAGATATCTTAAACTATAATGGGGTATGTAAAATAGGGCACGTGAGGGATGTGTGTAAGAGGTGACGTATGACCTAGGTAAGTAGAATAAAGATAGAAAAGGAAATATCATTATGAAAATGGGTTAAAATAGAAAAGGAAATATCATTATGAAAATGGGTTAAAATAGAAAAGTCAATTGATTACTAATAGAATAGGAAATTTGAATTACAATAGGTGGCATGCACTCTAAGAAAGGTGCAAAGGATGGGACATGAATTCATTAGTGATGGATTGGTATAAATGGTAAGCATTAAAAATGGATACCAAGGTAGTCATTTAAAGCATTAAATGGTTGAAGTGATGGATGATAACATGGAGGAATTAATTTGAAAATTTGTGATAGACTATAAAGGATAGAGAGACCATCCATTTTTAATTTTATTGTAAACTTATAATCCATTACAAAGATCAAACAAAGCATGAATAGGTGACAAGTGAATATGACTACATAGTGTTTCTATGACAAAACATGAAGTAGATATTGTGGTGAAGGGAATTTAATTAAAGAAGTGGTAAATCAACCATAGGAGTGGGTTGAGAAATTTTTAGGCTATATGCATCAAAGCTACCATTAGAGAAGATTAAAGTAGGAAGCTAAAGCATTTTAATGCTATATTAAAATAAAGAAATAAAAATGTATTCATTCAAGAGTGTTGTTTGATTGCACATTAACATTTAGAGACCTCAATCAGTGATACAACCAAAGTGAAAGTCTAAAAAGTGAAGAAATCCATTACCAACCATTATTAAAGTAGAATAATAAGAGCGCACATAAGAATTAAGTCCCGTTTATATCTAGAAAAAAGGATCTAGTGAACATGGTGTGTGATGCATGGACCCCACAAAGATGGAGGAAGGGAAATCTAGTGGAAAGGCACCATAAATGGCATGTGTAGGAAATAAGTATTCTACCACATCATCTCCCCTCCTATTTTGATTAAGGAAATGCAATACCTAGAGATAGTTATATGTGAAAATGATTGAGATTCTAAGGTTTCCACTTGTCTGGTCCTTGATTACAATCATTATCAAACTAGAAAATAACTCAACTTAAAATAAGAATATTGAGTGGAGTGACATATTACCAAGAATGAGATCACATATCATATCATAGTCTAAAACTTATTAGAGGATGTAGAGGGGATCTAACTCTTTCAACTACCTTATTTTGGAAAGCCACATGAGGTGGTTCACTTTCTAATTCACTCATGAAGACTACCTCTACTTTGCTGGGTGTAGAATGAGAATTACCCCTAAAAAGATCAATAATGTATTTAGGTTACTTTGTTCTAGAGTTTATTTTGGTGTGGATATTGAGGATTTGGAGGAAATTGTTAAAATGGACATAGTGTTGTAATATAAAAAGGAAGGCCACTACATGTACACCATAAGCCTAATCGATCTTGTAAATAAAATAAATGTGTACTTGGCCACAACCCAATTAGGAGGCATAAATAGGTGGAAAGAGGTGAATATGTCCCACCTATATATCTTAAGATAAATGGCCAAGGAACAAAGTGAAAAAGTTATCAAAACTCTTTATCCAAGATCTTTCCAATGGCTCATTACCATAGCCATTGATGCTTCAACATATACTCAGAAGATACTATATACATATAAAATTTTCAAAGTTTTATTGATTAGTGATACTTTGTATCTTTTAGGAACCTATTGAGTTTTAATCTCTCTAAGTGTATGCCTTAAGGGGTGCACCAAGAAAGGGGTGGGTAGATCATTGGTGATTATTAAGATTGTTATGCCTTTTAACACTTACCATCTACATACTCATCTCTTAAAACCATTAACCCTAAGATTATTATTATTAGTACTACCCGTTCCAATAATTTTCCCCCTTCCATCCTCCTTTTCTTAATTTAATTCCATTTTGGACTATTAGTTTTACTATGTCAACCATGACTGACCCTATACAGTTTAGGATATTTTTCACATTTTGGATTTGTTAGCCTTTCAACCGACCTAGATCAGACCTAGTGAATTATTCCCAAAAACATACAGGGTCAACCATGGTCAACATTATATAGCTGATGTTTTTGGGAGGATTTTAGGCAAGATCCACCTATATATACAACCTCATTTTCAACCATTTGTAGAGAATATAAGTGAAGAACAATAAGTGCAAAAGAAGATCTATTTATTAACAATTCTAACTGAGGAGTAAATCTTAGGGTTTCATACTTTATTTGGAGATACAGATCTTATCTTGCAGATAAGTCTTTTAGATGCATAGATAGGTTGTGTATCCTAGAGCTGATTTGTCTTTGTTATCCTTACATACCAAAATAATCTCTTACAAATCACCTTGGCCAAGGGAGATATTGAGGCTTGATGGGTTCATCTTCAAGGTAAGTATTCCTAAATTTATTTCTCCTTTATAAGAGTAGATAGATAACATAGTTGTGCTTCTATTCCATGCATTAGGATTTCATATACATTAACATGAGCATATGTCTTCTATGCATGTTTATTTTAGTTTTTTGTTTTGTTTCTAACCCCCATTTTGTGCCATAATATTTTATGTGCATTATATTAGATTTACTTTTTTGTTTATTAGCATAAATAAAATATCAAACCTTAGGACTCTTTTAGGGTTGTTGCATGATTATGTTAGACTGTAGGCTTTATAACCCTAACTCACATGGTGCATTGTGACAAGTGATCCCATAATTGGGTCTAGTAGACCCCTATATTGGTCATTCTCCCTCTTAACAAATGTATTCCCAATCAGAAGTGTAGGTATGCTCTATATTCTCTAAGCCAAGATTGATTTATATACACGATGTATTTCTAATTGCATACATTCTAGTGAACCCAATGTGAATCTAGCTCTTATAGGATTTATTTCATTTTTTAAGCATTATTTTTATCATATATTTATCATCTAGAATGACTCTATCGACCCAATTCTAATCTCTATGCACATGTTATCAAGAATAGGCAACTAGATCAACTCAGATGACCCAATATAGGTTTCCATAATTCTAGACTTCCATTTCAGACTACTAGGTCAACCCAGTTGACCTTGTACACTTTTAGGCATCCAAAAAACATACTAGGTCAACCTTATTTGACCTATACATTTTCAATCTTTTGTAATAGGTCCCTACATAGATTGATTGAGCCAGTCAACCTAGTTAGTAGGTTTTACTAGCATTATTCAAGGTTCTTGACTAGAAATATTCATTCTTAGAATATTTGATCCACAAAGGTTTCTTTCTCTCTCTATCTCTTTATTTTGTTATCTTTCCTTTCACAGTTTGTAATCTTCAAAACTACCCCTGCATAGTCAACTGGATCGACTCTGTCAACCTAGTTATGTGTTCTATGTGCTATCTAAAATAACTAGGTTGACCTTAGTTGACCCTACGCATTTTCAAACATTGATTTCATAGTACATGTTATATCCTATCAACCCTATTCTATATTTTTTTCATATAGTGTCAACATTATACCTTGTTTCAAGTTGGAATTAATCTCTATATGCTAGTAATTAGTTCACACCTTTCTTTTCTTATTGCTTGCATGCTTAGAATAGTCCACATAGTCTAATTAGGAGGTTTTTAATTAAACATTTAGTTTAACTATTTATATTTTATGCACACATAGCCACATCACATAATCTACACAAGCACTTTATCATTTATCTACCTAAGGCCAACCTACTTGGATTTCATCACCAAGGGGGAAGTTGACTTGATACTCTGGTCAAGTATAAAGCATGGTTCATGGTATATTTTGGTTAAGCACCCGACACCTTTATCATTGTGGTGTGTTAATTTAAGGAGTAGGCACCAATAATAAGCTTGTATCATTTCCACTATAGCCCCTTTCAGCCCAAATGACCTGAAACTATCCTTAGATTGATATCTAGTTCCTTGATTTACAACCAACTTCCCATCACATTTAAAATTATTTATTAAGAAACTAATAAAACATCTTAGGTTTACCAATTAGTTAGCTCTTTACTTTTCAAGTTGATTTCTTGCTCTTTGCTCAATTATGTGTGAAAAAAATTGCATTAACTAGCGTTAGTACAAGGTTTTGTATTGTGTGCTTCAATTAGATTGGCCAACATTGATACAATTGACTATTTGCTTCCCTTCAATTCTTACTTTCCTAGATTAACTAATTTTTTTTTCTTGTTTCAATTCACAACTTGTTACAAACTTTATTTTCTTTCCTCTCTATTGTACTAAGTCAACCCAGTCAGCCCTATACCTTTTCTAACCCCTATGCATTGTACAAGATTGACCCAATCAATACCATACCATATGCAACCCCTTTTACCTCTTTTTACAGTCTTTGTGCACTATATTGGATTGACCCAATTGACCCTGTATAGTTTTTTAGTCCCTATTTTTGTGCTAGGTCAACCCAATTGACCATATACTATTTTAGTCAACTTCTCAATTCTTTGCTTTCTCATCTCCCTTAATTTCCCTTCATCATGAATTTTCTATTTGATAGTGACATTGAGTTGCAGTCAATGGACATGATGAACCTTACCAATCCTCATAGGGTCTCCCATAGACAAAATAGGGCTCCTCTCTTGGAATATTGTAATGTTCATATTACCAGTTACACAGTGAACTATGGGACCCCTCCTAATACCTCTTTGCAATATAATCCTCTTTTCTCATTATAAGATCAACCTGAGGTAGAATATACTCCTAATATGATTTTCTTTATCTCTAAATTTCCTCAACAATGAGGAAAAAACCCTTCTACCATTTACAATATTATGATTAGTGGTCAAGTTGAAGATCTTAATTTGCCTACATCTACATTCTCAACTGGATTTGGGGTTACCACTTTCTTTTTTTCTTATCCTTTTCTTTCAATTTTGACTCCTCATATCATGACTTCTTCTTCTCTAACTTCTTCCACCTCCATGACTAGTATATCCACTAACATGGCAGGTTCTACATCTAATGGGCCTCTCTTGAGGTCCATTATCCTTAATCCATCCACTATTGCCTCATTTGATACCCAAGGCAATCATGTTTGTATTGCTTCTTACTCTCAACCATTCAATAGTCCATCTTTTTCTACACAAGCAAAATTTTCAACTAGTGCATCTCATTCTCATAATTTTTCTCAATACCAATAGTGGTACCCAAGTCACTAATACTAACACTAATGCCAATCCTATCAATTCTACCAATGATAATAAAACACATCAATTTTTTTTGCAAAATGTCAATCAAATTAATACCTTTCAAGCTCATAACACAAATCAAATGATGAGAATGTAAAACCACCTTCTTCACCTTCAATCTCATCTGCAACCAATGACTTGGGGCATACATAACTAGAATGTTCCCCCTCCTCCTTTTGAAATTCTAAAGGAAATCTCATTACTCAAGCTCCTTTAATCAATAAAACCATTAAGCATCTCAAAAATTAACCTCTCACTACTTAAATTGTTAACATTGATATTGGAGGTATCATACCTATAATTTCTTATAATGGATCAACTGATCCCACTCTTCATATTAAGACATTTGGAAATATTTATAAGGATTGGGTCAAATTAAACACGTATTATACTACCAATATCCTTGTCAAAACCATCAAGGTGATTACTTGGATTGGTACAATCAACTTAGACCACATTCCATTACTAGTTTTGAGGATTTAGTGAATGCTTTAGTGCAAGAATTCCAAACTAGTGATCTTCCCAAAAACACTTTGGTTTATTTCATAAATTGCAAATAAAACAAAAATGAAACCACTCAAGCCTTTGTTAGGAATACTTTGTCAAATAAATTTGAACATAACATGGCTAATGATAATCTTTTCCATCTCTTTACCAATGATCTTTTTCCTAAACTATAATATTGAGTCCACACTCTCTCTCCATTTACATTGGAGAGGCTATTTCCCAAGCTAAACATCAATATTTATTTATGGATCAATTCGAGCCACACCAAATTTTTTTGGGTCCTCATATATTACTAAATAATAAAAACCACAATATTACCAATGATGGTGTTACAAATTCTTATGACACCATTCACAATGTTCATGCCATCATTCCTAACTGATCTTTGGAACTAACTCCCCCTTCTCAACAATATACTAATCCTCATTTCTCTTCACCAAATAAAATTAATGTTCACAAACCTCTATCCTTAGTTTAATTTCTTAAGCATCTACCTAGGCCTATTCCATGAGAGCTTAACCCTACTCATCCTATGAAATCCTAGTATGATCCTAACAACTTTTATTGGTTTCATGCTAGTTAGGGTCACTCTCATGATACTTATAGACAACTTCCTAATTTAACTATGGATTTTCTTCTTGGACCTAATTTTGATCATGATTTAATCATTCAAAATCATCAAAAATATTATGAAATTTATTTCAAGGATTACAACATACATGAAAAAAATCAAGACTTGAATCAATCAAATGCTCATTTAGATATCAATAAATACTCTCTTCCTAATCACCAAATAATTGAAAATACCTAAGACAAGTCCACCCATTCCACCAACAATGTATAAATTCTTATTGAACCAACTTCCAAAGAGAATGTGATTATCATGACTAATATATTAAGGGTGGCAAATTTCATTAATTCCCAACCTATCTGCACTCCTCATTCATCTCAAACATATTGTGTTATCCAAGATTCTTCTCCAACTCATTTAAATGATTTGGGGCAAGATGAAATTATTACATTTAATGATCTAATTTATTATTCTCCCTTGGATAACACCTCCCATTATATTTTTACCACTCTTCCATCATCTTCTGATATTAATGATAACCAAACTTCTACTAACACTTCATACAATTCTCCAAATAAACTCAAACTAACTACTTCATCATCTCAACATGAATTACAACCTTATTCTAAATTTTCTTCTTATTATCAATTTTTTTTTTATGTAATCTTGTTCCTCCTTCTGAGGACCTTCTTAACCATTACAAACCTATATCTAACAATCTTGTTATGGGCTATGATGAGTGGTATCCCATTACAGAGCTCACCAATATCCCATCCTAAATTTTGTTCCTTGAGCTTATGAGGACTTCTCCCCATTATATAAACCATCTTATGGAACTATTATTTGATATGAATGTCCCTCATCCTTCTCTATTAGGATGGGAGGTAGCTTTATCTGGTTCCAAAGATAGTATTTTAAATTTTTTTGAAGAGATGTCTATCAACATTGACAAAACTATAGACACTTCTGTTTCCTTAAACTTTTTCATAGCTTCCATGATTCCTGATGAGATTCTAATTCATGCAGATGATCCTCCCTTATTTATTAGCATCTAAATAATCAATATTCAAGTCAAGTGTGCATTGATTGATGAGGGTTCTAGCATACGTGTCACTTCACTTGATTTCATTATGACACTTGGATATTTAAAATGCAATCTTAAGTCTACATAAAACACATGCCAAGGATTTAATAGAAGGAAAATGCCTCCTCTATGTTACATGTGGCTTCCCATTATTATTCACCTTTCACCATCCATGTGAAGGTGATGATCTTCAACTTCCCCATTTCTTATAACATCTTGCTTTGTAAGCCATGGACTCATCGCATGTGATCTATTGCTTCTTTCACCTGCCAATGCGTTAAATTCCCTCATAATGGATAGGATTCAAGGTAACATTAACTCTTAGAATTTTGAAAATTTCTAAGATCATGGTGTCTTCAATATTTTTACTCTTGAGCTTTTGCCAAGTGTTCCATTTTATGAGTCTTAGCATCTCCATTTTCCCATTAATTTAACTTGAGGTTACAATGGGCATTCCAAGCTCATTGGTAAAAATCCTCCTAATCTCTTAGACTCTGATGATGAGGAGATCAATGACATCAACTTAAAAATTAAAATTTATAATCTCTTTCCTCATCTCATCTCATAGCTTCCTAATTCCTTGCAACCTCAATCTTGCAAGCCTGATTATAATGATATTCCTGTAGTCTTGACCAAGACTAGGCATTCTCTTCACCATACTTCATTAGATGATAAAGTCATCCCTACTTGCATCATTGACATGTTAGGTGTGTGGAGCTAAAAGCTTCACCAAGGAGCACACAAACAGGTTCGGGTCTACACAGACGCCGGCGTCGGTCAGGAGTGACCGACGTCGGTCAGTTGCAGTTGCAGAGGCGCCGACGTCGGTAGTATGGTCGGCCGGCGACGGTCACAGGCGAACAGGCAGGAACCGACGTCGGTTACCTGTGTGTCCAAAAAGCGATTTTCGACGACAGAAGTGAGTGTTTGCATGATGATTTTGAGTTGTATACTCAAGCTCGCGTCTCTATTGTTAGCAATATCTTTTTTAGAGCCCTTGTTGAAGAGGCTTAACTGTTTGTTGTAAGAGCATGCTCAAGTTTCCTATTTCTATATGTAGGAGAGATCTTCTAAGCTATTGTGTGTGTAATAGAGTATGAGTAGAACATTGTGAATGTTTGAAGGACAGTACTTGAGAGAGAGCTCTTGAGGAATAGAGATCTAGTGAGAGATCTTGTGTGCATCTGAGAGAGGTGTGGAAGAATGAAGTTCTTCATTTGTATTCCTATTGTAAAGAGTTTTTTAATACAAGTTTTTAGGGTGTTTTCTTGTATATCTTGTTCTGTGCTATTTATCATTTCATTTACTTATCTATCTGATTTATTTCTGCATTCATTGCTTTCACAAGTGTAATCCATTGTTGGTTGATCCCCAACATGACATTCAAACCATAGATTTTGGTGATGGTTATTCCTTAGATGATCCATTTTAGATGGTCTTGTACAGGCCTGTGATGTCAAGATTATCCATTATCACTATTCTTTACTTTAATCTTTTCATGCATCTCATCATTTTCCTTCACTTATAGTTCCTAATTTTTGTATTTTTCCCCTTTATCATAGGGTAGAGATGGTGTTGACACTTCTAGTTTCCAAGGATCCACATAGGACTATTCTCATGGATCATGCTATGATCAGGCCTTACCATTTTTATAGGTACCCTGACCCTCATAGCTAGTTTACCCCTGAGGTTAGTGCAAGTCTCCTTAAACCTTCTATAGATCCCATTCCTCCCTTAGTAGAGCCTATTATAGTTGAGCCTCTTCCCACTCCTATTATAGTTGATCCTATTTTTTCTCCTACTATTATTAAGCCTACCCCTATTTTTTATTCCATTGCTCCTTCCATTAAGCCTAGTTTCATTCCTTCCTCACCATCACCCTCCCTTAGTGATGCTTTGCTTCCATTGCCTAAGATGACTTCTTTGCTCATAAAATGGGCTGATGAGTGTTATTTAGCTTCTTATACTCCTATTTTACCTTCTTTCATGAGTGATTCTATTAAATCCACTCATAAGTGTAACTATTACTTCTTTGGGATAGATAATCAATATTCCACCCATTATCATAAGTTATGACAATATATTGATACCTTGAGTCCTTATTCCCCATCATTAGACAAATCCATACCTCCCTCAAGGGTACTTCCTAAATATATACCCAAATATGGTAAGGTATATCATCTATGGCATCTATGTGGCACCCATCATACTGATCATTGTCGCATCCTTCAATATCTTAAGGATCACCTTATAGCCATTCTTGGACCTTCTACCACTCCTCTCATAGGTCATTACTATAAGAAGGCTCCTCCTTCATCTCCCATGGCTCGAAATCCTATGGTTCCATCACCTCTTGTGGTCCCTTCACCACCTTCTATACCTCTACCCATGATTCCTTCACCCATGGACCTTCCCTCACTCGTGGATCCTTATCCATTGATGATTCTTGCATCTCCCATGGAGCCTTCTCCCATGCATTATCCTAACCATCCTTTGCCTAATTTACCTTCTTATCATGATCTATCAATCATTCCTTTTTTTATGGTGTAGATTAGAAAAGAAGTATTTTCCTAGTATTCATTAAAGATTAATAAGACATTAGCAACAATTCATCTTTTGTGGCTTGATCAAATAGTTAATCAGATTCAAGGTCTTGGAGAAAAGTTAGAAGAATCAATTATGGTTCAAAAAGTTTTGAGATCTCTACCATTGAGATATGATGAAAAAGTTTTGGCAGTTGAAGATATTAAGAATTTAGCCGAGATAAAGATGGATGGGCTACATGGTATTCTTACGACATATGAGATGTGGACCGAACAAGAGAAAACCTCAAAGAAAGAAGCTACTTTCAAGACATCAAATAAAGAGAAGGCTAAGATTTAATAATAAAGTGAGAGTTCTAGTGATGATGAAGATGACAATGTAGTTCTATTCAATGTCTCAGATAATGTATGTGGATAGATTTATCAATATTTATATGCACATGCATGGTGCTTTCACATTTTCATGTAGGTTGGACATGTGCTCCAATGTTATCTTTATTTATCTATTCATCTGACACTATGTCAAATTGTTCTTATCATATATGGTGATTTATTGCTTGATGTACTATATCTTTCTTATCTCATCATTTATATTTCACATATGATTATCTTTATTCATCATTACTTTCTCTCTCATGCTTGAAATTTTCTCAAAACTCTTTTCTTTCCTCTTCATGATTATTTACTTTCTTATCTCCATTTTCACAGTTAATTATCCTTATGACTTGGTTACACAAAACCTATTCCCTTTGGTCATTATCTCCCTTTTAACATGTGATCAGTTAACAAACAATCCTCCTCATTACTATTTCCTTACACCAGTCTAATTTTTGGATCTCCTTTTTCCCTTTCCACTAACTAAGCATATACACAATTGAGAATTGAGATCACATGTTAGTTCATTATCAATCCTAAGTGTCTTAGTCAATCTTTGTCTTTCGTTACTTATCTTCCTTTAGCATTAGATTATATCTCATTCATGTGTAGCACTATATCTGTCATGATTGGTCATTCCAAATCCATATGGAGGAGGAGTCTTAAAAAGCCATAACAATTTAAAAGCCAAATCATTTAAACAAAAGGCAATTATATCAAAAGGCAAAATTATCCTTAAAACTCCAATCACACTAGATACATGATTCAAAGCACATCTCCTCCTAGTAGAATCTAAACCTCCACTGTTGGCCTCAAGGTAGAGCCAAAGTCCTTTGGGGTGTAGTAGGCTAGTAGATTAGTAGAGGAGAATAAAAAAAACTTTTATTGCTGCCTAATTTCTCACACAAATACCCAATCTTCATAGTATATTGATGGCTCTGTAAGGGGTCTTGAAGAATGGGGAACACATCATGGAAAGGTATATCCATTTTATTTTTCTTGTGCCAATCTACCTTCATGAGTTGATCTTAGTAGCACACCAATTTGCCTACAAAGATTTGTGTTTATAACAAATAGGTTTCCTTTGTACATAGATGACCACTAGTCATTTAGCATCTTCTCATGTCCTTAGTATGCCTCTTATCCCCTAAGGTCTTCTCATAAGACACCTAAGTCTTTATTTTTACATTCCATATATCCCTCATATTTCCTCTTGAGAAATATTGTTTTGTCTACTGATTACTCCCCTTGGGATTTCATTTGTGAGTTGCATTATAAGACCATAGATAGGACCCAACCATCCTCACAAATTACCATATTTTCCTTCCTATTACCCACATCTTTGATTACCTAATTTTTCCTATTTATTCCATCCCAATGGTGTTCTCTTTGTGAGTTGTAGTGTAAGACCATGGATAGGACCTAACATTCCTAAAAAAAAATTTCAATTCCCAAATCACAATCCAAAATTACATGTGTCAACTATGAGATAAGATTCAATTGATTATGACGTTACACATCATTGACATGCTTTCCAACTTAATTTTGTGTGTTTTATGCTTACTTAATTTCTTTTTCACTATTTATCTTCTTATTTTCTGAGTGCATGTCATAATACAACCTAAATTAGTATACTTCTCAACGTAAATTAGTGTGATCAATTTAAGACCAATCTTTTGTAAATTTTGATTTTTTTTATACTTCCCAACATGATTTAGTATAATTTATTGACATAATTAATTTGTTTTTATACCATTTGTGCCCTTTTACATACCTTCCATTTTATTACATTATTTTTCATACTTCCCAATGTGAATTAGTATGATTTTACTTGTTTTAATTTGGTGCAAAAATATTTCACTTTGGTTTAAAAATAAATCCCTTTTTACCATCTTGTTGTACCATTTCTTGGTTCTTTATGTGATCTAGGAATTTGACTCAAGAGAGGATGGTTAGTATGGTGTTAGTTCCAAAATAAAAACAAAATGAAATAAACACACTAATAGCATAACATCTCTAGGCCTAGACACTAGGGAGAGCTTAGTTAACAAAAACAAATGACAAATAAAACTAAAAATCAAGGAATAAAACACAAGAATTCCTTTACCTTCCTTGGATGCTCCAAATGCATTTGTAGTGGTGGCTTGCTCAGTTTGTGCTCATGATGTCCTTGGCAATAGAAGCTTGGCTACCTACATCTTTCCTTAGCACCTTTGGCTTATGGCTTGGCTTGTCTTGGAATAAATTTAGCATGGTAACACTAGTTTTATGAAGCTTTCAAAATCAATATTGCATTATAACTTTTCTCAAATTAAGCTTCGAAATGATGTTGTGAGGCCTCTTATTTATAGATTTTTGGATTTGATCATATTTAACCTCAACCATCCATCTCAAGATTGAGATATGTGGTTGAGGATTAATTCACTTTTTTGAATTAAATTTTTAATTATCCTCATCATAACATTGGAAGAGGGGGAAATTAAGAGGCATGGAGGGCATCATGGAAGGCATTGATGAGGCATGGAGGGCATGAATCTTGATATTTGTGGAATTATTGGCCTAGGGATGTTTTCCCAAAAAATGAGGTCATTTGATGATGTAGATATTCAATATTCATTTCCAAAATAAATTATTCAATAAGTTTCCATGGAATTCTTGATTATGCCTTGATTTGGGTTAATTAGCTCTTAAGCATAAAGAAGCACATTATGCACAAATTACCCGAATTGATCAGATTGCCTTGTTATTAGTCTTAAATTTGACTAGATTGGAATTGGAAGGTGATCTCAGATGCATTAGATGAATATTATTATTTAAGATGTTACCAACAACAAATAACAAAGGCATGCATCTTGTATAGAAGATTTGATAGGAAAGAACAGTCTAGAGCATGCAAGTGCAAATTTTTCATTTTGACTTAGAATGATTTGATCAAAGTTAGCTGGCCCATAAATTGCATTACCCCATTTAGGGAAACCCTAGACAAAATTGGCACTTGAATATGTCAATTTCACATCATTTAACATGATTTAGTGTTTTTAGGACAAATTGTGCATTTTGGGTGGAAATTGGCTAAAAGCCTGATTAGGGGTTACTAGCAGCTAATTTTAGGTGTCTACATTTTGCCCATGTTTAGGAAGATTTTTCAAGCTATAAACATAGTAACATCTTCTCAAATAATGAAAAGGTCATATATGCCTACAGCTACAATGATTATAAACTAATTGTATGATGCCCCTTTGAGGGAATGGTTGGCACAAGTAGGTTATCAAATAGTCCCTCATAAAGAAATAAGCAAAATGAGGGGACCAAAGAAAGGAAATATGATGGGGTGAAAACATAATGATACTAAAAAACTAGTCAAAATCATCGAGAATGCAAGTGGGATGGTATGCAATGGTTTACCCAAAGGCAGTTATAAGCATTGTACCCTGATAGTGGTAACATGGTATGATAACACAATGATTTGCCCAAAGGTGGTTATAATCATTGAGAAGATGGAGCTACCACAATTAGAATACACAAATAAGATAATAACATGCCCCATGTATAAGCAAAAAATGTAAAGTGGTGACAACCTAATGATTTTCCCAAAGGCAATTATAATCATTGAGAAATGTAGGTGGGATGGTGTACAATGATTTACCCATATGTGGTTATAATCATTAGATCCTGATTATGGCAAACATGATAAAATTGGTTGAGGATGATGATAACTTAACATAAAGGTTGATGATGAATTGAAATAACCTGCTAGTAGGGATATGCTCATTTGAACTAATAAAGGTTGAAATTCTTTCATGGTTAATTACTCTATTTGGGATATGGTTAAGATTGAATCAGGATGTCGATGCTGAAGAGATGCCACCATTTTTGAATAGACTTTTTGAAGCCAAGGTTTATTATAGCATGTGTCAATAGGCATCATGGTATAACATCATGAGGACTTGGACAAAATATGCATGAGGATTGACTCCCATAATCTAATACTCAAAATAAAACAATGCACCAATGATAAAAACCATGATGACAATGTAAACATATGAATATGGATGGATTCAAATGTAAGTGTGGGAAAATAATCACCCAATGAACACATATAAATCAAATCAAGGCAACAGTGCTGAAAGTAAACAAATAGGTAGAAAAACAAACAAAATAAGTAGAAATAAACAAACAAACAATGCAATAGAAACATGATGAACATTGCCCCTAGAAAATAGGTGACAACTTAACAAATGAAAAAAAGGGGAAATAGAAGAAAAGGAAGGGGGTGGTCGAGCTGTCTCCATATGTACTAGGCAAGTGGAAGATGCCTACATAGTTCCATGGATGTAATATCCAATAAAAAACTTTAGGCCAAATATAGTTCTCCCAGTGAATGGGAAGAATGTGATAACTAAGGAAAAAAAATAGAATGGATGTGATAGAATAATAAAAATGATCTTCCAAATGGCAAGTGTGTGAGAGGAAAAGGCCAAAAAGGATGGGGAAACTAAATGATAAGTGATTTTCTTGTAACTTAGTAAGGGTTCCTAGAATCCTTAAGGAAAAAAAGTGGTCAATGTTTTTATTCTTTTCTATCAATTTTCAAATGTTTTTAAAATTGTTTGAAGTATCTCAACTCAATAGAGAATGACAAGACACTAAATGGTTTAAGCTCATAAAAAAATGAGAGCGTGGCTTAGGTTTCTCACACAATAGTGAGAGTGTGGCTTAGGTTACTCACAAAATGGTGAGAACGTGGCTTAGATTTCTCTCAAGATGACAAGGGCATGGCTTAGGTTGCTCAAAAAATAATGAGAGCATGGCTTAGGTTGCTCACAAAATGGTGAGAACATGGATTAGGTTACTCACAAAATGGTGAGGATGTGGTTTAAATTACTCATAAAATGGTGAGAATGTGGCTTAGGTTACTTGTAAAATAGTGAAAACAAGGCTGAGGTTGCTTATAAAATGGTAAGAATGTGGCTTAGGTTGCTCACAAAATGGCAAGGGAGTGGCTTAGGTTGCTCAAAAAATAGCAAGAGTGTGGCTTAGGTTACTGAGCTATCCTCTACAAGTATTGAGTGATACCTACATAGTCCTAGAGTAAGACCTTAAGTCACTATAATTCTACCCTTAGAGTGGAGAAATTTGACCAATGTAGCAGTTAATTCAAACAACACAGGCACAGTTGGTAAAAAGACATAAGATGGTAAGGAAGTGGCAAGTTGATACGTCAAAGCTTAATGTTACCCCTAGTCTGCCCATAGGTGGTTATAATTAAGACATCATGGCATAGGTCAATGGTACTAATTTTCCCAAAAGCATTTATAATTAGTAGCAAGACCAGTGGTAAGAAAGGACTAACAAATGAAGGATGCAACTACTAAAAGTTCTATCACACTATCCTAAAATATGATCTCTATCTGAAGTACTTGAACTAACTAATGAAACTGATTAGATACCTCGACGGTAAAATTGCATAATGAATGATAAAAACCAAGGTCAAATAGGCTAGGCTTTAGAACACACTGGGTCAATAGAACAAAAATGGAAAGTGTGATCTGGCAAAGTGGATGAAATAAGGATGGTATTTGTACAAATAATGATAGTGAAAAAATGGCATAACTAAAATAGTTCTTACAGACAATACACCTTAGCATTCAAGCATAATACCACTTGAGATGAATAATATTCATTGGCTCTGGAAGTTGCTCTCTGTCTAGTGTAGCAAGCTTGTATGCTCTTGGTCCATAGTTTGTAGTGATGATGAAAGGCCCTATCCAATTTGGTTTGAATTTCCATCAATGTTTCTTCTTGGTCATGATATTCTTTTATTTTTATTCAAGAACAAGATCACCAAATTCAAATGTTTTATACTTAACACGCTGATTATAATAGCCTTTGAGTCATTTTTGATATGCTTGAATATTTTTGAGGATAGATATGCAATTTTCATCAAGTATATCTAGTTCTTATAGGTGAGCTACTCAATAGTCATGATCATCTATGACATGCTTGAAAGAGATGCATAGTGAAGGTAATTTGACCTTAATTAGAAGGATGGCTTTAGTACCATAAACAAGTGAGTATGGAGTGGATCTTGTGGGGGTATGATGATTGGTACGGTATGCCCAAAGGGTAGGGAATATTTGGAGGTGCTAATCATGACTAACATCATTGAAAATCTTTTTTAGAATGTTGACAATGGTTTTGTTGGATGCCTCGACTTGGCAATTATCATAATATGCGATAGAAAAATGTTGTGTGATGTTATATTGATTACATAACTGGAATACGTCTTTATTCTTGAATGATCCTCCATTATTATATATAATTTTAGAAGGGATACCATAGTGGTAGATGAGATGGATGAAGATGAATTTTGAAATTTTCTTTTCAATCACGTAAGTGAGGGGTATAGCTTCAACCCACTTGGTGAAATATTTAGTGGCAATAAGGATATGTTTATGGCCATCAAATGAAGTGGGGTTGATCTTCCCAATGAGGTCAAGTCCCCATATATAAAATATCCATGGTGTCAACATCAGTTTCAAACTTTTTGTTGGGGCATGAATAAAATTAGCATGCCATTGACATTTGTCAATCTTCTTTACATAGGTAGTGGCATCTATGTACATTGTGGGCCAATAATAACTAGTACGTAAGAGATTTTTGGATAATATTGCCCTGCTAGAATGGGCTCCACATACTCCTTCATGAACTTATCTTAACACTAGTGTAGACTCTACTGAAGTTAAATAATGAAGCAAAGTTCCATCAAAACTATGATGGTAAAGAGCGGATCCAAGCATGGTATAATGAGTGGAATGATGAATGAAGGCTTTGGCTTGTTTTCAAGAGAGGTTAGGTTGTAGAACTTGGTCATGAAGGTAGTTGTAAAGTTATAAGTACCAGATAGAATTAGGACTAAAAATATCACAAATCATAGCAATGATTGAAGGTTCATGAGTTGGTGCTAACAAATTCTCAATGAAGAACTGATACTCTCTAGCTTTATCTATTTGTTGAATTAGAGAGCTAATAATAGCCATGTCATCTACAATTTTTTTACTAGTCCTCAGTATGTGCTCAAACTAAATGTTGTTTATTTGTTGTTTAAGAGTGTTAACCATGTCTTTATATGGAACCAACTTGTCATCTTTGGTCTGAAAATGATTTGTGACCTGATTGATGATTAACTGAGAATCACCATAAACTTTAAGATGAGATATATTTTGATGTACTACTTGTCAAATTTCTATAATAAGTGCTTCATACTCGACCATGTTATTTGTATAAATAAATTTGATTCTGAATAATTTAGGGATTAGATCCCCCTATGGTGTAATAAACAATAGGCCTACCCTTGATCCATGTGTAGTGAATGAACCATCAAAATATAGTTTCTAAGGCTACTACTAAAGGTTTGTGTTGATGATGATCATGATAGATTCATTAGGAAATTGAAACATAGTGGTTGGGTATCTGTGAGAGGTGATTCAACAAGTTGATCTACAAGAAATTTTTCTTTGATTACTTTCTGAGTGACATAATCTATGTCAAACTCACTAAGAACTATAATACATTTAGCCATTCTACCTTGCAAGTCTATTTTAGACATTAGATACTTGAGTGGATCTAGCTTTGAAATGACTATGGTTTTATTATTCAGCATGTAATGACGTAGTTTCTGAGCTACAAAAACCATGGCTAGATAAGCTTTTTAAATAGGTGCATAGTTATGTTCATATGTAACTAATGTACAACTTAAGTAGTATACAACATGCTTCTTTCCATTGTCATCATGTTGAGCCAAGAGTGCCCCCAAGCATGATTGATAGATGATAAGTATAGAAAGAATGGCTTTCTTGACATAGGAGGTAATAAAATAGGTAGATTAACAAGATAATATTTGAGCTATTGAAAATATATTTGGTAGTGATCAGCCTAGTGAAATGCAACTCCTTTGTTTAAAAGGTGTGTAAATGGATGGAACTTATCTACTAATTTAGAGATGAAATGTTGGATTGACTAGATCTTACCCTACAAAATACAGAGTTGCTTTAAATTAGTTAGTGGTGGCATCTCAGTTATAGCATGGAAATTAGCTAGATTGACTTCAATACCTCTATGAGACATGATGAAGCCAAGTAATTTGCTTGAGGTTACACCAAACACACATTTATTTGGATTTAGTCTGATGTTGTACTCTCATAGTCTTTCAAATATCTTGCACAACACTGCTAGATGGTTAGCCATAGTTTTGGATTTTCCTAATATGTCATCAACATTGTCTTTAACAAAATCATACATCATATCATATAATATGATAGTCATGGCCCTTTAATATGTAGCGATAGTATTCTTAAGCCAAATGGCATCACTTGATAACAAAATGTTCCCTATGGAGTTGTGAATGTTGTTTTATGTTAATATTCTAGTGCTATTTTGATCTGATTATATCTTGAAAATCCATCCATAAGTGAAAGAATTTCATAACCAATTATGGAATAGATGATCATGTTGATATTAGGTAAGGGAGAATCATCTTTAGGACAAGCTTTGTTGATGTCTTGAAAGTTATTACAAATTCTATTCCCTTTAGGTTATTTGCTAATAGGTACCACATTAGAGATCCATTCTGAGTAGTTAATGGATCAGTTACATCTTGCTTCTAAGAGTTTTTCCAACTCTTTCTTTACCAATACAACAATGTGAGGATGCATCTTACATATATTTTGTTTTACCAATTTTGCATTAGGATTAACCACAAGGTGGTGTAGAACCAAGGCAGGGTCTAAACCTAGCATGTCAAAATAGGCCCATGTAAAAATATCCACCAACTCTCTCAACAGAGATGCAAAGGTGTCACGTTCCTCCTCAGTGAGAGATGATCCTAATTTTATCCATTTTAGTTTTGATGGACTATTGATATTTACTTCTATTTTATCTTTGACTAGAAGGGTCAAAACATCTTCTAGGATAGTAGGTAGTGACTTGAACTATTGGACTATGTCAGGGTCTTCTGTTAGGACTTGCTCTTCAACTTCTCCTGGGCATGATGAATCTAAATCCCTTAATGGGAGATTTAGAAATGTAACAAAAAAAAAAAAAATTCTTAGATAATTTGATCAAATACTTGTTGCTCTAAAATAAAATAATATTCATAGGCAATTTCATTGTTGGTGGTCTCCTGGTCTAAATTTGAATAAGAATGAACACCCCTATCTAATGGTGCCTAAGACAGGTTTTCACCACTAGACTAGCCTTTATCTTTACTTTTTTCCTAATTAGAAAGTGCCTCAAAGAGGTTTTCACTTTGGGACCTCAATGTTTTACTTATTTGTTTTTGGCTAAGGGTGTTCACTCACTCTCCAAAATAGCCACAAGATCTAGTGTGATTGAGAATCTTGATTTATGATCTCCCAACAGAACATTGTCTCTAAGGCCTAAGAAATCATAGAATACCTCATCATTATGGAACTCATCAATTGATAGACTAGATTTTTACTGGTCCCAATCTATCATTTGGGGATAATATAATGGAAATGGATTGCAATGAATGGCTTGGGTAAGGGTACAAATGACATTGTTATCAAACAGGTTGGTTTCTATTAGGTTATCAATGGTGAGACTATGATCAGATTCTAATTCATTATTGGTATTATCATCACTAGTCACTGGTGATGGAGTTTGAATAATATATATGGGGTCACCCCTAGGTGTTTTAAATCCAAGTCCATAAGGTCTTTCATATTTAGTCATGGAAATTGGCTTGATGGTTCCTTGATGATTCAATCTAAGGACTCTTCCTTCATAATTGTGGTACTCCATGACCCTGTTGGGAATATGACACTTTGTATTTTTATAACAATCATCTTGGTCATCATTATATAGTCATGATTCATCCCCTTCAAGAGGTTCAGGTCCTAGGCTAGATGTTGGTACAAATGTGATAGGTCCCTTATCTTTGTTCTTTCATTGCCAATGCATATACAAGATGACCTTAGGTCACCCAAAGGTTTTTAGATTCTAAGGAAGATTGGAAATATGAAATGTATCATGGGTCACATATTCTCCTAGTCCATTATCTAAAATGATGAAATGATTAGAAGCTTCAAGAGGTGGCATGTGGGAAAGGGAATCCAAGGTATTAAGATATATGCAATTATTTGATGAAGGATCAATAAGTATAGCTTTTCCTCTATCCTACTTGGAACTTGGATTCATACCATATTGATAATTATAGCCTTGAAACTCAGCCTCAAGATGCTTATAGTGCTCATATGGGTGTAAATATCCTAGAATATTCACTTCCATCACTAAGTGGGAAACTTGATACATTGGTGAAGTGTTGATGGGATTGCATAAATCTCATGTAACCAAGCCCTGTCTAGAAGCATATTGTATGATAACTCAAGATTAAGCACATGGAAAAGTGTATCATGGGTTAAAGGCCCAATGATAATTAACAAACTAATGGTGCCTTATGACTCTCTTTCCTGATTATCATAGGCTTTAATAATTATTATTTTTGGTTGAAGATCTGTCATTGTGTACCCAAGAATCTTGATGAGCTTTAGAGACACTATGCTAAGGCTAGATCCATTATCTATAAGGACATGCTTCACTTTATGCCATCTGATATAAAACTCAATTTATAATGGTTTATTATGAAGTGGGCAAAGGGAAGACATATCGCTTTGGTTGAATGTGACTTGTTGGGATGGAGCTAGGTGTCCAACCAAAGCTTGAATGTTATCAGGGGATATGTCACTAGCAATAGTGGATTAGTCAAAAACTCATTCAAAATGTTTTTGTAGATTATTAACATCTATAAAAAATATAAAATAGAAATTTATTCTAGTGTCTTCTACAATTGTTCCACAATATCAAACTTCTTATCTTGGTTAGTAGTGAATGGTTTATTCTTAGGCTGAATAGTTAGTTGGATGATAGGCAAGGTGGTGGATGGTTGTGGGCATGGGATAGTAATATTTGACCTTCAAGTTATGATTTCACAATCAAGATTAAATAATAGACCATTATTGCTAACTGATGATGAGAATGGTGTGGGACAAGATATGACAAGTCTCGATTACCAGTGCACTTGTATGTGGTCATGTGGCAAGCACAAGTTGTCAATATAAGATCCAAAAGAGGAAGTCCTAGTTTGCTAGTTTGCCTATATGTACTCCCATTGTAAAGAAGGATTATCCATGTGATATGGTTGAATATTATTATTTATCAATGGTCTAGGTTGATTAGTGTTTGGTCTAGGATTAATGGAGATGTTATTAATGCTACCACCTATAATATGACCTACAACCCTGTTTTAGTCATGTATAACTGCATGGTAGGTTTGTGGGTTGTTAACATTCTGACCTTGGTTTTGTCTATTGTTCTATCATTGTGGGTTCTATTGTTGACTTTGCTGATTTTGATGGTTCAGCCTTTGATTTTGATACTATTGATTTTGTTGCTACACTGACCATTGTTATTATTGTTGATTATTCTACTATTGTTGATTGTTATGCCAAGGAAAGGGGTTTTGATAGAATATAAGAGTTTTATTGGAAGTTGAATCACCATAATCCAATTTTATCTCCCCATTCTCTAACATATTCTTAATTAAATGCTTAATTTGGACACATCTTTGTAGATTATGCCCATGACCTGATGATAGTCACATAATTTGTTTTCACGAAACCATTCAGGATAAAGAATGCCTTGTAGATAATGTTTTGGTTTGGGATAAATAATAAACTTAGTGGTAGAAAGCTTGTGAAACATAGACTCAATAGGTTCTCCTAGGTCACTAAAGACATGATGTGTAGGGAAAGTTCTTCTAGGAGGTGGGGTTTGCAATGGTAAAGGTTGTTGTATTTATTATACAGGTCTTTGTTGTTACACTTGTGGTATTGGTTGGAGAGGTTGATAGGTAGGATTAAGATAAAAAGGTGGTGTAGATGATGTTTGCATAGTTTGGACATGAGGATATTTAGTTACTCCATTTCCCACAACTTTCTTATTACGGTTGAATTACTTCAATCTTTCATGGTTATTGGCCTATGTCAGTTGTGTTGCTTATGTTTGGATGGGATGTTGGTCATTTACATAATTGGTACCTTAATTTTTATTAGTTAAATTAAGCTTGATGACTCCTTTATTGATGAGCACTTTCTCAATCAACAAACCTTTATCAATGATCTCTTTGAACGTATGTGCACATTATAGTTCAAGATGATAGGCTATCTCACTATGCAAATTTTTGGTAAACATAGCGGTTAATTATTTATTTGGTAAAGTATGGGTGAAATAGATTACAAGGGCTCTCAATCATTGTAAATAACTTGCAAAACTCTCCCTAGATTTTTTTCTTTACTTGCATTAAGTCCAATAATGAAATCTCATGCTCGAGATTATATGAAAAGTGTTGCATAAACTTATCAAAAAGATCATCAAAATTTATTACTAAATTTTTGGGTAAATTCAAAAACCACTCTAAGGCTTATCCAGCCAAGCTCCTTGGAAATAAAAGCAAAAGGTATATGTCACTATATGCCACTGGTTGACATGTGACAAAGAATTAGATCAAATGAGCCTTAGGATCACCTTTCCCTTTGTATTTATCAAATTTTGGTGGTTCATATCCTGGAGGAAATGCTATCTACAAATACTCCATTATGAATGGATAGGAACATACGTCATCCAATTTGAACTTTTTGGTCTACTTTATTGCCTAAATGGCAGTAATTACATCCTTCATTTGTTGCAATTCTTGGGATAGGAAACTTGATGGAATATTGGCGTGATGGAGAATTTTAGTTTGGATAAATGGTTAGGAGATCACAAGTGGAACACTTTGACCAAGGTATGATGGAGATACCTATTGGGGTATATTGGCTTGGTTTGAGAATATACCATGAATACACATACGTGGATTAGGATGTACATGAAATTGCATGTTTGGTTACAAGATGTTCTAGTTTAGGGTGGTGATAAAGGTTTGACTAGGGGAATTTTGTGGTTAGAATGGAGGGATATAATTATATTTTGCCTACTATGGTTGAAAAGGGACATGTTGTTGACTAATCAAACCTTGCTATTGAGTGGGAACTTGTGGACCAAGACCCTGTCTCTAGATTTATAACACATTTTGAACTAATAGTTGTCTAGTAGGTACCTGAGAAACATGGGTACCTCCTTGTTGCATGAATTTGTCACTAACCAATATTTACATGTTGTTGAATAGTCATTGATTGGTTTTGGATTGGAATATTATTCTATGAGTAAAGAGGTGTGTTCATCGTTACTTGGTGAGGTGGAACATTTGTTGCCCCTAATTAAGGTGGTAATGTATTTGTCCTCTATTGTGTTGATACACTATATTATGCATGTTGTTTTAGAATACTACTCATTACTTGTTGAGGGGGAGTAGGATTCATCACATTCTATCATTGAGGTGTGACATTGGTCATTGTCTGATTACTTAACCCCGTAGGTTGTACATTTAAGGAAGTAATTGGTTGATGTTGGGGTGCATAAACTCCTACTCCCTAGTATGATGACCTATTAATAGGATTAATTGTAGGCACATGTTGTTGGCTAGTTGTTTGCCACATGAGTACCACTTTGGTTGGGATTAGACGTTGTTAGCACATTATTTACTATGTTTGGCTCACTATTTTATGTAGAGGCCAAAGACACTTCTTCAATAACAGATATATACATCAAGTTATCTATTGAAATGGTTTGTATGAATGGGTTAGAATTTGGATTCTCTTGTCCAATTAACTCTATCATCACTCCTATTGAAGGAACTAGGTCAATGAGAGGCTTACTTACCATGTTTATTTGATTGAAATCATGTTATAGATTTATATATCTTTGATATGTTTTTTGCATTTTGTTAAATTTATTTTCCATGATGTTTTTGCCTTGACTGGATATATTAGGGTCTTGATATGTTATTTGGACTAGAGCCATAGGATTTCTAGAAGAAGCCTATTGATCGTAAATGATATTGTGGGGCACTCTTGCTAGACTTGGTAAATTTTCATGGGGGAAGTTTGATAGAAATTTAGCCCTACCTTTATGGCTCTAACCAAAATCTCATCTTTGTTCTCTAAAAAATGTCACTCAAATAAAAATGGATCATACATGGAAGCCATATTAGTAGAATATAACTATTGAAGTACTAGCTCATCCACTATAGGTATTGTCACTAAGTATTGCATGGTTTTTTCTTGGTCCTATTCTATGTAAGGTGGTATGTTAAATAGATAGTTAGCTAATGGATCTTGGATTTGTGCCACTGATTGAGTATTATAAGAGGGATAAGAATCCATCTCATAAGCAATGCTATCCACAAAGGGGTCTTGCACCATTTCTTCCTACGTAAATACATTACTAATCCCTAGATTGTGTATGAGTCTACTATGAGTGTAGGAATACATGTTAGGATCCATAGTTAATGCTTTGCAATAAAAGGTCAAGGAGTTATACAAACTCTAAAAAAGAAGACAATATCTAAAATAGATGATGCCCCAACTTGGTATAGATTTGTCAAAAGGATCAAAATTTTTATGCAAATTTTTGTGAGGAAACAAGCTATCATGAAGTATCTAACATTTCACTATTCACACAAAGATAAGCAAGTAAATAAACCAAAAAATTGAAATACCAAATGTTAAGGTTGAAGTGTTTCAAATTAGTCTAATCTAGGAATTTAAAAGTTGTTAGGTCTTTTGGCCAAATACGACATTAACATCTAGGCTCAAAAAAGGCATGTGATAGGACTCTTGGCCAAATGGTTTCAAAATTTAGACTTTGAAAATAGATGAAAGTTTTAATCTAATAGATTTGAAACACTTCTAATAAACACTAGGCATTCAATTCTTGGACATGAACTTGGTCAACTAGGTATAAGGTATGAAACAAAAGGCACTTTAACTATAGTTTATTTTCTCACAAAAAATGGTATAAAACTTGGTTTTGATGACAAAAAATTTAGACAAAGGTGATAATTATAAATATTTTAGACAAAAGGTCATAGAAGTACACTCGGATTGGTCTAAAAATGTAGGAACAAATTTGAAACTCTATGTAAGAAGGTCTATGAAATAATATTCAAAATGTTTTAGGTAGTGTAACAATGCTATACTACCCAAAAAGGTGTGATAAAGAGGTTTTCTTCAAAAAATTCTAAGGTGAAGATGTTTTCCTACAATTTTGGCAGCATAACAATACCTTTCTTGACTCAAAATGTTGTGGTGTATAGACTTAAAGTGCAAGTGCTTAGCCAAAAATGGATCAAGTCTATCAAGTGATGATAATGATTATGAGTCTCAAATGGCCTTCAACCTAAATTTGAAATTAAACCTAAGTTCCCTCAAGTTTAGTGAAAATTACAAACCCACTTAACACATCAACCCTATAAATTTGTAAAGGTGTAATTTCAAATTTAAATTATAAGTGAAGAACTTAAACAACTTTGGTAGCATAATTGCACCAAAGTGCATGATATGACTCTCAAGATTTTGATGAGCTTTGAACAAGGAAAATGGATGATCTCACATCAGTAACATAATGGCTCTTTGTTCAAAGGAAAATTTGGACTGTGTGTTTAGTTTGCATTATTTTTTTACACCAAGTTTTTGACTCCACACAAGACTTTAAACTAGGACAAGATCAACTAATTAATCACCCTTAGATCCTAATATGACAAGGTTGCTAGGTATTATTGGAATCCATCAATATACATCATTTTGAGAAAATTTAAAGTGTTCATCCAAAATTAAATGAGCATTATATAGTAGGGTTTTTACACCCCCTTCTCTCAAATGACAATACTATGACATGGACCTTGAAGTGCACCTTACACCAACAATACTTTCGTGGCAAGTGGGGATTTGTCTAACATGTAATAAGTTTCTGAATGATCTAGGGAAATCAATTACACAATGACTTTCACACCAAACAATGCAAAATAAAATCACAAATTTTGGGTTCATATCACTTGACTTGTTGTAAAAAGGTCTAGTCCTTTTTTCAACCATTACATCCTATTGTTCGCTCAGTGTAGTGCGATGTCCAAAGTGCCATTACATCCCATGTGTAACTCCAAAGGAACCAAATGTAGTCAATGCTAGGAGATGAAACCCTGGGTCAAAGCTTCCCTAAAGAACTTGCGGGAGGTGATGAAGTCCTCCTTGCAAGCCAAGATGCATAAAAATAAAGAAAACATGAAAATAGAAAGACTTTAGGGTTGTTTTCAAGGTTACCTAAACTTTGATGAGTTTCTGGGGAGTGCTTTAGATGAATTTCTTTATGAGCCTTGGACTAGGCTATTTGCAATAGGAATGGCACTTTTGATTCCAAGGGTTCCCTATAGGGGAAAAATAGAAGAGCATACATGCAACATTCCTCTTTTTGCCAAAAAAAATTTGATTAAACAACTATTGCAAACAAAAATTGACAAGTGTGTTCAATTTTATACCCAAGTGAAATATTTTGTGGTATTCATTTGACCCCTTGGTCTTAGTTTCAAAATTTGAAAAAAACATTCACCAAAAACACCTAAATTTTTTGTTAAACACCAAAAACAAGGTTCATAATTAATTTTTAAGCATGCAAAGGTAATTTAAACATGTTTTGAGAAAATATCAAGCTTGGTCCAGTAGCAAAATTGTTAGCATGTCCTTTAGCTTTGAAGCTCTTTTTTAGCTTAAAATAATGAACTTTGAAAAAGTAGTTCTCGGGTCTATGTTTTTTGAAAAACACAGTGAATGACATCAATTATTACCACTGACATAAGTTACACTGGATAACTAAAATCTAACCAATGTTAGTTTTGTTAATCCACATTGGTTAAGCACTAATTGATGTTGGTATTTTTATCAACGTCGATTACTGTGTAAAAACTATGGCAGCTGAAAATGGTAAAATAAAGTTTAGAAAATTAATTTTCAAGAGTTTTAATGATCCAAATGAAGATTCTAAAGATGCAAAATGATATTTTTCATGTATGGGATGCATCTAGTCTCATTAGGTGTGCCATTATGTGATCTAGGAATTTGACTCAAGAGATGATGGCTAGTATGGTGTTAGTTCCAAAATGAAAACAAAATGAAATAAACACACTAATATCATAACATTTCTAGGCCTAGACACTAGGGAGAGCTTAGTTAATAAAAAAAAATGACAAACACAACTAAAAAGTAAGTAATAAAACACAAGAATTCCTTCACCTTCTTTGGATGCTCCAAATGCCTTTGTAGTGGTGGCTTGCTTAGCTTGTGCTCATGAAGTCCTTGGAAATAGAAGCTTGGATACCTCCATCTTTCATTGGAAGCTTTGGCTTATGGCTTGGATTATCTTGGAATCAATTTGGCATGGTAACACTAGTTGCATAAAGCTTTTGGAACCAATATTTCATTATAACTTTGCACAAATTAAGCTTAGAAATGATGTTGTGAGGCCTCATATTTATAGATTTTTGGATTTGATTAAAATCAACTTCAACCATCCATCTCAAGACTGAGATGTGTGGTTGATAATTAATTAAACTTTTGGAATTAAGTTTTTAATTATCCTCATAATAACATTGGAACAAGGGGAAATTAAGAGGCATGGAGGACATCATGGAAGGCATTGATGAGGCATGGAAGGCATGAATCCTAATATTTGTGGCATTTATGGCCTAGGGATGTCTTCCTAAGAAGTGAGGTCACTTGATGATGTAGATATTCAATATTCATTTCCAAAACAAATTATTCAACAAGTTTCCATAGAATTATTTATTATGCCTTGATTTGGTTTAATTAGCTCTTAAGCATGATAAAGCATATTGTGCACAAATTACCCAAATTGGTCAGAATGCCTTGTTATTGGTTCTAAATTTTATTGGATTGGAATTGGAAGGCAATGTCAGATGCGTATTCCCATTTAGGATGTTAACAATAGAAAATAAACAAAGGCACACATCTTGTGTAAAATATTTGATAGGAAAGAGTAGTCTAGAGCACATGGGTGCTTATTTGTCATTTTAACTCAGAATGATCTGATCAAAGTTAGCTACCCCATAAATTGCATTGCCCCATTTAGGGATACCCTAGCTAAAATTAGTACTTGAATATGTCAATTTCACATCATTTAGCATGTTTTGGTGTTTTTAGGCCAAATTGTGCATTTTGGGTGGAAATTAGCCAAAAGCTTGATTGGGGGTTATCGACGGCCAATTTTAGTTGTCTACACTTTATACTTAGTCATTTATTGTTATTACATATTTCCCAGCTTGAAATAATGTGTAGTACATTTTCTTGATTGATTATATTTTTCCAAGTTATTTTAGACTATTTATTTTTAACCATGCATGTGTCCTACATAATGTTAGAAAAGAAACCACATCTCATATATTTATTATAGCATATACAAAAAATATAAATACATGTACTAGAAATAAATATATCTAAATCATCCAAAGCTGTAACCATAATGAACAAACATAATAACCCATAATGACAACATACAAAACCAACAACAATATGCCAAAATGATCCATGTATATCTCATAAGGTTTGATACAACATATAAAACCACATAAAATGCACCATCTCTATGGTTGAGTCCCATCCTATCTATCTCATGGCCTAGCCATGTTGCCTAATAAGGCCTCAGTCTAACTCCTTCTAATTAGTAAACTATAAAGAGGTCATTTGGGATATAAATCCCTCTACCTATCCCTATAGGTTCCCTACTCACACTTGTAACTCCATTAGCTAAGTCCAGATCTCTATCATCTACACCACTGTGTCTAGATGCATAGCTCTCTCCTCAGCTAGGGCTTGCCATTCCCACATCTCACCTGCACCTATATCTATTAGTGGTTGCATCCTCTATCTTTGTTCCTATATTTGTCTTACTTCCTCCCTAGATAGTCTAAAGTATCTCACTTGAGCTAGGATAGATAGTACACTGGGATCCTCCAATGCAATGGATCATATTGATATAGAGTCTCATCTAGGATGTCATGGAGTGCTCCCCTCACTAAGGACCCCCATCTCTCCTTTACATCCTCAAATACACTTAAAAATTCACACCAAATTGATATTAGATCATTGTTATATCTCAAAATATCTATCTATCTCTAATTTTAAATAAGAACTTAAAGTAATAATTTAACCATCTCTTCTTACTTATCTATGTCTTGGTTATTATGGTCTTACCATCTATATGACCACCTAACATAGTCTCCCCATCTATGTGGCCTCCTAGTAACTCCTTTATAGGCCACTTCCATAGCTCAAATCCCTCTATCATAGTTCACATCCATCTCATTCTAAGACTAAGTGATTTCTCTATCATCCACCCCTCCTCTAATTCCTTTACTAGCTCATCAAGGATGACATCAATCTCTACTATCTCCTGATACCTCCATCACCATTGCTTCCTTGATGGTTGTAGTTCCTCCTTATATGGAATAGGGAGTGGTACATCTGGTATCTCTACCTCCACCTCCCTATCCTCTTACTCTACTCCCCATCATGCTCAACTATTCCATGGTCATCTGGAATTGGTTTGAGATTCTTAGTTGTATACTTGTAATGCACCTGTTACTACCTCTAGAGCCTCTTCTTATCTAGCCTATCATCTCCACGCCATCATAGCTCGTTTGGTCTCTAGAGCTCTTTTTCCTCTCTTTCACAAGTCAAAATAACAAATGACTTATCTTTTCCCTTATTTAAAAACACTTTTCAAAATTCAAATTCTTCAATTATTATCCTAGAAATTTCTTGTTTTATATATATATATTTACTCATCCATTTTCAAAACCATAAAATGCATTAGATTCATGATAATGTAGAGATTATTTTCTACTATCATATGCCTTGGCCATTTTTTTGCACAAACTTCTATATGTTTGCCTAGTTTTCTTCACATTGGATGCCTTCACTTGCTCTTACAGTCTACTTCTTTGTCTTCAACACTAAGGTAAGTTAAGGTATGTCTTTTTCAATTCTATCATTTCTTTTATCTTATTTTTTGCTTACTACACTTTGATTATCATCAACATTGTGTGTTACTATGTTCTTTCTCAAAGCACCATCCTGTGTTGCACTTACATGACGTGATGAGCTTCAAGTGGGGTATATGTATGCACATAATATTTTCAAACTTTTATTGATTACTAACACTTGGTATCTTTCAAGAACATATTGAGTGCCAATATCTTTAAGTGCATGTTGTAATGGGTACATCGAGAAAGGGGTGGGTAGACCATCAATGCTTCATAAGATTGTTGTCCCTTTTTCCACTTGCCATCTACACACTCATTTCCTAAAACCATTAACCCTAAGTTTATTCTTCTCAGTTATACCCATTCCAATAATTTTCCTCTTTCCATCCTCCTTTTCTTACCTTAATTCCCTTTTGGAATATTGGTTGTACTAGGTTGACCATGTCCGACCCTATACAATTTAGGGTATTTTTCACTTTTTGGGCTTATTAGCCTTTTAACCAACCTAGCTTAGACCTAGTGAATTATTCTCAAAAACATATAGGGTCAACCATGGCCGACCCTATATAGCTAATGTTTTTGGGAGGATTTAAGGTGAGATCCACCTATATATGCAAGCTCATTTTCAACCATTTATAGAGAATAGAAGTGAATAATACTAAGTATGAATGAACATCTACTTATTGACCATTCTACTTCAAGAATAAATCTTAGGGTTCCATACTTTATTTAGAGATACAGATCCTATCTTGTGGAGAAGTTTTTTAGATGCATAGATAGGTTGTGTAGCCTAGATCTAATTTTTCTTTATTATCCTTACATACCCCCACAATCTCTTGTGAAGCACCTTGGCCAAGGGAGAGATTTAGGATCGATGGGTTCATCTTCAAGTTAAGTATTCCTAACTTTATTTATCCTTTATAAGAATATATAGATAAAGAAATTGTGATTCTATTCCCATAAATTATGATTCATATACATTGACATGAGTATATGTCTTCTATGCATGTTTAGTTTAATTGTTTGTTTTTTTTCTAACCCCCACTTTGTGCCATAAGTTTTGGTGTGCACTAGATTATATTTACTTTCTTGTTTATTAGCATAGGTGAAATATCAAACCTTGAGAATATTTTAGGGTTGTTTCATGATTATGTTAGAATATAGGATTTGGAACCTTACCTCACATGGTGTATTGTGATAAGTGATCCCCTAATCAAGTCTATTAGATCCCCATATTGGTCATGCTCTCGCTCAACAAATATATTCCCAATTGAAAGTATAGGTATGCTCCATCTTATCCAATCCAAGATTAATTTATAGACACGATACATTTCTAATTGCATATAGAAACCAATTTTAATCAAAATAATTGTTACACATAAGAGATATGCAAATGTATTACAAATTATTAAAAATCATATGAAGCATGTATATTAAAATGAGAGCACTTGATTGTATAGACAAGGCAAAATAATATGAAAGCTAAACTAGCCAATGTGGGACTAAACTCCATATAAGACAAAAAGAGGTAAACACAAATACCTATATCCTAACAAGCATAAACAAGATACTCTAACACACACACCCCCTCAAGTGAAGCTAGGGGATAACAATAGAGGATGCAGTGTGAATTCATGTGGCACTATGGATGCCAATTCATTATGCTAGAGTATATGGATGTCGATTCACTATAACCAACTCTTATTATCTCTTTACACAGTTGTAAATTTATTTCTTTAGATTTGATACCATGAAACAGTTATCAAAACTCTTTAGCGAAGATCTATCCAATGGATTATTACCATAGCCATTGATGATTTAGCATATACTCAAAATAAACCAATTGTAACCAAAATAATTATTATACATAAGAGATATGCAAATGTATTACAAAGCATAAAGAAGCATATGAAACACATATATTACAATGAGAACACTTGATTATATAGTCAAGGCAAAACAATATGAAATCTAAACTAGCCATTGTGGGACTAAACTCCACATAAGACAAATCTAAGTAAACACAAATACCTAGAGCCTAGTAAGCATGAGTAAGATACTCTAACACAAAGTAAAATTACTCTTTTTACTTTATCGAGAAAATTGAATAGGATGTTGAGAAGGTAAATAACCTGACTAACCATAAGATTCCTTGGGGTGAAATTTTATATTTATAGTATTTAATGAGATTGACATCCCATATTATTATGACAAGGAATTAAAGTGGGTGTACCCACCAAATCATAAGTATCCCACTAAAAGATTCAAATAGTTCACATGCCCTGACACCATCATACCTTCCTACAAATAAAAATTAAAGGGTTAGTTTGATGGAATGAGGGAGGAATTAAATAATTAATGGTTCATACCAAAGGATTTTCTCATGTATATGGAAATATATGATACATTTGATTTAAATCAATGTTATTCCCTTGTGTGAATCTTTATGGCAAGCATTGACAACTTGTCATCATGGCTCAAACTACCCTACACATTCACTACTAGATATTTCATAGAGTTTATGAATCACATTGAGGATACACTCCATATAAATATTGATGCAAATAATATTAACATAATATCCACACTCTTCACAATATTTATGTTGACCTAGGGAGGCACACATATGTAGAGAGTCATAAGACTAATAAAGCTGATATTAACCCCTATAAAATAGTCATGCAAGGGTAGATCTAGGTAATTTTCTATATGTTCATTCATTATAAGAGAACATCGAGAAGCTAGGAAGTTGAAAATGAGTCACTTCCCCCTCAACCACGAACACGCATATAAGAAAGGGCATGAATGAAGGAGAATATGCTAAGACCTAAAACCACCAACTCAAGTAGAGTGTAATAGGAACAATGTGAGGCTGATCCTGAATGAAATAAGTTAATAAGTACCTTGCATGAAGGCTTGTATGTTATATTTATAATCATCCTCAATGGTCAAAGCAGATGGCAATTTTTTTAATTTGATCCTCATTCACATTGAGTACGGCCAACGTTAAAGGTGACATTTTTGGTAGATGATAGACATGATATATATGAGTTGATGAGTGCACTTTCCTGCTCTGTAACTTCAATTCCTAGCTCAATTTTTTTCTTTTTACACTTAAAAAATATATTTCTTCTCCACCCTATGTTAGAATAGAAATAATATATGAGCCTAAGCCAACCAATTAATAATTAGGGTCTATTTTATGGGTTAGAGGGGATTATAAGTAATGTCTATTTATTGAGATATCAGTAAATAAATAATATGTTGAAAAAAAGTAAATTATATAATTAAAAATAATTTCACCTATATTTAAAATTTAGGTCGTGTGTCTAAGTATTCAATGAGAAATACTAACTTCAACAGTGATAAATGTTTTAATGATTTCTATACTTTTCTAGAATGTTTGTGAGCACTTAATAGATTTCTATGAATGATAGATAGGAATTCTCTATTCAAGTGAACTATAATGCATGTAAATTTATAGATAGAAGGAATTCAAATTGGTAGCTAAATTCCAATCAAACATTTGAGAAGAAAAAAAGGTGGGATGATGGGGTTGAAGGTACACAAGGGGAACAAGAATGTGAATGACATTCTTGATAGACATATGAATGTCAATCATGCTCTTGGCAAGCGCTCAAGGATTTAAAGGACCCAAAGGGGTTGACTAATGGGAGAGAGCCCCTGATGGGTTGAGTGGTTCACTATTGCTCACACCTTTGTTGGTTGAATGTCTAAATTAACTTGGTATAAATTATTAGAATCAATTAATCATGCACTCTCATAAACTGATTAATTGGTTAGTAGTTGAGTAAGCGTGAGATTGCTCTCATGTTGGGTTTGTCAAGTTGGTACGAGTTCATAAATTATACATATATCACATAAATCATTTTATTTTCCCATCTTGACCATCCAATAGAGGTTGAGTAGGCTAAGGGGAGATAAAATTCAATAAATAGTAGAGGATTATGTTCCATTATACTGTGTAAGGGAACCCTATACTCTAGTAGACAAGGACAACAAGATGATAGGGGGAAGTTGAAAATAGTAATAAACATAAGAGATAGTCGATTGATAAATTTTGAGAGCATCTTCAACAAAGATGACCAACTCAAGAGAGATATAGAAAGCATGTCAACTACGAAGGAAAATTATGAAAGGGTAGAGATCTACAAGGATAAGCTGCTTGCACTTGAGAAGGTATGTAGGTATGCACAAGGATAGTCTAAAGGTATGCTCCATCTTATCCAATCCAAGATTAATTTATAGACACGATGCATTTCTAATTGCATATAGAAACCAATTTTAATCAAAATAATTGTTACACATAAGAGATATGCAAATGTATTACAAAGTATTAAAAATCATATGAAGCATGTATATTAAAATGAGAGCACTTGATTGTATAGACAAGGCAAAATAATATGAAAGCTAAACTAGCCAATGTGGGACTAAACGCCATATAAGACAAAACTAGGTAAACACAAATACCTATATCCTAGCAAGCATAAACAAGATACTCTAACACCCCCCCCCCCTCAAGTGAAGCTAGGGGATAACAATAGAGGATGCAGTGTGAAGTCATGTGGCACTATGGATGCCAATTCATTATGCTAGAGTATATGGATGTCGATTCACTATAACCAACTCTTATTATCTCTTTACACAATTGTAAATTTCTTTCTTTAGATTTGATACCATGAAACAGTTATCAAAACTCTTTAGCGAAGATCTATCCAATGGATTATTACCATAGCCATTGATGATTTAGCATATACTCAAAATAAACCAATTGTAACCAAAATAATTATTATACATAAGAGATATGCAAATGTATTACAAAGCATAAAGAAGCATATGAAGCACGTATATTACAATGAGAGCACTTGATTATATAGTCAAGGCAAAACAATATGAAATCTAAACTAGCCAATGTGGGACTAAACTCCACATAAGACAAATCTAAGTAAACACAAATACCTAGAGCCTAGTAAGCATGAGTAAGATACTCTAACACAAAGTAAAATTACTCTTTTTAATTTATCAAGAAAATTGAATAGGATGTTGAGAAGGTAAATCACCTGACTAACCATAAGATTCCTTGGGGTGAAATTTTATATTTATAGTATTTAATGAGATTGACATCCCATATTATTATGACAAGGAATTAAAGTGGGTGTACCCGCCAAATCATAAGTATCCCACTAAAAGATTCAAATAGTTCACATGCCCTGACACCATCATACCTTCCTACAAATAAAAATTAAAGGGTTAGTTTGATGGAATGAGGGAGGAATTAAATAATTAATGGTTCATACCAAAGTATTTTCTCATGTATATGGAAATATATGATACATTTGATTTAAATCAATGTTATTCCCTTGTGTGAATCTTTATGGCAAGCATTGACAACTTGTCATCATGGCTCAAACTACCCTACACATTCACTACCAGATATTTCATAGAGTTTATGAATCACATTGAGGATACACTCCATATAAATATTGATGCAAATAATATTAACATAAGATCCACACTCTTCACAATATTTATGTTGACCTAGGGAGGCACACATATGTAGAGAGTCATAAGACTAATAAAGCTGATATTAACCCCTATAAAATAGTCATGCAAGGGTAGATCTAGTAATTTTCTATATGTTCATTCATTATAAGAGAACATCGAGAAGCTAGGAAGTTGAAAATGAGTCACTTCCCCCTCAACCACGAACACGCATATTAGAAAGGGCATGAATGAAGGAGAATATGTTAAGACCTAAAACCACCAACTCAAGTAGAGTGTAATAGGAACAATGTGAGGCTGATCCTGAATGAAAAATGCAACCCACATCATGAACAAGAACCAAAGGGATACCTACAGAACATAAATATGACATGCCCCAAGTAGAGCCCAAGCATGAATCTCCCTAAGTGGTGATTCTAAACAAAGGTGAATCATCTCTAGATGCACAACCTATAAAGGATCCCACTCTTGAGCCCCTTAAATAATAACATTTTGGGACTAATGAAGAGTATCCTATTATCGAGTAACAAATGAACATTGAGAGTCCAAAACATGAAGCCAACAAAGGGTAAGTCCCCATTATAGAGGACCTTGGTATCACGACTAGTGGGAAATAGAAGAAGATTACTAGATTTATTGACTCAATAACTTTAGGACTGTATGCAAGGAACCTATGTGGGAGGTATAACAATAACAATAGATAAGTCAGGAACCCCCTATTCATGCCACCTTCTAAGAGGACATCCCAAACAAATAGTTGTATTTATGGGGTTATTTCCCAAAGCATGAGTCCATGGAATAAACTCAACATGAGATGTCTTTTGAGATGAAAGTGTATCAAGATGAATAATAGTTTCAGCTTCCAAAGTCAAAAACTAACATAATCCCAAAGGTGGCCTATGTTCTAGACATTTTTTTGTTAATTCCTATGAATTTTTATCCAGCATAAGTAGGCATATCCATCATCAATTTTTACCTAGAGGTTTCAAGGCAATACATTCTCAACAATCATGATGTGGGCTAGTTTCATTACAAACATTTGGATGTCATACAACTGTATCAAAAAGAGTATGAAATGAGGCCCAAGCTTGTAGAATAAATTGAAGAACTCAAGTTACAACTAGATGTAGCTGAAGTGGATTGACCTGAGACTTTGGGCATTTTCCAAAAAAATTTAAGAAGTGAACCAATACTCACAAATGTATTTCCCATTACTGGTAAAACAATGAATAAATTAGATATGGTCATGGACCTTTTGTTAAATAAATATAAAAACATCATGAATCTTAAGCATGAGAAACTATGGACCACCACATAGTTCACTAAGGCCATGGAAATCTTCCGTAAATTTTTTGAATAAAATAAGCACCACTATTCCTATTGTCAATGGGTTTTTTTCAACTTGGCATGGCCAAATAAAATTTTAGAAGCATTAATTCTTCCTTAGAAACAATAGTGCCAACAATTGGATGAGAATGATCTAATCATCTAAGATAGTTCTCACTGTGAAAAATTGTTCTAGGATGTTGAATAACTATAAAAACAAATAAGTACCCATTAATAGTAGACTCGAGGATGCTCACAAAGTCACAACCACTTAGATTGAAACTTTGATAACTCAAGCATATAATTTTCTAAAGTATCTCAAGGACATAAAAAGATTGAAATGCAAAGTGTAAGTTATTACTTCTAATATTTACACAACCCTCAACCAATGGGAAGAGCTCAATTTCCAAGTACAAGAGGTAGATCCTACATTTTTGTCAATTGAGAAAAATCTAGCATAGTCTGAGATGGACTATTAATTTATTCTAGGGTAATGTTGGAACCAAACTTTGTAATATATTCTAAACATTTTTATTTATAATAATGAAGATGAAAGGGTATGGGATGAGAGTAAAAGACTATGGAATAGAAGATAATGATGCATAAGAGATAAATAGGAGATAGCAATGAAGAAGACCTTTGCATAGATGGGTGTTGTGAAAGATAAGGAACTGAATAATAAGGAGCATAATGCATAGGACTCAAAAAATTGCAAGAATAGGACAATGGTGCATCAAGTAGCGTTGGTTACCAAATAGTTCATGAAAGTATATAATATTAATGGGAGCATGAATCTAGCACTAGATCATGAAGGAGGAGGAACATGAAATCAAATATCTAGAATAGAAAGAGAGTATATAAGGGTTATTGAGCTTGGTTCAAAAGGAACTTTATTATAATGGCTCAACATAGCTTATTTTTTTGAAATAATCATTAGATTTTCATATTTAATGTATTAATGATGTAACCCAAGAAGGGGTTCACTTATGTATAAATACCCCTTTAGATTTGATTAGAAAGTGTTTTAGAAAATATATATGTTTTTATTTTCAAGATATGTATAGAGAGAGAGAGGTTATATACTAAATGAAGCACCTTTATAATCTTATCAAATGATATCAATGGAACTATTATTCTATGAATCTTGATCTATTGAATCTATTTGTTGTTAATTCTAATTTATGATATTGGAGTACTTGCACTGTGTGAATGCATGCTAACATATTGGCTTCTCCCTTCCTTTAGACATGCTTCTAGTATTTAGTTGTGCAAAACTAAAGATGATAAAAACCGAACACTATTTTGTTTTCTATTTCCTTTCATATGATGTATCTAAATCTTATCCATAGGATCTATATCACTATTTGTGTCTTAAACACTATCTCTCCACCTTATGTTAGGTTACCTTTCCAAAAAATGGGTTAGTGAGCTCACGGTGTTAAGATAAACTCAAATAAACCTCTGTCATTGAGTGTTTTCTACATAGAAAATACTTCAAGGAGGTCCTTATACTTATGTAGTTGTTCCCTATGTGTGTGAATGTGTGTGCATAAGGGTGTTATTTATTATATGAATATGCATGTAGTGATCTAATTTGTAACTTGACAAATATGGATCATGGGTTACTTTTGAGAGATTCATAATTGTAGTATAATTTATCCTATGATTGATATACAAATAAGAATGAATAGGGTAGAATAGCTTAGTTTTTTAATTGATTGATTGAGCTTGACTAGGTGCTTGCTTGATAATTGATAGATGTGAAAATTAATTTTATTTATACTAACTCTTTTAAAATGATTCTCACAGAAAGGTTAATGACATTCTTAGGTCGATTCATACACATTGAAATATTTATAAATTTGATTGTTTTTAGGGTAAGGATACTTATGTTGGATCAAGGACAATAGTGTAGACACTATTATCCTACCCAAACATAACTATACAAGATAGAGGCAAGTTTTTGAGGTTTTATAACTAATAGTGAAGGATATATATCAGAATTTGGGGGTTTTATGGTTATAGTTAATCTAGATAATCAGAATAATCAGGGTTGGACTAAGAAGTAAGTAGTTATACCTAGTGAGATGGTGAGTGCAAGCCTTTTGGCTATAAGGAAGGTCAAACTAAAGAGTATATCCTTGAGATATATTTGTCAAGTGTACAATACTATCTTAACATATAAATCTAGATTTAAGTATATATAATTTTGTCATGAATCCATGATGTTATATAGTGATTCATAAACTTTATCTTTTCCTTTACTTAACTAATCCATGGCCTTACTATTTAGGCATCTATGAAAATCATTACCTTTTCAAATTTAGAGTAAATTTTCTTAGACTATTCATAAAAACATTATTGGGTCCACACTCCATACTTGGATTTTAGTATAATGGAGTAAAACATCATTGTATCTTGGGACACATTACATAGAACCTAAAAAATAAGTCTTTGTCTTGACTTTGTAATTACGTCAGTTACTATAAATTGGAAAATGGCTTTGGCTATTCCAAACATTATTTCCTCCTCCAAAACTTATAGAGGGAGACTTGGTTATATTACCCAGAGAGGAACAACTTTTAAGGTCTAATTGAGAGAGTGTAAGCCTGACTTCTAATGTTTTAAAACCAAGTTGGTTTTCCCCAAAACCCATAGACCTCCTTAAAGTACACTAAAGTAGTCTTCCTAGTTTAAAAATTAAAATAAGAATAAACCATTTACCATAACTAAAATATCTAGGTGGATTTTTAGTTTCCACTTCCTTAATGTTTTTTATCTAACCACATCTTTGTTGGGTTTGTTCCCCATATAAATTTGCTATTAGGTATTTTTCATGTTTTAAATTTTCTCTCTCCACTATCTCATCAGGTATGCATAGTGAAATTTATTCATATTCCACAAAGGGAATTAAACCATGATATTTCAAAGTACATGGAGTTGAAAAATACTTACCTTGAGTCTAATTATCCCATGATCTATAATATTTATTTCATGATCCACCAAATGCTTGAAATTTTTCTTTTAGGAATTGTTTCTCCTCTTTACTACACTATTTCCATTTAGATCTTGATCTAGGTATTCTACCTCTCACTCAAATTATAGCTCCCATACCACTTCCCACCCATTCTCACTTTAAAATAAATCCCCTAATCCTAACATTTCACCCTTCCCATCATTATTTAGCATGAATATAACTCATTTTTTAAAAAAATAATATAGAAAATACACACACACACACATATCTAAAAAATGAAAAACTAGGACCTACACATGACATGTATTGCCTATTTACATGACTATTTTATGATTTATCATATATAGTGTGTTGTATATATAGTATTTTTCCATGCATAAGTTTCATGGTATACATGAGTGAGATGTAAAATACACATGTTCATATGACATTGGCACACAGATGTGGGCCATTCCTATACTCATGAGCTACCTTCCTAAAGGAGGACATGTTTTGATTATGGGAATTTTGATACTATACATAGGTTTTATATTTTTATTATCATTTATATTTGATCATATATAGCTACTTTACATTGATTATACATGACTTGTTCTAACTCATACTACTTGTAATGTTATTTCACTAGATACTATAGTTTTTAATAGGCAATGTTTCTATGTACCTAGGGATATGATATATTGATGTATATGGATTGATGGAGATGCTAACATGTGGTACATATCCCCCTTAGCTAATTATATGGGTCTAATATATTAGGATAATAGAGTAATTGGCAGATTTAGTGAATTAGGTAATGGTTGGCCTACTTTAGGATTATGAGGTTACCCATCCATTATTAGTTAGATAGAGGTATATATAAAGGAGATGATTATCATTGTAAAGGAATCAAGTAAGAATTGAATCTTCTATTATAAGAGGATATTAGAGGTTGTCCCCTTGAAGAGACATAGTGGATTTATTCCTTCATTAAGGAATATTATGTGGTGTTGCCCTACCTTAAGGGTTTCTATTTCTAAATATATTAAATATTTGGACATCTTGGTCCATCAATATCTATTGTGTTGTGTTGATATACATTATATTATACATATTTATAATTATTATAAGTTTTGTTCATAAAAAGTGGTATCAAAGCTTCAATTTTCAAAATTTATGTGTGGTGAAACCTTAGTTTTATGGAATCATCAATATCTTTCACTGGGTTGATAATTTATGCATTCTCAATGGAGATGAAGTATATTTTAGTAAAATCACAGTAAAAAATTAAGCCTTTATGACCTTTTTTGAGGGAGTTATTAATATTTTAGGGTTTGTACTTATTTCATCATACCTTGTAAAATATAAGTAATTTTTATGTGAAAATTTTATTGAGTTGTATCATAATACAACAAATCTACATACCACATTTTAGATTTGTTTGAAATGTTTGGAGTGATTTATTACAATATTATTATTTTTCATATATTAAATCTATAGGCCTAAATTTAAGGAATTTTTCCAAAAATTTTTAACTAAAGTTTCAATGTAATAAGGGGAAGATACAATAAAAATTTGGGACTACTTTGATCAATATTCAATTATTTATTGACATTTTAGGGTATTTAATTAACCTTAGTTTTTTTTATGGATCATGAAATTGCAAGTGTTTTCAGGGGAGGATGATATTGATGCTAGAGAATGGTGGATATTTTTAAATGAAAATAAAACTCAAACAATTTTGTGGTGAACATGTTTGTCTTTTTATTTGTCTAGGCCTACACAACATTGGTTTAAACTATTGAGCTTCACACAAAGGTATTCTTCATGGGAAGAAATGGAACAAGTCTTCCTAGATCGATGGGATATAAAAGAAAAAGAGGATGAAGAAGAGGAAGAAATTAATGATGGCAATGAAGAAGAGAATGGAGATGATGAAGAAGAAAAATCAATGGAAGAAAATAATGATAATGAAGAATAACATGCAAGTGATGATGATGAATAAGAATTCAAGCATAATGATAATGAGGAGAGTACATATGGTACAAAAAGAGAGGTAGAGGATCTCAAAGAAGAAGAAGAACTAGATGATAAGGGTTCAAATAAATTGGCTCCAGATAAATCTGAGTCAATTTTTAAATTGCATGGATGCATTCAAAAGAAGAAGGTTGTTGTGTCCATAAACCCTACCATCAAGTATAATTTCATCAACATGAATTTTGCAATGCATCTACATGTTTAAGCAAATAATATCAAGAAGATTCAAGTAGATGGTAAGAATATTCTAGTGTTTGAATATTTGAAGATCATTATGGAAAAATATGTTTTGCATTTAGATTTTTATGCCTTGGATATGGATGATGTGGATATGGTTCTTGGATATCTATTGTTAGAGACTTTGGAAACAATCAATATTAATGTTCATAAGAAGTTCATGAAGTTTTGGTATACGAAAAAAGGTCACTTTACAAGATATCATAGTTGGAAAGGCACAAAGAACAATCAAGGTATATCATGAAGATGAGATTAAAGCAGGTGAAGAAGAGAATGTGAAAGATTCAAATGAAGACATAGATGAAAAAACAATACAAGCAAAGAAAAACACTTTATCTACTCAAGAGACAAAGGAACCACCAAATCAAAAGGTGTAAGAGGTAGAAGAAAAGATTGATAAGATCAAAGTATTATAAAAATTTGAGGTATATAGACACCCACATCATCATGAAAGAAAAAAATCATGGAGCCATGTGAGGGAGTGCCATAATAACATGCACTTTTGCTATATAGGAAATAAAAGTTCCAAAAATATGGCTATGGAATCCAAAGAATGACTACTATGATCAAGTATGGAATCAACATAGCAAAGTGGAATATAAAACATGGAACCAATGGGTAAATCACTATGATTATGCATGAAATAATAAATATTATGGTCATGAATGGAATCAGAGTAGTGCAATAGAATATGGTACATGGAATCAAAGGAGGAATAATTATTCATAGACACCAAGGCAATATAGTTATGATCATGAATGGAATCAGAGTAACACATTAGAATTTGAAAACAAGGTTGGTAAGCTATCACCTAATAGGATCATATATGGGTGGTTAGACGATCGATCTTGTAGACAAGTGTTTAATTATTTGAAGAACACTCATTATTTGGTTTCTTCCTATGTTTTGGGAATGAAACATGTCAAGGAGGAAAGGAATGTTATGTACTTAGGGATATGATATATTAATGTATATGGGTTGATGGAGATACTGACATGTGACACACATCCCCCTTAGTTAGTTTTATGGGTCCAATATATTATGATAATGGAGTAACTTGTGGAATTTGTGCATTGGGTAATGGTCAGCCTACTTTGGGATTAAGAGGTTACCCATCCATTGTTAGTTAGATAAAGGTTTATATAAAGGAGATGATTATCATTGTAAATAAATAAAGTAAGCATTAAGTCTTCTATTGTAATAGGATATTGGAGGTTGTCCCTTTAAAGAGACATTGTGGAGTTATTCCTTCCTAAATGAGTATTGTATGGTGTTTCCCTACATTAAGCGTATTCTATTTCTGCATTTATTGAATATTTGGACATCTTGGTCCACCAATATATATTGTGTTGTGTTGATATAAATTATATTCTGCATACTTCTAATTATTATAAGTGTTGATTAGAACAAATGTTGACATAAATGATAATGTAGATTATCCTCTCTTGTTATATGCATGTTTATTGTTATAGTTGCATTTTACATGATGAGATGCTTGCTTATTTATTTCATTGTGTAACTCTTTTTCTATATGTGTCATTTTCTTTTTTGATTGTATGTAGCCATGATCCTTGTGAGATATTTGATTGTCCATTCTCTGTGTTTCTATTTATTGTGTGACATTTTATTTTCCATTATGTGTGTCCTTGAGCCTTGTGTGACATTTACTTATTTTATTGTGTGTGGCACTAATATTTGTGTGACGTTTTCTTATCTATTGTGTGTGGCCCTAAGCATTGTGTGGCATTGAGTGATATTATGTGTTATTTTTTTTTATGACATGGTTATGATATCATGTGTGACTCTTTTTTTAATTTATGGATAAATCTAGGATATTCTATTAAGATTGATAGTATCGTGATCCATATCACACAATCATTTTCATGTTAAAGGTGCCATGACATATATCATCCACATTTCACATACTTATTACTCTATTTATGAACATTAATTTCTATGTTGAATACTCATTATAATTTTCATTTACACACACACACACACACACACACACACACACACACACACACACACACACACACACACACACACACACACACACACACACACACACACACACACACACACACACACACACGCACACGCGCGCGCACACACACACACACACACACACACACACACACACACACACACACACACACACACACACACACACACACACACACACACACACACACCTTGACATGATACGTATATGCTTAAAATGCATGTTTCATATGTACTCATATGATTTATTCTTACCATGATGACATGCTCTCTACATGTTAGTATATGTTTTACTCTATCTATATATATCATATATAACATGATGTGTTTATCTCCTTATTTTGATATGAAATTTTTTCAATTTTCATTCCTCATCCCAAAAATGGGGCATACGTAGTGGATTTCTTAGAGACTAAGCCTTCACAGTCACAAAACATTTAGATTTTGGGCACAAATTACTTCATGATAGTACATGTTTATGCAGATTATTACATGTTTTACTTAAATTATGACATGTTTAACTCTAATTTGGTGAATATTCATGACATACATCACATATTTTATAAGAGTGTCACATATATTTACAAGACTCAGATTACATAAGTTATTAGAATTGGGGATACATGTCATATATGTTCATAATTTCCTAAGTATAATGATATATTATCATAGGATATAACTAACATTACTCATTTTACCAAATGGAATGGAAAATTATGTCATTATCTCATAAGTATTACTCAAATTTATCACAAATAATAAATTATACTCAACCATTACTCAATAATTTATTATATTAAATGGAACCCTTAGTGGGTTCCAATTACTCATATGTAATGAGTTGTGTGGGGATGAATTTATGTTTGAATTAACTTATTGACACTTATCCAATTAAAATGAGAGATGGGGAATATTCAACTAACCCTTTGTTATTACATAGGCATTTCAAAAGGGCATGATTACCCCATTTTCCATTGTCTCTAGATGAAAAGTCTCTAAAAGATAGTTTGCATGTACAGAGGTGTATTCATTCCTTTGTATTTTATTTCACATATGTTAAATGTTATTATTTTTTATTTTAAATCATAATTAAAAACTAATTTATACATGTTTCATTTTAGGTTTGCATAGAGAAAGGCACAACAAACAATACATACTTGAACACACACATCGTGGTTATCCTCAACTATCACATGTTATCCTTTTACTCTTAAAATACACTACTATAATAAAAGGGGGGAAATGTAGACATGCATATTTTATATTAGACACTTCATGAAGTGTAATTTGACCAAACCATAACTTACTTGACTTATGCTCACATACCTGAATCTTATTCATCATTCCTCATAGCCATTTATCCATATATGGGATTGACATTCCAAATTGATGTTATTATTACATAAGATATTCCTAGTCTTTACCCAAATAATTCAAATATGATTCCTAGACTATCTCATGGCCTCATATAACTGTTCATTTTTATAGATAGGCATGTGTTTCTCAAACATGTCTACTACCATAGACTTGTCCACTTAAGCTAAAAATATCCTCACACCCTCTTAACAACTAGTTTATAGGTCTAAAATTATTTAGAAGTGTCAACCTATACATTTCACATGTCAATTCAAAGGGAATTACACAAAAAGGTTTCTATATAAATATATCAATCATAAGCATTTATCTATTTGGCATCTATTTGTCACATATTTAGTTATCACTAGAAATCACTCTACACATTAACAAGAACTATTATCAAGCTCCCAAATCATACATCACTCAAAGGATAAATATTTAATCTAACTATGAATACCGATTTCAAGTTCAAGTCATAGGTTGTCAAAAAAATTAATCCATATACATGATCACATTAAATACTAGCATTACACAAGATTGCACACACTAAAATAGGTGGGAAAAATATGTTCAGTTTGAATTCCCTCTTCACAATACTAGATACATAGGTAGTAATTGTGATCTAAGAATTTGACTCAAGAGAGGATGGTTAGTTCCAAAATGAAAACAAAATGAAAGAATCACACTAACTAGCATAACATCTCTAGGCCTAGACTCTAGGGAGAGCCTAGTTAATAAAAATGAATAAAACACACATATAAAATGAAAGATAAACCATTTTTGACCTTCCTTGGATGCTCTAAAATTATTTTTGTAGTGGCTTGCTTAGCTTGTGCTCGCAAAGTCCTTGACAATGGAAGCTTGGCTACCTCCATCTCTCCTTGGCACCTTTGGCTTATAGCTTGGATTGGATTGGGATCAATTTAGCATGGTAACGCTAATTGCAATGGCTTATTTAAGATATTTGTGCATTATAAATTTTCACCAAAATAGCTTAGAAATGATGTGGTAAGGCCTCCTATTTATAGATTTTTAAGATTGATCAGAATCAACCTAAACCATCCATCTCAGGATTGAGATGTGTGGTTGAGGATTAATTATATTTTTATAATTAAGTTTATACTTATCCTCATCATTAAATTGGAAGAAAGGTCAATTAAGAGGCATGAAGGGCATGATGGAAGGCTGTGATGAGGCATGGAGGGTATGAATCCTGATATTTGTGGCATTTATGTCCTAGGGGTGTTTTATTAATAAATGAGGTCACCTTGTGATGCAAATATTCAATATTCATTTCAAAAAATAAGTTTTCAACAAGTTTCCATGGAATTATTTATTAGTCATTGATTTGGATTAATTAGCTCTTAAGCATGCTTAAGCACTTTGTGCACAAATTACTCAAATTGATCAGAATGCATTGTTATTGGTCTGAAATTTGACTAGATTGGAATTGGAAGGAAATGTCAGATGCATTAAATATGTTATCCCATTTAGGATATTACTAGCAAAAAATAACAAAGGAACGTGTCTTGTGTAAGATATTTTATAAGAAAGAGCAATCCAGAGTACCCAAGTGCAAAATTATCATTTTGACTCAAAATGATCTGATCAAAATTAGTTGGCCCATAAATTGCATTGCCCTATTTAGGGATACCCTGGCCAAAATCAAAACTTGAATATGTCATTTTCACCTCATTTATCTTGTTTTAGTGTTTTTAGGCCAAACTATGTATTTTAAGTAGAAATTTGTCAAAAGCCTGATTAGGGGTTATCGATAGCTAGATTTAGGTGTCTATAGTAATTAGTCATAGAGGGTGGTATAGGGTGGCTCAAGCATTTCATTTCACCCTTTATCCTAGTTTATAATTTTATTACATTGCACAACTAGGGTTTGAAGTAAGGAGAAGTAAAAAAAAATATACATGTTGAATTGCAAACTTCAGAATACACAAGAATCCTCATCCTACATAAATGAAACATGAAACGGTATCACAAATAGGAAAAACAGATAGGATATATCTTCACTCCAAAAAATAGTTTCACAGAATCAAAATTATCCAAGGAGTGAGGACTTTTTTGAGTAAACACAAACTCTCTATTTCTAGATCTAAGTACTCACAAGACCTTTCTGATTGTTGTTGTCACATATATCCTTACACAAACCTAGAAACACACAAAATAATATAATTTATTCATTATCTTAGTGTTTTCCATTAATATAAAATTACTATATTTATCTAGTTACACTCATATTTTTTAGTAGTTTTACATATTAATCAATATGAATATTCAATTGGTTTAATGTTATAACAATCACATTAACCCTTGAATAGATAAAAAAAATTATAACTTTACACAATAACTTGATTTTTAGATTCCAAAAAAATACTTATGATGATATTTAGAGTAGTTAAATTGATGTTTTTATGGCACTCAACTTTTAACACTCCTCATGCTCCAATGTTGGTTGAATCCTTAAAATTCCTCATCTCATGGTTTCACTAGTTGCATATCCTTGGGGCACAATCACCCCATGGCATTCTCCAACAAGTTAAACAAGTGGAAATAATGCTTTATGTACACTATGGTGTATTCATGCCTTAGATTTTCAATTTAAAATAACTCAATGATTTATGTTATTTTTTATTATTTGTCTTGAGAAGACCTTGATCTTGATTTAACCTTCTAGGTTTTGCAATGAAAAACCTATATTTAGATTAAGAGGATGAGATGCCTAAATAATTCAAATAAATATGAAATAATTAAGTAATTATTTTTTACAAATTTTTACCTTATTTTAATTTCTAATAATAGCAATAAATAGGGATAAATAGACACTTATCTAAAAATTGATTGGTATGGATGATTTGGGTTCTGAAAGTTGAGATCTAGGAAGTAGTTTGTGTCATCAATAAGATTATAGTGTTCATTTATTCATTGGATAGTGTATACATAGTATTTTCAAATTTTATATATTACTAACACTTTGTATCTTACAGGAACCTATCAATTCTCAATCTCTTTGAGTGCATGCCTTAAGGGGTGCACCGTGAAAGGGGTGGGAAAACCATCAATGTTTCATAAGATTGTTGTCCCTTTTACCACTTTCCATCTACAAACTTGTCTCTTAAAACCATTTACCCTAATATTATTATTCTTAATCGTGCCTTGTCCAGTCTTTTTCCTCTTTCCATCCTCCTTTTTTTTCCTTAACATCTTTTTGGACTATCAGTTGTACTGGGTCGACTGGGTCAACCCATTAAAGTTTAGGGCTATTTTTCACTTTCTTTGTTTGTTAACCTTTTGGCTGACCTATCACAAACCTAGTGAATTATCCCAAAAGACACACTAGGTCAACTGGGTTGACCCTATATTGTTGGGAGGATTTAGGGAAAGATCTGCATATATATATATATATATATATATATATATATATAAAGTTAATTTCCCACCATTTCATAAGAGAAAAATTAATAGAAAAGAAGTGAAATCCAAAATCACATAATATAAACAAGCACTTTAACATTTTATCTATCTAAGGCCAACCTACTTGGATTTCATCACCAAGGGGGAAGCCAACTTGATATTTTGGTCAAGTAAAAAATCATGGTTAATGGTATATTTTGGCTAAGTATCTGACACCCTTATCATTACAATGTGTGAAGTAAGGGGGTAGGACCCAATACCAAGATTTTATCATTACTATTATATTCCCTTTCAGCCCAAACTACCTAAAACCATCCTTATATTGCTATCTAGTACCTTGCTTATAGCCAATTTCTCATCACATTAAAAATCATATCTCAATAATCTAATCAACATTCAAGTTGACCAATTAGTTATCTCTTTAATTTCCAAGTTAATTTCTTGCTCTTTTCTCAATTATGTATGTAAAAAATTTCATTAGCTAGTGTTAGTGCATGGATTTTCTTTGTGTGCCTCAATTGGATTGGCTAGTGTTAATCCAATTGACTATATGTTTCCTTTCAACACTTCTTTACATTACTTGCAAAATTATATTATTCACAACTTTATATCAACTTTATAATCTTCCCTTTTTAAATTCTATATGTCATCATGAATCAAACACATTTTATGGGTTACATAATGGATGAGTAGAAATAAAGATATAGGCAAAACAAGGAATCTATCTATTTTTAGCCTCTATTCATTGTAGAAGATCAACCCTATCGACCATGTACTATCTACAAACCTTTTTAATCCTCTATCCACTATAAAAGATTAACCCATTCAACCCTATACTATTTAGATACCTTTTTCAATCTCTATTTGTTGTATAGGATTGACCCAGTCAACCCTATACTATTTATAGACCCTTTTTAGCCCCTATTTGTTGTATAGGATCGACCTAATTGACCCTATACTATTTTCTATTACTTCTTGTTCCCCTTATGTGGTTATATAGTCTTTCTTCATCATGATGACATATTTTCAAGCTTCCCTTAATCTATAACATTACATAATCAAAGATTTGGATAATAACTTCACTTATTTCATTACTTCAGATGAAACTATCTAATTTATTCCTTCCTCTCCTCCTAAACCAAAACCAATCACTACACAATGTAATGTAGTTAAGGTCATTCATCCTAATCCTCTTCCCTATACCAATTTTGGGAATCTTCCACCAACTAATCCCTCTCATATCAACACTCATACCCTTATAACCAATGTTCACAATCCTCTTATTACACCCATAATAAGATCAACTAGTGTTATCACTTCCCAAACTAACATGGTTGAAACCACTCAAATTGATCATCTATATGGTTCCTAATTATTCAATAACCTTGATGATAATACTATTTACACTATTCACAATAATGGTATATTTACCAAGCTTCCTTCTTCTTCTTCTATCACACTTAAGACAAATAACACTAATATTGGGAATATTCCACCTACAAAGAATCCTCTTCCCACCAACACAAATAATTCCCCTCCTACCAACATTAATACCCTTCCTAAAAAAACCAATCCACCTATTGATACAACTCAAATTATTTCCCAAGTCATACAACAAATGAACATCATGAAAACTTCTAGTCAGTCTCAAATGATGAACATTCAATAACATTTATGCAACATAATCAGTCAACGACCTCAAGTCATCATGTCTCAACCAAATAAAATTTTTTTCCCTCCTCTTATTAGAGATTCCAATTGGAATATCATCACTCAACCTCCAATTAATAACATAATGCTTCAACATCTTTAAAATTAACCTTTGTCCCCATTCATTGCATCCATATATATTGGAAAAACTTATCTAACTATCACATATAATAGGACTAAGGACCCTACTATCTTTCTTAAATCTTTTGGCAATATCTATAAGGAATGGGTCCAAACTAACACCTTTGATACCACAAATATCTTACCCAAAACCTTTGTTGGTGATGTAATTGAATGGTAAAACCAACTTCCTAGATATTCCATCTCATAACTAGATGATTTAGTTAATTCTCTAGTGAAGGAATTCTAACATGATGACCTTCTTGGAAATTACCTTAGCCATTTCATCAATGCCAAGAAACTTCCTAATGAATATTCTCATAATTTCATCAAACTATGGAATTATATAGCTCACAAAGTGGACCATAACATGAATGATGATACACTTTTGAAACTATTTATCACTTCTCTTAAAACTCCCTTTCAATACAAAGTTTGAATATTTTCACCTAAAACTTGAGAAGAAGCCTTAGACCAAGAGAAAAGGAAAGACTTTCTTATGACTCAATTTAAACCACCTCAAACAACTACTAAATCACCTTTTCAATCATGTTCTCATAACATTGATTAATCTAAGCTTCCCCATCCTCAAAATGGAGCATCTAATTCAACTAATTTTAAACAAACCTACCCAGCCTTGACTCTAGAACCACTTAAGAATAAATTTCCAGCCTCTAAACCCATTAGCTTTGATCCTTCCAAACCTCATCCAAAATGGTATAATCCTAATAAATTTTGTTGGTGTCATGCTACTATAGGTCATTCTCATGAGTCTTTTCATGATCTTCACCATTTTCTTGTTTCTTCCTTGCTTGGTCTACATTTCAATCTTGATGTTCTCATAAAAAAAAATTATCAAGACTATCTTCAAGCTTATTTAAGTCAATCTCATGAACCAAAATCACATCAACATCAAATACCTGATGAACAAACCTCATCTATTAATTTTGTTCAAGCCATAGTTTATCCTTATTCCTACACCAATAAGGAAAGGTCCATTGAACCTCAACCTCTTAAGTCACATGAACCAAAAGAGTCTCTAGTTAAAATGCCTATTCCAAAGCATATCATCCATGATCCTCTTTTACCACCTTTATCTCCTCATTCCTCTCTTACACATCATATGTCACATTCAACCTCCTTAAAATCTAACAAACCAACACATTTGCCTATCTCTAACAAAACTTGCCAATCCAATGTAAATCATTTTGATGGTTCAATGTTACCTCACTCAAACTCACATGTTGGGGCATATTTCAATGCCCATCCACATGTCCCTTCAGACATTCGGGCATCTTGCAATGCCCATCCCTACATCCACTTACCCTTTGGGGCAACGTATGATGTTCACTCTTATTTTAAAATACATAATAACAAATAAATATAGCTTCAAGAAACCTTTCAAGACTTATAGACTTGTATTTCACATGCTCATCTTTGATACAAATGTTAGAATAGATTTTATTTATTCTTTTTGTCTCATGTTTCTTTGTTTTTTTCCACTTTCTTGCTTTTAATTTAATTTTACTATCATCATTATTTTCCTTTACATTCTTCGGTTTTCTTCCACGTTACATTTGACATTTGTTTTCATTTTTGTCTTTATATACATATTTCATTTGTATTTTTATGTCTCTCTTTGCCTTAGTAGTTTTATGATCATTTTTCCCTTTCTTTAGCATTTACCTCTTGATTTACCATAGTTTTATTTATCATTTGACTTTTTTATTTTTATCACCCTCGTGGGTTTCTCTTTTATGAGTTGTAGTATAAGACCATGGATAGGACCTGTGCCTCCTCATAATATTATCATTTTGTCATTCATTTTATAAGAAAATGCTTTTGATCCTTGTTCTAAACTTTAGCTTTTTGCTTCTTTTGATAGATGGAATTTACACAAACAATCTATGTTAGCATGTTTTCCTCCATTTCTCTCATTCTTATGATAAGGAATCACACTTTATTATCATTGTATCCCTCTTTGACCTTTGTCACATTTCTTACAATTTGAAGCAATTCTAATTGTTCCATGTGTCACTCCTCTTGATTTCCCCTTCCTTTCATCTCCACATTGGATACAACAAGGTCAAAGTCAATATAACACTTTTATTTTACCTAGATTTATGAGACTCTTAGACCCCATGGTATTTGAAGTTCTCTCTCTTAGAAACCTTATCCCAAGTATTCAAATGAAAGTCATCTTTACCACCCATGTTTGGTTTTCTAAATTTGTATTTAAGAGGAATAGAAAAATCCATCAATAAATTTAAAATCTAAATCATTTGAAAATAAAAGGAAATGATATATAAAAGGCAACATACAAATCTTAGAATTCAAATTCACATAAAAATACATGATTACAAACACATCTCCTTTCTCTAATCGAAGTTGAAACTCCATACTTGGCCTCACATAGAGCCAAGGTCATTTGGGGTATAGTAGGCCAATAGATTGTAATATGTAATTTCAAAAACTCTATGGTACTACCTACTTTGTCATGTAAGTACACACTCTTCATAGTAGACAAATGGATATGTAAGGGATCCTAAAGAATGGGGAACACATTGTGGGGAGGTAGGTCCATTTTCACTTTTCATGCATTTATGATCTATATACTCCATTTTTTACCTAAGACTTGTATGGCTAAGTATTGGACCCTTTTTGTGATACCAAGTGGATCATATGAAATCCCTTTTAAAACCATTAGTACCAGCTAAAAGAATATTCAAATATCTTACACTAGTTGATAGGTAGTTGCTTATCACTTGGGTTTGAAGGAGAATCTCATTGAGTGATTATATGTGGCAATTGTAGAGCATGGGTGTCAAAGTAGTGGATTCGATGGCATAACAACCCCCAATGATAGCTCAATACTCAATGTGTGCCCATACAACCTAGAAATAAGATGATTCTCCACCTATAAATATGAGCTTGAATTTAAATAAAAGAGAGGTGATTTGTTAGGTTGTGGAGCTAAAAGCTTCACCTAGATGCAAACATGGAGGTTACTGATTGTGACAGTCACTGACATCGGTAGACCAACTAACACCAATCAAGGATCAGTGTAAAAGCAACTGACATCGGCAGCAATTAGCCAACATTAGTCACCTCCAGTCAGATAGGGACCGATGTCGATCACCTGTGTGGTTCAGAACTGGATGTTGATGAATAGTCAATTAGTTGAATGGGTTGTTTGCATGTTAAAGATTGAGTTAAGTCTTGAGCTGCAATTCTAATCATTGTATGTATTATATCTATATAATAGACTCATGGGCTATATTGTAAAGTGTAGAACCAAGAGAGTTCTTCCATGGTGGAATCACAGGGGTTCTTCCAGGTATGTAAGATCAAGTTTGATCTATAGGTTGTTGCAAGGTCAGGGAGGAGATCTACATGTGATAAGTAAGATCAGGTTGGTCTGCAGGTGTGTGTGTATGCGAGGGTCAAAGGTGGATCTATGGGGGAGCAAGATCAAAGGTGGCAGCAACACATCAAGGAGCAAGACCAAGAGAGATCTACTTGGAGTACCGATTCGTACTCGGTTGTACTGGCAGTATTGATACTGACTGGTTGAGGTGAACAATAACTCTGTGTTTGAGTTGTTTGTTGTGACCTGTATTGAGAGAAGATAACTCTTGAGAGAAGATTACTGGTATGCCCAAAAAGTGGATGAAAGAGTGTGATCTCTTTATTGTAATTTCCTTTTGTAATGATTTTAATACAATTGTGTGTTGCCTCTCATATTCTGTGTTATTTTTTTATTTTTAATTACTTGTACTTCTGGTTAATTCCACATTTAGTTGATAATACAAAGGTAATCAAGTGTGCTCTTAAATCTGACAAGTTGTGTTAGAGCTTTGAGGAACCTAGGTCCTATCAATTGGTATCAGAGTGAGGTTGGAGGTTCTCAGAGTGAGATTGACTAACACCTTGGTCCCAGAGTGTGTTAAGTGGTTTTTTGATTACAGGTCACTCTCAGGGGTTTCTGATTGAGTGGGAGTATAACAACGGTAGAAGAAGGTATGCTGAGAATGGAAAAATTCAAACATAGAGGTTGCACCATAGGGTGTGTGGTGGTTGGTCTTCAAGGTTGGTCTTAAAGAGGGATACAAGCCAAGATACAGATTAGACAATGCATAGGTATAGGTACATGTGCAACTATTTATCTCCAAGTGGGAGATTGTTAGGTTGTGGAGCTAAAAGCTTCACCCAATGTAAACATGGAGGTTTCTGATTGTGATAGTTGCTGATGTTGGTAGACCAATCGACACCGGTCAGGGATCAGTGCAAAAGCAACTGACATCGGCAGCAGTCGGCCGACGTCGATCACCTCTAGTTAGATGGGACCAACGTCAGTTGCCTATGTAGTTCAGAACTGGTTGTTGATGAAAAGTCAATTAGTTGAATGGGTTATTTGCATGTTAAAGACTAAGTCGAGTCTTGAGCCGCAAGTCTAATCATTATATGCATGAGATCTATATAATAGACTCATGGGTTGTATTGTAAAGTGTAGAACTAGGAGAGTTCTTCCATGGTGGAATCATAGGGGTTATTTCAGGTATGTAATATCATGTTTGATCTATAAGTTGTTGCAAGGTTAGGGAGGAGATATACATGTGATAAGTAAGATCAGGTTGGTCTGCAGGTGTGTGTGTATGCAAGGGTCAAAGGTGGATCTGTGGGGGAGCAAGATCAAAGGTGACAACAACACATCAAGGAGCAAGACCAGGAGAGATCTACTTGGAGTATTGGTTCGTACTCGGTTGTACTGGTAGTATTGATACTGACTGGTTGAGGTGAACAATAGCTCTGTGTTTGAGTTGTTTGTTGTGACCTATATTGAGAGAAGATAACTCTTGAGGGAAGATTACTGGTATGCCCACAAAGTGGATGAAAGAGTGTGATCTCTTTATTGTAATTTCCTTCTGTAATGAGTTAAATACAATTGTGTGTTGCCTCTCATATTCTGTGTTATTTCTTATTTCTAGTTACTTGTACTTCTAGTTAATTCCACATTTAGTTGCTAATACAAAGGTAATCAAGTGTGCTCTTAAATCTGACAAGTTGTGTCAGAGCTTTGAGGAACCTAGGTCCTATCATGATTAATGGTAGTGAAGCTTTTCTAAAATCAAGAGACACCATTATTATTATAATCAGTATAAACTAGGTTAAGAATTATGGATGTATAGCCCAAGCTTGCCTATGAGCCATTGGGAATGAGTAGTTTCAAAGATGAGCATATGCTCTATTTTCATGTTATGAACTCTATATACTAAAACTATGAATGATTGAAGAATGTTATTAAGAGTAATTGAAGTGTTGATTTTATTTAGATGGTTATAAAATTATTTTATGTTTGTGACTCAAATATAATAGTTATGATAGTATAAATTCTATATATTAACATGTTTCCTTTTGAAGGGTTAACTCTAGAGTCAATCATGTCTCTGTTTAAAGTATCAAACCCTTAATAGGGTAAAAATTATCCTAAGTGTTGAGATAAGCCTACACCTGAGCCTTGGCCCCTACACTTAGAGTGATAGCTGGATGAATGGGCCCCTAAGTAAGAGATATTCCCCCATTATACTAAGCACTTGAATGGCACTTTACTTACTATTTGAAAAACTTACATCCCTAGAAAGCTAAAACTAGTCTAATATCAGCTTGCACTACCATGGCCAAAACTAGCCCCCTTGAAAAGGCTTGTGCCTATTGATCTTACCCAAAATAACCTTACATTAATGAACTAGTCTAAGTTCAATATGAAAATGAATAAGTCCCATTGAGACTCGGGTTGTGCCATGTTTCAACAAGCCCAACATGGACCCTAGATCCTTCACTATTACACTTTGGGTGAGTGCACAAGGCTTGTGCCTTTTGTGAAATTGATGCTAACACAATAGTGCATTTAAATTTTGTGCACCATAGACCTTAATATGTTCACATATAGTTTTATCAAGTAAAAAACTAACTTGTCTTGACTGCTAAGTGCATGACTAAGCACAAAATCTAAATAAGAGACATTTCTACAATATTTTGGTTCATTTGCCAGGACCCATGTTGAATTTTGTTGCTATAATGGTACAATAGAGTGATGATATAACTTTAACTAAATAACATTGAGTGCTAGCTAAATCAAGTGGAAGATAGTTTCACATAGAATCATCCAACATGCTAAGGACAAAAGCCTAGAGAATGAGTGGAAGCCAACCTATATGATGCTCTATATGAGGTGTTATTTTATGAACTATCTAAGCTTGTGTATCGGTGGTTGGTTTACTATAAAACATCATGAATATGAAGCTACATCCAATTCCTTGAGTAGATAAATGAGAACTTAGAGAGGCTAAAAAAATTAGATGATGTTTGGATGTGCATTATAAACAAGTGGTGGAATGATGCATTGAATAACTATGTGTTAGAATTTGTAATGTCAACCTTTTCTTTCCCTAAAGAAGTAGAGTATGATTTCTTTCATAAAACAAGGGGTGCATTTGTAAGAGGGCTCAAAACTTAACTAAATAAAATTTTAGGTGGATTATGGTATTGAAATCATAAGATTGGAAGGCTAATATACTTGCATGATGAGCAATCACAAAAGGTGAGAAGTGGAAGTGTAAGTAAGGTGAAATGGAAAGGGAAAAACAACCTAACACACAAGATCTTCGAATGTAGAACTATAATAAATGAAGGTATAGGTTGATATAGGATCTATAACCTAGAAGTATTGAGAGGACCCATAGCAAGTGCGAAGGGCATGGGGAAGGACCCCTTGAATTGTAATAGTGAGATGAGAGAGAAAAGGAAGCAAGATAATAAGCTTAGTAGTTGGGTAAAAAATACCTTATATTCCTAAAATATGTGGTGTATGAGGATGCATTGGAAGCACCTACCCCTTTTAAAATAAAATTTCAATCTCATGCACTAGATTCTCCACCAAAATCCAGAAGAATGATAACTGACCCTATTATCGACATTGACTTTAATAGACTTTAAGGTTTGAACCAAGAATTTATAATTGAAATAGAATACCATGAGACTAATGAACACCATCTTAGGAATCAAGAACATAAGTGCAAGCATTCCCATTCAAAGGATGTTAGTTGTGTCGATTGGGCAATAACCCATAAGAAGTGGATTGATTCCATAAGTGAGAAATACTACACAATCATTATCAATGGTGCAACCTACACAAATAGGGTTAGTGATCAACCCTAAAATATAAGGCATTAGAGGGATGCCTCCAATATAGATGCCAAGGGGGAAAATGCCTTAGACTCTAGCACCACCCCCTCAGTAGATTTATTATGAAATGGAGATGCACTTGCCTAAGTATCATGGCATAGAGAATGCCATGGAACATGTGCTCAAGTGTGAACTTAAATGGCATGCTCAAGGTATTACCTAATCAGAGCATAAGGCAACTCATTTTGTGACTACCTTACTAGATCATGGCCATACTTGGTATCAAAAAATTGATCCAAACCAGGCTATAGTTGATTAAAATTACTAAAGGAAGCTTTCTTGAAGGAGTTTGATATTCTTGAGTTTGAGAAATAGAGAATCATAGTGCTCAAAGAAATCAGCCAAGGGCTATTCAAGAGTGTGTACCTATATGATGCACAGTTTAAAACCCTCATTTTTAATCTTCCATATGATATCTACCCCTCCCAACATGTGAAATGGTTTTTTGGGGGCCTTCTAGTACCTTTCAAGAGAGCATTATCCATAAATTCATTCATGGACACCCATAAACCACTTGAATCCATGCTCTAGGATGAGGTAGTAGGTAGTGCCAACACCAAGATCAGCCCATTTATGAAGGTATAGATCACGTCAATAGCCTTCTAGATACAAAAGTTGACTACCAGTTTGATGCATGATGCTCTTAGTGGATTGTGGTGTAATAATTATGAGATGGAGGTGCATAACAAAAATAATTATCTATGAATAAATGTTTACACCTTACTTCTCAACTATGAAGTTTATCATGGGATGCATAACTCTCAAAATTGTCAACTATTATAGTGCACCAGTCAAGTAAACACTACCATCTATTGTAAAATGTGTAGCACCTATACTCATTCAATAGTAGATTATCGAGTCATTGATGAGATGCACAAAAATATGGAGAGAGTCACAAGGTAGACAATGACCATAGCCAATGGGTAGGTGAGTCAAGGAAATGAAGGCTTTGGCCATCAAAATACTAGCTATGAGAATCAATGAGACTCATGTGGGTGAGGTCGAGGATGTGGTGGAGGAAGATTCTCACCATGATCATGTTACAAGTATGGGTTGACTAAGCATTATCAGTGTGACTACCCCATGCACCTAATGTGTGAGTATTATTAGGGACCACATATATTCAAGGATTACCTAGACTTGTACAAAAAGCTAAATCAAGGTTGGTTTGGCATAGATAAGGGTGCCACCATGGTTAGTCATGAGAAAGAATAAGAAAAATGGGCTCCCAAGCCACCAAAAACTCACAAAGAGCCACCTAAGGTGGAGGCCACAACTTAGAGTGGGTTCACCACTTAATCACCTATTACGTTGATAAAAGAAATGCACTTGGAATATGATGAGCCAAGCCACACTAAGTGAATAGTGAAACCTAAGCCAAATTTTGTTCCCTAACCTAACTCAACATGATAAAAGGATATCCTACAACAAGCCATGAGTGTAATATAAAATATGTATGGAGAGCTCTAATAGGCTAGAGACTTAAAGTCATAGGCAAGCACTGAGCGTAGGAAGCAAGACAACTAAGAGGCTAAATTATAGGAGTTGATTGAGATCCTATCCCTCTTACAATTTGAAGGGATGATGCCCCTACTAAAAAACTTGATTTTAGAACATGCAAGGAAGAGACAAGAGGAAGAGGTTGTGCCTCAGATGATTGAAGTTGTTGCACTAGATATGGAGTGGGTGCTTGAAGTTAGGCATACTCAAAATGTAAAGTATGACCAAGAACTACTAATAAATGCCACCATAAATGGATGGTATATTTTTGAGGTCATTGTGGACTTAATATTTTGACTAAAACTACCTAGGATAAGATGATACAACCACCCTTAAAGCCCTCCCCTTATATGTTATTTATGGCCAACAAAACCTGAGTGTAACCTATCAAGAACCTGAAGGGCATCATTATAGATATCATGGGTATAAAATTTCAATCCAACTTCAAGGTGATAAAGTTGGTAGAGCATGATAACCATTTAGTGCTCTTAGGGAGGCCATGGTGCTATGCCAACAATGTGGACATGTGATTCAAGAAGTGCTACATGACTTTCGATAATGGTAGAGAGATGCTGGTGAACCCCCCATTAAGTCATCAAGGGACTCCATATGTGGAAAGTGTTGATCTCAAAGATCAAATCAACCACATTTATAACATCATAGTGTAGGGCATAGACAAGATTAACCTAAGTGACCAAGGAGTGCTTAAATGGGAGGATGGACAATCAGATTTTGATATAACTAACATTCCCTATGATCGATGGGTTGAAGAGGCTTATGTAGTAACTAGCCTAAGGTTCCACCTAGTGTGGACAACTAAACCAAGACCAATCAAAATGGCACTAATTATGATTAAATGCACTCAAAAAAAATGGGTTCCCTATACTAAAAGGTAGGGAAAAGGGTGTTTTGACTGAGTAAAGGGAAGCTTATAATTATCTTAAAATATGGAGGGAGCCAATTTATAGAGAACTATGTACATGATATTTAATCATGCATTCCCAAGGAAATAAACATGATGGGTGAATTAATTCATACCTTAAAGAGCATTGCCACTCATTGGTAGGCAGTGTAAAGGCCTAGCTTGCCAACATGGCAAGATGTGAAGGCACTAATATGCACTAGGTTTGGAAAGAGTAATGAGGACTTAGACATACCTGATTACTTAGGTGATTCTAACCTAATTGTGCATGTGCTCTTGTGAGAATAAACTTGGACTATTTGCAGTGATAACACACCTAGAAGCTTGTGGGTGCATGCCTTCTATAGAAATTTGAAAACATGGGCATGAATATGGTACATTGTGAATGAAATGCATTGAGAGACAAGATATTCGGAGGTGCTCAAGGAGAGGTTTGTACACACCACCTCCTTCTACTCATATAACTTAGAGCTATTGGAAGCACTACAATTCATTCATAGGCAATGTTTGAGGACACTACCATTCTAAAAGAGCACCCTAGAGACATGTTCAGGGAGAAAGGACTAGCACTCCCAATGTTTTTTGAAGAAAAGACACTAAATAGTGATTCTAGTGAGTAGGATGATGAGACCTAGAAAGAGTGCAATTGGAAGGAAAAAACTTGTGTGCCTTGTGGATGAGAGTGCCCTAGATGAAGAAGCTCTAACTCATCTTCAAATTGAAATAATAAAGGAGACAAGGCAAGTTGAAGACTCTCATCAAGAGAGGAATGAACCTTATTGTACACTACTCAATACCACTAAATTAGACATTAGTGTAGAAGGTGAGTCACAGATTACCACTATAGATTCTTACTAGTCTAAGGTAGAGATGGCAAAAATTGCAGACCTTCAGAAGGAATTTTAGGACTTGTTCTCATGAAACTACCAAGACATGAAGGGCACCCATCCTTCCTTTGGAAAAATGAGTATCAAGTTAGTGGATAGTGTGAGGCCTATCAAGAAGTGCCTATATAGAATGAACCCCAACCTACATGCCAAGGTAAAAATAGAGATTGATGGAATACTAGTTGCAAGTGTCATCTACCCTATACAAGAGTCTAAATGGGTGAACCTGATGGTCATAAGTATCCAGAAGGATGGGTACATATAAATCTACATCAAATATAGACTTTTGGATGCTACTTTTATCACTGATCCATTCCTGACCCCATTCATCGATGAGGTCCTGGATGGCATTGTAGGTTCTAAAATCTATACTTTCATTGATGGTTTCTTAGGTTGCCATCAGGTGCAGATTCAGGAGGAAGATAAGTCCAAGACAACCTTGGCAATTGAATGGGGTTATTTTTATTATAATGTGATGCCTTTTGGACTCAAGGATGTACTAGTCATATTTTCCATAGTGGTGATCACCAATTTTAAGGACTTCATCCATAGGTTCTTCCAAGCTTATCTTGATTACTAGACTATGTATAGACTTGTCAAGGATCACTTTGACAATCTATGCCTCATATTTGAGAGGTGCAAGCAAATCTAGATATCACTAAACCTAAATAAGTGCATCTTTTCAAACCCATTTGGGATATTTCTTGAGCACATCATTTGTAAGGATGGTTTTCTTATTAACCTTGTGAAGACAGCTATCATAATTTAACTTTTGTTGTTTCCAAAATCAGCTTAGCTCATTTTTGGGAACAACCCCCTAAAAAACTTGTTTGTTTCATCTTTCATTTCTCTAAGTTCATTTTTTGAGACAGATTTCAAATTCGTTCTCATCTTGGCCTCAGAACGTGAAAGTGGTTACAATCTCATCCCAGCCAAGTTTTCCCTCCACCAGACTCTCCTTCCAGAGTTAGTCTACTTTTTCTTCCATTTTTATGTAAGGGCGGCAAATTTTTCCACCCCTACACTTTTTCTTGCAAGGGCAGCAAATTTTGCTGCCCCTGCACTCGAGAAACCGAAACATGAAAGGGCGGCAAATTTCACCGCCCTTACACATCTCGATTTCCATGCACGATAATAAATGTCACACGTGGTGGGTAGTTAGGGTCAATTTTCACCCCATTTAAACCGATTTGAGCCTCATTTCTCCTCATTGCTTCCTCCTCTCCTCCTACCTCTTGCACCTGAGCAACCCAGTCGATGATTTGAAGCACGTATTCGTGGATTCAACCTCATGGCGCACACAGTTTTTTAGGTAGGTTTCATTTTTAGCTTTTGTTTCTTTTTCTTTTCTAGTTTCTACTTAGTGTTAAGTTTTTTCCTATTGTTTTTTCTTTTTTTCTCTCTCTCTCCTTCCACTCACGTCCCTCCTCTCCTCGCCGCAGATGTTGTTTCTTTTTTCCCTCCCCCTTTGCCCGCAGGTTTCCATCAGAAACTCACGCGGGTGGCATTTTTTGTTGCCCGCGTTTCTTTTTCCACCTACATGCAAGGGTGGTGAATTTCGCTACCCCTGCACATTTCTTCCACCATACATGCAAGGGCAATGAATTTTTCCACCCCTGCACATTTCTTCCACTCTGCGTGCAAGGGTGGCAAAAATCACCGCCCCTGCATTCATCAAATCTGCGTGCAAGGGCGGCAATTTTTGCTGCCCCTACACAATTTCCCAAGTGAAAAATATAGGGGCGGTGATTTTTGCCACCCCTACATTTTCTTAAGCTTTTTTAAGGGTGGAAATTTTTGTCACCCCTATATTTTTCCTCCAGATTTTTCTAACCCCGAAGGAATTTTTCCAAGTTGTCCCTTTCCTTCCTTTTCTTCCTCGTTTTTCACTCCTTCTCCTGACCTGACCTATTTAAGTGACCTCTAGTAACCAATATCACTTAATTTACACTTTTTCCCCTCTCATCCTCTCTCCTCTTATCTATGATCATGACTGCAGCACCTTCAGTGAACTCCTGTACTTCTGCTCCCGTCCGGTCAAGATCATCTTCCATGACGGAAGCATCTCCCAAAAAAGCGAAAAACATGAAGTATAAGTACCAGGGCATCTTCCCACTCACATTAGTCTCCTCAAATGTCGATGACATTTGGGACACCGAGATCAGCCACGTGGACATGGCTGAGTTCCTAGCGTGAACAAAGGCGACAAATCCCAGCACTGGGATAAAGAGGATCATTTAGAACAACATCCACTTGGTGGCCACCTTTTTGGTAGCAGCGCATCATGCTGAGTTCGTCCTTCAATGCGTGCACTTCTACAACAAAGAGACTAGAATAGTCTCAAACGCCAATGATAACACGGTGATTCGGTTGGACCCCAAATTCATCAACAAAGTTTTCATGTGCCCTCCAGCCATCGAAGTAACCCAAATCGACTTCGGGAACGCACAGAAAGAGTATGATAAAGACCTTGAGATGGTAAAGAAAGTTATAAACTACAAGTGGCTGAAGACCCCTAGGACCAGCCTCTCCAGATGGCCAAAGAACTTTCTAAGGAGAAATTTTGTCAAAAAATTTGGTGACTTGATCACCCTTCTTAGCAGAGTACAGGGTCTCCCATCTTCCTCACAGTTCCATGAATGGATGTATCCATTCATCAAGATCATCCTCCAGGGCAAGCAAACCATCTTTTGGGGAGAGCAAATCAGCAATGCCCTCCACGAGTAGTTAACCAAAGTACAAACTTCCTTCAAATTCTATATGACTTTGTACCTGGTTTATATAGCTGCCGCAATGCGATCTTTCCCAAGATTAACTACAGCAAGAGATAGAAAAACCACCCCGGTCTACTCATATTACCTCAGCTAACGCTCCAAGGGTCAACACGTCATTTTAAAAGAGTAAATGATGCCTTCTTTTCCGTGTTTTTGTGTCTCTTTGATCCTTAGCTCGAGCAGAAGAGAATATCAGACGAGGCTTGGGCAGTGGTAAATGATTATGGCTGCATGTTCCTACATTCTATTATCTTTGGGTCGACTTTTACGAAGGCTACCCCTACATGCTTCCCAAGTTCCCTTCAGATAAATTAGTCCTACTGGAACTTTGATGACAATTGGTTGTCGTGCATACTAGACAGATGGAACTGAAGAGACCAGGTTTCAAGTTTCCAATCGAGATTGGTAAGTATTATGTTGCAACATCAACCAAAGCCAAGGTCATGGAAACCAAAATGTAGATAGTTACTATCAAGCCATTTAAAAGATGAGAAAAATTTGACTACAGGGGAGTCAAGGAGAAGATCAGAAGAAAAATTTAGTCCCATGAACCAATGATTAAAGATATTTGGGTAGACATGAGGACGACTGAGGAAATTAGGAAAATGGACTATTGCAAGTTGACACTGGAGTAGTTTTAATATCTCAGGCTTGTAGAGATCCCCTCTGGTCTAATCAATGATGAAAACATCATAAATGGTAGGTATCTGGTAGAAAAAGTTGTTGGCTCCCCTCTCCCTCCAATTCAGTGGTCTCAAAAGGAGCTGACTTTTTTGAGGAAAAGATTTGAACCAATATCGGTTAACACCAATGATTGGTTATCAGCCAAAGGGATCACCCTGAAGGAATTCATTACAGGATCAGAGGCTGAATACCAAGTAGAATTGAAGAGGAAAGCAGAAAATAGGACTAAAAACAAAGGTGATGTCCCTTCTTCTTCTGGGCCTCACAAGTCGAGGATCATCTTTGTATCCAAGAAACCTAAGGCCACTGAAGAGCCTGCAGCAGTGACAAAAGGAACCAAAGAATAGAGCCCTTAGGCACAAGCAGCTCAGCCCATAGAAACAAAGAATCAGCCATCAGGGCAACCAAGTGTTGGGTCTCCACTCTCACAAGAACAAGCGCAACCGAGCAAGAGTGTATCTCCTTCTCCCCCTCAGTTTCCTGTGGTTCCCTCTTCTCCCATCTCTTCTATCAGTGTTTCCTCCTCTAGAGCCACTTTTCCTTCTAGAGTTATATTTGGTGATCCTCAAGGTCCTTCTGGAGGTTCCCCTCGCTCTTTTAGATCCATTCTAAGTCTGTCATCTCCTTCCTTCAACTTGCCAGCAAGCCCTGCACCTGAGCCAGAATTAGTAGTTGGTGTAGTTTTGCCAGTTACTCCAACTGCAACTACTATCACCACTAGTAGTGTGGAAGCTACTACAGTAGCACCAGCATAGACAACCATTGCCACAATAGGCACTTCTCTCCTGCCTTGGATGTCTACTTTCACATCAAAAAAAAAGAAGATGGCCATCTCCCCAGATGAGTTTGACTTTGGCAAGATAGTGCCGGTGAAAGCAAATGCTCTGAAGAGGCCAAGAATCCTCTCCAAATTAGTCAAAGAAAAGGGACAATTTTTTTTGGAAATTGCCAAGCCTCCACAAGACGCAACCCTTGAGGGTTTCGAGATGAGCAGCTATTCCATCTCTCGTGTTGAAATTGGAAAAGTTACTCACGAAGGTGTGAAAAGTGATCTTCAATCAGCTATGGACATCATGGTCCAAAAATTTGACAGAGAGAAGGAGATGAAGGATTATTACAAGGCCAAAGCAGAGCAGCTAACGACGATAATAAAAAGGTTCACTCTTCCTTCTGAAGCAGCAACTCTAGAGGCCTTCTCTATGGATGACTTAGTCATTCAAAAAAAAGAAAAGACCTATTTGAAAGGGAAAGTCCTGGAGGACTATATCAAAAAGATGCATACTCAGGGAGTTTCTCTGCTTACAGAAGTAGCAAAAAAGATAGGAAAGATGAATAAGGTAAAAAAACAAGTAGATGACTTCATCTCCCTCATTTCTCAAGAGATTGATAGCTTGGAGAAAGATCTCGGCAGATGGAAGGAAATGAAAAAACTCAAGAAGAGCACCCTGATATCTATCGATGTCATCTCCAACAAGGAATCCTATGTTGAGATCAAGGAGTCACTGGTCTTTAGAATCCAGGTACTCAAGGACTTAATTGATGATCTTAAAGCTTTCAAGGAAGCTAATGAGAAGAGTGACCTGAGCCTGCTAAATAAATTAGAAGAGCTGCCATGTGACTTAACCTCTAAGGAAAATCAGTTCCTTTCAACAGAAGAGATGATTCAGAGTTTCAAGGAAATGATTCGGAGAGATTTTGAAGAAAAATCCTTCTCAATGTCTTCGGTGAATAACATTCTAGATGCTCAGTTAACTTTGGAGAATCTAAAATCCAGGTTAACTGGCCATGCTAAAGCCATCACAGCATTGAAGGATGCATTGATTAGAGTCAGAACCATCTCTAAGAACACTATTGCACCAGACAACATGGGAATTTAGGCATCTATCGCCATGTACGATGCTCATCTGAAGAAACCTGGCGGCCAGAACTGATTCTCTCTCTCTTTTCTTTCTTCTTCTCCCCTTATGCACTTCTATTTTGTGCAAAGTGCATGTAGTTTTAAAATATGTAATTACATGTAAAAAGTTTGGAAAAATATCTAAAAGTCAAAGATGAGTCATCTTTGACTGAGATATTTTGTATATTTTATTATTTTTTAGTTTTGAGAATTTTCTCTCTATATATAATGGAGACCTCATTTGTAAATGGGCTTGAAAAAATTAATAGCAAACACTCTGCTGAAATTAAAGCAATCTTCGAGACTTTGTGCTCATTTTTGTAACTCATATTTTATTAAATGAATGAGAAGTAGGTTTATTTCAAACTTTGTGTTGAGATTGTCTGTGTTATTTAGGAAATAGTTCTTAAGTCCTTTTTCCTGATAATATCTTGTTTATCTAATTTAATAAGCAAAGTGGGTGTGTTAGTATTATCTGAGGGCATTTCTGAAAGGTAGAAGATAGACTTTGTGCTACTTTTATCTTTGAGATTAGTTATCTTTTATAATTTCAGGTGAAGACTTTGTGCTTCACTTTACTCTACAGTTATACTTGTCTCAGATCGGTGAAAGGAAACTACGGAAGACTTTGTACTTACGTGAGTGTTCTTGTGAAATTCGTCACTTCAGGTGATTTCTTGCTCTCTATTTAATACCATTCCTGAAAGAAGAGGAATGTTGTTGGCTACGGACCAAGATTTTCCCTCTTTTATTCTTTATACATTACCTCGCAAAAAAGAGAGGTAGATGCTGTTATACCACCCCCATGTGTTATTATCTGCTTAATTATATATATGCATATAGTGCACGAGTATCTATAGGGAACCTCCCCTTGATGAGAGGAGAGATTTACTTCATCCAGATCTGGTAAACCCATACTTTTTGTGGTGTAAATCTCCCTATGTTGTGGCTGATATACCCATTTTGTCATCAGTTAGTTGATGACAAAATATTCACCCAACAACTTCAAACTCTTTTAATGTAGAAAGGCATTCACACCTTTCTAGGCTATTATGGATACTATAAGAAGTTTATATAGAGATATGAAAATATTTTCATGCCTCTAGAGGAGATCTTGCATAAATATGGCCCATTATATTAGGGCAAGGCATATGAGGAGGCTTTTGAAACATTAAAATTGAAGTTGGCTAGCACACCAACTATGTAATTTTTAGACTAGACTACTCCTTTCCACATCTATCTTGATACTTCAAGATCCATAATTGGTGCCATATTAGTGAAACTTGGTGAGGTCAATATGGACCACCCCATCTCCTTTGCAAGAAGGAAATTGATGCAAGTAGAACAAAATTACCCCATCACTAAGTGTGAGGTGTTGACAATGGTCTATGCCTTATAAAAGTTTAGTCAATATCTATTGGTGAGCCCATTCACCTTTTTTACTAGTCATGAGGCTCTCAAGTACCTCATAAAAAATCCTCTCCTACATAGGTGCATATGTAGATGGATAGTTCTATTCTAGGAATTTTAGTTCTCCATTATTGTTAAACTTGAAAAGTAGAAGTTGGGGCTAGACCATTTATCCTACATAAATATTGGAATCGTGATGGCATCAATTGAAGATGACATGCTAGATGTGTAGCTATACAGAGTCTATCATGTCCATAAAAACTAGTGGAGATTTCCACTTTCTTAATGTCTAGGTTTGCACCCTAGACCATGTCAAGAAAGGAGAAGAAGAAACTAGTGGTTCACACTGCCCCCTTTTAGCTCATTGAGGGGGAGCTATAAAAACTAGGTAGAGATGAAGTCCTATGCTAGTGTGTTCTATAACATGAAAGGTAATCCATCTTAAAATAAGTGCACAAGGTAATAATAGGAGGCCATTATGCTGGAGATGTAATGACATGTAAGATATTGTAGTTAGGCTTGTAGTGGCGAAGCCTATTCCAATATGGAAAGGAGTACACCAAGGCATTCAACATATGCCAGCACACTAAGAAACCTAACCACCAATATGATATAACTCTCATCCCCATACTTTCCAAGGTGCCATTCAAGAAATGGGTCATTAATTTTTTTGGACCAATAACTCTTAAAGCATGGCTCACGAGTACAAGGTATATCTTCATGGCCACTGACTATTTCACTAAGTGGGATAAGGCCACATTGACCAAAGATTACACAACTATGATAGCCATGCACTTCATCTGGGAGAACATAATAATTTGATATGAGTGCCCATTAAGTTTGAATAGCAATAGAATCACTCATTTCATCAATGTGATAGTGTGCATCCTCTTAATTGAATATATGGTGGTGCACTATAAGACCACGTTTTATCATCCCTAAGCAAATGGAATAGTTGAGGCATTCAACAATATCTTAGGAATGTACCTGATAAAGATATGCAACATTGGTCACAAGGATTGGGATGATCATATTTTAGTGGTACTATGGGCATATTGTATGATATATAATCACCTAAACATAGCTATACCCTTTCAACTATAGTTTGGCATTGAAGCAATTCTCCCCATGGAATTTATGGTGCCATCCTTATATATTGCATGAATTGATCACTTATATGACCAATAATCCTTAAGCACAATCTTGGAAGACTTAAAGTGCTTAGATGAGAAGTGTACCCAAGCAAGGTGGAGTCATCAAATGAAAAAGGAACGTAATAAAATATTGCATGACAAGCACAACAAGTGCAAAGATTTGATTGAAATAACATTGGTGTTGATCTATGACTTAAATTACCTTTATTACTTAGTAAAATTACAAATAAGGTGGATGGCCCCTACATCATCCACCACATATTGGAGATAGGTGCATGAAAGTTACACATGTTGGTCAAAAAAATGCTCCCAAGATATTTCAATGACAATCGATTGAAATCATATTAGTATTAAGATGGTGCTTGCACCATAAGGATACTAACTTATTGGTCACTAGTCAGTTTTATTTGAGCTAACCAAAATATAGTTTGTCTCAATCTAAACCATCTTATTTATTTTCTTTTTAATCTTTGTATTGCATTAAGAGGCAATAAGTGGTGCATGGTAGTCGTAAAGACTTATATACTGGCATTTCATACATAATTCCATAAGTACATGAGGCCATGACAATTAAGTTATGGGCATGTGAATCTAATCTATCTCTAGTGAATTTTTCCAACCTCTCATGCATAATTCCAATTGGGTGAGTCGATCACTTACACCATCTAAGTGTATGAGGCTAGACATCTAAGTAGTGGGTGTGTGAGACTCACCAGATGTAAACAACAGATTCAAAAGATCCACGTGCATAAGGTGAACATTATAGGGATCTTGGAATCCCAAAAATAAACTACTCTGGCACTTTTGTGCATAAGACTAGTTAGGTGATTCGAGCCCATTTGATTTCTATGAACCTAGGTCTAGATGCCTAAGTTATTTGGCATGAGGAAGTTACCAGTCTTTAAAAATTTGAGAATAATATCATAATGTACACAAGCACAAGGATACCATTTATACCACAGTTTGAAATAGGTGCATCAAATGATCACTCACCAAAAACTAGAAAACAAGGTGAAGATGCTCAATAAGGTTGGGTGCAAGAAAAAAAGTGAAGATGCACAATCTAATAGTGTGCAAGAGAACCAAGAGAGAGACAATGTACTAGAGGGCCAACACAAGGGATTTATATGGGGTAAGACATACTAAGGCAAGATGAAGTGCAAGAAACTAACCAAAATAGATAAGTGTATTTGAAATGGAAGTACAACTAGAAGATAAAGTGGAACTAAGGAGGCTAAATCATGCACATGTGAGGCACTATGCCTAGGTTACCACAAGGAAGGCGAAGGTCATGCCAAGTGAACAAACACAAGAGAGGAATCATCTAAGATAGTGGCATCCACCTAGAATTGAAAAAGAAGTGGCCATTTGAATTTAATTTCACTTCATCAAATTACTAATAGAGAGCATTCAATGAAGTAGTAGTAAAGGCACAAAGATATGCATTTAATGCATTAATGACAATATTTTTATAGATTTTGTAAAATTTTGAATTTTTTAAGAATCCAAGTGTCACCATGCCATAAAATACTTACATTGATAATGGTATATAGGAAAAGGGTATAAATTAGCAAGTGATAGACTTGCTTAGGTTACAAATTTCATATTAAATTAATACTAAGAGTGAACCTAATTGAAAAATAGAGAGCCAAGCTAATACTAGTGACAATTTGAGCATGATCAGGGACTAAGAGTGAATGATTACATACTAAAAAGGATTGCATTCATGGTAAGAGTGATTTGTCGAAGGGTTGAGAGAGAATTTTTTAGTAAATAGATATTTGGAATGAGAATTTATCACCCATGCCACCATTAATGACCAATAAATCTTGGGAAATAAAGGTGTAGTCACATATCTCACAACTGTAGAAGCACTGACCATAATTTGAGGCTTTGGTAACTTGAACCTACCAAGGTTTAACACAAGTAGATTCAGGATGGTGAAGAAATGTAAGGCATTAAGATCCATGTAGGCACAATAGTAACCCAAGAGAGTTAATATTATGAAAGAAATTATGGCCACCAAAGCAAAGGCACAAACAATTGAAGAAGTTCGCATCATGAAAGTTAACATCAAGGTGATAACAAAGATGTCCTATCAGTATATGTAATTTCCTCTAGAGGTTGTAGTGGGGGATGATTGGCACTCATTTGTGCACACTTGTCAACTAAAGGAATGTAACCACCACACATCAAGTCAATTACAAGACCTGGCACAAGATTGGATGGTGGACATAGGATGCAAGTCAAAGTAAGGTGCAACCCTATTCAATGTCTCAATTTGAGGTAAGTTGATTGTTTTTAGCACAAATAAACTCTATGAGTTTCCATGATTCAAGAAGCTAAAGTAACTTGTAAACTTCCTACTCTTGCATGTTTATGAGGATTGTATCTATTTCATAGGAAAATTCATGAAGATTTTGGTGTAGTTGATAATAATAATATTTAGGCTCCCTGATGCTGGTCAAGACATCCACTAGTTGATGGATGATGATGATGTGGAGTGAAATAAAAATATCCTAAGTTACAAAATGGGGGGTTTATTTCTCTATCAAGGATTGTAAAGACCATAGTATGAGGGTGGGAATGTGCCTTGTGAGCTCAAAACTATGCCTTGACAGTTGATGGGCTGATCTGATAAAGGCATATCTTTGTATTACATATCACATGGTATAGGGCATGTGATTCAACATTGAAAAATTCATCACTAAAGAGTTGGTGAAAAATGAATTAGAGTTCCATAGCATCAAGGGTACCTTTAGGTGGGTGTCCATCCTTATATTAATTATCATGGAAGAAATTGGAGTTCTAAATGGGGATGAGGATAACTTCTAGGTTTTCCTAGAACATAATGACTCACTGGCTCAAAAGTATAAAGACTTCACTTACCCCACCTCTTTTAGCACTAAATACAAAATTTGCATGATGTGATGGTGTGACAAATACATAAAATCCTTTGGAATGGAGTGGTGCATTCTTGAAGAGCTTCCTAAGAGCCTATATGGAGTGATAATCTTTGTCATGATGTCACATTATTGTGTAGTGTGCTTGGGACTAATAAATGGGAATAGATCAAGCTAGTTGAAGTCACCCTACACCTTCTCAATGAGATACTTTAGATATGTACTATGCCAAATCCTTAACTCATAATAGATAGACATTCTAGTGAATGAATTGGATGTGGAGAGGCATAGGATGAGGTGTCAGTCACTCATGTAGATGGGAAGGCTACCAAGGAGGAATACGATGCATCAGATCACTTAGACATTGATCCCATCCAAGAGGTCACCATAATAGGATACATCCATATATTATACTTTGATATGAATCCTCAAAAGGACTCTAATGTTAAATAGAGCACTGAGCAGAGTGAAGACACCCAAATCTAGATCAATGACAAGGAACATTGGTGCCAATAGAGAATAAAAAGTCTCCCAAAAAGAAGAGGGGGGAGACTTTGGAAGAGATAGAGGAGTGGTTAAGGCTAAATATAATCTCAAAAGAAGAAGCATATCCTTTTAAATCCTCAAATAATCATATGTGATTCATGCCAAAGGATTTCCTTAGCACAAAGAAGAAGGGGAAGGTTCCTCCTATGGCACCCAGGATAATCCTATCCAACATAAAGTAGGGAGAGTAGGAAGAGGAATCAAAGGAATAAATAATGGGGAGGGGCATATACATCATGCCTAAATAATATGACTCCTCATCAAGTGAATGGACCCCCTGTCCATCCCCTTAAAATGAATTAGAGAAGAAGATGTAGAGATGGAAGAAACTTAGCTTCAGTAAAGCTGAGATACATAAGGTACAGGAGATATAGGAACAAAGAAAATAAATAACAAAGGCTAGGATGTCAAAATAATCCATTGAGATGGTAGAGGTTGAGAAGTGGTGCAAAGAAGTAGATAATTTCAAGGCACATGAGATGAGAGGAAATAAGGAAGGAGAAATAGGTGAGAAGCCCAGTGAGGTAGAAGTGCACAGAGAAGTAACACCATCAAGCACACTAACTAAAGAAGAGTTAAAGTACAAGTGGGAGGATATGGGTCTAGACCAAGAGCACATCCATGTGGCATTGAAGTTGCACTATAAATGAGAGGTCATAAAGGCCAGGGGAATGTCTCAAGCCAAAATTTATCAAATAGAGGTTGAGGAGATAAAGGTAGAATAAAATAAATGCAAGGTGTAAGTCAAGAAAAAGAAAGCTAAGAAAAAGTCTAAAGAAGAAAAATAAAAGAGAAAAGAAATAGAAGAGTGTTGAGTTGTGGAGCTAAAAGCTTCACTAATGAGCTAATGTTGAGGTTGTTGGGCTTACACAGTAACCAGCATCGGTCAGAACCAACTGACATTAGTTAGGGGTCAACCGGCATCGGTCATCTTTAGACTGACATCGAATTCTGTGTGTTTCTAGAATTGTTATTTTTAGAACAGATTTGATCCTTTGATTTAAGAGGTGGATCTAAGGGTGGTGAATGCATGGATCATGAACCCTAGTGTTGTAGTATTCTATATAGTAGGGTTAGATCCTCATAGCATGTACAATTCAGTAATTGAGTTGATTGTAATTGATTGAGAGAGAGAGAGAGAGAACTCTTGAGGGAGAATTATTGTACATCTGTGAGGTGTGAGGAGAGAGAGATTTCTTCATTGTATTTCCTTCTGAAAGAGTTTAATATAGATTAATTGTTTCTTGTATCTCCTATTATTTGTTGTTTCTGATTTCTAGTTACTTATTACTTTTGGTTTCAATTCTATGTTTAGTTGCTTATACAAAAAGTAATCAATTGTGCTCTAAGATCCTAACGACTGGTATCAGAGTGTGTTAGTGTTTTTTGATTACAAAATTCACTCACAGGGATTTTTGATTGAGTGGGAGCAAAGCAATGGAAAAAGAAAGTAAACTTAGAATGGAGAAATTCAATTGCAAGAATTATCAATTATGGAGGATGCAGATTGAAGATTATCTGTATCAGAAAGATCTATGTTTATCGTTGGGTGGGGTTTAAGGAAGCCCATAGATATGGAAGATGAAGAATGGAATGCTCTTGATAGAAAGGCTCTTGGATCTATAAGGTTGAGCCTAGTAGCTTTTGTGTTTTCCAACTTATCACAGGCAAAGACAACGATAGAGTTAATGGATATTTCAACAAATTTATATGAAAAACCCTCAGCTTTGAATAAGGTATATCTTATGAAGCAATTATTTAATTTGCAAATGCAGGAAGGTGGATCTGTATCTAGTCATCTTAATGATTTCCATATAATAGTAAATCAGTTAAATTTAGTCAAAATAGTTTTTAATGATGAAATTAAGGCTCTCTTAATCTTATGCTCTTTACCTGAAAGTTGGCATAGTTTGGTAATGGCAGTTAGTAATACTTCATCTACTTCAAATATCTTGAAAGTTGATGATGTTGTTAGTGTAATCTTGAATGAAAAAATTTGTAGGAAAAGAACAGGGGAAACATCAGGTAATGCTTTAAGTGTTGAAAGCAGGGGAAGGCAAAGAGAGAAGGGCAAGCAAGGGAAATCAAGGTCAAAGATGGGAAGTAGATCCAAATCTAGAAATGGAAGAATAACCTATTGGAATTGTGGAAAGAAAGGGCATGCAAAGAAAGATTGTTGGTTGAAGGATAACAAAGAAAATCAACATGAAGGTAATAAAGAAGAAAAAGTTGTAGGTAATGTTGCACAAGATGCTCTTATATTTTCTTTAGATAATAAATTAGAATCATGAGTTTTAGATTTTGGTGCCTCTTTCCATGCAACTCCAAATAGAGAATTTTTCAATGATTATGTCCATGGAGATTTTGGAAAAGTTTATTTACAGGATGATGAGCCTTATATAATTATTGGCAAAGGAAAAGTGCAGCTAAAATTATAGAATGGCAACACATGGGTGTTGAAGGATGTCATGCATGTACCCATCCTAAAGAGGAATCTGATTTCTATAGGAAAGTTGGGTGATGAGGGTTGCACAGTAACTCTCATAGCTGAATCTTGGAAAGTTTCCAAGGGTGCACTTGTATTAGAAAAAGGTAAGAGAGTAGGTACACTTTATCTATCTGCTTGTATTACTAATTATTCTCTTTCTATTTTATCTACTTCAAATGTAGATGCAAAGTTGTGGCACTGTAGGCTTGGTCACATGAGTGAGAAGGGAATGAATGTTCTTAAGTCAAAAGGTAAGCTTTTAGATTTGAAAAGTATAGATCTAGATTTTTGTGAGCATTGTATTTTTGGGAAACAGAAGAAAGTGAGGTTTCTCAAAACTGGGTCAACAAAGAAGAAGCACAAGTTGGAGCTTGTTCACACAAACGTGTGGGGACCAACTCAGGTAGCTTCTATTAGAGGATCACAATATTATGTTTCTTTCATTGATGATGCTACAAAAAATGTATGGGTTTATTACATAAAAAGGAAATCTGATGTTTTTAACACATTTAAGAAATGGAAAGCTTTGGTTGAGAATGAAATAGGTTTGAGATTGAAGTGCCTTAGATCTGACAATGGTGGTGAGTACTAAAGCAATAAATTCAACAGTTACTATTCTATGAGTGGAATATGTAGGGAAAGGATAGTTCCAAAGACATCTCAACAAAATGGAATTGCTGAAAGGATGAATAGAACAATAATGGAGTGTGCACGGAGTATGAGGTTGCATGCTAGTTTGCCCTTATAGTTTTGGGCAGAATTTGTAGATATTGTGGTTTACCTAATTAACAGAGGACCTTCTATTGCACTGGATGGTGGAATTTTAGAAGAGGCTTGGATAGGTAAAAAGGTATATCTTTCATTTCTCAGAGTTTTTGGTTCTAAAGCTTTTGTGCACATTGATAAATAAAATAGAAAGAAGATGGATGCTAAATCTATGCGGTGCACTTTCATTAGTTATAATTTTAGAGATTTCAGATTCTGATTGTGGAATTTAGAAACTAACAAAATTATTCGAAGCCGTGATGTGGTTTTCAATGAGAAGGTGATGTATAGTGATCAGCTCAAGAGGCTAAATAATTCTGAGCAGGGCAATCTTGATTTGAAAGAGGTTATGATCCAAAATGAGCTCGTGGGTAAAAATCATCACTCAAAAAAACACAAAGACCAATGTCAGTCAAGTGGAAATCGGCATTGATCAAGAGGAATCAGCATCGATTGGGTGCAGACTGGCATTAATCAAAGATGACCAGGATCAGTCACTGTCAAAAGAAAATTTGGGCAGATAACAAGCTGTAAATCAGTCTCAAACACCCATAAGGAGGTTTGAAAGGGTAATTAAACCTCCAATTCATTATTCCCTTTCTTTATACTACTTGTTGCTCACTGATGGTGGAGAACCAAAAAGTTTTGATGAGGCAATGCAGGTAAAATCTAGAAAATAGTGGGAGCATGGCATGAATGAGGAAATTGATTCCTTAGAAGAGAACGATACATGGGATTTGGTCGAGTTGCCAGCCGAAAAAAAATCACTAAAAAAAATGGGTATAAAAGTTAAAGGAAGGAGAGAATGGACAAATGAGACATAAGGCCAGGTTGATAGTAAAGGGATTTGCATAGAAACCAGGTATTGATTTTGGTGAATTTTTTTCTCCTGTATGGGGATGTATTATCTTTAGTTGCTATTAAGGATTTTCATCTTGAACAGCTTGATGTTAAGACAACATTTCTTCATAGAGATTTGGATGAAGAGCTATATATGGATCAGTCAAAATGTTTTGAGTTCAAAAGTAAGGAGAATCTTATGTGTAGGTTGAAGAAAATATTATATGGTCTTAAGCAAGCTCCAAGACAATGGTATTTGAGGTTTGATAGGTTTATGACAGAGCATGGCTTTAGTAAATGTCAATCTGACCATTGTGTTTATTTTAACATATTGGATAATGGTAGTTATATTATCATGTTACTGTATGTAGATGATATGCTTGTTGCAGGTTCACACATGCAGGAAATTACTGAGCTTAAGGTAAAATTAGCTCACATATTTGCCATGAAGGATTTAGGAGCAACAAAGAAAATCCTTGGCATGAGTATTAAGAGAGATATAAAAAATCATAGTTTGATTTTGTCTCAAGAGGATTATGTGAATAAGGTGTTGGAGAGGTTCAATATGTAGGATGCAAAAACGATAAGCACAACTATGGCTAGATACTTCAAGTTGAGCAAAGAATAGTGTCTTAAATCACATGATGAGGTTGAGTACATGAGTAGAGTTCCATATGCTTCAGTAGTTTGGAGCTTGATGTATGAAATGATATGTACTAGACCAGATATTGCCCAAGTAGTGGGAGTTGTCAGCAAGTTTATGGCCAATCCAAGAAAGGAACACTGAAAAGCAGTTTAGTGGATTCTCATATATCTGAGAGGGACTATCCATAAGCATTTATGCTATGGAGGGTCAAACACTTCTCTACATGGGTATGTAGATTTAGATATGGCAGGTGACTTGGATGGTAGGAGAAGCACCATAGGATATGTGTTCACTATTAGTGGAATGGCGGTTAGCTAGATTTCAAAGTTGCAGAAGGTTGTTGCCTTGTCTACTACAGAGGCAGAATACATTGTAGTCATAGAGGCTAGCAAGGAAATGATTTGGATGACTCGATTCATGGAAGATTTGGGAAAGGAGCAAGAGAGTTTTAGATTTTATAGTGATAGTCAAAGTGTAATTCATTCAGCAAAGAATTTAGCCTTTCATTCAAGAACCAAACATATACAGCTTAGGTACCACTTCATTAGACAGGTATTAGAGGATGGACAGTTGAAGTTGGAAAAGATCCATATGGATAAAAACCCTGATAATATGTTAACAAAGCCAGTAATAAAGGAGAAGTTGAATCTTCATTCAACTTTTGTTGGTCTTCAAGATTGAACTTGAAGAGGAAGAAACAAGCCAGAGATGTTTAGAGGATGTTGTTGTACAGGTACAAGTGTAGCTGTTTATCTCCAAGTGGGAGATTATTGAGTTGTGGAGCTAAAAGATTCACTAATGAGATAATGTTGAGGTTGTTAGGCTTACACAGTATCTGGCATTAGTTAGAACCAACTGAGATTGGTTAGGGGTCGATCGACATCAGTCATCTTCAGACTGACACCAACTTCTGTGCATTTCCAAAATTATTATTTTTAGGAGAATAGATTTGAGCCTTTGACTTAAGAGGTGGATCTAAAGGTGGTGAATGCATGGCTTGTGAACCCTAGTGTTGTAGTATTCTATATAGTAGGGTTAGATCCTCATAGCATGTATAATTTAGTAATTGAGTTGATTGTAATTGATTGAGAGAGAGAGAGAGAACTCTTGAGGGAGAATTACTGTATATCTGTAAGGTGTGAGGAGAGAGAGATTTATTCATTGTATTTCCTTTCGAAAGAGTTTAACACAGATTGGTTATTTCTTGTATCTCTTATTATTTATTGTTTCTAATTTCTAGTTACTTATTACTTCTGGTTTCAATTCCGTGTGTAGTTGCTTATACAAAAAGTAATCAATTGTACTCTAAGATCCTAACAAAGAGAAGGTGGCCCAAGAAGAAAGGGATAGAATGAAGAAAGAGAGAGGAAAATTTTTCCAATAGCATGGAACCTAGAAAGGAGAAGGAAACTGAAGAGATGCCTAACACCCACTCCAACCCAATAGAGAAAGTTACACAATAAACATGCCCTAGTTCTGAAGGGGTGCTTAAAGACAAAGAAGGTGATGTTGGTGCCTCAAAATAATTTTTTAATAAGGTAGTGGAGACCCCATTGGGGCAATATAAGAGTAATATTGGCATTGAGGAGGTTCATGCCAAGGAGACACAAAGAGAAGAAAAAGTAAACAAGGGGGAAAAGTTTGAGAAAGAACCCCTCAAGAAATAAGATGGTGAAACTAGCACTGAAGAGAGTGAAGAGGTAGACCAAAGGGAGAATTTTGATGAATAACCCCTGAGAAAAATAGAAGAAGGTAGTAGATAAATCCCTAGTGCTAGTGGAGGGAAGCAAGAACATATAGATGAAATCATCGAGGCTGAGTATGAGCTAAGATATAGGGAGAAAGTATAGAAAGGGTTCACCTAGGATGATGACTTTTATATGATGGAGTACATTCCCCCTTGAGCTACTATTACCTTAACATTACATAAAGTCTCTTGTTCTCTCAATGGCTACATGGATGAGCCTTAGTTTGAGGTGCCTATGAAAGTGATTTGAAGCACCCAAAAACTTGAAGAGGGGCATGACTATCAGCTCATGAATCCTAGGGATATGAACCCTATGAGGTTGGCTAATGCCGTCCTCAAAATGGCCTCTTAAGTGGCATGCAACAACATTATCAATGATGTTCACATTGATAGGTAGAAAGACATTGTGCTCAAAGCTGAAGAAGAGATAAAAGTGATGAAACTCAAACTTTAGTATTTGGTTGAGTGCATAGAAGAGGTGGATCCATCCTTTTTGGATGTTGTGGATACCTCAAAAATGAAAAAAATTGACAAGGTTTATGTGTTGGTAGAATAAATGCTTCCTTGGATGAATCCAATGCTAGAGGAATAAGAAGGACCCTACGAATCCATCAAAAGAGAGCTAAAAAAAAGCTCAATACAGTGGAGGACCTCTTTATCAAACTAGAAGAGGGTGTAGAAAAATTAGATGTCATCTTTTGTAACTTCACCACTCAAATGTTAGTCATTGATGTGTACCTATAGAAGGAGAAAGAAGATAAGAATGATTTAGTGAATCATGCATTTACTATAAGAAGGACCAAGCACATGTAAGTGATAACATAGATCAATGCCTTAAACACCCAACTAAAGACCCAAGAATAAGAACTGGAAGCTCTCTTCTACACCTTTCAAACAAAGGCGAGTGAGCAAGGGAATATTTTAGATGGTAGGGTGAGGAAAGCTAAGGAAAAGATGAAATACTTTATAAAATAAAAGGAAATATCAGGCATGTTTGTGATTGATGCCACATCAATGGAAGTATAAGGTGCCATAGAAGAAATCAAGCTTACCATCCTAGGATTTGAGAACTTCAAGGTGGAGTTGCAGCAGAGTGCACTTGAATTTTGTGCAACAAAGGGATTGAAAGACTAGTCCAAGGGTGGATTAGTAATTTTTTATGGGGTAATGTTGGGCCCCTTTATGTGATAACAAGTGGACCATTCCAACTTAGCATATCATAGTGCATGGTATTCATTGCAAATGATTTCAATTTTAAAATCATTAGTAAGTGCTAAAAGAATATTCAAAGATCTTACTCCAGCTGGTAGGTAATTGCTTAGCACCTAGGTTTGAAGGAGAGTCTCATTGAGTGCTTTCACATGTCAAATTAGTGGAGTTAGAAATATAATAACCCTTATCAATAGCTCAACACTCAGTGTGCACCATCCAACCTAGCAATAAGATTCTCCTTTACCTAGAATATGAGCTTGAACCTAAAGAAAAAAGAGGTGATTAATGGTAACAAAGCTCTGATAAAATTGAGAGACACCATTATTATTATAATTGGCAAAAACTAGGTTAAGAATTTTGAATGTATAGCCCAAGCTCCCCTGTGAGCCGTTGGGCATGAGTAGTTTTAAAGATAAGCATATGATCTATTTTCATGTTATGAACTTTATATATTGAACTATGAATGATTGAAGAATGTGTTAAGCATGGGATATAATGAGAGGGGGGTGAATTAGTATATCATATATCTTATAAAACTTTCCCTAAATAAAATTCCACTTAACCAAACATTCAAGATATGCAATAAAATTGAAACAATAAACACCCCACAAGATAGAGAGAGACACTAGATATAACATGGAAACCCAATGTGGGAAAAACCATAGAGAACAATCTCAAGTATATGAATGAGCACCAACTCAAACAATATTTTCAAGCACCAACTTGTAGGAGCACCAACCCCTTTGCTGAGCACCAACACAACAACAATTCATGAGTACCAACCCATAGGAGCACCAACCCCTTTGGTGAGCACTAACACAACAAAAATTCATGATCACCAACCCACAGGAGCACCAACCCCTTTGCTAAGCACCAACACAACAAAAATTCATGAGCACCAACCCCTTTGTGTATACCACACAACTATCTCTCAATGTTGTTATCTCAACAAATGATAGTTCATTACAATATCTCTTTCCTTTCTCACCTTTGCTCTTCTAAGCTAGATATAACAAATACAAATCATATTCATCTCTCACAATGCTCTTCTAAGCTAGATAATACAATATCAAATCAACCTATATCTTTCTCACTAGAAATGGCTTTTCAATCCTTTACTTATAGCTTTCCAAATGACCTTTGGCCTTCACCCTTGTGACCCTTCAATCCTCATGGATAATGGTGCCAAACTTGTATGACCCTTCATATGCTTACCTTTGAAAAGTCATGTGGTAACCCTTCATGAGAAAAAGCATCCTTCCCTCTTTTGTCTTTACCTTGGTGACTTTTCGTATTCCTCAAAGTGTCCCTTCATGAGAAATTGCACCCTTCTTTTGTCTTCACTTGGTGACTCTTGTAATTCCCCAAGATGACTCTTCATGGGAAAATGTGTCCCATCCTTCTTTTGTCTTTACCCCATGACTCTTTGACTTCTCCATGGGCCCTTCTTTTGTATTATATGCAACCAAAAATATATTATTAATATTAAATAAATATTAACACACATTAGCCAAGATATATCTATTACAAACATCATTAAATGCAATGGGGCCTTTATCACCAATAATGCTAGACCTTTGACATCAATGACAATATTTACAATAGAATGTTACTAAAAGAAATTGAAGTGTTGATCTTATTTTGATGGTTACAACATTATTTTCTATTTGTGACTTTAATCTCATAGTTATGATAGTATAAATTCTATATATGAACATGTTACCTTTTGAAGGGTTAATTCCAATGTCAATGTCATCTCTATTTAAATTATCAAACCCTCAATAGGGTGGAAATTATCCTGAGTGTTGAGATAGGTATGCACCTAAGCCTTGACCCCTACACCTAGAGCACTAGCTATATGAATGGGCCCATAAAAAAGAGATATTCCCCCATTCCACTAAGTGCCTAAATGGCACTTTACTTACTATCTGAAAGACCTACATCCTTGAAAAGCTAGAACTAGTCTAATACTGGCTTGTACCACCATGGCCAAAACTAGCCCCCTTGAATATGCTCACACCCACTGATCTTACCTAGAATATCCTTGCACCAAAAAACATATCTAAGTTTATTTTGAAAATGACTAAGTTCCATTGAGACTTATATTTTACCATGTTTTAACTAGCCCAATGTAGACCCCGGTCCTTTCACTAATGTATTTTGGGTGAGCTTACAAGGCTTGCATTTTGTGTGAAATTGATGTCAGTGTAGTAGTGCATTTAAATATTGTGTGCCATAGACCTTACTATGCTTGTGCCTAGCTGTATCAAGTACAAAAATAACTTGGCTTGAATACTAAGCTCATGACTAAGCACAAAATCTAAACAAGAGAATTTTCTACAACACTAAGAGAAGCTCTTTAGAGTCTTTAAAGTCAAATGTCCTCTTGTTTTGAAAAACCTAATTTGAGTGTATTAAATTTGATAAAGAGTTTCTCTAACTTGGTTTTTCCTTCATTCTCCCCTCCACCCATTTCATTTCCCCCCTTGATATAAAAATTATGATTCCAAATCTGTTTTCCCTTCCTCCTTAATTCCTTCTTATTCATCTCTTAAAAACATGCTAGCATTGCTTTGTTTTAGTTTTATCTATCCTTAGATCAAAACAACATGTTTGAATAACTATGGATCACTCTTTTCTTTCATTTGTCTTTATTTTACTACCCTTTTGTTGTGGATATCTGAGTTTGCACCCTTTTGCCATTATTACATATATACCTTCTTCATGTTTGTCTTCCATCTTCAATTATATTTCTTTTTCTTTCTTTCATGTTTTCCTTTTTGCCTATCTTACATGAGCTTACTTTTCACTTTCTCACATATTTTTGTTAGAGTTTTCTTGCATTAACAATCCTTTTTGCCATTTATGTTTTACATGCTTTCCAATATCATTTATCATTCATTTGCCAACCATTTTTCATTCATTTACCATTATTTTTTCATTTATTTGCGTTTAATATTCTAAAACCTTGTTTTAACATTACTAAATTGCCAATTATCTTCTTTGTCATTCCTAACTATTACATGCCTATTTTCCTTTTTTTTTTTTTGGCTATTTTTTGCACTAACTTCTATAGGTTCATCTAGTGTTCTCTACATTAGACATATTCACATTTATTATAGTCTACTTCTTTATATAAAACACTAAGGTAAGTTAAAGGTATGTGTTTTTCAATTCAATCTTTTCATTTATCTTATTTACTACTTACTACACTTAGCATCAACTTTGTGTGTTATCATGTTTTATCTCAAAGCACCATCCTGTGTTGCACTTATGTGACACATGATGAGATTCGAGTGGGGCATATGTATATACATAATATTTTCAAAATTTTATTGATTACTGAGACTTTATATCTTGTAAGAACATGTTGAGTCTCAATGTCTTTGAGTGAATGCCTTAAGGGGTGCATCGGGACAGGGGTGGGTAGACCATCGGTGTTTTGTATGATTATTATCCCTTTTTCCACTTTCCATCTACACACTTGTCTACTAAAACCATTTACCCTAAGCTTATTATTCTTAGTCCTACCTCCTCCAATATTTTTCCCCTTTCTATCCTCTTTTTTTCCCTTAACATCCTTTTAGACTATAGGTTTTACTAGGTCAACCCAGTACATTTTAGGGGTATTTTTCATTATTTTGGTTTTTTAGCTTTCAACTGACCTAGCAAAAACCTAGTGAATTGTCCTTAAAAACACATTGGGTTGACTGGGTCAACCCTATACATCTGATATTCCTAAGAGGATTTATGGCAATATCTGCCTATATATACAAGTTCACTTCCCACCATTTCATAAGAAAATAATTAATAGCGAAGAATTACAAGTGAACATCTACTTATTGACCATTCTACTTGAGGAATAAAGCTTAGGGTTTTATACTTTATTTGGAGATACATATCTTGTCTTATGGAGAAGTTTTTTGGATGCTTAGATAGGTTGTGTAGCCTAAAGACGATTTATCTTGGTTATCCTTACATACCACAACAATCTCTTGCAAAGAACCTTGGCCAAGGGAGAATTGAGGCTCGAGGGATTCATCTTCAAAGGTAATTATTTCTAAATTTATTTCTCCTTTGTAAGAGTAGATAGATAATGCATTTGTATTCTTCTCCCATGTATTAGGATTTCGTATATATTGACGTGAGTATATGTCTTCTAATACATGTTTAGTTTAGTTTGTTTTATTATTTTTAAGCCCCACTTTATGCCACAAGATTTGGTGTGCATTACATTATATTTAATTTTTTGCTATTAGAATAAGTGAAATGTTTTAAACTCTAAAAATTCATTAGGGTTGTTGTGTGATTATATTAGACTATAAGCTTTGGAACCCTTCCTAGCATGATGTGTTGTGACAAGTGATACAAGTGATCCCTTAATTGAGTCTAGTGAATCCCCATATTGGTTGTTCTCCTAGTTAAAAAGTGTATCATGAATCATAAGTGTAGTTATTCTCTATCTTCTCTAATCCAGGATTGATTTATAAACATGATCCATTTTTGATTGCATATAGATCGTAGTGCTTAGTTTGGATAGTAATACCACCTATGTGTTGTGTCCTCAAAGTGGCAATAATGTCCCCTTTATGGGACTTATCCTATTTTTAATATCATTTATGCCTATGTTTGTAGGCCATGTTCCTATGTGGCTAAAACTTAGAGCTTTGTATTGTACTTGTAAAACCTGATTTCATGTGAAAAACCTAATCTCTTTGAAATTATGGCATGATCAATAATTTTTTTTGTGCTAGTAAGATGGACAAGACATCCTCAACACCCTATTGTGTAGAGAGTTGCTTACATACCAATAATCTAAAGAGGGATCAATCTTGATGTAGTTAACCCATATAGTGCTTGATGTATGTGAAAGAGAATGTTAGAATGAGCGCGGCCTTATATGCGTTAAATGTGCTTGAGATTTGAAATGCTTGAAAATTGGGCTTAAGGTTGCTATAAATGGTAGTGTGAATAAAGTAGGGAAGAATAGGGATCAAATACCTTTATTTTTCACAACTTTATCTTTGGTTTGAATAGTTTTTACATCTATTTTCCATCTAGTGAATAAAGGTGGATTGACTTGTATTTATAGGGTTATATTTCTTGTGTGGATAAGAAAATAAGTTTAATATGACCTTAGGAGGGGCACAGATTTGAAAAAATATTTGTTGGGAAGTGTTAGGGCTAAGGATAATAGCACTATCTAGGGACACTAGTGCCATGTGTATGTAGTGTCCCATATGTATGCTAATATCCTCTTTGTAGACTACTAAGTAAGTTTTATTAGGGTCTGAGATGACAATTATGGGACTATGTCTTGACTAGTTATAGCTAAGTTGTGTAGAAACCACCCTCTAAATATGTATCTCTATAAAATGTGTTAACCAAAACATGTGCATGATATTATAATATATTGTACAAACATAAGATTAGAATGTAAATGTATCCAAGCATAAGTAAGAAATGTAAGATGTATATTGTAATCTAGCAATGCACAAGGGTGTCAAAATATATGTAATCAATGTATATAATAGAAAACTTTGAGTAACTACTTAGGGGATGGGGCATGATGTCTATCATAGCTCCTAAGTAGGAAGGGTAGATGCGTAAGATCTCTCATGACAAGAAAAAACAAGTGTCATGGTGTATAAGCATACAAGGAAGCAAACATAAAAGCACATGAGGAACATAAAAGGTAGGCCAAGGGGCCATAATACAAGGGACACATGCACATGTCACTAAATATAATAATGAATAAATATATGACATGTTCAAATGTCCACATATGTAAAAAAAAAGTAATTTAGCATAGATCTACATAGAAAGATATGTTCAAATGTCTGCATATAGAAGCATGAAAGAACATACACAAGGGACATGGGCACATGCACAAGGCATAAAAATAGAGAAGTGGCATATAATCCAAATAAAAATGGCATATTTAAATTCCCTTGAAGATGGAAGAAGCATAGGAACATAATCAAGTCTAACCTAGGAACTAAAAATGAAATCATGTATAATTATGTAGTACAATTCTATGTAAATGAGAGGATGCATATATACTGAGCATAAATAGTGATAGCCAGATAAATTAGAGTGATGAATAACAATGATCAATATCAAGATAAATTAATGCTTAAACTAGAATTTATAGTATGTAAAGATATAACCTGGTAGTAGCAATTGTGTATGAGATGCACCCAATTGGGAGGATCTATCAAATGTATAAACCTAGATTGGTGTAAATTCCCCTAATGGGTGGATGATAGTTAGCTCAAATAATTGTAGTGGACTAGAGTCCTATCTATAATATTCAAGCACTCGATAAGAACAAGTGAATCATATGTGTATGATAAAACTAACAATACTAGGATAACTAGCAATATGCAATATTTGGAAAGTAGTTGAAATGTTAAAAAATTAATGCATACAATCTGTAAAAATTTTATGTTTTTGAAATAATTGAATGTTTTTATATTTTTACATGTTATATTATTTTTTTGTTTTATAAGAATAATCTATGTACAATCAAATAATAATAAACTTTGATCTAGGAATTTGACTCAAGAGAGGATGGTTAGTATGGTGTTAGTTCCAAAATGAAAACAAAGTAAAATAAACACGCTAATAGGATAACATCTCTAGGCCTAGACAATAGGGAGAGACTAGTTAAAAAAATCAAATGATAAGCACAAATAAAAATATTGGGATAAAATACAAGAGTTCCTGCACCTTCTTTGGATGCTCCAAATGCCTTTGTAGTAGTGGCTTGCTCGGCTTGTGCTCATGAAGTCCTTAGCAATAGAAGCTTGGCTACCTCCATATTTCCTTGGAACCTTTGGCTTATCATTTATCTTGGCATGGAATCAATTTTTCATGGTAACACTAGTTTCATGAAGCTTTTAGAACCAATCATGCATTATAAATTTGCACAAATTAAGCTTAAAAATGATGTTGTGAGGCCTTCTATTTATAGATTTTTGGATTTGATTAGAATCAACCTCAACCATCCATCTCAAGATTGAGATGTGTGGTTAAGGATTAATTAAATTTTTGGAATTAATTTTTTAATTATCCTCATCATGGCATTAGAATAAGGTGAAATTAAGAGGCATGGAGAGCATCATGGAAGTCATTGATGAGGCATGGAGGGCATGAATCTTGATATTTGTGGCATTTATGGCCTAGGGATGTCTTTCAAGGAAATGAGGTCACTTGATGATGTAGATATTCAATATTCATTTTCAAAACAAAGTATTCAATAAGTTTCCATGGAATTATTGATTAGGCCTTGATTTGAGTTAATTAGCTCTTAAACATGATTAAGCACTTTATGCATAAATCACTCAAATTGATTAGAATGCCTTGTTATTGGTCCTAAATTTAACTAGATTGGAATTTCAAGTCACTCTCAAATGTGTTGGATGTGTATTCCCAAAAACAAATTTAACTAGATTGGAATTAATCAAAGAGGTGAAGGGAAAAATTATATGGATCCATTGATTGTAAACCTTCTTGAATCTATTTTTTGTTATAGCACATGATGGTAGGATTCATGATAGAACACCATGAAGACTTGGCCAAAATTGGCTTAAGGACTGACTCCTGATATCCAATAAACACTTAAAAATAATACAATAATGATAAAAACCATGATGATAATATTGATGTATGAATATGGATGGACTCAAGAAAAATGTGCTTGAGGAATCACCCAAAAAATGCATATAGACTAAGTTGAGGCAACAATGCTGAAATAAAATAAATAGGAAAGTGAACAAACAAGCAAAAAAATAAACAAACAACTTGAAATAAATAAACAAATAGAAAGCCTGAAAACAAAAGCAAAAGAAAGCATCCTAACAATGACAATGCACCAATAAGGTGAATCAAGGATAACTGACTAGGCTTAGATAGGACAAATGTTTTTGGAATTTTTAGGTATCTTAACTCGTTAGAGGATGATGAGATACCTATTCACAAAATGGCAAGAGCTTTTGGATTAGGTTGCTCATAAAATGGTGAGAGCGTATGGAAAGGGGGACTGAGGTGACCTCAATATGAATTGAGCATGACCCACATAGTCCTAAAATGACCTCAAGTCATAGTAATTCCATCCACATAAAAGGTGGGGGAAAACCAACTAGGTCCTAACAAGTTCTCAAATCTGACAAATGGCCAGTTAAATGAAAATAGAAATGGCAAAGTGATGCAACAATGCATGGTAAATAAGTGTTGCCACTAGTTTTCCCATAAGTGGTTATAATTAGGATACTATGGTATAGGTCAATGATACTAATTTTCCCATAGGTAGTTATAATTAGTAGTAAGACTGGTGAAACACTAATTTTCCCATAGGTGGTTCTAATCAAGCTCACATAAACAAGCTTGATACAGGATGGAAAATGAAAGATATCTTGCCAAATCAACTGTCACACTACTTTCATAGACTATCATTATAAACATTGATTGGATTGATTGTTGAAACTTCTTTGAAATTCCCTCATAAAAAGTGTGGGAAGAACCAAAATGAACCAAAATCAAAACAAGATTGGGTAGGATGACTAAAAATAGGCTTTGGTCTAGATAGGAATGGAATGATAGGATGTCATGGTATTGCTTTAAGATAATGATGGTTTTGATAATTGGGTTACAATGGTAGGAGGGTTGTCCCCAAGTGATGGGGTGAATGGAAAGATATATGATAATGACAAATAGGCATATATTACAATGGTAATGGTATGGCAATGAAATGGTATGGTACATGTTTTTGTCCTAGGTATGGTTTTTGATTATGATGTTCTTGCTGATGGGGAGATGCACATCCTAATCAATAAATGATAAAAATATAATACATGATCATGTTAATTGATAGCCCACACTTCATCAAAATAACTACTCTATCAATAATGGCCTATAGATTTGGCTACTGAGAATGCTTTTATTGGTCATTGATTTTGATTCCTTCAAGTGTCAAGACAAGGTATCTTTTTAGCCTCTACAAAGGAAAGTGTGACCATGGGTGGTAAATAGGGAAAAATAATGGATTTTAGGTTTGATTGTGAAATGGAATGGTAGATGATAATGGAATGTATAATGGTGGGGAAATAAATGAAGATCAAGACTTTCAGTCACATGTAATGCTGTTGATGCCAAATTTGACATAATTTTAGTTGTGGTAGGGCTGAAGACTTGTTCTCTTGAGAGGACCACCATATTTTTTTATTTTTTGATCTCTACCATATGATTAGGCTATATATTGGAAGCTATTTTTATTTGATCCTTGATTTTGTCTTCATCAAGCAATGAAGAACTTTTATGCTCAGCTATTGGTGCCTCAAAGAGGTTTTCACCAATGAAGTTGTCTTGATTGTCCCGTAGCACCTTTGAGAAGTTTTCAATAAGAAATGTTGACTTTTGACTTTGATATTCTTCTAGTGCTTCCAAAAATGTTTCACTAGAATATGCTGATTTCTTACTTTGATTGTCCCCTAGTGCCTTCAAAAAAGTTTCACTAGGAGAGTGCTCTTCTGCTACATGAATGTGGTCTTGGCCTCCTTTCTCTTCTTCAACTACTATGTCACCATGGATGTAGTTCAATAAAGTGTGATTATATCTATCCCAATCAACATTTGTGGGAAATGGAATGTTAATGATATGGCTATTTTAGTTGATGGTAATGGCCTATGGAATGGTAATGGAATAGGGAGAGGTTGGACAATCTTTGTAGAAGATACTAGGAGAACTTGTGTCAAATCTAAATTAATCATCCTCAAAAACTATAAAAGGATCAAAAATGTATTTAAATTGATCTACAAGGCATGCATAACCAATGTTGTAATAACCATGAACATATTATTCTTTTAAATCTGATTCTAACTCAAAGGAATCTAAATTTGATGTTGAGACTGATGTTGATTTTGATTCCGATGCTAAATCTGATATCAGTTCAAGAATAGAACTTGAATCTAACTTTGATTCTTCATCTGATGGGTACTCTGTTACAATGATGTCTTGTTGAATATTTGGTTTTGGATAACTAATGGCCTATAATGGCATAATGGGCTCCACAAAGACTGGTTTGTCAAAGTGAGTCTCCTCTATAATGGGAAAAAGGTCAAGAGATAACTCCTTAGATATTAGCTTTTCAAGAGGAAGCTCTTGAAAAATAGACATATGGTTGAGGTAATAATTTACCCAAAGGTAGGTATAATCATTAAGAAGTGACTCAACAAATACTGGCTCATCATTGTGAGACTCCTTAACAACTAGTATAAGATCAATAGGCAATTTGTCATAGGTTGACTTGTCACAAATGGTTGATTCAATAGAAACATCTTAGATTAGTTGGTTCTCTTGGCCTTGGTTTCTAATGAGTTGGAAAATACCATTTTTGAACACATCTTGGTCTTCAAATGATTGGATCAATTGAGGTTTTGTTGGGATTGGTATTAGAGGAAGAATGACATATGATTAGATAACGGTAATACATTGGGGAACATGATTACTCACATGAGCTAAAGGAAAAAGTCTTAAGATGGTAATGATAGGGTAGTGTGGATCATGATTGATTGCACAAGTGAAAGGACTAGGTCCTATAATGATAAAGGGGCATTGTGGAGCTTGATTGCTCACACAAACCAAAGGATGAGGTCCTGGTATAGAAATGGTTGGGCATTATGGAGCTTAGTTTCTCACACAAACCAAAGGATGAGGTCTCGATATGGGAATGGTGAAATGTTTTGGTCTTGGATTAGAAATGTTATGATGTGGGGGATCTTTATTACTTGCATAAGTAAAAGCATCCAAGTCTTCCTCATAAACCATATCATCCCAGTTGTGAGTTGGCTCATAAGCTAGTTCTTGACTATGTTTTGTGTACTAATTTTTGAAAAGAGGGTAAGGATTCATACCCCAAACAACATTATCTATAGTTGGGTCTTCAAAGTCATCTTCACAAGACTCTTCATACTAATCAAGGTCTTGAGTTGGATCATAAGTTATTTTGTGACTTTGTTACCATGAATGATTAATATGAGGTGGATAGAAATTTGTCTCACAAACCATATTAGCATCATTGGGGTCTTGAAAAAAGCCATAAAAGTCATTTTGTGTAGCCATTCTATCATAAATCAGATTATAAGGGACTCTACCATAAGTGTAGCGATACATATCTACATAAATGATGAAAGCTCTAAAAACAAAAAGACTTAGAGTTGTACAAACTCTAAAAAACTATGTCCAAAGGACAAATGGTTCAAAATTGGTCTAACTTAGTTGAAGGGGTGGAGTTTTATCTCCAGTATGGTCTAAAAGTGGAGTCATATCTCTAAAATGATTAGTGCTAAGACTTGGCATAAAATAGCCTAACTTCAAATGTCTAACGTCAAATGTCACATGAAAAAATGTCAAGCATTTAAATAAAAATTGGCATGTCAAAGGTCTAGGTCAAAGTGTTCCAAACAAGGTCTAAACTAGGAAAGGGAAAAGTTGAGTTACTAGTTATTTTGTCTAAACATGAAGTCAAAAGCCAGGCTCAAACAAATAGTCATGTGCTAGGACTTTTGGCCAAACAATGTCAAAATCTCAACTTGAAACAAATACTGATGTGATTTGATTTAATGTAAAAAGTTTGGAAATAACTTTGACATAGACCCAGTACATGAAATCAAACATAAACATGATCAGTTGGCATAAGGCATAAAATAAAAGGCTCTTTGAGAAAGGTTGTGTTCTCTCAAATAAAGTTATAAACAATGATAAGGATAGGCATTAAATAAACAAACCATCAATAGTTTTGAAATTTTGGTGATTGATTAACCAAAGTTATACAACTTAAAATATAAAGATCAATGTATCAACCCCATGAATTAAGGCCTAAATAGAAATCAATCAATGTTTGAATCCAAACTTGACAAGGCTAATTGAAAACTCAATGATACAAACTAGGTTTTGAACAAACAAGCTAGACAAGATTGGATAGCATAATGGCACAATACAAAGGTCTAAATGGTATACATGACATGGTTTGAAACAATGATTTTTAGTGCAAGGTAAACTAGTCTTGAAACAAATTGAGCAGCCTAACAATGCAAACATGCTCGAATGATGTGGTCAATACTATGTTTAAAAAAATTAAAGGCAAAATGGTTTAACATGATTTGGGAAGCATAATGCTACCCTCTACAACTCAAATGACACACACACAAATAAGTTTGGAAAAAATTTCAAGGCATAAGCGTGGTGTAAAATGGCTATCATAGCACCTCTTTAGACAAAAGAGTGACGTATAGACAAATTAGTTTTGACATGGCTTTATGAAAAAATAAACAAATTTTAGTCTCAAAACATATCAAATGAGAAAATGACCCAAAAATACACTAATTATAATCATCCAAATCCTAATAAGGGTATGGCATGTGGGGTTAACTAAACTACCAAGTTTCAAACATTTCTAGGGGAATCAATTGCACAATAGCTTTCACATCAAATGATGTAAAATACAAGTACAAAAATTGGGTGACAGTAGCATTGGCTAGTTACAAAAAGGTCTAATCCTTTTTACAACCACTACATTCTACTATTTTCTCAGTGTAGTGTGATGTCCAAATGCAGATACATCCCATGTGCAACTCAGAAGGAGTAAGTGAAGTCAATGTTAGGAGATGAAACCCCAAGTTAAAGCTTCCCTAAAGAACTCGTGGGAGGTAATGACATCCCCCTCACAATCTAAGATGCATAAAAATAAATAAAACATGAAATATAAATACTTTAGGGTCATTTTCAAGGTCACCCAAACTTTGATGAGTTTTTAAGGAGTGCTTTAGACGACTTTATTTCTAAGCCTTAGACTAGGCTATTTGTAATAGGAATGGCATTTTTGATTCCAAAGGTTCCATGAAGGGGAAAAATTAAATAACATACACACAAAATCCCTCTTCTTTCCAAACAAAAATTAGATCAAACAACTATTGAAGACAAAAATGATATGTGTGTTCAATTTTAAGCCTAAATAAAAAAATTGGTTGTGTTCATTTGATCCCTTGGCCTTAGTTGTAAATTTTAAAACTAATGATAAAAAAACTTATTTAAACACCTTAAATGTTAATTTAATCACCAAAATAATTTTCCTAATTAAATTTAAAATAATTCAAAAGGTGGTCTAAAACATGATTTATCAAATTTGAAATCCACTGGTTACTTGTCTACCCTTAAGGCATCACCCCAAAAGCAAATATGTTAGATTAGAAACATTTTAAATATATTTTTCAAATTTTATAAAAAATATATGAAAATTGAAGCTAAAATAATGCCAAATTCTAAAAATTTAGGACAAAACACGTGGTTTAAAAAAATCATCCAAAATGGAGTCTGTATGACCCCAAACCAAGCATTTTAAAATAGCTATTAGGTTTGTATTTTTAAGAAATAATAGTGACCAACGTCAGTTATATAACCAACATCAGTTACACTTACTAACTAATGATGGTTATTTAACTGACATCTGTTACACAAATAGTGATCAATGATGCCTATGCCAATCAATGATGGTTTTAATAACTGACGTCAGTTACTGTGTAAACCTGTGGCAAATAAAAAATGGTAAAACAAAGTTAGAAAATCAATTTTCAAGAGTATTAATGATCCAAATGAATATTTTAAATATTCAAAATGATATTATTCATGTGTGAGATGCATCGAGTCCCATTGGCCATGCCATTATGTGATCTAGGAATTTGACTCAAGAGAGGATGGTTAATATGGTGTTAGTTCCAAAATGAAAAAAAAGTGAAATAAACACACTAATAGCATAACATATCTAGGCCTAGACACTAGGGAGAGATTAGTTAACAAAATCAAATGACAAGCACAACTAAAAATCAAGGGATCAAATACAAGAGTTCCTCCACCTTCCTTGGATGCTCCAAATGCCTTTGTAATAGTCACTTGCTCAGCTTCTGGTCATGAAGTCCTTAGCAATGGAATATTGGCTACCTCTATCTCTCCTTGGAACCTTTGGCTTGTGGCTTGGCTTGGAATAAATTTGGCATGGTAAAACTAGTTACATGAAGTTTTTGGAACCTATCATGCATTATAACTTTGCAAAAATTAAGCTTACAAATGATGTTGTGAGGCCTCCTATTTATAGATTTTTGGATTTGATCAGAATCAACCTCAACTATCCATCTCAAGATTGAGATGTATGGTTGAGGATTAATTCAATTTTAATAATTAAGTTTGTAATTATCCTCATCATGGCATTGGAAGAAGGGACAATTAAGAGGCATGCACAGCATCATGGAAGGCATTGATGAGGCATGGAGGGCATGAATCTTGATATTTATGGCATTTATGGCCTAGGGATGTCTTTCCAAAAAATAAGGTCACTTGATGATTCAACTATTATTAATTTCCAAAACAAAGTATTCAATAAGTTTTCATGGAATTCTTGATTAGGCCTTGATTTGGGTTAATTAGCTCTTAAACATGATTAAGCACTTTATGCATAAATTACTCAAATTAAACATAATGCCTTGTTATTGGTATTAAATTTGATTAGATTAGAATTATAAATCACTCTTAGATGTGTTGGATTCATATTTCCATTTAGGATGTTGACAATAAAAAATAACAAAGGCATGAGTCTTGTGTAAAAGATTTGATAGGAAAGAGCAATCCAGAGCACATAGGTGCAAAATTAGCATTTTCACTCAAATTTATCTAATTAAAGTTAGATGGCCCACAAATTTAATTGCCGTATTTAGTGATACCCTAGCCAAAATCAGCACTTGAATATGTCAGCTTCACATCATTTAGCATGTTTTAGTGTTTTTAGGCCAAATTGTGCATTTTGTGTGGAAACTAGCCAAAAGCCTGATTGAAGGTTATTGGTGGCCAGTTTTAGGTGTCTACATAAACTATGTACAAGGAGTAGGAGAGATAAGGAAGTATGTACAAGAGTAGGAACCATACCAACCAATGAGTCTATTGAGAGACTCACTATCACCATGGCTTATGTCAAATATAAGAATGATAATCTCTCATGCAATGTGATTGATATGCTATAGTTAAATATTGTTGCAATGGTAATGTAAGTATAGTTCCTCATCATAATTATAATATTATTCCACATAAAAATCATAATAACTTGGTGTGTTGGATGGAATTACCTCATACTTTAGAGTTGACCTTTATGAATTTTGCTTTGGTAAACTGATTGTGATTTTGGCCTTTGAAACTAGGATTGTTGTAGACATATTTTGTCATGGAGGCTTTGTTTCTATAAATCCTTGTTTGAGAATGTGTGTTGGTTGAGCATGATTTTGAATTTGAAGCTAAAACTCTACTCTTTTTGTAACATTTACTATTATGGATGTTTTGCCTTGATAAATTGTATATGTGACTAATGTCCCTTAGGATTTTTAATAAATCCCAAACCTTAATGACTAATATTATCAACTGTGAGAATAGGAGAAGTGATGTCTTGGGCCTATTTTCCCAAATCTTAACTAAGATAATCATAATTTTGTACATACTTGTGACCAGAATTATATAATATTGAATGTTGAGCTTCTTTTTGAAGAGGTAGTTTTTCTTGATTTATCTATGATTTTTGTATTATTTATAGCTTTGATTGGGCCTTTTGAACCTTTTGTTTCTCTAAGTTATGCTTTTGTAACCATTGGTGTACTATTTATAAATTTGACCATTTTAAATTGGTAGATGTGCCATTATATGTTGTGTAGATGAAGTGTCACTATGTGAGTCATTTGTATCCATGATCTATTGTATTTTCCTTTTTAATGCTAAACATGAATCAATGTGGTACCTATGCATTCTATGATATGCACAAAAATATCTAGATCTCTTCATTGGGTGTAGAGGAGGTAGGTTAATTAACTTAGCTTTAATCATTTCCCTTAGTGTCTCACTTGAACTCTTATTTGACCTTTTAATGTGTTGGAATCATTTGTTGCATATGTACTTTATTATAATTTTGTGTTTTGATATGTAACATCATTTTCCATGAATTGACTAGATGAAGATACATATACATGATTTACACTATTATGCCTTGGATACCTTTGTCTTGTAAATTGATTTTCCAATGTTATAATATTTTAATGTAGTAGTCGATTTTGACTTTGTAAACCTATAATTATCTTTTTCATACTAATCATTTGATCACATAGAGTCTCACAAGTGCAAATCCTAGTTATTTTTGTTTGAATATGTAGGCACACACGCTATAAGGAAAAGGTGTGAATAGAATAAGTAAGGGATTAGTGATAGTGTCATAGGCTAATTCATCTCATGGAATAATAACATGGACCTGGTTAGAGGTAAATTATATATCACCCTCATGAAGATGAGGAGAAGGAAATTTTTTCCTATACATAAGATATGCAATTGAAACTCGGAACATAGTTGTTAGCTTATGTGATAAATCCTCTATGTGTGTATGGGTTTAATTGTTAATGGAATTCTACATAGGATAAATATAACATGCTATGATATATGACATATATTTCAATTTATATAAAGCATCATCTATACATGTGTTTATGTCTTTTCTAAATTCATTATGAATTAGAGGGAATAAGCATGTAAATGAAAGTATTAGACTTTGTAACAAAAAATGATTGATTTATTATATCATTATGATCATGATTATATGAATTAGAAGATATATGAATATGAAATCTAAGTTTTAGAAATATAATCTAAGTATAAATAGAAAAGGATGCAAACCCTAAGTGTGTAGGGTTAGGGTTTTTGACTCTAGAGTTTATTTGCAAAAATTTAAATTAGATGTAAAATAAATTGAAACACTATTTAAAATTGATTTTAATTTATCTAGGCTGTCTAAAAAAATTAGAACGTTAGAAGTATTCACCCCTAAATTTATTTCACAAAATTTGGATGAATGCAAGCTATTGTTTGAAGAAATATTTGAAGTAAGATGGGTTCACCAAATTATTTAACATTTTAGATTTTTATAATTAAAATATTATGTTTAGATTAAGGGGTTGAGATGCATAAATTAGTCAAATAAATATACAATAAATAATTATTTATTTGTGGTCTTCATAGTTTATGAGATATGCCAGAGCCACAAAAAATCATGAGGTGAGGGTTTCAAGAAGAGCTTATCAGGTGTGCACATAGATAGTGGGTGGGAATGCCTAAGGAGGAATGCAAACCAGGGAACATCTCACTAGATGTAAATGGTGGTGGTAGAGGTAAATGGCAAAAGATAGGAATTATCAAGAGTCAAGGGATAGCTAGCTATGATGGAGACAGGTGTAACAAGGAGAATAGGGGCACAAGAGAAGGTTCAAAGTGATGGATAGGAAGGTAAAGATAAGTTATTAGGTGAAGGTTTAGATAGTTTGAATAGCTTTTAGGGTAGCAACTGGGTGTGGATAGAGGCTTATTTAATGAATGGTCCTCTCTAGGGAAGTGAGTATCTAAAGAAACAATAGGGTCGTTAAGGTTTCATCCAAGGCTTTAATGTATTCCAAATGCATGAATATATCTCATCCTTTTCATACATGTGGAACAATTTTCAAAGAGGTTATTCTCAGTGCTAAGCCTGGATCAAATCCTATTCTCATTCCCAAAAGTTAGATTTTAATAGAATATATTATTGTAGAAGAAACATAAGTGGTGGGGTTTAAAAAGGGAAATCAAAAGATGAACTATCATAGAAAAGAGTCCAATAAAAGTCCTACCTTGGTGATATCCCCATGATTTTTCTTGATACCCCTCCTATTCTATAAATTTTAGATTCATGGCTTGCATTTATTGGTTTAGATAGGGGGAGAAAGTCTTTGAGTGGAAGATGTTTAGGGAAGTGACCTTCATGGGAAGTGATTTTAACAAGGTTGTATGAGACCTAGACTAAATTAAAATCTCCTTCTCTTTTAATGTTGTCTAATGTAATCTTTTTGCTTCTATTTCACTCTTCAAAAGATAGAGATTTTGTATGGTTGAATGGGACATGTTTTGTTGGCAAATAGGGGTTTTTTTAATTTCCTTGGGCCCCTTTTTTTGATCCAATTACTTTGGTTATTTCTCAAGCTCTAGTATGGGTAATATTTTATAATCTCCCTTTAACCTTGCATGATCTTAGTCTTCTTACATATATGGTTATTAAATTGGGATATTTTATTAAAATTGATTATTCCCTTGAGGCTAATATGAGTTTCATCAAGGTGTGTGTATTGGTTGATTTATCTAAACTTCTACATCATCTTATTCAGATTTCATCCTCTTATGGAGTGTGGACTCAATTTATTAATTTTGAAGGATTTCCCTTTAGATGTTTCAAATATGATCAATATAATCACAATATTACTTATTTTCCTAAATAAGGTGTAAAAGGTTCCCATGAAATGAACCTAAAAAATGGGTCATAAAGGTTGGTTGTTTGAATCAAGATTTGGTTCACAATATGTTGTTCCCTATAAAGACATTTTTTTTTTAGAATCTATCTTTGATAATATTTTAGGAGTTTGAGGTCAATACGTAGGAGGGTGAGGTTTCAATGGTAGTGGATGGTTTGATCGATGTGGAGGTAGGGCATCCTTCTTTACCCATTTTGTAAGAGGAAGACATGGTTATAAAAACTAGGACAAAGGGTTCAGTCAAAGATTATCTTTTAGTGGTTTTTACCAATAAAAGGAAGTTTTAGAAGAGGATGGGAATGGTTGGGAATAAGGAGAAGATATAGATAATAGGGATTTTTTGTATATAACTCAACACCCTTATGATTTGAAGTCACCTAATTATGGTAATAAATGGAAAAGAGGTAGGAAAATAGAAGCATAAAGATTACAACTTGATGTTAGGAATTTCATTAATGGTGGTACTCAATAAACAATGGAAATTTTGCTCTCTAATAAATGTAGGCATTTGCAAGTAGCAGTTTATTTTTATTTGGATTCAATTTGTATAAATAAAGTTGTTAAATGGTTACTTTTTCTAGGCTTGTAGTTTGTTTAGATATTAATTTTAGGTGTGGCTCTAATTTTTTAGTTATGAATCTTCTTTGAGTTTATATGGTTTTTTAGAATGTAGTGCTTTCAATTTAAATTTTAGTTAAACATTTTTTGGAGACAGGGCCTCCCATTATGACCTAGAACTAGTTTAGGCTCTAGTAAAAAGCTAAAATCAATAAAAAAATTAATCACTAATTTGTTATGAGTTTTGACCTTATTTTACTTTCTAATAATAGAAAAAAATAAGGATAAATAGATACTTATCTGAAACCTAACTATCATAAATGATGTGGATTATGAAAGTTGAGATTTGGGTAGTACTCTTTATCATCAATAGGATTCTAGTGTTCTTCTATTCACTAGACATTAGTGCATAGTTTGGACAGTAGTGCCATCTATGTGTAGTGTCTTCAATGTGGCACTAATGTCCCTTTTTTGGGACTATTCCTTTTTTATGGGAGCACCTACACCTATGTCTATAGGTCATGTTCCTACATGACCAAAACCTAAAGCTCTATATTGTACCTAGAAAACTTGATTTGATATGCAATCCCTAATCTCCTTGCAAGTATGGCATGAGAAATAATCTTATGTGTGTTAGTAGGATGAACAAAATATCCTCAACACCTCACTATGTAGAGTTTCCTACAACCAATAATCTGAAGAGGGATCAAGCCAGACGTAGTTCTCTAACATAGTGCTTGATGTATGCCCAAGTGAATGCTAGAATGAGAGTGGCCTTAGATGTCTGGAATGTGATTGGTATTTGAAATGATTTAAAACTAGGCTTAGGGCTATTGTAGATGGTAGTATGTAAAAAGTAGGGAAAAATAGGTATCAAATACCTTGATTTTTCATAACTTTATCTTTGTTTTGAATAGCTTTTACATCTATGTTCCATATAGTGAATAGAGGTGGATTAGACTTGTATTTATAGGTTTATGTTACTTTTGTGAATAATATAATGAGCTTAGTACAACCTTAAGAGTGGAACACATTTCAAAAATATTTGTTGGGAAGAGCTAGGGTTAAAGATAGTAGTGCCCTATTGGGGACACTATCACTATGTGGTTATAGTGTCCCAAATGTGGTGCTAATGTCCTCTTTGTAGACTGCTAAGCAAGTTAGATTGGGGTTTGAGATGACAGTTCTAAGAATGTGTCTTGACTAGTTGTAGGTGACTGTGGTATACTAAATGTTTATAAAAGTAAGTCTAATGTTCATGGATAGTTCTATGGCTAGTTTAGGGATAATTTACCTCGAGCAACACTCTTAGCATCCAATTTCCACTTCTAGGTGATTATAAATCTATAACTATTTTTTAAAGGTTATGCATGGAGAAAATGGGACATTTTGGGTGTACTTGTCAACATCAAGTGTGGTTAGAATAGATTACTACCAAAATATTTTTTTATCATTTTAATTTGTTACTTTCAATACTATATTAAAAAGGGGCACTTGTGGACACCTAAATTTGTTATTGGACACTTTGGCAGACATTGACATACTAGACATTGCATACACATTTAACTCTTGTGAAAAATTTCCCTTATCCTTCTACCCACATGCTATCTTTTCCAACCCTATTCATTTGATACACATATTGAAGATTAGCGTAATTTATACAAAAACATGATATAATTAAAAATAAATTGTCTCCATGTCCTAGAATACTAATTTTCACTATTTAGACAATATCAACAAAAGTTAAACATATATAATTTACCACAGGTGTCTACCTGAGCTGAAAGTTTATGAAAACACTCAAAAACTATTTTTTAAATTGGTAATTATCCATTAGGTTAGCCTCAACATGTTTCATGGTTCAATCATAGTGGAAAATATTGGATTAATCTATAAATACAAATCAATCCAAAGGAATCACTAAATAACAACTTTGTAAATCCTATCACATTGATAAATCAATTAGAAATCTCTTAAAACATTATCATAAAATAATAAAAATATGAAATCCATTCAAAGGAGAAACCCTAGATCCAAGTATGAATACACACATAGGTCAAAATTTCATGGTTCTAAGTGTTGAAAGCCAAACATTGAATTGTATTATAGATTGATCATAATGATCCACACACCCACGTAGGTGGGAGAACTATGTGTTTTTTTATCCCTCTAAAGAGTATTATAATGTATAAAAGTTTAAGTCATCCAATGGAAGTGGTTGAGGTTATCTATCCAAACAAACTAACCCATTTTTAGGGGTCATCTTATGGTCAAAAGCGTAATTAGTGTTTCAAATCAAGGAGAAATAAAATAAAGATAAATGATCAAGGTCAAATGTGAATCTAAACACAAGAAACATGTACAAGTGTAGGTGTATTCATATGTGGTGAAACAAAACAAAATAGCTTATATGAATACTACTGATAGAGGCAAGGTAATACTAGTCATCATAGGGGTCTCATTATTACCAGTAGCATCCATGAAGGTTTTGAGCTACATTTTTTGGATCTATGCAGTGACAAAGCATACATAGAATATTTTTAGAGTAAGTGATGAATTTTATGAGAAAAAAAAATCTACAAGGGTTGTGTTTCTATGCTATTTTGCTTTCTACATTCAAAGAGAGAATTAAGAAACTAAGAAGAATGGTCAAGGTTAGATGTACTTGGATGTAGTCGTGCACACCAAAATCAGACGTTAGAAGGTACTCCTCTTTGGTTGTGGAGGATGACACCTGCAAAAGAAAGAGACTAAGACAAAGAAGATGTTAGATAAAGAGATGGTGGGCTATCAAGCAAAAGCTTGATCCCTGAAGTATGAAGACTTCCTTGAGGGATATCAACCCACTGATTAAAAATAGAATATTTGACAGAAGCAGAAATAGTGAAAGACAAAATGAAAGAAATAAAGACAAAAAGCAAAATGCATACCTGATATGCAAAAAATTGCTCTACACAGTCGCCGGTGTTGGTCTCTGTGCTGGCGTCAGTCAGGGAAGGGTGCCGACATCGGTTAAAGTGCCAGCGTCGGTAGGGGTAATGACCGGCGTCGATCGAGGCAGCAATTTTTGGACGGGGTCTGGTCAGGTCTGGACAGGGTTTTTAGGATTACAGAATGGTCTGAAGTCTACGTCTATGGGTTAGGAAGCCGGTTTGGGAGTCAGAGGGATTGTTTAGGGGTTTGAGCAGAAATCTGGGCAGAGTTATAGACTGAAAATGGTGGATAGAGGTGATACGAGAGGAAGTCCAGTCAGGTCTATAATCTAAGTCGGGGTGGTAATATCAAAAAACAATAACCAAGAACAAAATAAAAGCACAGAGGAGACACTTACCTGTTACATGCTGAAGACATAATTGATGTTATCCGTGTGTTGCAGAAGTTTGATGTAGCAGACCTCCAGCGAGATGACTGAAGCAGAATACCTGTACCAGAGAGAGAGAATACAAGAGATGATTGCAAATTGACTGAATGCCCAAGTTGGCTGATCATTTGGATGCAAAAGTTGGCTGATCATTTTAGTGCAAAAGTTGGCTGATCATTTTAGTGCAAAAGTTGGCTGATCATTTGGAAGGTCGAATGAAAAGAATGTTTTGATGCAGAAGGTCTGATAACCGGTCAAAAAATTGATTGGCAATTGAATAATGAATAACAGACTGAGAAATGAATTAATAGACACAGTTTAAGGTTAACTGACACCAGCAAGACTGTCGACGTCGGCCGAGGGGTGATCGACATCGGCGACGTCGGCCGAGTAGTGATCAACGTCGGTAGATGCAGAATGGGGACAGAGGCTAATTTTAGCTTTCTACTCATTTTGACATGCTGCCAGGGGCAAGGCTCATGGGAAAATGGTTGACAGGGGTTAAATAGGTGTGGGAGAATAAAATGGGGGTTAAGGGGAGGATGACAAGGGTTAGACACAATTCCGGTGTCTACATTTGCCCCTTTTTGTCTTGTTGGTTGTTCTAGATGAACTGCAAGACAAAAAAAAGAGGTGGTTACCCCAGGTGTGGGATAAGGTCGATTCCATCTTGTTGGTTGTTTAAATGAACTAAAAGACAAAAATAGGAGATGGATTGCCCCGATTATGGATGAAGTATTCCCCCTCAAAGTAGGAGTCGAGGGAAGGGAATTGGGAATTGGGTGCTGATTTGACAAAGAGTGGATGAAAAAATGGGTGAGAGGGAATGCTGCAAAAGTCATGATTGTGCACATACCACTTCACGAGATGGTCAGGTCAGATTGTCACAGGTCAAGGGTCGAGGAGTGCCAAAATTGAAGTAACCAAGCCCCAACATTTAGTCATCTACTGATTGGGTTATTCAATCGAAACTGAAGCTCCAATGGGTCATCGTGTTCCAGGTATCCCGAGCTCAGGAAGTGCTCCTAGAAACATGAAAAAGTCACAAGTAGTGCGGATCAACCGGCTTGCGATCCTATACTTGTGAAGGTCCAAAAATAGTCTACAGACAATTTGGCTAACCAGTCATGAGGTAGCATACAGGTGAAAACAACCAAGGCAACATTGCTTTGGAAATGGTCAAAGTCAGAGGAGATAGGCATGATCTCCAATGGTCATAGGTCGAGGTGGGTGAATGGACGAAAGGATGTGGCCGAGCTAACCTCAGAAGATGTTATGTGATTTGAGTGCTACCTACATAGCCCCTGTGTGAAGGGCCTCAGGCCAATGTAGTTCTCCCTAGAAGGGAGGAAGGGTCAAAGGGATGGAATTGGTCTTGGTTGAGGGCAAGGTCATGGTCAAAAGGAGGAAAGAAGGTTTGTCCATCAGAGAGACAAACAAATGAGGGTGTTTGAGCTAACCCCAGATGATGTCGTATCATCTGAGTGCTACCTACATAGCCCAGGTCATAGGGCCTCAGACCAATGTAGTTCAAACTAAGGGTCCAAGTGGTAGATAGGTGGTCAAAGGGAGGAAAGAAGGTTTGTCCATCAGAGAGATGAACAAAAGAGGGTGGTCGAGCTAACCCCAGATGATGTCGTATCATCTGAGTGCTGCCTACATAGCCCAGGTCATAGGGCCTCAAACCAATGTAGTTCGAACTAGTTGAGAAGAGTGGTCGATGATTGGTTTGGTCATGTGTCGAAATGATGAGGAGAAAAAGATGTTACGGCCTTTTCCAAATGGTGTATTCTGCAACATTGGTTGAGGGGTCTTTCATCCCTAGCAATTTTCCATATTCATGATGGATGTATGCTAAAGATGAATTGAGGTCTATTTATGCTTCAGCAAGTATTGGTTTATGCTTAACATAAATTGTGTCTGGTCGATAGTTTCCATGTGTATTGGTGTCCATAGAAACTAGTGTGAATATGCTATGGGAGTGGCCTGCAAAGAGAGTTGATCTGAGTTGATTAGGTTTGACAAGTGATGAAGTTGAATGTGACCAAAGTGTAGAAGAAGTGAAAAGCATATTGCTCTTTCATTGACAAGGACCAGAATGACAGCATAGATAGGGGTTATTAGAACGAAGAGCCCCATTCATGCATGATGTCGTTGACCAGATGTTGTGTTAGAATGGTAATCGAATCACTTTGATATTAAAGTGAGCTCGAAGTCCCTTGAGCAGGTGATAGGAGGAGGAAATAGGGTAACCCATTTTAAGAGTAGAGATAACTTTGCCCCTTTTTTATAGGAGACCCTGAGACAACTATAAGTCAAGTCCATGACTCATTTTTTTTTTTTTTAGTTGCAGACTGATCAATGTGGGAAGTCTGCATAGAGATGTCATTTGCTTGGTGGTCAATTGTGAAGCTGATCAATGCAAAAAGCTTCTAAGATAGTGTTGTTTATTACTAGATTAGTCATAGCCATCCTTCGAGGGAGTGGTCTAGAATTTTGCTTTATATAAGGGCTTTTGAATAGCTGTCCTTCGAGGGAGTAGTCTATTAGTTACAGCAATGATAATATAGCTGTCCTTCAAGGGAGCAGCCTGCCTTTGGATTTGATATTGATATGGTGACTGTGGATATTTTGACATCTTGATTTGTTTTGACAGAAATGTGAGTCATGGACAAGATTATAGAAGGTCAAGGGCTCCCTTTTATTATGACAAAGCATCCATACTGTATAAAAGGGTTATAAAGGAATTGTTAAGAGGAATAGGGATGAAAAGAATTGGGACTAAGAGGATGGGGATTGCTTAAGGGACGAGCTCAAGTTAAATGTCAAGTGAACGAGTACTCGACTAGCAGTAGAACGGTCGCAGATGCAACGCATTAAGAGGCTCAGGTTCTGGTCATCCATCAAGAGAGGACAGATGATAAGTCCCTGATCCATACTTGTGTGTGATGATGAAAGGTCCAAGCCAATTAGGGGCAAACTTGCCTCATTTACTTTGCTCCATATTGGTCACGTGTTGATGATGATTAAGAAGTTGGTTGATGTGGTCGCTAATTTGTTGAGACTGGTCGAGGGCCGGGTCGAGATTGGTGTTTGGTCATGATTAAGAGGTTAAGGTTGATGATTGGTCAATGTTTGGTTGCTTGGTCGAGGTCTGGTTTGATGATTGATTGAGGTTATGGTTGAGGTGTGATTGACGTTTGGTTGAGGTCATGATAGGCAGTATAAAGTTGAACTCCCCCCAGCCATTTGGTGGTAGGAAGAATGTCTAACACCCAGTGTGGATGAGATGGAGAGAAGATGAGGGGGAGAGACCTGGGTACCCCACCTGGTTGATAGGTTAGGGGTTCCCAAGCGAATGGCATTTAGGCATTGAAAAAGTTAGGAGGGATGGAAACCACTGACTCCGTAGGTGAAGGAGGAGGAATGGGCGAGCGTGGAGGAGATTGGTCAATGGTTGGTTTGGGACAAAGGTCTGTAGGGTCTTGAGTGGGGTCATGATATCCTAGGCCATATTGTTTCTTGGCATCCTCATCATTGAGTGGCTCAATGGACTGATGGGAGCCCTGCTCATAGTATCCGAAACCAAAACCCTTCCATGCACACCTATAAATGTAAGTGGATGCAAAGGTGGGGTTGCCAAGAAATGAGAAGTCTGATGTGAATGGTTGAGGTGAAGAAAGATGATTACCATTAGTAGGAGCTTGATTGAGCCCCCCATAGACAAAGTTGGTTTGGAGGTGAGAAGGACCATAAGGCACGATCATCTTGATCTGATGGTCGTAACTGGGGCTGTGATGAAGGCATCCATACTCTTGTGGAGTTTGGAACATGTCTAAGGTCAGCAAGCGATACTCCCCCAATGAAAGTCTTTGGAAGATGTCTTCCATGGGGTCTGTGGTCATCGCTTGAAGGGGAGGTGTGAGGGTGACCACCTGTTGCGAACTGGTCGAAGCTTCCACGGATGGAGGCGGTGCCGGGATTGATGGCTTGATAGGAATGAGGACATCATTTGGACGGTAGGTGGTGTTACAAGTTTTGAAGGGTGAAGGGTCAGCGGGAATGGTGTGGACTTGCCCATCATGCTCAAATTTCACACAACGGTACAGGGTGGAGGGGACACAGGCCATGGCGTAGATCCAGGGTCGGCCCAGCAACATGTTGTATTGAAACTCTCCTTTGATGATATAGAAGAGATTTGGGACTATGCGTGGACCAACATGAATGTGAAGGACGACTGTGCCAATGGTCGTGGTAGTGGTGTCATTAAAGGAGCACAAGATTGCGTCAGTTTTGGAAACGCAATTCTTGGGAAGAGCTAACTGATCAAAGGCATGGGTGGAGATAATGTTGATGCTAGCGCCACCATCGATCATAATGCATTTAATGCATGTCTGATCAACATAGGTAGTGATGAAGAGGGTGGCGTCCTGATCTTCTGTGTTGGATATGGGAATCTCAAAATCATTGAATGTGATGGAGGCAAATGGGGCTAAAGAGTGGACAAGGGCAGCAAGTAGTTGGGGGTCCTCGAGTTGGACCTCCGCTGCTTATAGGGCTCTGATGAGGGCTTGACAATGTTGAAGTGAGGTTTGGATGAGGTCATAAAGGGACATCTTCACAGGTGTCTGGTGAAGCTGTTTCAACATGGAGTCGTGGATTGGTCCGGAAGAAGAAGAAGAAGAGGAGGGTTGAGGCGTGCCAAGGATAGAAATCTTAGGCTTGGGTGGTTGATGTGGATTGACAAAAGGGTAGGTCTAAGGAATGGTAGCTTTTTCTTTCATCTTGTCCTTTTGTGACCTAGTGGTTATGTGAATGGCATTGATTTCAAAGATAGGAGGTGAAGGAGATAAAGGGGTTGTAACCTGTTGATGAGATGTTGATGGGTTTGAAGATGTTGGAGGGTTATGAGAAGGAGTCAGGGGTTAGTCCAGAGTGTCCTCAAAGAGAAGAGTGTCTTTTTCCAGATAGTGGTGAATGACAACCTTGAGGGCATAGCAAGTCTCGGTATCGTGTCCTGGCGTACGATGGTATAAGTAAATCTTTGTGTCGTCGAACCAGGAGGGCTTAGACCCAAGGGGTTGGAAAGGCCTGATGGGTGGAAGAGTTATGCTGGAAGTCTGCAAAATTCGGTGCAAGATCAAAGAGTATGATCCCACTAAAGGGTCTGTGCTCATCGATGTGTGTGATGTTGGTGACTTTTGCTTGGGCGGAGTTGGAGGAGGCTTCCGTACCACCTTCTGGGTTGATGGTGCGGTGACAGGCAGAGATGGTACATTCTTCATGAGAGGTACCACCCTTTTGGGAGAGGGTAGGCTAGCAGTAGGCAAAGGAAGCAAAGGAGGCAATTGGTTTTGATTAGAGGTATGAGTGAGAAGGACTCTGGTTAGGGTCAAAGGATGAGGACCCATAATGGAGGGCAATGGTGATGGAGGAGGAGGTGTTCACCTTTGTGGTTTGGTAGTCTTCTTTGATTTGATTTGAAACTACTATTGGTCAAAGTCTGGTCTAAGTCCACCTTCACTTGTGGATGAGTGAGGTTGGAGACAGGGCGAACGCCGAGTGACTTGATTGGTTTAGGCGGGGTAGATGAGGGTTTTGGTCTTGATGTGGTTGGTTGAGGTGTAGACGGTCTAGAAGTGGAAGTCTAGTTTTTGTTGAGAGTCTTGGGAGATTCTGCCATGGGAGGATTAGCAGTATGAGATGAGAGGGCACGAGCATGTTGAAGAGATGTGAGACGCTCCCACAATCCCTAATGCTCCACTTTCCTTAAAGGGAGAAGTTCAAGTTTCTCCACTAATCGGAAAAATGGCTGAGAAGATGTTGGATGAGGTTTGGGTTCTTGAGAAGATGTTGATGGTTGTGGGACTGAAGGTGTGGTAGTCTTGGCCCCAAGGTATGATGAAGTCGTGACAGGTTCGTCTTTGGTTGGAGACAAAGGAGAGGCAGGTTCTTCCCTGGGTGGAGAAGAAACTAGAGAATGAGGCTCCTCAAGCAGGTAAATGGCAGGGATGATGGTGCCCTCCACTTGCGGTCGAGGAGTAGGAAGGGTTGGGTCCTCCATGGGCAGCAAGAAGGAGGATGGTGAAACCGGCAGTGCTGGTAAGGTTGAGGTGTCCTCCAAGATGAGAGAGGTTGACGGAGAACTAACTGGAGAAAGAGGTTCATCCACATGTGATGGACTGATGGATGGACTCACCTCTTGAGGTTGGTCAAAAATGAAGGGCGAGACCATATTGACTATTCGAATGTTGTGTTCATGAGTGTTGTCAATCAAGGTCTAGACATTATTTTGAGTTGGTGGATGATTGGGGAATGGTTGTTTGAAGATGTCGATACCCTGATTAGGTGGTGCATTGGGATTGTCTAGGATGAGGTCACCCTTTTCAAGCATGTCTTGGATTATGTTTTTAAGGGTTTTACAGTTGCTCGTGTCATGGCCTTTAACACGATGGTAGTTGCAGAAGTCATTTTCCCTATACCACGCAGGGATGGCGTGTGAGGGATCAAATTGTGGAGGTGGTCGGATCTGAGGGAGATTGAGGACCCCCTATTTGATGAGTTTTTCTAGCACAGACACGTATGATTCTCTGAGTGGAGTATACTATCGTTGTACGTATCTCTGTTGGAATTGGCGGGTAATGCTTTGGGACGTGGATGGTTCAGGCTAGTTAGTTGAAGGGGAAGAGGAGGAAGATCTAACAACCACAGCGTTTGATGAAGCTTTAGATTTAGGATTGGATGAGGAAGGCTTAGAAGAGGGGTCATTGGTCTTGGAGTTGGGATTCTTGATCCGCAACTTGACTTTATTCTCCTCGATGGCACGTAACTCAAGTTTGTGGGCCATCGTGAAGGCTTCGTCAAAAGTGCGGAAGGTCTGAACCCTTAAGGTGGAAGAAATATGTTTGGCACAGGCTTGGGAGAAAAGTTCAATGAGTTCAGGTTAGGGTAAGGAAAAGGAGAGTTGATTGATGAGGCCCCTCCATCGAGCGACGAAATCAGCAATGGATTCATCCTCGAATTGGTAGATAGAATAGAGGTCTATGATTGAGACCTTCTTGGTGATGTTGATAGAGAAATGATCAAGGAAGAGCTGGGCCAGCTGAGTGAATGTGAAGAGAAAATGGCTGGCAAGGGAGTTGTACCAGTCAAGCGCAACACTTGAGAGAGACATAGGAAACGTGCGTAACAGGCATGTTTGAATGCCCATAAGTGCTGTTGTGGGTCTTCCTTGCTTTGAAAATGAGAAAACTTAGGAAGTTCCCACTGGTTGGGATATGGCCTGATCAGGACAGAAGGATGAATGGGCTCATTGCAAATTTGTTCGTATGAGAGAGTATTGCGTGAGCTGAAAATGAAGGTCTCTAGGCTAGACATCTTGTCCATCAACATTTTGATGATATCTACTGATGGATTGGTGGGTGGAGCTCCCCCTAGATTGTAAGGCACTTGAAAGAGGCTGGAAGAGGTATACAATGTAGTCAGTTGTACCAATAAGGGCGCAACGTACGGATGACTAGTCGTAGGGATAGAAGAGGAGACTAAGGATGGTTGGGTAGAAGGCATGGCTAGGTTCGATGTTGCCACGAGAGGTTGGTTAGTGGTAACATGGGCCAATGGATAAGTAGCCACCCTAGTGTTGATAGGAGCAAGGGTAGGTGGAATAGAGATGACCAGATTTTGAAAGGGGGTAGAGAGTGGTTGAGTGGGCTGAGGTTGATAGGGGGCCAAAACCCTGGTGGAAGTGGGCGCAAAGATGGAGGGAGAGGCCACACTTGGATGGTTGGTCAAAGGCTGGTCATTGGTCGAAGCAATAGCTTGGGTGTCTAAAGGTTGAACTACAGATGCTGTTGATATGGCCACAGTCTCGAGAAGAGAGGTCAGCATTCCGTACATTGGATTGCCCAAAGAGTCTCACGTTCGGCTATTCGCGAGATAGTGCTACAAGGCTTTGACGTTGAGGTCCAATAATCATGCAAAATCTTTGTCCCCTTCTGGGACAATAGGAGTCTAGGTCGGGGATGGTCTAGTAGGAGTTCTTTTAGTCTCCGAGTGGAACTCCATTATAGGACTGGTTATGGACGGGGTAGACGGAAGCGGATGATGCCTCGCGTGATCTACTAGAGCCTTGGCTTGGCTACAAGTCAGAACCATTCAAGGTAAGAAAAAATGTCCTTACAAGCTCAAATAAGTAGATAGGAACAGAAAAGATGAAGAACACAAGCAGATCCTAAAAAAAAACCCTAAGAGTAAATTATTAGGATTATAGTGGCTTATGCCTTAGAATATGTGTAGAGAAAGATTGGCTTTTGAGTCGGGTCCTAGAAGAAGTAGTCTATGGATGGTTTTGGGTTAGTTATGGTGCTCAAAATTTTGTGTTAGGTTCCGTACTTGGCCTGGTGCTAAGGAGCAAGCTCCCCTCACTTCACGAGTCCAGTGATAAGCTGGTCTCACTTAGCCAAAATATACTTCCCCTAGAGATTATCCTCCGCTAGAGAATGGAGTGGGCTTTCCCCTTGGTGATGAAATCCAAGTAAGATCATCGGGATGGGTAAGGTATCTGCTGGGTGATGAAATCCCAATCGGGCCTTGTCTCAGGTAAGTTAAGATGTTTGTTTTGTGCAAGTGGTTTGGTCGTATAACATAAAGTGGACTAGATTAATTCAATATGCGATTATTAATTACTAGGTGTGGTCTAAAAAATGCAAGCAAGCAGAAATGAATGCAAAGTGTTTTAAGCCCCAAGTTGAAATGTGAAGTTGGAATGAAAACAAGTTGAAAAAGGGTTGAAGAATATGATTTTTGACTAGTCTAGAAGTGCAAGAAAAGAAAGAAAAGTTCTTTTTATTCCTGCTGATGGTGTCGTTTAGAAGAGATGAAAGAGGTGAAAAGGGAGAAACCTAATGCACCTATATGAAAAGAAAGAAAGAAAGAACCCAAGGAAGGCCCTAGGGTCCCACCGGGCGTGCCAAAATGTTTCTATGCTATTTCGCTTTCTACATTCAAGGAGAGAATTAAGAAACTAAGAAGAATGGTCAAGGTTAGATGTACCTGGATGTAGTCGTGCACACCGAAATCAGACGTTGGAAGGTACTCCTCTTTGGTTGTGGAGGATGACACCTGTAAAAGAAATAGACTAAGACAAAGAAGACGTTAGATAAAGAGATGGTGGGCTGTCAAGCAAAAGCTTGATCCCTGAAGTATGAAGACTTCCTTGAGGGATATCAACCCACTGATTAAAAATAGAATATTTGACAGAAGCAGAAATAGTGAAAGACAGAATGAAAGAAATAAAGACAAAAAGCAAAATGCATACCTGATATGCATCAAATTGCTCTGCACAGTCGCCGGTGTCGGTCTCTGTGCCGGCGTCGGTCAGGGAAGGGTGCCGACGTCGGTTAAAGTGCTAGCATCGGTAGGGGTAATGATCAGCGTTGGTCGAGGCAGCAATTTTTGGATAGGGTCGGGTCAGGTCCAGACAGGGTTTATAGGATTGCGGAATGGTCTAAAGTCTACGTCTGTGGGTTAGGAAGCCGATTTGGGAGTCAGAGGGATTGTTTAGGGGTTTGAGCAAAAATCTGGGCAGAGTTACAGACTGAAAATGGTGGATAGAGGTGATATGGGAGGAAGTCCAGTCGGGTCTATAATCTAAGTCGGGGTGGTAATATCAAAAAACAATAACCAAGAACAAAATAAAAGCAGAGAGGAGACACTTACCTGTTACATGCTAAAGACATAATTGATGTTGTCTGTGTGTTGCAAAAGTTTGATGTAGCAGACCTCCAACGAGATGACTGAAGCAGAATACCTGTACCAGAGAGAGAGAATACGAGAGATGATTACAGATTGACTGAATGCCCAAGTTGGCTGATCATTTGGATGCAAAAGTTGGCTAATCATTTTAGTGCAAAAGTTGGCTGATCGTTTGAAAGGTCGAATGAAAAGAATGTTTTGATGTAGAAGGTCCAATAACTGGTCGCAAAACTGATTGGCAACTGAATAACGAATAATAGATTGAGAAACGAATTAACAGACATAGTTTAAGGTTAATCGACGCCAGTAGGACTACCGACATCAGTCGAAGGGTGACTGATGTCGGTGACATCGGCTGAGTAGTGACCGACGTCAGCAGATGCAGAATGGGGATAGAGGCTAATTCTAGCTTTTTGCTCATTTTGACATGCTGCCAGGGGCAAGGCTCATGGGAAAATGGTCGACAGGGGTTAAATAGGCGTGGGAGAATAAAATGGGGGTTAAGGGGAGGACGACAAGGGTTAGACACAATTCCGGTGTCTACAGGTTGTTGTGAGCCCAATAATTCTTTTGAACCTTTCAATTTTTCTCATCCAATTTCTTTTGTTAGGATGTATGCTATTTTCTCTACTATAGGGAAATGTTGTAACTTGGCATTACCATCTTTCACATAGTGTCAAATAAAATGAAATTTGGTATTGATATGATTGGTTCAGTTGTGAAACACTATATTATTTATCATTTGAATTTTTGAAGTATTATCAACCATGAGAAGTGCTAACAAAACTAGTTGTTCCTAAAAATTTGAATGAACCCTTCTGAGCCACAAAATCTCTTTGGTTACCTATAAATCAACCATATACTATAATTATACTAAATAAATTATCAACAATGATTTATTTTTGGATTTCTAATAGATAATTTTTGTTTCCAAGTTCATTAGAAAACTTGTAGCGCTAATCAACCCTTTATTAAGTTATTTATGGAAGAGAGCACTAACCCCCCATCTAGATTATAGGGTAAGAAGGAAATCCTCAATTAATCTATGTGGTTTAGTTGGATGGCCAATTTTTTTTTAAAAATAAGTATCAAATGGCCCACTCCATTTATTTATTGTCTTGGTTAGAATTCCCTCTCTATAGAAAGAAGAGAGGAGGCACTTCATTCTACCCAGAATCAAAGAATGCTCTTCACTGCCACTATTTAGTTCTATCTCTAGTTCTAATTCTAATTCTAGTTCTCTTGACCTCTTGAAGGCCTAATATATATAGATAGAGGGGCTAGGATCCAAATCTTCTTATTCCACCCCCCCCCCACCCCCCCCCACACACACACACACTTCACTGCCACTATTTAGTTCTATCTCTAGTTCTAATTCTAATTCTATTTATGTTGACCTCTTAAAGGCCTAATATATATAGATAGTGGGTCTAGGATCCAAATCTTCTTATTCCCCATATATATATATATATATATATATATATATATATATATATATATATATATATATATATATATATATAGGCCCAACTAATTTCCCATATTCATTATCACTAGCATAGTCGAAATCTAAATATCTAGCCAATTTGAAGTATCCTACACTAGAATATTTGAGCCCAATATTTTGTGTTCCTTTGAGATATCTAAGGATATTTTTTTTCCCATACCCAATGAATATATTTATGTTGTTAGATGAATAGTGAAATAACACCAACAATAAAGGATATATCAAATCTTGTTGTGGTCACATAAAACATACTTCTAATGAGTTGTATGTATTTAGTGGCATCAACCAAATTTGTTTTATCTTCTAATGTCAATTTTAAATTTTGTTCCATGGGCATGCTTAGAGGATTATAATGTTCCATTCCAAACTTACTCATAATGTCACCAATGTACTTATTCTATGTGATAAAGATATAATTTGGTTTTTGAATTATTTAAATACCCAATAGTGATGAAGCTAACCTAAATATTGTTAGAGGTACAAACACTAAGGGGGGGTGAATCAAGAAGCCCATATATTTCAAATTCAATTCCAATCCTTTCAAACTATTAGACAATCATCATATTTCATCTTGATCAAGCAACATTAACAAGAGAGTTCATTCATTTAATGCATACATAAGATCAAACACATAACACAAAGTTCATATGGGAAACCCTCATGGGGAATAAAACCCACTCTCAAGCATATAACACATGGACTAATTATCCTATAAGAAATTACAAACAAGATACTAGTCAACTCCTTTAAACCAAAAAACCTTGATCAAATCCTCCTGACGAAAGGCCTTTAGTGAAACACGTGTTTCACAAGGAGGAACTACCCCTAAAGAAGATAAAGTCCTTTAGACCCTCCTTTGAATTGAATACCTTCACATTAAAACTTGATTTATTCAACACATGATGATGGATATATATTTATTTAAACCATATATAAACTCCCTCTCTATCTCATACAAGCCTCTCACATAGGCATGCCACAATCTCTCTCCTTTTTCACTCAAGCTATCCTCATATGCACACTCAGACCTCTTCACATATCCTCAAACTACAATAGCACTATTATGAAATCATAAATATGACCTAAAAGTCATACACATTCAGAAAAATACTCTACTCATCAACCCATCCACTGGGCATTGCTACTCTTCTCTATCCTTGACTTCAATGCTCACTATTCACACAAGCCTTTTTCAAAATCTAGAAATCATCATATTTTATTTCACTATTTATAGAGTCTTCATGAATTATCATGCCTTTTTAGGCAATTATGCATGCCTTAAACGTTAAGGCATCTTACTTGGGTCACACTTAAGCATAACACACTTTCAAATAGGCCTAAGTTACCTTTTAGGTCCTATGATGACCCATTCACCTCTTTGACATTTCTTCAAGCAAACTAAGAACATAAGAACACTTTAAAACTCATGAAACCATGACAAATGATCTATATGTACCCCTCATGAACCCATGACATATGATCTATATGTCCCCCTTAAGTGTCAACAACCATCATAATACCCTTTTGCTTAAGCACAATTTGCTCAAACAATATTATTTGCACATAGTCACCATGAACGAATACACAGTTGACTTATAAAACTTTTTTCATACTACATACAATTTTTAAAACCTTCATAATACACAAAAGTCATCCACATGGAGTCTAAAACACTCATAAATAGCTAATTCATCTTGAGACATTGAAATACCCTCAGAACAAACTAAAATATCCTTCTCAAGTTACTTGTAGAACATGCACGTACACATAGTCAACTTTGAACCTTAATATATTTGACATTACATACTTTTAGATCTTCAAATATATATTTAAAAATGTGCCTTGGAGTCCTCTATAAATTATCTTTTTACTACATGGTCAAATTATACATAGATCAAAATTTATGGATCAAAAACTAGGCACTAGTCTTTCCTTTGTTAAATTCAAATATTTGAATTCAAATGGTCACAGTTAAACATCAAACACTATTCTATCATATCGTGTCATTAATAATTAGATTAATCATGCACCCTAGATCTATTATGAACTTTAACTCATATATATCCAATTTACAAATGTTAAACTTTAAATAGTTGACCTCATCTCATGCAATCTTGTAATATTGACTTAATGCACACCATCAATCTCCTGTACGTGGCTCGATCTTTATCTGTGTTAAACATTAGACACATTGAAATCATATCTCTCAATATGCATCATTGATATATATATATATATATATATATATATATATATATATATATATATATATATATGTAAAAAAAATATTCTCACCATTATATATTATAATAAGCTCAGTCTTTATCTCTACTTGATGTTAAACTTCAAACACTTGTCCTCATCTCGCTGCTTCCATACATCTTTGAATGAACACTTTCTATTGATCTTTTTTAAGGAACTTGATATTTAACCATGTTAACCAATGAACACTTTGATCTCTTTAAATTTTTTTGCATCATATATACTCATTATATGATCACCTATGAGCCATTATATCTCCATCTGGTCCTAATCTTTAACATCGTGCAAAATAGACTAGGTATGGGGACCATTGCTATCTGCTTGGAAGGCCAACTTTGCATATTCATAGCTTTTACCTCGCTCACTCAAATGTTCTAAAATTTGGACCATATATTTTCCTTTAAAATAGGAATCCAACCATGTATCAATATACTCATAGGACTCTCAAACTATGAGATATAATGACATCAAAATGCCTCCTTAGATTTATCTGTCATAGTGCTAACTATGTCAAGAACTGTCTAGAAAGGTCAACTTTGCACATGCATAACTTTTGATTCACTTTATTTCATGACCTAAAATTTATCAAAAATTAACTAGACACAAAATTGAAAAAATCCATATGATCAACTCATTCTAAAACTACTACACATGTGAAATATTACTACATCAATATACTTACTTGGATCTTCTTGCTACATTACAAATTTGGCTATGGGAAAACACTGTCAAACTACTTGAGATCCCAAATTTACACTTTCATATCTTTTGTTGTACTTCATCACATGCCCTAAAATTGAGTTCAATAAACTAGGTAAAAATGTGATCACAACCATATGACCAACTCCCCTCAATTCACCCATACATGGAAATGGTGACATCAGAAAACTGACTACTCAGATTTTTTGCCACTAGACCCAAAAGGTCTAGATAAAAACAATGATCAACCATATGAAATCCAATCATACACACAAGCACTCAAAGCATATAAAACCTATTAAATTACCCCTTTCACATTCTTAATAATCCATACTCATCCTTGAACATCTCTAGCCATGTCAAAACTAATAATCAACCAAGCCTCTTTCAAACATACTAGGATAAGCACATTGCACACTTTGTCATTGTCATTTAGACTAACAAGGTACTCCATTCAAAAACAAGGACACATCCATGACATAACCATGACATCATTTAAAACTCTCCAACAATCTCCCCCTTTGTCATTGATGTCAACAACCATCATATAACAATATATAGCTCACCTTCCTTCTCTCTCTTTAAGCACTCTCACAAATAATAACTTTCTCCCCATTTGACACAATGACAAAGTGGGAACCAACAAATCCTAAGGACCTAAAAATACCATCAATAGGAAAGGACCACCTTATAAATATGATACAAACTCCCCCTTACCTTGAGCCTACCTCTTCTTGCCTTGACAACATCCTTCTTGCTACATTTCAACACTCTCTTCAACCAAGTACTGCAACCAATGAATACAAAAACCATAATTATGTCTAGGTTTGATCAAGTCATCATAAAACCTTATTGAAATATCATCTATACCAGATATCACCATATGTTCAATATGACTGAATCATCTCACATATGCTTCCCCTCACATCATGAAAATATCCTCAAGCCATTCAAGCTATCTGAGTTAGTTCCCCCTAACTCTGTTCATACCACCTTATACTTCTCAACCTTGCACTACAATATAATGGAACATACTAAGAAACATCTAAGATGGAATCCCCCTAAGATTTATGATCCATTTCATCACTTGGTATCTTTAGATCTCTATACACCATGAAGAACCACCATAAAGGCTTATTGGCCTTCTTTCTTAAACCACCTTAAGGACCACCAAGAGAACTTTATGCCACTCAAAAAATATGAAACATGTTATTAAACTATCCTAAAAACTCACCGTGAAACATACATACCTTGATCTTTTGGAGAAACTGAACAAAAAGCACTTTTCTTCTCAAGCCATTCAAGCTATCTGAGTTAGTTCTCCCTAACTCTATGTATACCACCTTGTACTTCTCAACCATGCACTAAAATATAATGGAACATACTAAGAAACATCTAAGAGGGAATACCATTAAGATTTATGATCCATTTCATCACTTGAACATCTTCAGATCTCCATACACCATGCAGAACCACCATAAAGGCTTATTGGCATTCTTTCTCAAACCACCTCAAGGACTACCAACAGAAGTTCATGCCACTCAACAAATATGAAACATGTTATTAACCTATCCTAATAACTCACCTTAAAACATACATACCTTAATCTTTTGGATAAACTGAACAAAAAGCACTTTTCTTCTCACTAGGCCTATTTAATCTCCTTATAGCCCTACCTAGAACTTGCAAGGCCCACAAATTTTATTAGACTCATCATCAAGACCTAAAACTTCATATCTAGAGCATTCTCATATGACCCCTCATTCACACAAATTTTCATCACCAAGGTCATCCTCTGTAACATACTTCCTTCACAAACTAACTTGCCAATTACGCCTCTATCTTGATAAAAATATGAATAACATGAAAAAAACAAACCTTTAAATCTCTATGAAGCTTGATTTGACAACCCATTTGGCACATTTAACCTATTAAAAATCCTTAGACCTCAAATCATAAGGCATACCACTTTTATAGCATAGCCCAAAACCCTAGAAACTCAAAACAAATAAGGTCAACAAACCTCCTTTCGGTCAATGCACACCTCTCAAAATTATTTTACACTTGGAGACAACCATTAAACACTTATGGACCAATATTTTAGCTTCCACATCTTTGAGAGCCCATACATACTATAACCCATTTTAGGACTTGCATTCTCTTAATCACAAACTGGGAAACCTGAGAATAAACAAAAATTATCCAATTTGACTTCAACATACTTTCAAACCACAAAACCACCTGGAGCATGCTATAATAAGGTCAATAGACCTTAATATGCAAAAATATCATCTTTTGAAATCACAAATTCTCTTTTGACACTTGAAAACCTTTAATCTGACCTTGTAGACTTACCATATATAGCTATGACATCACTTTGATATCACCATAGTGTATCTTCCACCTTGGCATACCTACTCCATATAAAAATACTCATCTCTAGCCTTTTATGACCATTTTAATAACAAAACAAAAACACTTGATTCTTAACTAAAATGAGTCTCTTAAGAAGCATAGACAGAGACATTCTTTGCACCACAATGCTTTAAAACAAAGTGAAGCCAAGAGTGGCCCACACCTCCTTAGTAAGCACTAGAATCCTCTTATAGATATAAGATTTATTTATTTTGTTCTTCTTCTTCTCAATATGAACTATGAAAAATGGTTTCTTTTCCATATCACTCTCCTTCTCTTCTAAGATAGAATTGACAACACAAGGAGAAACTATAAAATCTTGACATACCTTGTCATCTATAGAATCTTTCTTGTAGCTTAGAACCTCATCACTAAACACTAAAAATTGATGTTATTTGAATGATACTTGCTCAGCAATAGTAGGATGTTCAATTAGATCCATACATACCTTAGAACTAGCCTCAACCAACACCTTGGTCTTTTCCTTGAGTTTGGTCTCTTTATTCACAACATGAGCAAACAATAAGAGCCCTTAGCACTCTTTAAATTTTAAAGAATTATCCACCATATAAAATAGATTACTTGGACCTAAAAACTCATCATGACTCACACTTACCACCTTTGGTTTCCATGAGCTAACTTGCCTTCTTCCTTGCACTCTTGGAGCCTGATTGAACTTATTTTAACTTAATGGCCTTTAATCATAGAATCTAACAATGTGACCTATATGTTCATATTTGTATCAAACCATACTCCTTGATGGAGACTCAGCTTGTCTTACCTTGTTCAAAAAAACTATCAATTTATCGAATGTCATGACAATTAAAATAAACTTCTCTTTTTAAAGAAGACTTGCCTTGCCTTTTGCTATTTAGAGAACACTTAGAAAAGTGTCCCTTATCAAGATAGTTGAAACACTCAACCTTGCTCACACCTTTTTATTAATGACCCCCATCATAGTCCCATGAAAAATAATTTCTAATAGGGTTTCTATATTATTTAGCTATATTCCCAAACTAATTACAAGTATATCAGTAACCATTGAAATTTACATACCTCATGGCATTTGGTTGTCTCATTTAATTTAGCTTCAATCTCCCAGCACCTACATTTATTTTCTAATGATTTGTCTTCAAATGTTGATCCATATTTCTCTCATTGACATTCATTTCAATTTGAAAATCAACTTTGGGCTCTTTATTAAAACCCAATCCATATTTGTCACTGTCTAACTTTTAACTCTTTAAGAGATCATCCATATCATTAGAAATTTTATCAAACTTGAAAATTGATTTCACCTTGATTGTATAATTATCTAACTCATATTTCAAAGACACAATCTCAGAATCATACCTTAAGCATTATTATTCTTTCGCTCTTAGACTTGCAAACATAGATTCCAACTTAGAATTAAGAAATATGACAACACCTTCATGCTCTCTAGAGTCTTCAACCAATCTTGCCTCAAACACATTGAATTGATCCTCATATTCCTTGATTTTATATTTCATCTTCTTATTGATCTTCTTCTCAATATTTAGTTCTTCAAGAGCATTTTTCAATACGGTCTCATAGTCCATCTCATCTTCATCATCATCTAAATCGATCCAAGTAGACTCCTTTTGATGTGAGTAGCTAACTTCCTCAGCCATGAACAAGTCTTCATCTTCGATAGGAAAATTATTTTCATTATCATACTCTGAGTCACTGACTCCACTCTCATCTGATGAGCTACAATCTTCTTTGGTGTGGAGACTCTTCTTATCCTTGAATTACTTCTTATTTTTGTCAAACTTTCTAAATCCCTTTTTACTTTTATTAGACCTAAATGATCTCTTTCCATCATCATGACCTTGATCATGCTCATCATCATCATCATCATCATTATACTTATGAGGAAACTTATTAGCAAAATGTCCTACCTCTCCACAATTGAAGCATTTGAGGTGTAGTTTACCCTTATACTTACCTGAACCTATTTTCAATTTCCTTGAAATCAAAGCAATTAGTTCATCCTCATCTATATTATAAATGTCATCATCCTTGGATTTCTTACCTTGGAGCTTCTTCTTTATATTCATTTGTCTTTAAATTTGCTTCCTTTTTTGGTGGTATATCATCATTCTTCCTCATCTCATAGGAAGTAAGGATGCCATGTAATTCATCCAACTTCAGCTAAGTAAGATCATGACTTTCTTCTACAGTAGATACTTTAGGATCAAATTTGAGAGAGAGGGACCTTAACACCTTTTGAACTAAAATAGCCTCTTCAAGGTTCTCTCTAATACCTATGATGATTTTCACAATCTCATTAACTCTCTATATAAAGGATGCCACAAAATCTTCTTCCTTCATCTTAAGACCTTCAAATTGTTAGGTTGTGGAGCTAAAAGCTTCACCCAGATGCAAACATGGAGGAGGTTGCTGAGTGACACAATCACCGGTGTCGGCAGGCCAACCGACGTTGGTCATATTTAGTGGATAGGGAAACTAACAACGGTCAGAGATCGGCCGACGTCGGTCACCTCCAGATAGACAATTACTGACATTGGTCACCTGTGCAGTTCTAGAACTATCAGTTGAATGAACAGTTTGTTAATGAACTAGTTGTTTGCATGTTAAAGGCTAATTTTAGTCTCGAGTTGCATTTTTAATTATTATTTGGCATGGGATCTATTTAAGAGACTCATGGGTTGTATTGCAAAGTTGTATACTCTCAAGGATTTAGTAGAATCGGTTTTGTAGAATCAGATTTCTATCCAGGTGAGGGATCAAAGCAGGGATCCCAAAGGTGCTAGATAGAGAGAGCAAGGTTGGCTCCTCATAGTGCCACAATGCCAAGTGTGTTATGATTAGGTAGATTTGTAGGGAGCAAGATCTAGAACAAGATCCATAGGGGTGATGGTATGTAAGATCAGGTTGATCTACAGGTTATTACAAGATTAGGAAGAAGATCTACATGGGTAAGTAAGGTTAGTTGATCTACAGGTGTGTGTGTGTGTGTGCAAGGTAAAAGGAGATTTGTAGGATAGCAAGGTCAAAGGAGATCAGAAACATAATAAGTAGCAAGATCAGGTAGAGATCTACTTGAAGTACATTGAGTACTTGGTTGTACTGGCAGTATTGTACTAACTGGTTGAAACACCAACTCGGTATATGAGTTGTTTAATTATTTGCTTGTAATTGGGCAAGTGAGAGAGAAATATTGAGGGAGAATTACTAGGAAGAGTGTGATCTCTTTATTGTATTTCCTTTTGGATGAGTATTAATAAAATTGGGTATTGTCTCTCATATTCTGTGTTATTTCTGATTTCTAGTTACTCTTTACTTCTGGTTTAATTCTGTGTTTAGTTGCTTGTACAAAGGTAATCAATTATGCTCCTAATCCTGATGAGTGGTATCAGAGCTTTATGTTCTATATTCCTGACAAGTGGTATCAGAGCCAGGGTGTTGGTTCGGTGGACAGGTTTATCAGAGCCAGGCTGTTGGTTCAGTGCAGGTTCATCAGAGCCAGGTGGTCAAGTTCATCAGAGCCTAGTTTGGAGCAGGTTAGTGTTTGATTACAGGTCACTCTTAGGGGTTTTTGATTGAGTGGGAGTATAGCAATGGCAAAAAAAAGTACACTAAGAATGGAAGAACTCAATAGAAAGAATTCTCAATTACTGAATTATGGAAAGAAAGGGTAGGAAAAGAAAGATTATTGCTTGAAAGTGGATCAGCATAAAGGGAATGAAGAAGCAGGTATTGTTGTAGGTATTGATGCACGGGATGCTCTTATATGTTCCCTAGATAAAGTAAAATCTTGGATTATAGATTTTGTTGCCTCTTTCCATGCAGCCCCAAATAGAGTATTTTTCCATGTTAAGGTCCATGGAGACTTTGGAAATATTTATTTAGGGGTTGGTGAGCCTTGACAAATTGTTGGCAAAAGGGAAGTGCGGCTGAAATTGTAGACGGGCAACACATGGGTGTTGGAGAAGGTCATACATGTCCTAGTCCTGAAGATGAGGCTAATTTCTTCAGGAAAGTTGGGTGATGAGAGATGCATAGAAACTCTCACAGTGGATGCACTTGAATTAGCTGGTGGTAAGAAAGTAGGTACTCTTTATCTACCTATTTGTATTATTGATTCTTCTTCTATTGCAAGGACATGGCTTTGTAGGCTTGGTCACATGAGCAAGAAGGAGATGCATGTTCTTAAGTAGAAGACAAACGTGTTTGACAAACTTAAGAACTGGAAAGCCTTGGTTTTCATGGAGGAGATGATGGATAGAGATCAGTGGAGAAGGGTAGATAACTCTAAGTAGGGTAGTTTGGATAGGGTTTTGATCCAAAGAGAGCTCATGAGTAAAAAGTCATCACTCAAAGGAGAAAACACATTACTAGTGTTGGTCAGGTGAGAACTGGCATTAAACAAGTAGGCATCGACATCAATCATGTGTAGATCAAAGAAGTTGGTGGTGTCAGGGAATTGTCAATAGGTTTGTGGCCAATCCAGGGAAGGAGCACTAGAGAGCATTTTAGTGGATTCTTAGGTATCTGAGAGGGATCAATAGTAGGGATTCATGCTATGCAGGGTTGGGGACTTCTCTACATGGATATGTAGATTTGGATATGGTAGGTTACTTGGATGACAAGTGGAGCACCACAAAATCCGTGGTGGTTGGTCTTCAAGATTGAGCTTGAAGAGGGATACAAGCTAAGAAACAAAATTAGAAGATGTACAGGTACAGGTATAGGTGAAACTATTTATCTCCAAGTGGGATATTGTTAGATTGTGGAGCTAAAAGCTTCACTCGAACACAAACATGGAGGAGGTTGCTGAGTGACACAGTCACTGGCATCAGTAGGCCAACTGACGTCGGTCATATTTAGTGGACAGGGCAACTGACAATGGTCAGAGATCGGCTGACATCGGTCACCTCCAGACAAACAATGACTGACATCGATCACCTATGCAGTTCCAGAACTGTCGGTTGAATGAATAGTTTGTTAACAAATTGGTTGTTTGCATGTTAAAGGCTAATTTTATTCTTAAGTTGCATTTCTAATTATTGTTTGGCATGGGATCTATTTAAGAGACTCATGGGCTATATTGTAAAGTTGTAGACTCTCAAGGATTCACTATAATTGATTCTATAGAATCAGAGTTCTATCTAGGTGAGGGATCAAAGCAGGGATCCCCAAGGTGCTAGATAGAGAGAGCAAGGTTGACTCCTCATAGTGCCACAGTGCCAAGTGTGTTATGATCAGGTAGATTTGTAGGGAGCAAGATCTAGAACAAGATCCACAGGGGTGCTGGTATGTAAGATCAGGTTGATCTGTAGGTTGTTGCAAGATCAGGGAGAATATCTACATGGGTAAGTAAGGTCAGTTGATCTACAAGTGTGTGTGTGTGTGTGTGCAAGGTCAAAGGAGATCTACGGGATAGCAAGGTCAAAGGAGATCAGCAACACAATAGGTAGCAAGATCAGGTAGAGATCTACTTGGAGTACATTGAGTACTTGGTTGTACTGGCAGCATTGTACTGACTAGTTGAAACACCAACTCGGTATATGAGTTGTTTGATTGTTTGCTTGTAATTGGGCAAGTGAGAGAGAACTCTTGAGGGAGAATTACTGGGAAGAGTGATCTATTTATTGTATTTCCTTTTGGATGAGTATTAATACAATTGGGTATTGTCTCTCATATTATGTGCTATTTCTGATTTCTAGTTACTCTTTACTTCTGGTTTAATTTTGTGTTTAGTTGATTTTACAAAGGTAATCAATTGTGCTCCTAATCCTGATGAGTGGTATTATAAATTTATGTTCTAGATTCCCAACACAAATTTCCTTTTGTGAGTCTACAATTTAGAAAACTTGACCTTTGAATCTCCATCATAAATGATTTTCATTTTGTCCCATATCTCTTTATCAATTTTAAAATGGATTATGTTGGTGAACTTAGTCTTTATAAGACCATAAGTAATGGCATTCATTGCCTTAGAATTACTCTCAAATAGCTTCTTGTCTATAGTATTAGATGGAGGACTAGTAGGAACAACATAGCCATCCATAACATATTTCTATACATCAAACCCTAGGGATATAATGTATGTCCTCATCCTTGCATTCCAAAAAGCATAATTAGATCCATTGAACATTAGTGCTTTCTTAGTACAAAAACCTCCTTGGTGATACCATATTGTACTTTGGATCACCTTCAAGATGTCAAGCCTTTGCCAAAGGACCTACTTTAATACCATTTATTAGAGGTATAAATACTAAGAAGGGGGTAAATCAGTGATCCTAGATATTTAAAATTCAATTCCAATCCTTTCAAACTATTAGAAAATCAACATATATCAACTTGATCAAGCACCATTAACAAGAGAGCTCATTCATTCAATGCATACACAAGATCAAACACATAACATAAAGTTCCTGTGAGAAAACTTCATGGGGAATAAAACTCACTCTCAAGCCTGTAACACATGGAATACTTTTCCTATAAGAAATTACAAACAAGAGACTAGTCAAATCCTTTAGACCAAAAAACCTTGATCAAATCCTCCTGACCAAATGCCTTTAGTGAAACACCTATTTCATAAGGAGTAACTAACCATAAGGAAGATCAAGTACTTTATACCCTCATTTGAAGTGAACACCTCCACTTTAAAATTTTATGTCTTCAACACCTTATGATGGATCTCTATTTATCTAACCCCTTCAAAAACTCCCTATCTATCTCATATAGGCCTCTCACATAGGCATGCTACAAACTCTCTCCTTCACTCAAATTATCTTCATATGCACACTCAAACCTCTTCACATATCCTCAAAATATAAGAGAACTATTATTACATCATAAATATTACCTACATGTCATACACATAGTCATCAATCTGCTCTACTCATCAACCCATCCACTAAACACAACTACTCTTCTATGTCCTTCGCTTCAATGTTCACTATTAAGACAAGACATGTTCAAAATCTAGAAATCATCATCTTTGATTTCATTATTTATAGATCCTTCATGAATTATTATGCCTTTGTTTCCCATTAGACATGCCTTGACCCTTAAAGCATCTTACATGGGTCACACTTAAGCATAACACACTTTCAAATGGCCTAAGTTACCTTTTAGGTCCTATGATGACCCATTCACCTCTTTGACATTTATCTGAGAAAACTAAGAAAATAGGAACACTTTCAAACTCATGAACCCATGCCACATGATCTATAATTCCCATTTAAGTGCCAACAACCATTAAATTACCCTTTTACTTAAGCATAATTCACTCAAACAATAGTTTGTGTACACAGTCACCATGATTGAATACATAGTCAAATTTTAAACCTTTGTTAATACGACATATGATTGGTTAAACTTTCATAAAGAACATAGATCATGTTCATGGATTCTACAACACTTGAAAATATCTAAGTCATATGAGACATTGAAATACCATTATAACAAGCTCAAATATCCTTCTCAGGTTACTTACAGAACATGCACAAATACACAAACAAATTTAAACCTTAATATCTTTGATTGTACATACTTTCAAATCTTCAAATCTATATTACCAGATGCATCTTAGATTCCTCTAAAAATTCACTTTTAACTACATGGTCAAATTCTATGTAGAATGAAAGTTATGGCTCAAAAACTAGGCATGGTCTTTCCTTTTTTAAATTCAAATATTTGAATTCAAATGGTCACAGTTAAACATCAAACACTATTATGTCATCTCAAGTCCTTATTACTTAGATTAATCACACACCATCTATCTCTTATAAAATTTAACTAATAGAGCACTAATTACAAAATTTTACACCTTGAATAGTTGACCTCATCTCATGCAATCTTACAATATTGAGTCAATGTGCACCATTGATCTCATGTACGTAGCTCGGTCTTTATCTATGTTAAACATTGGACACCTTGAAATAATATTTCTCAATAAACACCATTGATCTATATATGTAAAAACATCCACTCACTATTAGATCTTATAAAAAGCTCAGTCTTTATCTTTTCCTGATGTTAAACTTCAAACACTTGTCTTCATCTTATTTCTTCTAGACATCTTGGAATGAACATTTGCCGTTAATCCTTTTGCAAGGAGCTTGATCTTTAACTATAACCAATAAACACTGTGACATTTTTGACTTCTTGTGCACCATAGATATTTACTATATGATTTCCCATAAGCTATTAGATCTCAATCTAGTCATGATATTTAACATCATGCAAAATAGACTAAGTATGGGGACCATTGCTATCTACTTGGAAGGCCAACTTTGCACAATCATATCGTTTACCTTGCTCACTTGAATATTCCTAAATTTGAAGCATATATTTTAATTTCAAAGGGGAATACAACCAATATAAATATGCTCCTATACCCTTACACATGTGAGATATAATGACATTAAAACCCTTCCTTAGATTTATCTATCATAGTGCCAACTATATCAAGAACTATCTAGAAGGCCAACTTTGCACATGCATAGCTTTTGATGCACTTCATTGTATGACCTAAAATTTTTCAATAATAAACTAGGCATAATATTGAACAAACCCATATGATCAACTTATTTTTAAACTTTTACACATGTGAAATATGACTACATCAATATGCTTACTCAGATCTTCTTACTACATTACAAATTTGGCTATGGAAAAACACTATCAAATTACCTGAGAGCCGAACTTTGCATTTACATTTCTTATGTTGTGCTTCATTTCATGACCTAAAATTTAGAACATAGAAACTAGGCATAAATTTGATCATAATCATATGACCAACTCCCCCTGACTCATCCACACATGGTAATGGTGATTTCATAAAAATGCCTACTCAATTTTCTACCACTGGACCCAAAAGGTCTAGATGAAAATAATGATTAACCAGATGAAATACACTAATGTACACAAGAACTCAAAGCATAAATAACCTCTTATATGACCCCTTAAACATGATCAATACTCCATACTCATCCCTAAACATTTCTATCCATGACAAAACTGAAGATCAACCAAGCCTCCTTCAAACATATTAGGACAAGCACATTGCACACTTTGTCATTATTACTTAGACTAACAAGGTACTTCATCCACTCACCAAAAAATCACCATGAAATTATTAACAACTCTCCAATAAATATATCATTTCAAATTTCTTCATCAACTCTGATTTGAAATTTGTAGTGTATTATTCATTTTCCCTATGATGAGAAAATCATCAACATACACCACCACAAATATAATTTTTTGTCAATTTTTTTGATGAAAAGAGGTGTATATTCAAAATCAAAATGTTTTAATTTCATTTTTATTATATTCTCATCTATTTTATCATACCATGCTTGAGGGTCTTGTTTCAAACCATACAATGATTTTGCAAGTTTTCACACCATGTGCTCTTGTCCATTTAATGAAAAACCTTAAGGTTGTGTCATGTAAAATGTTTCATTTAGGTCACCATTCAAAAATGTAGTTTTGACATCCATTTGGTAAAATTATCATCTGTTGTGAGTTGACAGAGCCAACATGGTTCAAATGTTAGTATATTATGTTTTAGGTGAAAAGGTTTCATTGTAGTCAATTTTTTCCTTTTGATTTGATCCCTTCGTGACAATCCTAGCTTTATGATTATCAAGTGAACCATCAACCTTGTATTTATTCTGAAAGACCCACTTTTATTTAATTAGTTTACAACCATATGGAGGATTAACTAATTTTCAAGTCCTATTTATGATTGATGCATTATACTTGTTGGTTTCCTAGATTATACCTTTAGCTAAGAAGGGGATTATTTAGGTACTCTTAATCAAACCTAGTCCCACATGAGAATGAAATTATTCTATGGGTCACCTAATATTGGGTCTGTAGACACCTAAATCTGGCCACTAATAACCTCCAACTAGGCTTTTGACCAATTTCCACTTAAAATGCAAAATTTGGCCTAAAAACTAAAACATGTTAAATGATGTGAAATTGACATATTCAAGTGCCAATTTTGGCCTGGGTTTCCCTAAATGGGGCAATGTAATTTATGGGCCAGGTAACTTTGGTCAGATCATTTCAAGTCAAAATTCCAATTTTGCACCTAGGTGCTCTGAATTACTCTTTCCTATCAAATCTCTTGCACAAGATACATGCATGTTTTAATTTTTGTTTGTAACATCCTAAATGAGATAATAGATCCAATGCATTTGACATTGACCTCTAATTCTAACCCAATCAAATTTTGGACCAATAAAAAGGTATTCTGATAAATTTGAGTAATTTGTGCACAAAGTGCTTAATCATGCTTAAGAGTTAATTAATCCAAATCAAGGAATAATTAATAATTCCATGGAAACTTGTTGAAAACTTATTTTTGGAAATGAATATTGAATATCTACATCATCAAGTGACCTTATTTCTTGGGAAGACATTCCTAGGCCATAAATGCCACAAATATCAAGATTCATGCCCTCCATGCCTCATCAATGCCTTCCATGCCTCTTAATTTCCCCTTCTAATTTTATGATGAGGATAATTATAAACTTAATTCCAAATATTAAATTAATCTTCAACCACACATCTCAATCTTAAGATGGATGTTTTAGGTTGATCCTAGACATTCTCAAAAATCTATAAATAAGAGGCCTCACCACATGAATTTTAACAAATGATTATGCAAAGTTATAATGCAGAATTCATTACAAAGCTTCAATCAACTAGTGTTACCATGCCAAATTGATTTCAATCCAAGCCAAGACATAATCCAAAGGTGCCAAGGAGAGATAGAGGTAGCCAAGCTTCCATTGCTAAGGACTTCATGAGCACAAGTCGAGCAAGCTAATATAACAAGCATTTTGGAGCATCCAAGGGAGGTAAAAGAAGGTTTTTTTTGCATTTTAGTTATGTTTTATTCATGTTTGTTAACTAAGCTCTCCCTAGTGTCTAAGCCTAGAGATGTTATGCTATTTAGTGTGTTTCTTTCATTTTGTTTTCATTTTGGAACTAACAACATACTAACCATCCTCTCTTGAGTCAAATTATTTAGATCACATATGGCATGCCCGATGGGACTAGACACATCTCACACATGAATAAGATAATTTTATAGATTTAAAATGTTCATTTGGACCATTAAAACTCTTGAAAATCAATTTTATAACTTTATTTTTCTATTTTTTGTTTGCTATGGGTTTACATAATAACCGACGTTGGCTAGGAATATCGACATCGGTTGGATAGCTTAACTGACATCGGTTAATAAAACCAACATTAGTTGGATGCTTGTCATTGGCCACATTTGTATAATTGATGTTGGTTAGATAATTGTCATTAGCTAGAAAATGTAACCATCATCGATTATTTAACTGATATCAATCACTGTGTTTTTATTAAAACATAGACCCAAAATATCTTTTTTTAAAGTTCATTTTTTTAAACCTAAAATATATTTAAGGCTAAAGGACATGATAATATTTTTTTTGTAGGACCAAGCTTGACATTTTCTAAAAATATGTTTAGATCACCTTTTGCATGCTTAAAAATCAATTAGGAACATTATTTTGGTGTTTAACAAAAAAAAATTGTTAGATGTTTATGGCGAATGTTTTCAAAGTTTGTAACTAAGACCAAGGGGTCAAATTAACACCACCTCATTTTCTATTTGGGCTTAAAAATGAACTCACCTTTTCAAATATTTTTGTATTTACTTAGTTGTTTAGATTAAATTTTTGTTTGGCAAAAAGAGGGATGTTGCATGTATGTTCTTCTATTTGTCCCCTTTAGGGAAACATTGTAATAAAAAGTGCCATTCCTATTGCAAGTAGCCTAGTCCAAGGCTTAGAAAGAAATTAATCTTAATCACTCCACAAAAACTTGTCAAAGTTTGGGTGACCTTGAAAATGACCCTAAAGTATTTCTACTTTAATGATTTCTTTATTTTTATGCAAACTTGGCTTGTGAGCGGGACTTCATCACCTCCCATGAGTTCTTTAGGGAATCTTTGACCTAGGGTTTCACCTCCCAACATTGACTTCATTTGGTTCCTAATTGGACTTGCACATGAGACATAGTGGTACTTTGGACATCACACTACACTGAACAAACAACAAGATGTAGTGGTTGCAAAAAGGACTATACCTTTTTGTAACAAGCCAAGTGATACAAACCTAAAATCGATGCTTTTCTTTTGCATTGTTTAGCATGAAAGTCATTATGAAATTAATTCCCATAGAACATTTGGAAACTTTTTATATTTTAGACAAATCCCCACTTGCCATGGAAGTATTGTTGGTGTAAGGTGCACCTCAAGGTCCATGTCACAGTACTATCATTTGAGAGAATAGGGTGTATAAAAAACCTACTATATAATGCACATTTAACTTTAGATGAACACTTAAAATCCTCTCAAATGATGTATATTGATGGATTCCAACAATATCAAGAAACCTTGTTAGTTTAGGATCTAAAAGTGATTAATTAATTGGTCTTATCCTAGATTAAAGTCTTGTTTGGAGTAAAAATTTGGTGTAAACAAACAATTCAAACCAAGCACATGGTCTTCATTTTCCTTTGAATAAAGAGCCATTTTGTTGCCCGTATGAGATCATCAATTTGCCTTATTCAAAGTTCATCAAAATCTTAAGACTCATATCATCAACTTTGATGTAATTTCCTTCCCAATTGAGTCTAGACCTTTCCTAAAGTTATTTTAAGTCCTTTACTTATAATATAAATTTGGAATTTCACCTTTATAAGTTCATAGGGCTGATGTGTAAGTGGGTTCACCATTTGCACTAAACTTGAGGGAACTTAGGTTCAATTTCCAATTTGGGTTGAAGGTTGTTCAAGAATCATAATCATTGTCATCACTTGATAGACTTAAGCTATTTTGTGATAAACACTTGCAGTTTGAGTTTATGCACCACAATATTTTGAGTCAAGAAAAGTAGGATTATGTTGTCAAAATTATTGGAAAATGCCTTTGCCTTAGAGAGTTTTTGAAAAAAACTTTTTTGTCACACCTTTCAGGTAGTGTATCACTGCCCAAAGCATTGAAAATATTATTTCACAGACCCTCTTGCATAGAGTTCAAATTTGTTCCTACATTTTCAGACCAATCTAAGGGTACTTTTGTGATATTTTATCTAGCATAGTTATATTGTTCACTTTTGTCTATCTTGTTTGTCAAAAGAACTAAGTTTTATACCATTATTTATGAAAAAATAAACTATCTCTAAAAGTGCCTTTTATTTCATACCTTATACCTAATTGATCAATTTCATGTCTAATAATCAAATGCCTAGTGTTTTTTAGAAATGTTTCAAATCCATTAGATTAAAACTTTCATCGAGTAAATGGGCATAATCTACGAAGATGAATTATGTGATTATCATTAGGTCAATGGGCATAATCTATGAAGATGTGTCCAAATTAAGCATTTAATTGAGAATATGTTGGAGAATGGGGAGATAACATTGGATAATGGTGCTTCCATTTCCAATCAAACTCTTTGGATTTATAAAAAACACCTTTTCCCAACATAACAATTAGCAACAGCAAAATGATCAAGAACGATGACAACAATGGCTAGTGCAATGGTAAAATGAATAGTATCAAAATCAAAGGCCAAACCAATAAAATCAAAAAAATCAATAGAAAAATACACAATGAAAAAACAATGGAAAAAATCAAGGTCAAAATAGTAACAACTAATAAACCTACCATACAGTTGCAGATGACTACAATAGGGTTGTAGGTCATACTGCATGGGGTAGCATTAATACCACTTCCATTAATCCTAGACCAAACACAAATTATCCTAGACCATTTCTAAACAAAAACATTCAACCAAATTACATGGATAATCCTTCTTTGACCTAGGAGTGATTACAAGAAAACCATCAAACTATGACTTCCCCTTTTGGACCCTATATCGATAACTCATCCTTGCCATGTGACCACATACAAGTGCACTGGCAACTAAGACTTGTCCTATTTGGTCCCACACCATTTGCAACATTGGTTAGCAATAATGGTCCAGTATTTAATATTGATTATGCAATTACAACTCATAGGTTAAATATTACTATCCTAGGCCCACAACCATCCACCACTTTGCCTGTCATTCAACCAACCGTTCAGCCTTAGAATAAACCATTCACTAATGAACAAGATAAGAAATTTGATATTATGGAACAATTGTAGAAGACACTAGCACAAATTTATATGTTAAATTTTATATGAATGTAAATCATCCAAAAAAACATCTTGAATGAGTTTTTGACCCAATCCAATATTGCTAGTGATATATCCCCTGATAAATTTTAAGATTTTGTTGGACACGTAAGTCCAGCCCAACAATTCACATTCAACCAAAGTAATCTGTCTTCCTTTGGCCCACTCCATAATAATCCATTATACATATAAGTTTATATAAGATGGCATAAATTGAAATGTGTCCTTATATAGAATGGATCTAGCCTCAACATAGTGTCTCTAAAGCTCATTAAACTTCTTGGGTACACAATGGCAGATCTTCAGGTAGAAATAATAACCATCAAAGCCTATGATAATCAAGAAAGAGAATCACAAGGCACCATTAGATTGCTAGTTATCATTGGGCCTTTGACCCATGATACACTTTGCCATGTGCTTGATCTTAAGTGATCATACAATATACTTCTAGGAAGGCCTTGGTTACATGATATTCATGTAGTTCCATCAATGTTGCACTAATGTATCAAGCTTTCCCACTCAGGGAAGGAAGTGAATATTTCAAGATATTTACACCCACATGAACACTGCAAGCATCTTGAGGCCAAATTTCAAAGTTATAATTATCATTATGACATGAATCCAAGTTCCAAGTAGGATAAAGGAAAGGCTATACTTATTGATTATTCACTAGATAATTGCATAGATCCTAATACCTTGGATTCTCTTTCCCACATGTCACCTCTTGAAGCTTCTAATCATTTCACCATTTTAGATAATGGATGGAGAGAGTATGTGACCCATGATACGTTTCATATTTTCAATCTTCCTCAAAATTTAAAAGCCTTTAGGTAACCTAAAGTCACCCCACATATGCATTGGCAACAAAAGAACAAAGATAAGGGACGTGTCACATTTGTACCAGCATTTGGCATAAAACTTGACCCTCTTAAAGGGGATGAATCATGTTTATACAATGACAACCTAGCTAATTGTTATAAAAATGCAAAGTATCTTATTCCCAATAGGATCATGGAGTGACACAATTATGAAGGAAGAGGCCTTAGACCAAATCATCAAGGAACCATTGATCCAATTTCCATGACTAAGTATGAAAGACCTTATGGACTTATATTTAAACCATCTGGGGGTGACCCCACATATCTTATTCAAACTTCATCACCAGCGACTAGTGATGATGATGCCAACAGTGAATTAAAATCTGATCATTGCCTCACCTTTGATGACATAGCTAAAACCAACCTATTTGATAACCATGCCATTTTAATCCTTACCTTATCCATTCATCTAATTTGGGAAATAATTCAGGTGATAATTTAGGTGATGGTTTCACCCCAATTGATGGTAGAACTTCTGGGAGCCATAACTTTTACACCATAGCTCCAATTGACTCACCATTTGAACTTTTGGAAAGATAATAATGAGGATAATGTTTGAGATGGCACAAATATTTAATTGATATATTTTGACCCCTAAAAACCAAATGGAAGTTCCCCAAATTTGAATTTTGGTAGTGCATTCTAAAAATAGTAATTCCTTGAATTCTATATTATTTTAAGTCATGAAAGTCCAACCAATTAATCTCCCTTGAGATTGGTCACCTTCCACATCATCCCCTACTTTCAAAATGTGTATAAATAAAGATGTAACCCAAAATGGAAATCAAACATCTCTTCCCAGAGATAAGCATATAGTTGTATTGCGATTTTGAGTAATAAAACATCTCTTCTTAGATAATTAATTGCTAATATATTATTTTTGTGTTGAAATATTTTTCAACCAAAACTTTTGATTTTTGGATCATTACTACAACCCTTTTCTATTATATTATGTTAAGTACAAAATATACTGAGAGGGGGGAGGGTGAATCAGTATATTATATATCTTTTATTTAATCTAATTTATTTTCTTTAACCACTCAATCATACATTCAAGATATGAAATAAAACTAAAATAATAATTTTCACCACATGAGAGAGAGAGAGAGAGAGAGAGAGAGAGAGAGAGAGAGAGAGAGAGCATATTTTTATGTGGAAACCCAAAGTGAGAAAAACCATGGAGAATAATAAAAAGTATATGAATGAGAACCAACTCAAAATAAAAAGTTCACAAGCACCAAATTATAAAAGCACCAACCCCTTTGCTGAGCACCAACACAATAATTATTTGTGAGCACCAACCCATAAGAACACCAACCCCTTACAAATATTCATGAGCACCAACCCACAAGAGCACCAACCCCTCTTGTGTATAAAACATAACTATCTCTTAATGTTGCTTACTCAACAAATGATAGAACTCTACAATATCTCCTGCTTTTCTCTCTTCAAAAACAAATACAAACCATGCACTCTCTTGAATATTACAAATGTCTTCTCAAGCCTTTATTTATAGCTTTCTATATGACCTTTAGCCTTAACCCTTTGTGACCCTTCAATCCTCATGGAAAATGGCACCAAACTTACATGACCCTTCGTATCCTTGCATTTGAAAAGTCATATGGTGACCCTTCATAAGCAAAAGCATCCTTTCCTCCTTTGTATTTATCTTGGTGACTTTTCATATTTCTCAAAGTGTCCCTTCATGGAAAAATTCACCATACCTATTTTGTCTTCACATGGTGACTCTTGGAATTCTTCAAGGTGACTGTTCATGAGAAAATACATCCCATTCCTCTTTCATCTTTTAACCCATGACTCTTTGACTTCTCTATGGGCCCTCTTTTGACTTATATGCAACCAAAACTATATTCATTAATATTAAATAAATATTAACACACATTATACAAGATATGAATATTAAAATTACCATTAAATGCAATGGGGCATTTATCACCAATAATGATAGGCCTTTGACATCAATGATAATATTTCCAATAATCTCCCCCTGTCATTGATGGCAACCTCAAACTAAAAATACCACATCCTAAAACTTGCACATACTACCATCTGAAAAACATACAATAACTCCACCTTACTATAGAAATCTATATTTTTTCCCTGTACCTATTTTTACACCTGTACCTAAACCTGTTATTCTCCCCCTTTGACATCAATGGCAAAGGGCCTACCTAGAGTTAAGACTTAGCTCCCCCTCAATTGATGCTGAACCTTAATGGTAAGAAGTAAAATAAATTACTCCCAAATTATCTTGTCGATACTCAAATGTGTCTTTTGGTAGTGCTTTTGTGAAAATATCTACAATCTTCTTTGTAGTTTTGGTATATTCCATCTTAACTTGTTGATCTACAACTTGCTCTCTCAAGAAGTGATATCTAATGGGAATATGTTTTGTTCTTGAATGCATCACTGGATTCTTTGAAATATTTATAGCACTTTTGTTATCAAAAAAATTAGAAATAAGTTCATCATACTTTACCTTGATATCTTCCAAAGTTTGCTTCATCCAAAGCACTTGAGTACAACACAATACTACAACAATATATTCTACTTCAGCTATAGAAAGTGATACTGAATTCTACTTCTTGATTAGCCATGATACAAAGCTATCACTAAGGAAGAAATCTCCTCCACTTGTACTCTTTCTATCATCTAAGTACCCTACCCAATCTGAATGTGTATAAGCAACCAAAGTGAAATATCTACTTATGGGATACCATAATCAGTAATCCAATGTCCCCTTGATATATCTAAATATTCTCTTCAACAACTAAACATGACTATCTTTTGGAGATGACTGATATCTTACAACCATACCTACTGCATGCATGATGTCTAGCCTTGATGTTATCAAATGTAAAAGACTAAAAATCATAGATCTATACAAAGATTGATCTATAATAGGTGAATCTTCATCCTTGCTCACCTTATTTTCTGTATACATTGGTGTGCCAACTAGTGCAAAATCCTCAAAACCAAATTTATTCAACACTTCCTTGGCATATTTACTTTGAGATATTAAAATTCTTTTATCTGACTGAAATATTTGAAATCCTAAGAAAAATGATAATTCTCCAAGCATAGACATCTCAAATTCTTTTTGCATATTATCAAAAAATTATTTTTTCATCTTTTTCCATATTTTCTTCAAAAATGATATCATCAACATATACCACAACAATCAATTGATGCTCACATTCTATTTTGATGTATAAATTGCTATCAACAAATCCTCTCTTGAAACCTTGATCCTATAAGTACTTATCTAGTCTTGCATACCAAGCCCTAGGAGCTTGTTTCAATCCATACAATGCTTTCTTCAATCTGCATACATGGCTACTAATATTTGAGAGAATAAATCCCTCAAACTGCTCAATGTAGACCTCTTCTTCTAGATTCTCACTTTGAAATTTTTAAACATTGCATATGTAAGAAACATTATAATAGCCTCTAACCTTGCCACTGGTGAAAAATTTTCTTCAAAATCTACTCCCTCAATCTGAGCATATCCTTTACATACTAATCTTGCTTTATTTCTAGTCACTTCTCCATTTTCATTCAACTTATTTATATAAACCCATTTTTTTCCTATCACATTATGATCTTTTGGTCTAGGCACTAATTCCCAAGTATCATTTTTTTCTATCTGATTTAATTCTTCATCCATAGCCTTAACTCAATGCTTATCATGTCTAGCTTCTAAAAACATTCTAGGCTAAATTTTGGATACCAAAGAAAAATTAAATTTCTTAGATTCACTTGCCATCATTTTTATGGTGTGAATTCCTTCATTTATTTCCTTGATGATGTCACTTTCATTATGATTTCTCTAAACATATTTGGATAGAGTTTTGGTGCCCTTTTTCTCCTTCTTCTCATTTTCATTTGATTCTTCAAAACCTTCCTCTTCAATAATTTCAGGAATGTCTATTGGATCACTGATTCTTTATGTTCCATCTTCTTCTATCTTGAGACTTTCAATTTCAACAATTTTCTTGGTTATTTTGTTATAACATTTATAAGCTTTACTTTTTCAATAATAACCAAGATAAACACCTTCATCTACTCTATATTCAAACTTACCATTTTTTTCATCTGTTCTCTTTATGAAGCATCTGCTACCAAAAACTCTGAAATAATCAACTATTGCTATTTGTCTTTCCATAGATCATAAGGAGTCTTGTCACTATTGACTCTCAATAATGATCTATTTTGAATATGCACTATTGTAGCAACTGCCTCTCTCTAATATTTATTTTCTATCTTGGATTAATTTATCATTGTCCTCACTATCTCCTAAACTATTCTATTTTTCTGTTCAACTACTCCATTTTGTTGTAGAGTTCTAGCTGTTGAATAATATCTCTTTATTCCATGGTCTTCACAAAACTCAATAAATTGATCTGATATGAATTCTCCTCCTTGATATGATCTTAGACATTTAATCTTCAAATTGGTTTCATTCTCAACTAACGCTTTGAATACTTTGAAATATCTGAAAGCTTTTGATTTTTTCTTTAAAAACATTACCTAAGTCATACATAAAAAATCATCAATAAGTAACATGAAATAATTATCACCTTGAGTACTTTGAGTTCTCATAGGTCCACATAGATTAGTGTGAAAAATATCTATCATCTGAGTAGTTGAGTATTCTTTTGTTTTGAACCACCTTCTAGGCTGCTTTCGATGCTAACAAGGTTCACAAAGTGTGTCAAATGGCTTTGTAATCTTTGAAATATTTTTGACTACTTGATTCTTACTTATGTTGACAATATTTTCAAAATTTATGTGCCCCATTATCCTGTGCCATAGCCAAATTTCTTTAATCTGACTCAAACAACATCTTTGACCTTTGATGTCTGATAGCATATACAAATTATTGCCTATTCTCTAAGCATCTGCAACCAACATAAATTAATCTTTTCTTCTAATTTTGAAACCTTACACATAAAACTTTAATGTTTTCCCCTAATCACACATTTGAATTACACTCAAAATATTATGCTCAAGACCTTCTACATATAAAACGTTTTTAGTTTTAATTCTACCATTATCTAAACTTAGTGTACCTTTTCCAATAATTTTGGCAGTAGTATTGTCTCTGAAATAATATTTTTCAAGGTTATGAACTTGATCTTATCTCCTATCATGTGTCTCAAACATCCACTATCAATGAATCATGGATTTTCTTCATTTCTTGCATGCAAATTAGTCTACACCAACATAGATTTTTTAGGTTTTGTCCTTTGCCATGAACTTGTCTAAACTTTCTTCTTGATGAATGGAGCCTTGAAACTCTGGTCCTTATCGACTAACTTGAACACACTTCTACATTACTAGGCTATGTGTCTGAAGTTTTTGCACTTATAACATATTATGGCCTCTTCATTAAACCCTGATAGAGGAGCAAAAAAGTTGTGGCTTCTACTTGACTTTGTATGACTTTATTTCTCCTTATTTCTGAAACTATTAGATCTTTTTTAACATTCTAATTTATTATGACCATATCCACTATAATAAAAATAGTAACCATAAAAATAGGACCTATTTGTATATCTTTGACCTGTTTGCTTTTTGTAGCTTTGTTCCCTCCAGCCTTCTTTGTTTGAGATGTTCTTTGTATTCTTAACTTCTTTCTTTTTTATTTCTTATTTTGTAAGAGCTTTAGCATAACTCTTTCCTTTTTCCTTGTCTATGAAAGTAGTGGCCTTCTTTTTCTCTTTTTCAAATCCAATAACTATTTTATCTAACATTGATCTTTGATTTTCTAATATCTTATTCAACATATTAGTGATATTCTCAAATTTTGAATCATTGGCTACTATATCATTGATTTCTTTATTTATTTTTCAAGGTCTGCTTTTAAAGAAGTAATTTCAATAACATACCTTTCACATTATTTACTTACTATTTTCAACTGTGTTGTTAGATCTTCTTCATTCTTCTTGGCTTCTTCAAAGTGTGCTTGTAGATCTTCAATTATTTCCTTTGACTCCTTTTCATTTTTCTCAATCTAGAGCTTTAATCTTTGATTCTTCTTTTCAAGAGATTTTAACTCTTCTAAGGAAACAATGAGTTCTCCTTCTAGATTCACTTCAGCTTCATCCTATTCTTCTCCTTGATCATCTATAATTTTACTTGTAAAAGTATCTTCATGTTTGGCCATGAATAGAATCTCTTCTTCTGAGTCACTGACTCCACTATCTTTGGTTGAGGTAGGATCTTTAGAATACAAACTCTTCTTCTCAAATCTCTTCTTGAATTTGCCTTTAAAATTCTTCTTGTATGTAGAATTTCCTTCTTTATTGTCATCATTAACTTTATTTGGGCATTTAGCCACAAAATGTCTAATCTTTCCATAATTAAAACATTTAAAAGGTAATTTTCCTTGATATTTACCTTTGCCCTTTTTCAGCTTGCAAATGAATAGTGCTCCATTTTCATCTTAATCATCACTAGAATTATCACTTGATTCTTGAATTTTAGCCTTCTCTTTCTTTGATGTCTTGAAAGCTACATCTCTCTTTGAAGGTTCATCTTGTTTAGTCTGCATCTCATATGCCATAAGAATACCATGAAGCACATCCATCTTTATCTTGGCTAAATTCTTCATCTCTTTAATTTCTAAAACTTTTGCATCATATCTCAATTGTAGAGATCTCAAAACCTATTGAACCATAGTCGATTCTTTTACATTTTCTCTAAGACCTTGAATCTGATTAACTATTTGATCAATCTGAAAGAGATTACTTGCTATATTTTCTTCTTTCATCTTCAAACTCTCAAATTATCTTCTGAAAGTCTGAAGCTTAGCTTGCTAAACCTTTCCATCACCTTTGTATATATTCTCAAGTTTTACCCAATTTTCATGAGCAGATTTACATTTCATAACTTTAACAAAATTTGATTCACATAAACCACATAAAATAATATTTAAAGCTTTAGCATTATTTTCACTTGCCTTTTTTATGTCGAAGTAGTTACAACTGTATATGGCTCTTCATATTCCTCCACCACTACTTGCCATATGTCAAATCCAAGGGCCATCAAATAAATCTGCATCCTTATGCTCCAAAAAACATAATCCATCCCATCAAACAAAGGTGCCTTATTTGTATAAAATCCTTCATGTGATCCAACCAATTGTATAAATGCTTTCTTGATCTTCCTTCAAGTTGTAAAACTTTTTCAAAAGGAACCTTCTCTGATACCAATTATTAAGCATGAAATATACTAAGAGGGGGGTGAATCAATATACTAGATATCTTTTATTTAATGTAATTTCTTTTCTTTAACCACTCAATCATACATTCAAGATATGCAATAAAAATGAAATAATAATCTGTACCACACAAGAGAGAGAGAGACAGTGACACCAAATTTTTACGTGGAAACCCAAAGTGGAAAAAACCACAAAGAACAATCTCAGGTATATGAATGAACACCAACTCAAAATATAAAGTTTGCAAGCACCAATTTTTATGATTGCCAACCCCTTTGCCGAGCACCAACACAATAACTATTTGTGAACACCAACCCATAGGAGCACCAACCCACATGAGCACCAACCCATAGGAGCACCAACCCCTCTTGTGTAAAAAACACAACTATCTCTCAATGTTGCTTACTCAACAAATGATATAACTTTGCAATATCTCCTAATTTTCTCTCTTTGAAAATAAATAAAAACCATGCACTCTCTTACATAGGCTTCTCAAGCCTTTATTTATAGCTTTCCAAATGACCTTTGGCCTTCACCCTTTGTGACCCTTCAATCCTCATGGAAAATGACACTAAACTTGCATGAACCTTCGTATCCTTGTATTTGAAAAGTCATATGGTGACTTTTCATAAGCAAAAGCATCCTTTCCTCTTTTGTCTTTATCTTGGTGACTTTTCATATTGCTCAAAGTGTCCCTTCATGGAAAAATGTGGCATACCTCTTTTGTCTTCACGTGGTGACTCTTGGAATTCCTCAAGGTGACTCTTCATGAGAAAATGCGTCCCATTCCTCTTTCATCTTTTACCCCATGAATCTTTGACTTCTCCATGGGCCCTCTTTTGACTTATATGCAACCAAAAATATATTCATTAATATTAAATAAATATTAACACACATTAGCTAAGATATGAATATTAAAAACACCATTAAATGCAATTGGGCCTTTATCACCAATAATGCTAGACCTTTGACATCAATGAAAATATTTCTAACATATTATCCCTAACTGATAGATTGGGACCAACAAGAATCTAGTCTATCGATTGATGAGTTCTAGAATGATGAGGCATTCTATAACTTTTTAGGCCTTAGAGACAATGTTTCATTGGGAAATCACAAATCAAGATTCTCAATCACATTGGATCATATAGCCTATTTTAGAGAGCAAGTGAACACCCTTAGCCAAAAATAAATAAGTAAAACATTGAGATCCTAAAGTGAAAACCTCTTTGAGGTGCTTTTTGACCGGGGAAAAAGTAAATATAAAGGCAAGTCTAGTGGTGAAAACCTATTTCAAGTGCCATTAGATGGGGGTGTTTATTTTTCTTTGAATTTAGACCAAGAGAACATCAATGATGAACTTGTATGTGGATCCAAGTTTAGCTTTGAGAAAAAATAAGTATTTGATCAAATTCTTCAAGAATTTTTGACTATTTTTGTCACATGTCCAGATCTCCCATTAGGACACTCAAATTCATCATGCCTAAGAAAATTTGAAGAGCAAGTCCTAATGGAGGATCCTAACATAATTTAATAGTTCAAGTCATTGCCTACTATCCTAAAAGATAGTTTGACCCTTCTAGTTAAAGGTACAATAAAGGTAAATATTAGGACTCTATCAAAACTAAAATGGATAAAATTGGGTACATCCCTCACTGAGGAGTAACATGACATCTTTACAGCTCTATTGAGATAATTTGTAGATATCTTTGCATGGGCCTATTCTGACATGCCAGGTTTAGACCCCACCTTGGTGTTGTACCACCTTATGGTTAATCCTAATGCCAAATCGATAAAACAAAAGTTACATAAGATGCATCCTCACATTTTTTTATTGATAAAGAAAGAGTTGGAAAAACTCTTAGAATCAAGATGTATCTGATGCATTGACTACTCAGAATGGATCTCTAATGTGGTACTTATTAGTAAAAATCCTTAAGGGATCAGAATTTGTATTGATTTTCAAGACATCAATAAAGCCTATCTTAAGTATTATTTTCCATTTCCTAATATCGACATGATCATCAACTCCATGATAGGTTATGAAATGCTTTCAATCATGGATGGATTTTTAGGATACAATCAGATCATAATAGCACCAGAAGACTAACATAAAATAGCATTCACCATTCTATGGGGAACATTTTGTTATCAGGTAATGCCATTTGTATTTAAGAATGATGAAGATATATATCAAAGGGACATGACTATCATATTCCATGATATGATGCATGATATTATTGAAGACTATGTCAATGACATATTAGGAAAATCCAAAACTAGGGCCAATCATCCAGCAGTGCTGCATAAGCTATTTAAAAGATTACAAGAGTAAAAAGTCAAAATAAATTCAAAGAAATGTGTGTTTGGTGTAACTTCAGTTAAATTAATTGGCTTCATCATGTCTCATAGAGGTATTAAATTTTATTTGGCTAAAGTCCATGCTATAATTGAAATGCTACCAACAACCAATTTAAAATAACTTCATAGTTTGCAGGGTAAGATCTAATCAATCTGATGCTTCATCTCTTAGTTAACAGACAAGTGCCATCCATTTACACACCATATACAAAAAATATTTGATTTTCACTAGGATGATCATTTCCAAACAACTTTTTAAAAAATCAAAGACTATCTTGTTAATCCACCTATTTTATTACCTCTTATACCAGGAAAGCCGTTCTTATTATACCTATCAGCTACTGACCATGCTCTAGGGGCACTCTTGGCTCAACATGATGATAATGAAAAGGAAAATGTTGTATATTACCTAATCCATACCTTGGTTACATATAAACCTAACTATGCACCTATTGAAAAATCTTGTCTAACCATGGTCTTTGCAACTCAAAAACTGTGTCACTACATGTTGAATAATAAGACCATAGTCATTTCAAAAGTAGATCCACTCAAATATCTACTATCTAAAATAGATTTTCAAGGTATAATGGGTAAATTTATCATGATTCTTAGTGAGTTTGACATAGAGTATGTCAATCATAAGGAAATCAAGAGACAAGTTCTTATAGATCGAATTGCAGAAGCACCTTTCACAGACACATAGCCACTCACATTTTAATTTTTTGATGAATCCATAATGACCATCATTGACACACCCCTTGATGAGTAACCCTAGAATTTATAATTTTATGGTTCATTTACTACACATGGATGGGGGCAGGCTTATTATTTAGTACACCACAAGGGGATCTAATCCATAAATCATTTAGAATCAGCTTTCCTTATACAAACAACATGGCTGAGAATGAAGCACTTATTGAAGGACTTCAACACATAGTGAATTGGAATATATCTCATCTCCAAGTTTATGGTGATTCTTAGTTAATCATCAATTAGGTCATAGATCATTTTTAGACCAAAAGTGACAAGCTAGTTCCATATAAAGCCATGGTCGATACTCTTAAGCAATAAATTGCTAACATTTAGTTTGAGCACATACCAAGGGATAGTAATAGAACTATAGATGCCATGGCTACTATTGGCTCTCTGATTCAACAAAAAAATAAAGCTAGAGAGTATCAATTCCTCATCGAGAATTTGTCAGCATCAGCTCATGAACCTTTAATTATTTCCATGATTTGTGATATTGTTGGTCATAATTCTATCTAGTACTCAGACCTTTACAACTACCTTCATGACCAAGTTCTACCACCTAACCTATCTCAAAAACAAAAAAAAGCCTTCATTCATCATTCTAATTATTATACTCTATTTGGATCGACCCTTTACCATCATAATTTTGATGGAACTCTGCTTCATTATTTAATTTTGGTAGAGTCTACACTAGCGTTAAGAGAAGTTCATGAAGGAGTATGTGGAGCTCATTCTAGCAAGGCAATCTTATCCAAAAAACTCTTTCATACTAGTTATTATTGGGCCACAATAGATGTAGATGCTATGGCATACATAAAAAAGTGTGACAAATGTCAATGGCATGCTAATTTGATTCATAACCTAACAAAAACTCTAAAACTGATGTTGACACCATGTCTATTTTCTATGTGGGGACTTGACCTCATTGGGAATATCAACCCCATTTCATCTGATGGCCATAAACATATCCTTACTACCATTGAGTATTTCACTAAGTGGGTTGAAGCTATACCCCTCCCTTATGTGACTGGAAAGCAAATTTCCAAATTCATTTTCAACCATCTCATTTACTGCTACAATATCCCCTCTGACATTATATATGATAATGGAGGATCATTCAAGAATAAGGATGTAAACTAGCTATGTACTAAATATAACATCACACAACATTTTTCTACAACATATTACCCTCAAGGTAATGGCCAAACTAAGGCATCCAACAAAACCATTGTCAATATTCTCAAAAATATTTTCAATGATGTCAGTCATGATTGGCACTTACAGATATTCCTTGCCCTTTGGGCATACTGTACCAATTATCATACCCCCACAAGAGCTACTCCATACTTTTTTATGGTATTAAAGCCATCCTTCCCATTGAGGTCTAATTACCTTCACTATTAATCTCCTTCAAGCATGTCCTGGATGATCATGACTATCGAGTAGCTCACCTATAAGAGATATACCTACTTGATGAAAAATACATAGTTGCACTCAGTAATCTTCAATCATATCAAAACTAACTCAAAGGCCACTATAATCAGCATGTTAAGTATAAAACATTTGAACTTGGTGATCTTGTTCTTAAATAAAACCAAAAGAATACCATGGATAAGAAGAATCATAAAGGAGAACTCAAACTAAACTGGATAGGGCCTTTCATCATTACTTTAGATTATGGATCAGGAGCATATAGGCTTGCCACACCAGATGGAGATGAACTTCTAGAGTCGATGAATATTATTCATCTCAAGTAGTACTATGATTGAATGCTAAGGTGTATTATCTATAAGGATCATTTTAGTTATGCCATTTTATTACTATTCTTCTTTGTACAAATACCATCCTTATCCATCCTCTTCATCATATCCACTTTTCACTTTTAACTTATCAACCTAGTGTGTTCTAAAGCCTAGACCATTTGACCTTATTTTTTTCCATTTGATACACATTTTTAGCATCAAGGTATTTGATCAGCTTCATCAATTGGTTTAAGCACTTTAGATAGAGATCATATTTTTGGATAGTGTGACAAAAATTTTAGCAGTTGCATCCTTAATTTGTTATTTATTTCTTACCACCAATCTTTTTACTAATTATAACTATCTTCAAAAAAATTAGTACCATTGATCTATGCCATTGTGTCCTAGTTATAACCACCTATGCAAAAACTAGAGGTAACATTAAGCCTTGAATTACCAACTTACCACTTCCTATGTCATACTATGCCTTTTTACCAACTATGCCTATTTTTTTTGAATTGATTGCTACAGTAGTCAAATTTCTTTGTTGTAGGGAAAAACTATAGTGACCTAAGGTCCTAATCTGGGACTATGTAGGTAGCACTCGATACTTGTTGAGGTTAGCTCAGTTAACCTAAGCCATGTTCTTGCCATTTTTTTAGTAACCTGAGCCACACTCTCACCATTTTATGAGCTTAAACCATTTAGTGTCTCATCATTCTCAATTAAGTTGAGACACTCCAAAACAATTCCAAAAACATTTAAAAAATCATTAGAAAATAACAAAAACATTGACCACTTCTTTTCCTTAAGGATTATAGGAACCCTTACTAAGTTAAAAGTAAATCACTTGTAATTTAGTTTCCCCATCCTTTTAAGGCTTTTTTTCTCATGCACTTGCTATTTTGCAAGACCATTGCTCTTATTATATCACATCCATTCTATTTTTTTTCATCAGTTATCATATTCTTCCCATTCCTTGGGAGACCTACATTTGGCTTGAAGTTTTTTTTATTGTATATTACATCCTTGGAACTTTGTAGGCAACATCCACTTTCTTAGTGCATATGGAGACAACTCGGCCACCCCCTTCCTTTTCTCCTATTCCCCCATTTTATTTGTTTGCTAAGTTGTCACCTATTTTCTAGGGGCAATGTTCATATGCTTTTTATTGCATTATTTATTTATTTGTTTCTACTTGTTTTGTTTGTTTGTTTGTTTATTTGTTTACTTTCAACACTGTTTCCTTGATTCAGTTTATGTGTGTTCATTAGGTGATTCCTTGCCCACACTTATACTCAAATCCATCCATATTCATATATTTACATTGTCATCGTGGTTTCTATCATTGGTGAATTGTTTTCTATTGAGTATTGGATTATGGGAGTCAGTCCTTATACATATTTTAGCCAAGTCCTCATGATATTATACCATGATGCATACCAACACATGCTACAACAAACCTTAGCTTCAATAAGTCTATTCAAATATGGTAGCATCTCTTTAAGACTGATATCTTGATTCTATCCTAATCATATCCCAAATAGAGTAATTAACCATGAAAGAATTTTGACCTTTATTAGTTTAGATGAACATCTCCTTATTAGTAGGTTTTTTCAATTCATCATTTCCCTCTATGTTAAGTTGTCATCATCCTTGGCCAAGTTTATCATGTTTTCCATAATTGGGTTCCAATGATTATAACTACCTATGGGAAAATCATTGCACACCATCCCACTTGCATTTATCAATGATTATAACCACCTTTGGGAAAATCATTGTGTTGTCACCACTTTACTTTTTATACCTATACAGGGGCATGTTTTTATCTTATTTATCTATCCTAACTAGGGTAGTTCCATCTTCTCAATGATTATAACTACCATTGGGAAAATCATTGTGTTATCATACCATGTTGCCACTATCAGGTTATAATGTTTATAACTCCCTTTGGGAAAACCATTGTATGCCATCCCACTTGCATTCTTAATGACATTGATTACTTTTTCAATATCATTATGTTTTTACCCCATCATCTTTTCTTGGTCCTCTCATTTCACTTCTTTATTTTCAAGGGACCATTGACTGACCTACTTGTGCCAACCATTCCCTCAAGGGGGCATCGTATAGTTAGTTTATCATCATTACAGTTTTAAGCATACAAGACCTTTTCATTATTTGAGAACACATTATTGTGCTTATATCTTGTAATGCCTTCCAAAATAGGGGAAAACTGTAGACACATAAATCTAGCCATCGATAAAATCCAACTAGGCTTTTGACCAATTTCCACCTAAAATACACAATTTGGCCTAAAAACACTAAAACACACTAAATGATGTGAAACTAACATATTCAAGTGTTGATTTTGGCTAGAGTATCCCTAAATGAGGTAATGCAATTTATGGGCCAACTAATTTTGGTTAGATCATTTCAAGTCAAAATGCTAATTTTGCACCTAGGTGCTTTGAATTGCTCTTTCCTATCAAATATCTTACACAAGATACGTGCATTTGTTATTTTATATTGGCAATATCCTAAATGGGATAATGGATCCAATACATTTGATAGTGACTTTTAATTCTAACCCAATCAAATTTTGGACCAATAACAAGGCATTCTAATCAATTTAAGTATTTTGTGCACAAAGTGCTTAATCATGCTTAAGAGCTAATTAATCCAAATTAAGTCATAATTAATAATTCCATGGAAATTTTTTGAAAATTTATTTTTGGAAATGAATATTGAATATATACATCATCAAGTGACCTCATTTCTTGGGAAGACATCCTTAGGCCATAAATTCCACAAATATTAAGATTCATGCCCTCCATTCCTCATCAATACCTTCTATGATGCCCTCCATACCTCTCAATTTCCCCTTCTTCCAATGTCATGATGAGGATAATTATAAAATCAATTTCAAAAATTGAATTAATCCTCAAACACACATCTCAATCTTGAGATGGACAGTTTAGATTGATCCTAGACATTCTCAAAAATCTATAAATAGGAGGCCTCACCACATGAATTTTAACACATGATTATGCAAAGTTATAATGCAAAATTGATTAAAAATCTTCAAGAAACTAGTGTTACCATGATAAATTGATTCCAAGCCACAAGCGAAACGTGCCAAAGAGAGATGGAGGTAGCCAAGCTTCCATTGCCAAAGACTTCATGAGCACAAGCCAAGCAATCCACTACAACAAGAATTTTAGAGCATCCAAGGAAGGTAAAAGAAGGTTTTTTTTTAATTTTAGTTGTGTGTTTTATTCATGTTTATTAACTAAGCTCTCCCTAGTGTTTAGGCCTAGAGATGTTATGCTAATTAGTGTGTTTATTTCCTTTTATTTTTATTTTGGAACTAACAACATACTAACCATCCTCTTTTGAGTCAAATTCCTTAGATCATAAGGTCAGACCTCTAGGGAAGGTTGGCTTATTTTTGGATCTATCAATTAAACTAAACTTAAATTAACTCTTACTTGGAAAATGGAGAGAGATTAACAAAAATCTATGAAAGCATGTAAAATGAGGTGATGCACCAGTAATTTGAACACTTATACTTGCACAAGATACACTATAAGACACATTAAAGACTAAATAAGATCACTTCACTCATTTTTTATCAGTCCTCACATAAGTATTTTATGAAAAGGCATTGAATAGCTATCAACCTAACATGGGAGGGCAGTTGTCCACTTCCAAACTAATAAACAAACTATATATTTCTCTTAGAATGACTTGTGAGAACTACCAAAACATTTCATAAAGGCGATAAAATTCAGACAGAGATAAATAAATCATACATTCACTTAACCACATCAAATGAATTCATATGACACACTTTAATTCAACCATAAAATGGAGGAATTTAGTCTTTTATTGCATCAAATAAGTATTACAATACAAATTTTGGCATAGCTTGGGCAAGCCAAAGGAAAAATAGTCTTTTTCCCTAAAAAATATCAAAGAGTTATTTCCTAAAACATTTTTAGAAAGAGCTAAAATGTGGAATAAGATGGGACATATATAGAAAAAAGCAAGGAGAGAGAGGGAGCTATACAAGTAGAAAACATTGAATGATGTCCATCTACTCTCAATGGATTAGCATTAATCTAAGGATGATGAGTCATGATCTTATCAATAAGTAAAAAAATTTAAAGGCTCTTTAAAATAATTGAATGCTCCATTGTCTTTATCCAATCACCAGGTCTCCTTCTTGGGACTCTACACTTTTTACTTGATTTGCTTATCAGGACAAAATCCTCATAACTTGGAGCTGACAGAGCCATGCTTGGTCTTCCTCAGGTGGCTAAAATTACCTTCTTTTTGAGGAAATGACTATGTTAAAGGATGAGTCACCTCTCCATAATCACAAATCTGACCCTAACCCAAATCTAAACATAGGTCTTAATATTGATGAAATGAGGCTCGCCAGGTGTTTGATCTTGCTTCAACAATAGTTACCACCCTTTTATTTGTATTAGGTCTAAAATACCTATTTTTCCTCTATGGATATCTAATGGTGATGCTCGATCTAAAAGATCCATTTTGGTTCAACCTAGATCATCTTTAAGCTTAGCTCTTATGCATTTGCTTACATGGGTCAAAAAAAGCTTCATCAACCTCCACCAAAAGTCTCATGGTCTCACCTTTGTTCATTGGCCATCAACTTATTGATTCAAGACTATAAAATTTAGACACTTGGTAACCTCACACTTGATCTGAGATCTATTGACGTATTGACCTTGCTCACAACATTGATATTTCTCTATATGAATGAATGCAAGTCATAGATCTTCTACTAGGTTAATGTGCTTAAGACACTTGTCACCCACACATTTGCTCTTAGGATATAATAACCTTTTAAGCCACTACTAGCTATCAAATCTACTTTATACAAGTGAACGTGCTTCATTGATCTACTTGGACCCACTAACTCAAGCTTCATCCATGCACTATTGGATCTAGATTTTTCTCCCTAGATTATGCCACTTATCAGCTCTATATTCATCCTTAGGAATATTTAAATTTAAATGGATATTTCATGAGGCCCAAATTTGATGTCTATGTGCATGTCCCATTCTACTTGTTCAAATTTGAATGCTTGTAACTAGAGATAGATAACTCATCAACTCAAAATAATTATAGAGAATTTTTAAGGTATGAAGAACCTCATGTCTGCGTAATATTTTATCTCTAAAAAGCCTCTTAAGTGAACTTATAAAATTCATAATCAAATTGGTATGTTCATTTCTCTATGATGTGTGATTACAATCTAGTTCTTCTAGACTTGTGATTGAACTATTGTTTGAATCTCCAAAGCTCGAATGAACTTATGAGGCTTGTGTAAACGTACTTCATGTTCTTGAATGCTATGTTCATGATGAAAACCTACTCTCTAAAATTTTGGAAAACTAAACTTTAAGTTTACTTAAAGTTTTTCAAATGCTTTGCAAGACATATGTGATATTCGGACTACTCATTCTATCCAAAACTTGTTTAGCTCATCCATCTAAGTAGAAGCTTAGTATGCAAGTCAAAATTAGCCAACATCTTTGGTGACTTAACTAGGCAACACACATAATATGATTGAGAACTCAAACTATTTACATGAATCTTTAACTCATCAATAATGATGAATCTTATCCATGACTACAAGAAATCTTTTAACTTGCAAAGACAATGAATTCCACCAAAACAAGGAAATAAAAAATAAGGGAAATAACCTAATAAAATAAATGTGTAAACAAAACACTTATTTGGGATAAAATATAATTAAACTAATGTGTTAGAACAACACTTGGAGGAAAACAAAACCAAATAACTATGTACAAGGAACCTATCTTCCTTAATAACAATGTTTTAGATGTATCCCATTGACAGGGATAGGAAGCTCCTCACCATCCATATTTATAAGTTGGAAGGCATTGTGGGATTTGCAGTTGGATATTGTATACGAACCACTCCAAAGAGAATCAAACTTTGTATGCCTTCTCAGTTGAGCTCTATCCTCATCTCACTTGAGGACCAAATATACTTCTTTAAAAATATGTGAAGAATCTCCTTTGTCAAAGGCTCTCTTTACTTGTGCTTGGTGGTTTTTCATGGCTGACACAGACTGATATCTTGTCTCTTCCAACTTTATGAGCTTAGTATATCTAATCACCATTAGTTCATTCTCTAACAACTCAACTTGGTACATCAGTTCTAGGGCAAGAAATTCAAGAGAAATAGGCATTCTTACTTCCTTATCATATACCACCTTGTAGAGAAAATTGGTTATTGATATTTTATAGGTGATCCTATCATCCCATAGAGATGACTTCAATTTTAGATACCATGACCTCTAATTATATTCAATAGTCCTTCTTATGATCTTTATTAAGTTCTTATTAGTGGACTCAGCGAGACCATTGCCTTGTGGATAGTAATTTGATGAAGTGTTAAGAAAGACAGTATGTTGAACTACCCATTGGCTAATTCTAGACCCCATAAATTCCTTAACATTGTCAAAAATAATGGTTGAAGGGACTCAAAATCTAGTAATCAAACCTTCATATAAATTTAGAAAATTAGACTAGTTTACTTCTTTTAATGCCACTACTTTTATCAATTTAGTGAAGTAATCTATAGCAATTAGTATCCATTTATGTCTTAAGCTTGAAGGGGGATTAATGAGACCAATAAAATCCAATCCCTACTAGATAAAGGTCTGATCCAATAAAATTGGTTGGAGGGGTAAGGCTACAAGTTTCACCTTTCCAACAAGCATAACACATTATCTGCATTTCCTAACCCATGCATAAAAATCACCAAATATACTTAGCCAACAATACCCACTACCTTTCATGATCTTTTGGGTTGTGGTCCTTGCTAAATAATTCCCTCTACCATGTCCATTGTGAAACTACTCAAGGAATATCTATGTTTTTCCTAGCTCTATACACCTTAGCAACACGCCGTTGATATCTTTCTTGAAAAAAAAACCATCAACAAGAAGAAATGGAATGGATTGTAATTTGAAATATATTCTTTTTGAAAGAGTTAAGTGAGAGGGATAAATACCATCTTGTAGACATCTTACCAAATCATGAGACTAATAGGAAGGTTAAGTATGATCAGCTGTAACCTCTTCATCATTTATCACCAAAACCATCTCATTCGCCTCTTGAAATTCTTACGCTAGGTGTTCACAAAGTATTTTGCCTCTAATCAGCTTTGAAACCTTGATCTCCACATCAAACTCCATTATCTTGGCTATCCAACCAGATCTATTTCAATTTATATCCTTGTTCAAGATAAAATCCTTGATACTTGGATGTGCAACCATTAAGTGTATCTTATAGTTAGACAACAAATATCTAAACTTCTTGATAGACCTTATGATTGATAGTACATGTTTTTCAACAAAAGAGTACCTTGTTTCATATTCTTCCAATCCTTGACTGAAGAAGGATAATGTCTTCTTTAAATCCTCTTGATTTTTATACATGAGGATGCTTAAAATGGTGTCAATGTTAGCATAGGTGTATAGGATAAAATCCTTTGTGAAATCAGGGTTCAAGAGTGTAGGAACACTGGTTATGGCTTTCTTGATATCTTCAAATCTTCTTAATCCTTCCTTGGACTATCTTAAACTCTAATCCTTCTTTAGCATGGTTGTAAGTGGCTTAGATAAAGTGAAAAAATATGAAATATATCTCCTTATGAAATTGATTTTTCCTAAGAAGCTTTGTAGAGATTTCTTGTGCTTAGGCAAGAAAACTGCAAGAATTTAATCTATCCTATCAGGATCTATACTTGTACCATGTTTTAAAATCACATGTCCAAGAAGCCTATCTTCATGAATTGAGAAGACACACTTTTTGGGATTTAGAGACACCCTAAATTGTTTGCACCTTTCAAACAATTACTTGAGGTTAATCATGTGCTTACCTACACTCTCAGAGAACACTATTATGTCATCCAAATAAACAAGTATAAACTTGTTAAAAAGACCCTAAAATTCCATATCCATGGATTTATGAAAAGTTTCTCTATCATTAGATAAACCAAAGGGAATATTTCTATATGTAAATGTCCCCCATTTTGTGGTGAAGGCTATTTTTAATTGGTCTTCTTCCTTGACCAAAATTTAATTGTAACCACTATAGCCATCTAATAAGGATAACCTTTCTGAACTTACATCAAACTATAAAATTTGTTCCATAGATGGAAATAGATAGTGTTCTCTAGAGGAAGCATTTTTTAAGTCATGAAAGTCAACACATAGTCTAATTTCACCATTCTTTTTCCATATTGGAAAAAGGTTTTCCACCCAAGTTGAGTGCTTGATTGGAAATATAATATCTAACTCAATGAGCTTATGAATCTCAGCTCTCATCAAAGGCTCAAGCTTTGGATTGATATACCTTTATATTTGTCTTACTATCTTAGTTTTAGCTTCTAACTCAATGGTTTATTGACCTAGACTTGGATCAAATCCTTTTAGGTCACTATATTACCATGAAAACACATCCATATAGCTTGAACATAACTTAATGAACATTTTATTTTTTAAAAGAGTGAAAACCATACCTAACTTTAAGTTTTTACCAGTTACAATCTCCATGTTGATATATTGTTCCTATTTTGTTGAAAATGGATATTTTTATTTTTTCAAATCATCATCACTATTGAATATGTTCTCAAGGGTGACCAAATCTTTGGAAAAATTATTTGTTTTTAGCTACACAATCTGGTCACCATAATGCTACAAGAAGTTATCTTGGTTCATTGAGGAAAACTCAACCTCCTCTTGTAAGAACCTAAAAATCTAATTATCATGTTAAAACACTTGTAAATTCTCATGGTTATCTATAATAGAAGGAATTATAATGACCTGAATGTGTGACTAAACTTTTTCACTTTTTATATCAACTAGGATATTGAATTTTGACCCAATGGCAACCAACCTATCTGCATGTTTGTTCTCACCTCTTAATATTGCTTGAATGTTAAAGGATTGAAAATATTCAAGTCCCATACCCTATGATTATAATATCTAAGAAATGGACTTTTGCATAATTTTATACCTCTTAGTAAACTACTATTCACTATCTCTAAAGACTTATAAGATATTGACCTTCATCTTTCTTGCCCATTGCAAATCATGAACTAGTGCCTCATATTAAGTAACATTATTTGAAAAACCAAATTTAAAATTGAAAGAAGAGAAATACCTTTGATTGGATAGATAAATCAACATAATTATAGCCCCATTACCATGTTTATACCTTGATCCATCAAAGTATAATTACCACATGCCATTACTAGACTCATCATCTTTCATCAAGGCTAGAATTGGTGTATTTTTTTCATGAAGGAAATAAACACCAAGTTATTGTTATTAAATTAACTTATAAATATCATGATCATGCAAATAAGAGGCCCATTCATCAAGGAATATATTTTTAAATCCATCTAGAGGTGACTTAGTTTCCACTTTACTAGTTTATGGTACCTCATCTGAGATAATACAAGTAGTGTTCTCAACATTTGGTATATATGGCTCCAAATGAAAACATGAAATAGGTTCATAATTTATTGTTACCTTAGTACCATACCTATTCCTAAACACTAAATATGTCTAATCATCTGATAAGTATCTTCTAATCTTTGAGGTGAAGTCCCTTGACAAACACATGGCAAAATAGGGAGGTAAGTCCACTAAAATTACATATTACTAAATGGTGACATTAGGACAAGAATGTAGTGTTAATTTCATATCTTTGATGATTCCCACTATCTTTTTTGGTGAACCATCTAGTTGAAATACTCCTTTATTATTTGGTTCATAGACAAAACCAAGTTTATCTACAATTTGCTTAGGCATGACAGTGCTACTATTTCCACTATCTACCATATAATTATGAACTAGATTTTCACCAACTATAAAAGAGAGGTAGAAGGGAGGAATTTTATTTGATTTTAAATTTGTTTTATTCACCTTTTCCATTTTATGTGCTTGTTGATTTTGTTGTTTGGATGGCTAGTCTGAGTTAGCTAAGACAAGACCTTGTTTCTCAACTGGTTATAGAGACACTTTGAGAGCTAAAAGCTCTTGGATGAGCATGTCTTTTTACCCTAGAATAGAAATTGAATCCCACATGATAATGATGACATTATATTTCTTCATCTAATTTATTATGTTGAATGAGGCTCTACTAACCTTTGGCTACACTTTTTGAACCATTGGTTGTTCATGAATTAGAGGCATTTGAGGGACCTTCCTAGCCTCTACATTCTAATTTTTTATGTCATAGGAGTAGAAAGTTGATCTTTGATACTCGTTGGAACAATATTAGGAGCACTAGAAGCATTTATCACATCTTGAGCTTCCTCAACGACTCTTATTTTAGCTCTAGTTAGAGATACAACTTAACCACTTATGTTACTAGTCTCACTAATTTGATTGAATGCAACATGATCATCCATTTGAAAATTCACATTAATGGCATTACGATTTATTTGAACTTGTTAATCCTCTCCTTGGGTTGCCAAATTTGTCTCTTGATACTAACCTCTTTGAAGAGAAAAGTCTTCTTGTGTCATTTTTGGTATAGTAATTAACTGTGATACCAAGGCTTGGTTTTGAGTATCATTAGGATTAAATGGATGATAACCTAAATATTGCATCAAGTTATTTTTAGGATGTGTGGGAACAATATATATTAAACTTTTTGTTTCATTATGGTCAATATTTTCATATGTTTTAGCTTGGGTTATGGCTCTTTGTGATTGATAAGGTGGTCTATTTTCTATAAAACCTTGATAAGGAGGCCATTAATCTCTGAAAGGATGATAGGAGGTATGATTTTGTTGTTGATAATGCCTAACCTAGTATTTATATCTTTTGAATTGAACTATTTCATTCCCAAAAGATTGCAATAGACTTTTCAAATCTCCAATCTCGCTAGCTTGATTAGAAAAGGCTACATCTTGGGGTTTAGGAGATGGGATAGGAGATAAATGTGATATTTGAGGAACTTGAGGCAGTGGGATAGATTGTAACTCTAATAATATATTCATTGGGGGCCTTGAAGATAGCTACCAAATTGTATCAAGTTGTTCTCTACTCTTATTGTAACCTCATAGGCATTTGTCAAGGTATTACCACCCATGGACTATATCATCACACTAATATCAAAATTAATGGCTTTTAGATAGTACAAGAAGGCATATTTTGGGGTGGTTTAATCAATTCAAGTATCATAATCCATGTCTTTTGGAATATGAGGTTAAAATCATACATGAACTCATGGGGGTATATCTAAATGGTAGTCATCTGTTTAACTAAGGATAGATGATAATATTTGTCTTTAAATTATTTGACTAAGATTTCACCTAACTCATCTTAGGTAGAAATAGAGTTCAAAGGAATATTTATATACCACTATAATGCTTTTCCTTTGAAGGAAGCAGTAAGAAGTCTAATAGCCACATTATCCTAAACAACATTATGAATGGAACAAAGGTTGGAAATATCTTGGATGTGCTCAATAGTAGTTGTTTTATCTCATTATATTGAGAATAAATGGATACTCTTAAGGGAAAACATAGGAATGTCATCAAAATGGGTCAAATTCAGTGGAGTACCTCTATTGTATAGAATAAACACTTCATTCCTAATGGCCATTTGGGTAATGGGGATAATAACTCTTAATAAAACAATAAGATGAGCAAGAAAAAATTATTTATTTTTGGGATAAGGACTTGTCCTATTGAATCTTAATTTTTGATAAGAAGTATAAGGCATCTCAATGAATTCAAAGGGAATACCTTTACTAGTTGACCTTATAGTAACCTTTGGCATGAAAATACTATTTGGATGATGTTATGAAGTCTATAACTTGAAGAATATTTAGCTTTTGATGATGGTGGATGTCTCCTCTTGTTAAAAATACTTATTCTAAAACCCAAACTTTAGATATGCCAAGGAGAACTTGTCCCATCAAGCATGACAAAATTGTTAATGTCTTAGATTGCACCCTTGGCTGAGAAGGGGATTGTTTAGGTCCTCTTACTCAAACCTAGTCCAAAATGAGAATGACCCTAGGATGTGGGTCACATAATATTGGGTCAAACCTCTGGAGAAGGTTGGTTTCCTTCAAGATATATCACATAAATTAACTCTTGTTTAGAAAAGGGAGAGAGATTAACAACAATCTATGAAAGCATGTAAAATGAGGTGATGCACCAGTAATATAAACACTTATACTTGTATAAGACACACTATAAGACAAATTAAAAGATTAAATATGATCACTTCACTCATTTTTTATCAGCCCTCACATAAATATTTCAAAAAAAGGCATCGACTAGCTATCAGCCTAGCATGGGAAGGCAGTTGTCCACTTCCAAACTAATCAACAAACTATATATTTCATTTAGAATGAGATATGAAAATTACCAAAAAAAATCATAAAGGTGAGAAAATTTAGACAAAGACAAGGAAAACATACATTCACTTAATGACAATAAATGAATTCATAAGACACACTTTAATTCAGCTACAAAATGGAAGAATTTAGTCTTTTATTGCATCAAATAGGTGTTACAGTACAAATTTTTGCATAGATTTTGTAATACAAAGGCATAAGAGTATTTTTCTCTAAAAAATATCAAATATTTATTTCCTAAAATATTTTTAGAGAGAGCTATAATTTGGAAAAAGATGGGATATATATAGAAAAAAGGGAGGAGAGAGGGAGCTATGCAAGTAAAAAACATCGAATGAGGTCCAACTACTCTCAATGGATTAGCATTAATCTGAGGATGTTGAGTCATGATCTTATAAATAAGGAAAAAACTTTAAATGCTCTATAAAATAATTGAATTATCCATTATCTTTATCCAACCACCAGGTCTCCTTTTCGAGATTCTATACCAGTTTCTACTTGATTTACTTATGAGGACAAAATCCTCATATCTTGAAACTGATAGAGCCATGATTGGTCTACCTTAGGTAGCTAAAAGTAACTAATTATCAAGGAAATGACTATGTCAAAGGATGAGACACCTCTTTATAATCACATATCTGCCCTTATCCCAAACCTAAACATAGGTCTTACTATAGATTGAAAACCAATCCAATTTATTGGTTTTCCTATAGTCTTCATGTTGATGAAATGAGGCTTGCCAAGTATTTGATCTCATTTTGACAATATTTTCCACCCTTTTTTTGTATTAGGTATAAAAGACCTATTCTATCTTTATGGATCTCTAATGGTGATGCTCAATCCTTAAAATATCCATTTTGGTTTAACCTGGATCATTTTAAAACTTAGATATTATGTATTTACTTTCATAGGTTGAAAATAGCTTCTTATAACCCCACTAAAAGTCTATTGGGATCAATTTTATTCATTTGTCATTGACTTATTGATTTGGTACTATCAAATTTAGATACTTGGCAGCCTTGCGCTTGATCTAAGCTCTATTGACTTATTAACCTTTATCGCACTATTTATCTTTATTAATACAAATAAACATGATCCATAGATATTATGCAAATTTAATGTACTTAAGACACTTGTTACCCATGCATTTGATCTTAGGATCCACTAAACTTTTGACCCACCACTCACTATCAAATCTACTTTATATGAGTGAACATTCTTTAATTATTTGATTAGATCCACTGACTTGAGCTTTGTCTATATGCCATTGGATCTAGATTATACTCTCAAGATTACACCACTTGTCAAGTCTATGTTCATCCTTAGAAAAATTTGAATTCAAATGTCTATTTCTTGATGTCCAAATCTGACATTTACTCACACATCCCATTATACTTGTTCAACTTTGAACACTTGTAACTTGAGATAGATAACTCATAAAGTCATGAAAATTGTAGAGAATGTTTAAGGCATGAATAATCTCATGTCCATGCAATCCTTTGGATTTGGGAGGCCTCCTAACTGAACTTATAAAATTCAAAAGAAAATTGGTTTATTTATTTCTCTATGATATGTGATGATGTTATAGTTCTTATAGACTTATGTTTGAACTATAGTTTAAATATCCAAGGCTCCAATGAACTTTTGAGGCTTGTGCAAACCTGCTTCATGTTTATGAATGTTATGATCACCATGGAAAC